>CM067370.1:81351392-81951392 GCA_034401795.1 Chaetoderma sp. LZ-2023a | reverse complement strand
AAAGAGGAGCGTCTGAGGTGGTGCAACGAAAGAAGACACTGGAACATGAGATCCTGGAGACGGGTACACTGGTCCGATGAAAGTCGGTTCCTGCTTCATGCCACAGATGGTCGAACTCGTGTATGGAGGTCCAGACGCACGGCGTACGACCAACGTAACATCATGGAAGAAGTTCCATTTGGTGGAGGTTCCGTTATGATATGGGGGTGCATCTCATTTGATTGTAAGCTGGATCTGTTGACTGTACCTGGAACACTAAATGGACAAAGATATCAAGATTCCATACTGGATAGAGTTATGGTCCCTCATTTTGTAAATCATGCACCTGGAACCCACCCTATATTCATGGATGACAACTCCCGACCACATCGTACTAGAGCTGTGCATGAATACCTCCGCCAGAATGCCATCGAAACCCTACCATGGCCAGCAAGGAGCCCTGACATGAACCCTATTGAGCATATCTGGGACATTCTGGGAAACATGGTGAGAAGGAGGGATCCTCCTGTGCAGAACCTACAGGAATTAACAGACGCACTCCATCTTGAATGGCAACGAATACCACAATGGCGTATCAGTCGGTTGGTGACCAGCATGAGACGTCGTGTCCAGGCCGTCATCCAGGCACAAGGTGGATATACCCGGTATTAATAATGACAGTCTCAAACTCGTGCACAGATGTTAAACTTCGTTTTCAGACACCATTAATGACAATCTAGCCACATGTGTCAACTGTAGGGCAATAGTTGTCAGTTGTGTCAACGTAACCATATTCAGGCCTCGTTTTCAAGTTCAAACAAAAACATACAGTGTTTCCCCACCATCATAATCAGCATTCCTCTAGTTGCATTATTACCTCTTGCACTAAGATGGATGGGTACATAAATGTTTATGCTATTGCTTTCTTCATAGCACATGAATATACCCTTGCATGTGCGTAAAAATAGGGTGGTGCTTAACTTTTGCACAGGTGTATAGTTACATTGCTCAACAAATGTAACTGTGACTGACATAGTGCAATGTAATTGTAACTAGTTAGATTTAAATTTAACTGACCCCAGGCCTGTGCCATATTATACATGTACTCGATTGGAAGCCATCTCGGTAGCCATCTTGAATTCAACATGTTCCACCCGAAAGATTATGTTAGATTCTTTACATACGACCCAGGCGACCCTACTGAACAGATTCTAGGTGGATTCATCGCTGTTGCAATTAGTGGTAGGTTTTGTCAAATTTGTGTTATTTTGACTGGACTAATGGTCAGTAAAACTGACACTGTAGCAAAATATGTAATCCTAGTACATGGTACATATGTTTTATTTCATAAGTCTATTTGTATATGACAATCATAGGTCAAACAAGACATCAGTGTTATAATGATGGGATATTGGCGAAGACCTTGGCATTTTGCATTTTCAAATGCAAATCTAGCTTTGTACTTGGTGATCACAATGACCTTGACCTCAAAAGTCTGAATGTCTGTGATAGTGCACTGATAACGGATCCACTGGTAAGGCCTATTCGGTATTCAGCCAAACATCCCACAATTCATTGCGCTTACTAGTTTAATGGTAACCAGAAAACAGTTCCTGGCACAGGTTCCAGTTTAACGTTAAACAGTAGTAAGCGCAAAGCATTGTGGGATGTTGGCTGGAGACTGAATCAGTGGATAGGGTATCAGAGATTTGATTCGGTCGACCAAGGCAGGCAGGCCAGACAGACACACTGATTGCATCTAATAATAAAATCACTATTGTCAGACTATTGGGTTGTCAGACAAGTGGGTTTGTAAATTTTCTGTTGACCTTTGGGCTGTCAGACTAGCGGGTATAATTGTTGGACTACTGGGTGGTCAAACTATTGGTGCTCGGACAAAATCCCACCGGACATAGTCCCACCCAGGCATAACCCCACAGGATATAATCTCACCCAGACAAAATCCCACCTGGGCAATATCCCACAAGACATAATCCCACCTGGACAAAATCCCACTGGACAGATTCACACTAGGATGTCATGCCCACTCCATTAGGGACCAACCGGGATCAACTCAAGAGTGTAGAGGAAGCCCCATATGCGGGTGACATTTTTAATTCAATTCAAATAAATTTTAGTTTCTTATTTAAATGAGGTGACTGACGCCTTACATATAATATTTATGCATGACATAATATTACAAACCATGAATACACAGGAGACATTAGACAATGACATACATTCGGAATAAACAGGTGTGTAAGGTAGGGGGAGGAGATCGTCATGTTAATTAATTAATTATTATTAAATGTGCATATTCACACCAGAATGCATGAATATAAGTCTTTAAATTGTAACATTTTAGAAGGTTAATGGTGTGTACCTCAATGTAATGAAGCGAAATAAATCTTAACATATGATGATTTCATTCCGTACAAATTATTATCCCCACGCTTTTCGAAGAAAAGGTGGGGATTATGTGATGCGACCCATGTGTATGTGAGCCGTCTGTGCACTTATCGATTGCAACGCATCTCCTTCTAGACCGTTTTGAAATCTTAGGGATGATTTTATCTATGGGCAAGGATGTGCATGACACTTTTGGAATTCTGTTCCGACACCCCGGGCTGGGCCCAGGGGGTCAAAAGGTCCAAATTGGCCAGTAATTATCGATTGTAATGCAACTCCTCCTAGACCATTTCAGATAGAAATTTGAAACTTTGGGGATGATTGCACATATGGACAGGGATGTGCATGACACTTTTGGAATTTTGGTCTGACCGCAGGGGTATGGCACGGGGGTTGGGAAATCTCGGGTAAAAAATAAAATTTGCCCAACGGTTGTCATGTCACATATCATTTTCAAGCCAATGATGAGTAGACTACAGTACAAGGAATTAATTTGATCTTGGGTCAAACTGAGGGTAGGGGGTGGAGGCAAAAGTGGGCACCAATCAATTGTAAAGCAACTCCTCCTAGACCATTTCACATAGAAACTTGAAACTTTGGGTATAATTACACATATGGACAGGGATGTGCATGGCACTTTTGAAATTTCGTTATGCCTCCCTAGGGGTGGGGCTCAGGGGGTGGGGACTGTGGGTCAAAAATTAGATTTATCCAACGGTGGTCATGTCACATATCATTTTGAAGCTCATGAGTAGTAGACTACAGTACAAGGAATTATTTTGATCTTGGGTCAAACTGAGGGTAGGGGCAAGGTCAACGGGTCAAAATTGTGCATCAATCGATTGTAACGCAACTCTTCGCACACCATTTTAGATAGAAATTTCAAACTTTGGGGATAATTACACCTATGGGCATGGATGTGCACGACACATTGGAATTTTGATATCAACTCCAGGGGCAGTGGTAACGGTGGGCAAAAAATAAATTTTACCAAATGTGGTTACAAATATCACTTTGAAGCTTGTCGTTAGTAGACTACAGTACATCAGTGGCAGTGGCAAAGGGGCAAATTGGGCATCAGCTAGTTGTTGAAATTTTGAAACCCATTACCCATTGAAACCACATTTCAAGGAATTTATTGTGCTTTGAGTAAAGGCGAGGGCAAAGCTCGAAGTGGTGAATGCGTGGGGATTTGCGATGGCATGCCATCGACTGCGCATTCTAGTAATATAATGTTTTTAATTTTGAAGTTGAATTAGGGACGTGTGTTTCTAATTCAATTTCAAAACTTTAAAAATTATATTAATTTATGTGTAACGAAATCAACATTTCTCCAAACTGCTAAGATTTATTTCGTTTGGATACACGCCCACAATGTAAGCTTCTAAGTGTACAATTTTGACAATTCAATCTATAAACATTCTGCTGTGAATGTGTACCTTTAAAATTATTATTATTATTATTATTATTATTATTATTAAGCTTCAAAATTTGGCGTAACCAAATGGATTGTTCGCTTGCTGGTTAGGAAACTGTTGCTGTCTAACATTTTCAATTTAATCAACACTTTATACGTTTCACTAAGGGTGGTCATCTAAGATAGTGATAGATAGATAAGGATGTGGAAAGGATGAGGGTGGCTGCATTGTGTGACCGTAGTACAAAACTGCTGTGCTGGAAAAATAGAACACTGCCCTATTTCACCCAACATTTTTCAGCACACAAGTTACGCTCAAAGCTGTTCTGCCGCTGCCACTACTACTACTACTACTACTACTACTACTACTACTACTACTACTACTACTACTACTACTACTATCACATGATTCAATAGTAGCGATTTTACAAAATGGAATTATGTACGGGTGAGATTTTATCTGGTGGGATTTGGTCAGGGTGAGATTATGTTCTGGTGGGATTTTGTCTGATGGGATTTTGTCCGGGCGAGATTATGTCCAGTCGGATTATGTCTGGATGTGATTTTGTCTGGGTGTGATTATGTCTGGTGGGATTTTGTTCCGTGGGATTTTGTCCGTGATTCAAACTATTGGACTAGTGGGTAAAATTGCCCCATTATTGGTCTGTCGAACTAGTCTATTGTGCTGTTGGAATCTGATTAGAAGGTAAAATTGTCGGACTATTGGGTTGTCGCATGTCGGACTAGTGGGCCGTCCACATGGCTGTTACCAGTAACACTTACACTACTACGGGCACAGTGTTCCATACACACGTTCCCCAATATGCTAAGCATGCCATCAAGTTGACAAACAATAAATGATCTAACATCTGCTTCGGTGGCTACGGACTGAATACGCGTTAAATGTTGTTGCAACAGAAATAACAAATGTCCTATAACACCCGCTGCGCATAATTTTTCGACAGCAGACTTTTTTCTTGTTAGTTTTCTTCTTATATACGATATTGTTTGATACACTTTCTTTTGGTCACTGCTTAAAAGCACGGCTGATAACTTTTCGTAAAGTAGACGATCTGTCATATTTGACAAATACACAACTCGCGGCTGGTACTAGGCTGATACCCGAATGTTCATCTCCTCACGAGCGATTCTCTAGCTGGTACCCGACTCCAAGTAAAATAAGATAGATTTCGAGTCCGAGTTCTCTGACTCCGCCCTATGGCCATACGACTGATGAACAGGCAGAAACGGAGTGACCACTGCAACAAGATCATGGAGGCACACGAATATGACAGACAACCCTTCTTCTACCTAATTGCAAAACAACGTACTCTAGGCAATAATGGAATCCACCACCTTATACATCATGGAACAACGTGTACTGATGAGGCTGATATCCTAGTGGCATTTAAGGAACACTTTGGTGCACTGGCCAGTCCTCTTCAAGATGCAGCGTTCGACGAAGCCTATAAGACCTTAGTGGAGAACGATCTCATCGTAATTGAAGACCTGTGTCGTAACCAGAAAAAACAGAATCAGCCTGTAACAGAATTAGAGCTCAGGGAAATCGTAGCTGGGTTTAAGAACAATAAAGCTCCGGATTATCAAGGACTAACTGCAGAGCATCTGAAGCATGCCCCGGCAGCAGTATTTGATCACTTAGGAATTCTAATGAACTATATTCTCTCAAAGGGACACGTTCCACGTGACATGAAGCAAGGAATATTAACACCTGTCCTCAAGAAAGATAAAGATAGTAAACTAGCAACAAATTATAGGTGGATTACGGTCCTGTCATTAATCGGGAAGATACTTGAGAAACTGCTTTTAAACCGAACCAAACATAACCATGAGAGGATTCACAGAGGGATCGTCCTCCAACAACACAGTGTTGATCATTTCAGAGGTTGTGAACGAGGCCAAAGACAACCAGGAACAAGTGGCTATGGTCGAGCTTGATGCCTGCAAGGCGTTTGATGTAGTTTGGCACGCTTCACTCCTTCATAAGATATACATCAGTGGAGTCGAACAATCACTCTGGGGAACCATCCAAGACCTCTATACTGATGCCGAAACTGTGGTCAAGCTTAAGGGCCGAATTTCCTCACCTCTACATGTCCAGCAGGGAGTACACCAGGGTGGAATCCTTTCCACCATCCATTATAAACTATTCAACAACAATCTCCTACATATGATTGAGGATATGCAAGTCGGATAAAAAATTGGACACATTAATTGCTCAGCACCAACTTGCGCTGATGACATTGTCATTCTCGCACACGATACTAATCATCTCCAAGAGATTCTCAACGTTGTCCACCACTACACCAATCAGGAACGGTACTCTATCAATCCAGCAAAGAGTGCTCTTATCTTTCTTAACAAACGACCAAAAGAAATGCCCAAAATACAGCTAGGAGAAAAACAAATCCTTGAATCAAAGTGTGAAACACATCTGGGTATAGAACGTTCCCTACGGGGCAAAGAAAATGTGCGGAAGAGGATTCAAATGGCACGGAGAACGGTGTACTCCTTGATGGGAGCTGGACTGCACGGCAATGGCGGAATGTCTCCTGCACTAGCTGCACATGTATGGAAAATCTACTGTCACCCAAGATTACTCTTTGGTCTAGAAACTCTGGAAATGAACCAAACCGAGATTAATCTCATGGAGCAATTCCAACGCAAAATTCTCTGGCAACTCCAATCCCTTTCAAAGTGTACATCCTCAACAGCAACACTTTGCTTACTGGGCATAAGACTTATAGAAGCTGAGATAGACTGCAGAAAACTGAACTTCTTAGGAAACATACTCAGAAACCGAGAGACGCTAGAGTATCAAATAGCTGCGAGACAGTTAGCTGTAAAGAGCATCAGAAGCAGCAGCTGGTGTATGAGATGTCAACACCTACTCTCTAAGTATGATCTTCCAAGTATCTACCAGCTGATTGACAGCACCCCTTCAAAACCTCAGTGGAAAGAAGCAGTAGACACACATGTTAATAAAGTTGTTCATGAAGCCTGGAACAATGACGCCAGCACAAAATCCACCCTCAAGTATCTTAACGTTCTAGACTGGTCAGTGAACCGTGTCCACCATGTCTAGAGCTCTACTGATAATACAACAAGAGATGTAAGACGTGCCACGATTAAAGCAAAACTCCTGGTTGATACATACATTCTACAAGCTAATCGTAGTCACTTTAATCAGTTTGCTGCACCTGACACATGCCAGCTTTATCGGCTAACAAAAGAAGACAGAACTCACTTCCTCATAACTTGTCCAATGCTGATGGAATCCAGAAACCCGTATCTAGAAGATATCCGCTCTGTTGTACTCCAGTAGATCGACCCAGTAGCATATGATAGGCTGATTGCTGACCCAGAAAACGTGGCTCAACTAATCTTGGACCACTCCAAACTTTTCACCTGCTCCGATATCAACCTGTCTGCTGAGAACGATCAAAAAGTATCCAGGATCACACACGCTCTCTGCTATGCCCTTCATTTGAAGCGAACTGACCTGGAAAGCCATCTGTATATAACTAAATCTCCGTGAATTTGTACTTTGTGCACATACACCTTTTTCCGCACTGACTTTTGTCAAGCTGTCACACACGAACTATGTACAGTATGCGCACACTTCTCAACACGATTCGAATTGCTCGCCTGAGCTACGGTTCCTGGGAAATTAATATAACCTGGATACTCTCCAAGGAGCGTCAGTGTCGCAACGGATTCAATCCAGCTTGTGCGCGTGTGCTCGGTAACATCCATTGCTTCTTCGTGTCTTCCGAACATTAGTTAAATTAATAAAAACTTTAATAAAAAACTATTGTGCAACTCAAGTTGCAACTATTCGTTACCCTGCTCGTGCCAGGGGTGAGCCCATCGAGGCTGGAGTTCCGAGTACAGATTACAGATTACAGATTATGGCGTTTCTGATATGCCGGGAAGCCTAAGCGGCATAGGGCGGAGTCAGAGAACTCGAACTAATCGATTTCAAGATTCAAGATTCAAAATCTTGTTATCATATTTGTAATTTGTAATATTTAGCAAGAGAATAAATCAAATCAAATCATGAATTATTTTTTTCATGCTTAATATCCGTATGTTTCCGGATAATAGGAAGCACTCATCTTGCAATAAATAGCATTCAAAGTGTAGTTAACGATGTACGACGTGCAAGCATAAAGCTGAGACTGCTTACCGGAACATATCTAGTCCAATCCAACATAGCCAGATTCAATCAAAACCTAACAGATCCGATATGTCCACTATGTCATGAGATTCAAGACTCAAGATTCAATATTATTTATTTGCTTCTTGGATACCAATTTACATACTTTCAATACAGGCTGCCCGCCGAGGGCATTGCCTATAGTGGTGGCGGACACCTAACATTAAACATACATATACAATTATACACACAGCTTAGCATAGAATGTGAGACATACTTGTGAATGTATAGATACGGTACTGAGCTAAGTAGACATAGAAAAAGAACAAACGATACAATACATCTATGTTTTTCCTTTTAGTTATTGAGATTAGAGATTTATATTTGGAGGGTGCGTGGTGGGGAAGGAAGGGGGATGGGGGTCATTTATGCTAATTACCCCCAGCTCAACCCATAGGTTGCTATTTAGTAGTAGCACTTGTTGAGGTGCATAAGATTGAAGGAAGCAGTAGTGACGATAGCTGTAATAGTGCATTATGGTGTAGTAGTAGTAGTAGTAGTAGTAGTAGTAGTAGTAGTAGTAGTAGTAGTAGTAGTAGTAGTAGTAGGAGTAGGAGTAGTAGTAGTGGTTGGTTGTTATGATAGTAGCTATGGCAATGATACAGGAGTGTGTGATCTTAGTTATCTTGGCATTGTGTTTTCCAGATCTAGTATGTATTGAGTATGCTAGTTTTAATTATGTCTTTGTATGATTTTAGTGTTAGTATATTTTCGCGTGTGTGTTTATCTATACTATTCCACGCTTTGACGACACCAACTGAGATTCTACGTTTCCCAGTGTCTGTTCGTGTGTATCCAATGTGGAGATCATGTTTGTTCCTAGTGTTATATGTGTGGATTTCGATGTTGTTTTCAAAGCTGTGGGTTATAGATTTAGATAGGATTTTGTGATGAAAGGCTCCGGAAATGTTGATCATCTGTGACTTGCCTATGTCTGTGAGTTTAAGAAGTTTTTGTGTTTTGAAGATGTTTTGACCCTTTGCTGTTTTTGAGAACATTTTAATGCATATTTTCTGCATGCTTTGCAATTTTGTTAATTTGGTTTTTTGTGTGTTAGTCCAGATGGCATTGCAGTATGTTAGGTGTGGAAGGATCAATGTGGAATACAGGGTTTTAATGGTAGCTTGGGTTAGGTATGGGTTTAGTCTTTGAATGACCCCCATGCCTCTTGCTACTTTAGCTGTGACTACCTCAATTTGTTTGCCCCAGGTCAGGTTCTTGTCTAAATAAACTCCTAAGAATTTAGCAAAAGGAGCTTCTTCAATTTCTTTTTTATTAATATAAATTTCCGGAATACTATTGTTTCTTGATTGTCTAGACTTTGAAAATAGCATGTAGTTTGTTTTATCAACATTTAGTGATAGCTTGTTTACTTTGAACCAGTTAATAACTTCTTCCATTTCTTTATTTACTCTTTCGTATAATATATCTAAGTTTTTGGTGGAGCAAAAGGCATTGGTGTCATCGGCAAACAGTATTAGTGACAAATTGTGGCAAATTTTGGGCAAGTCATTCATATAAGGTAAAAACAGCAGAGGGCCAAGAATTGACTGCTGAGGAACACCACAGGTTAATTTCCTGTTTTCAGAGCAGGTTGCATTAAATAGCACGCATTGTGTTCTATCAGTTAAATAGCTCTGAAACCAGGCAAGTGCACATCCTCGGATTCCGTAATAGGCAAGTTTTCCTAATAATATATTGTGATTGATAGTATCAAAAGCTTTTGAAAGGTCCAAAAAGATGCCCAGTATATGTTCTTTCTTTTCAATTGATTCAATTATTTGTTCTGTCATTTCAACTAGTGCGAGCATTGTTAAGTGTTTCTGGCGGAATCCATACTGGGAAGCATAAAATTTCCTTTTTTCTAGATAATTGATTAATCTATTATACATTAATCGCTCCATTAATTTAGAGAAAAGTGGAAGTATTGAGACAGGCCTGTAATTTATGAAGTTGGACGAGTCTTTTGCTTTATATATTGGAGTGACATGTGCAGATTTTAGTTTTGATGGAAATATGCCTTGTACTAGTGATTGTTGCAGATATGGTTGAGTGGCGTTAGTAAATCAAATATGCAGTGTTTAAATATGCTCCATTTAAACCCATCTACGCCGGCACTTTTCGCAGGATTAAGTGAATTAAGTATAGCGATGATTTCTTCATTGTTAACAGGATAAGCAAAAAATGAAGAGGATTGATAAGCGGAAGTATCTGTGAGGTAATCACTGTATTTAATTCCTGATGTAGATATGATTTTCTTTGAGAGATCTGGACCTATTGTAAGTATGGGATTGTCTTCTGGGGAGTCATGACCCCGGGGACATCTTATATTTGCAGTCCAAGACCCCCAGCGAAGAATATGACAAGACCCCCAGCAAAGAATATGACTATATTTTTGAATACCAGACGAGCTAGGGAACGGATAACACAATGAGCGAAAATGTATTAGCGCGATCTAGTGTGTGCATCAAGTCGATGCAAAACTGACACGAAAATATAGCAGATACAATAAATGAAATTGGAATATGAAATTGGAATATAATAGACTAAGACTTAGGGCAGTGAGCTGATGGAATCTATCGGTGATTGAAAGATGAAAGCTGTTGCTGCAGGCGCGGCATAACCTTTTATAGTATTCAACAGAAGTTATGACCAGTAGTTTTCTAAATATTCAAGCAAGAGCGTCGGTAGGATGCTACGCACAGAGTGTACGTAGCACAGACTGAATGACTCATAAAATGACGTAGTAAACGTGGCGACGACCGACTTACAATAAGGTGACCGGGTTTCTATATTTCTATAGAGGCGACCCACGACACCAGATACGACACCAGATGTTGGTGAATCAGATGTACCACATGGTCACTACGTCATGGCACCCTTCTGAAATGCAGGCGTAGGCCTAATAAGCAAGGGGCTGGACGTGGGCATGATAGCGTCTGGCGCCAAGAAGATTAGAAAACCAGACAAAAATTGTCGAAACAATATCCATCGCTGTCAAGTTTGGGGGAGGTTATCGGATAGAATTCCACACTCATGAGTCAATTAGGCCGCTTTAACTTGTTCGATGTTCTTTTCCTAAGAGAGAAAAATCGGAGTTTGATTAGTCAGGATGACGTCACAATCAATGAGCATCGAATCAAACTCTGGAAAGAAGAACCCAAACGAACATGGTAAAGAGCTCCAAAGAAGTATAAGATATGACTTTAACTTTTTAGAAAGATCTTGGTTCCGAAAATGATTGCGCTTAGGTAAACCTAGCCTCGAGTCCGTATAGTTCTGTGGAACTGAATTTGTCGAAATTCAAACAAGTTCTTGGTGAATGGTTTTAAGTAGCCAAGAACGGTTTTTGACGAAAATGATTTAGAGAATCGTGAAACGCAACTTTGTAAGGATAGAATAACCAGTATTCGTATTGTATGAAAATCAGTTATTTCTATAGACGCGAGTGACAGTAAAAGTTACTCAAAGTATCTGGTGGTAGTATAAGCCACTCATATTTACTTAGAGTTTTATTTAACAGTTTGTTTTCTATCGTGACAGCATAAGTCACACATATCCGTAGCCATATTAGACAGTCAAAAAGAAGAGAATAAATTATCACTTCGATATTCTCGAAGCAAGAGTTTGGGTTGTGTATTGTCCAGTCTGGAAGCGACGGAAGACCACCGTCCCGAGCCACCATCTTTTACCCGAGTCAGATCAGGCCCAGATTATCGAGTATAAATATCGTCACCATTACCTTAGACGAGGCGAGCAGATAATCGTGCTACTGCATCTTTGATAAGAGGTTGTCGCAGCAACCGTTACATCATATTCTTATCAGAGGTGTGGTAGATATATTTCTAAATTAGACCCGAAGATCGAAAATCTTCACTATGTTATCAAAATATTGATTGAAACTGTTTGTAATTTCATTGTTATCCGCGATTACCTTATTATTGTAGAGAAACTGGGTCTGTTGTGCTTTTCTATGTTTTTATTCAAAAGTGATTTTATGATTTTCGATGTTTCATTTATATCATTTTTGGATTGCTCAAATTTATTCTGATAATAGTTCTTTTTTATGTTTTTATTATTTGGCCCAACTTATTTCTATATCTTTTAAACTTTGTCTCATTATACTTTGTTTGACATTTTATAAATGTCAAATAAAGTTGCTGTTTTTTATGACAGGCAGATATCAATCCTCTTGTCAGACATGGTTTAGTAGGGTTGTGCTTGAATAATTTCCTTTCTTTCATGGGGAAATTATGCTCAAAGATGTTACTGCATATGTTGTGGAGCTTGGTGTAGGCATCATCACATGACTTTATATCTATCACTTCATTCCAGTCTACCTCAGACATGGCCTTTTAAAAAATTTCAATGTTGACCTGATTCATTTTTCTACACTTAATTTAAATGTTAGTTTTTAAATGTTAGTTTGCCTGTTTTTCGAGGATAAAAATTGGTAGGTGATCTGATGTCTGTTACGAAAATTCCTGAATATGTTTTGTTGATGAAACTGATATTATTACTGAATATATTACCAATAGTTCTAGCCGAACTCTCAGTAATTCTGGTCGGCTTAGTCATGTTTGGATAAAAGGAATGTGCATTTAGCAAATTTGTAAAACTTTGTGAATGAGAGCAGTTTTGTTCCATCAGGTCAATATTGAAATCACCCATGAGGTAGACCGTTTTGTTTTCTTTTTGAATATCATCTAAGGTTGCTCCTAGTAGGTCAAAAAAATTTCTTTTATCGCTGTTTGGTGCACTATAGATAGTGCCTATTATTTTATTTTTTCCTTTTTCTGTTGGGATTTCTATCAATTATCCTTGATGTACATGCCTACACCACCACCCTTTATAATTTTTCTGTGCTTTTCAATAAACGTGTAATTTTTTATATCTACAAGGTTAGTAGGTGAAGTTGCTTTTAGCCATGTCTCAGTAATTCCAATAATTCCAAATTCATGTGCACTCAGTTCTAGAAGGCAGCTTAACCTGTCAATGTTCTTCAGGAGTGATCGTATGTTGGCATGTAAGAGTGAAAAGGTGACATGTTCCTTAGATGCTATTAAATTGTCATTGAATGTTTTTTGTAGAATGTAGTCACATGATGGTGGTGTTATGTTTAGGTCTGTTCTGTTGTCAGTCAGGTTTGTTTTGCATGTATTTAGTGTAGATGGGTTTATAATTTGCTGGTCCATGTGTTCCATATGGTTGTATTTGCAATGTGGATTTAGAATTGCAAGCATATAGTGTGTATCATTGTCATAGTGATTAAAGGGGAACAGTGATTTGTTGCAGTTGATGCACCACCATGATTTGTTATTGGTGTCAAGATGGGTGTAGTCAGAAATTTTGAGTTTGGAGCATTTCAAGTGAATCCAGGTATTACATAAATCGCATACTAGTGCTCTGTGGTTCTTTTTTACTGGTTTCCTACAGGTTGAGCAAGGGAACCTTGCAGACATTAGGGTTTGGCAGGGGAAGATTGGAGAACGAAGAGAAAGGATAGATGACACCCAGGTCTAGGTAGTCAATGGACTACGGCGTGGCTTCCTCATCTTGGCACGATAACTGTATTGATGTTTGATAGCAGCAATTGTGGAAATATGGTGTTATTGCTTACGCCAGATACTCCTTCAGGCCAGCTGTTGAATATCTAGATACTAATCTGACTGAAGGCTGCTGTTGCCTTAGGCAGCAACAGCTTCCTGGCAACCCAGTTTTCAGAATATTCACCAGCCTCCCTATATAGTTACTTTGAAATTGGGATTCTGGAAGCTAAAGACTCAAATATATAAATCTATTTCAGCACACGCAAAATAGTAGGTGGAGCTTAGCTAGAGTTACCTGGTGGAGATGATATATACAGAGTACATATACAAGTTATCGCATAATGTTGAAATAATGCAGTGGATAGAATAATCAACACAAAACAAAGATAATATTGGACAACTTTGTAAAAATAGACATGAAGGATTAAATAATAGGTGGAGCTGAGCTATGGTTAGCTGGTGGTGATGGATTGTTGTCATTGCAAAAACATTGGCTAAAATAGTTCTAATTTGGCTAAGAGGAAATATGGGCAGCAATAACTCCCTGTCAGCTTAGTCATAGATCAGCTGTTAAACATCTCAAAAACCTATTTTGGCTGTAAGCAGTTGCTACCTTAGGCAGTGTCAGCTTCCAGGCAATCCAGCTTTCAAAATATTCACCAGCCTACCTTATAGTTACTTTGATATTACTTTGATGTTGGGATTCTAAATATTAAAGATTGCATATCAAGCGATTTCAACACATGTAATGAGTAGGCGGAGCTTAGCTAGAGTTACCTGGTGGTGATGGATGGTATCAAATTAAACGCACTAATATAGGCCAGATGTTGAGTGCCTTAGGCAGCAACACCTTCCAGGCAAACTGACTTTCAGATAGTCGCCAGCCTACCTGTATGGTTACTTTATATATTGAGTTTGTGGAAATTCTGGATCCATGAAATATCAATCGATTCCAACACACGTATAGAGTAGGTGGAGCTTAGCTAGAGTTATCTGGTGGTGATGTATGGTCTCAGATTAGAAGCACTCATATAGACCAGCTGTTGAGTATCTTGACACTAAGTTGACTGGAAGCTGTTTCTGCCTAGGCAGCAACAGCCTCCAGGTAATTCAGTTTTCAGAATATTCACCAGCCTACCTCTAAAGTTGCCTTGAAGCTTCACAATTTTCATCAGTTCATCTCTATAGTTTCCATTGAAATTGAGATTCTGGAAATTCAGTATTCAAGTATATAAGTTGACTTCAGCACACATAAATAGTAGCTGGAGCTCAGCTAGGGTTACCTGTTGGTGCTGGAATGTTGACATTGGAAAGTATTGGCTAAAATAGCTATAATTTGGTTAAGAGAGAGTATGGACAGCAACAACTCCATGTCAGATTAGTCACATAATGTTTGTGAGGTCTGCAGGTGTTAGTATACATAGACAGAGAAGCTATACAGGTTATCACCAAACATTGACATAATACAGTGGATAAGGTAATCAACTAAAGCAAAGATAATCTTGGACAGCTCTATAAATAGACATGAGATAGAAAGAGCAGTCCACTTGGGCAAAATAAATATTGAAGCAGGTCAGCTGGCAGCAAGGTTAAGAATTGACAAGTAAAAAGGATTACTTATCAAAAGAAAGCAACACCTAACATACAGATATTACCCTGACTTGACCTGTCTGACATCAGTACTCCTTATGATTGTTATAGCATATATACACATATAGACATGTATGCTGTATGGTTACTTGATCTTGAGATTCTGGAAAATCTGGATCCATAAAATATCAGTAGATTTCAACACACGTAAAGAGTAGGTGGAGCTTAACGAGAGTTATCTGGTGGTGATGGATGGTCTCAGATTAGAAGCACTAATCTAGGCCAGCTGTTGAGTATCTTGAAACTAAGTTAACTGAAAGCCGTTACTGCCTTAGGCAGCAACAGCTTCCAGGTAACTCAGTTTTCAAAATATTAACCAGCCTACCTCTATAGTTAACTTGAAGTTTTAAAATCTTTCATCGGCTCACCTCGATAGTTTCCATTGAAATTGGGATTCTGAAATTCAGTATTCAAATATATAAATTGACTTCAGCACACATAAATAGTAGATGGAGCTCAGCTAGAGCTACCTAGTGATGGTGGATTGTTGACATTAGAAAATATTGGCTAATATAGTTATAATTTGGTTAAGAGAGAGTATGAACAGCAACGGCTCCATGTCAGAATAGTTACATAATGTTTGTGAGGTCTGCAGGTGTTAGTATACATAGACAGAGAAGCTATACAAGGTTATCATAAAGCATTGACATATTACAGTGGATAAGGTAATCTGCAGGATTGGTAAACTCATAATAATAATAATAATAATAATAATAATAATAAGTCTGCTTAATCATAGTGATGTAATGCTTTGTTATGTAAGGAATAATCTGTTGGATAGTGAAACGCGATGCTGGATGACTTCGAAAATAGTTTGATCGAAAGCCATCAGGCAGCGACAACCTTCAGACAAACCAATCTCGAAAAAACCAGCAAAACATCCTCTATGCGATATAGCGCCTTATCTATCTGTTTTGTGTTGATGAAATGTTTTCCAGAAGAAAATTTCATTCATCGTATAGGGTCATGCAAAATAGTGGCATACTCAGCAGGATTGGATTTGGATATGCAAGCAGCATGAAGTAAAATTTAAGCGGTAAATTCATATATTTTGGCTATCGGGAATGAAAAATTCAGTAGGATTGGTAAATTAAGCAAAGTAACACGGTTTGAGGATTCAGATGGATTATACTTTTTAGAAATTTGTCAGTAAAAGGGTTAAGTTATTGGGAATGATAACAGAAGGAACAGAATAAAATGGTATGTATGTGGTGGGTGAATAAGATGCTATTGAATGTAAACTTAATCAAGGTGAAGAGGAGCATTAAAACTAATAATGGGATAATTAAAGTATTAACATTAAGCACTTACGCAAATAAATATATTGTGAAGAACATCTTAAGATAAATATGTATGTAACCAGTAATTATATAATGTTTTTGTTGTGATCAACTAAACTTGTAAGTCCTAATAAGATAATGTCTCAGATTAGGAGTATTCATACAGGTCAGCTGTTGAACATCTCAAAATTTATTTTGACTGAATGCAGTTGCAGGCAATTCCAGGCAAACCAACTTTCAAAATATTCACCTGCCCACATTTATGGTTACTTGCAATTGCTAGTATGCACAGAGTAGCTTTACAGGGTTATCACAAAACATTGACATAATCCAGTGGATAAGGTAATCAAATAAAACAAAGATAATCTTGGACAGCTTTATAAAAATAGACATGACACAGAAAAGAGCAGTCCACTTGGGCAAAATGAATTTTGGAGCAGGTCACCAGGCAGCAGGGTTAAGATTTGAGAAGTAGGAAGGATTAGTTATCACAAATAAAGCAACACATATGATAACAAGCCAATTGTACACCTACTATTACCATGTCTTGACCTGTCTGACATCGGTACTCCATATGATTCAGTGGCTGATATTCATGCATCACCTATGAAGTAGAAACCAGACTTATAGCATATTTACATATACAAATATATACACAGTACACACAATTTGGACACATACATATGCACATATTTACCTATATACTCATATAGCCCTACATGGACAAACGCGTAAACATACACACACGCATACATACATACATATACTAATGAGTATGCATACTCATACATGTCAGATGTACTGCTTTGTTATGTTGGGAATATTCTGCTAAGTAGTGGAAAAATGAATGCTGGACGATTTTGAAAATAGCTTGACTGAGTCTCTGCTCATCAACAGCCTGAACATTATCCACATATGATTGTTACTTGCTGCGCCCTGCTTAACTACAGGAGGAATAATCTCAACAAGCTCAAACTACTCATTAAGCAACATCTTGGCGAAACAACGTGGATACTACTATGCAGGGATACACAGATGTTAGCCCAGCTAATCATTGACTGCACAGCACTAGTGGGCTCTGCCAAAATCCCAGATTACTATGACCTCTGTCATAAAATTGAAAGCATCTCGAGACAGCTATGTTACGATATACATTGCGGAAGGACATACATGCTCAACTCATCATACAGCAGACATCCAGCGACAAAATAAAATATAGAAAGTTATGTACGATATGTATATAGACCTGCCCTGCATCCTTCAATGTTTTGAACTGCACATCACAATGTGAAAATCATTCTACACTGTATTTAATACAAAGTAGCACGAACACTTAGAAGCCTAGATTTAAAGGTAACCATTGTTCTCTAGAACTTTTATTTAAGCATATTTGATGCGACCACATATGTGGGTGCTCCAACCAATTGGAGGAATATCCAGACAAGAAGAAGAAGAAGTTATGTGACGGATCTCATATATGTATATACTATATGTATATAGCTTGTATATATCAAATGCTACTGAATATATCTATAGCCAGCTTCGTGTAAATACAAAAACAGAAGAGGGCATTATTCAAAAAATTTAAAAGGCAGATATAACCAGAAATTTCGGATCAACAAGTTATAGGAGCTGAGCATAGAGGTTTTACAAACCTGCGCTCAGAAACCGTACCTAGATTACCTAGATTACCTAGATTGATTCTGGACGAAAGGCTTAGATCCTCATCTTCAGTACTCCTTAGTAAAACTGCTACATTGTGTCTCGAAGCCGATATTACCAGAGATTCCTCGAAATTATAGATCATCTCTTGGTTCGACCATTGTCTATCAATACGTGCTTCGAAGGCTTTCACTGTCAGTGCTCTTATGACTTCCTCGTGCAGACTATTCCGTGGTTCAGCCACCCGGATACAGAAACTATTTTGTCTTAGTCTGGTCTTTGCTCTCTGCTTGAAGATCTTAAATGACAAGAGAAATCCAAAAATGTTCTGGAAATATGCCAACTCCAAGAGAAAGAGTAAAGTAGGTGTATCGGAACTAACTGATATGAGAGAGGAGAGTGTGGGGGTAGCGAGCACAGATTTAGAGAAAGCAAGCATACTGGCTGACTTCTTTACAAGTGTATTCACACAAGAGCCCTCTGGAGATCTCCCACATTTTGATACAAGAGGAGTAGAACATGTATCTAATGATGCACCAGTTGAAGAGGCCAGTGTTTGCAAGTTATTATCTGATTTGGACACAACAAAATCTCAGGGGCCAGATGCTGCCCATCCAAGAGTTCTTTATGAACTGTGGGTCGTAGCTGCCACGCCGCTAACCATGATCTTCAATGCCTCATTTAAGACTGGGTCTGTTCTAGAATTATGGAAGACCACAAAGATCACTCCCATTTTCAAGAAAGGGGACAAGAAAAGCCCATGGAACTATAGTGTAATAGGAAAGGTGTTTGAGAAGTTAATCCGCAAATAAATGATAGAACATCTGGATAGAAACGCACTGCTAAGTGACCAATAGTTCGGGTTTATAAGTGGTAGATTCACTAGCCTGTAACTGCTTAAAGACATGGATGACTGGAGACAGGGGACGAGGATGGAGAGCTACTGGCCAATCGAAAGAGAAGACCAAACCCAAAGAGAACCCCAGTATCAACATAGATACTGCACTGAAACGCAGAAGGGGTTACCAACAAGAAATCAGAGCTCGAACAGTTCCTGTACGAAAACAACATTGATATCTGCTGCATCCAAGAGACACACCTGCAAGAAGGAAACCCATTTAAGATCAGAGGTTACCAGATTTTCCAATGTGATCGAAGAGGAAGAAAGAAAGGCTGGGTGATCACCTTGGTCCGAAACAGCGTGAACGCCAGCCAGATCAAAACCTTTATGGAAGAGGCAGAATATATCAAGATCAAGGTAACAACCAGCAACTCTGTGATTGACATTGTCAATTATTACTGCCCTAATGACAAGAATCTCTCACTTGACACAATCCAGGTCCCGGACTGCCACTTCCTCATCACGGGAGACTAATAGCCAGTCCCAGAGCTGGGGATACAGAACACTTGATAAACGAGGAGAA
This sequence comes from Chaetoderma sp. LZ-2023a, assembly GCA_034401795.1. NCBI lineage: Eukaryota > Metazoa > Mollusca > Caudofoveata > Chaetodermatida > Chaetodermatidae > Chaetoderma > Chaetoderma sp. LZ-2023a. Next base: position 81,931,782 of record CM067370.1, on the reverse strand, counting down.
GACATTGAAGCATGGCAAGATGAAAAGCACCTTTTACTTGTCAACGATCCAACAGATCAGCCTACCTTCTACTCGCGCCGGTGGCACTCGACATCAACGCCGGACTTGGCATTTTGTACAGAAGACATTCACAAAAACCTCAGTAGAGTGGTCGGATCGCTGTTAGGAAGAAGCGACCACCGCCCAGTCCTCCTCTCTCTTTCTGGAAGTATTTCGACAAGTTCACCTCAATATCCCAGGTGGAACTACAAAAAGGCAAATGGAGTCTGTTCGGCATTCATTCCAATGAGCTTACCCAAAATATAGCAGTAGAAGGGAGAAACATCAACAATGTGGTCATGGAATTTAATTCAAGTATCCTCAAGGCTGCCAACGAAGTGATTCCTCGAGGGTTCAGGAAAAACTACTGCCCCTACTGGACAACAGAACTGCAAGCACCACATGATAAACTAGCCAAGGCCAGAGAAGATGCAGAGGGTAATCCCTGTCATGAAAACCACTTCACGCTACAACAAACTAAAGCCAGGTATCTAAAGACCAAGCTGGAGGCCAAAAGAAGAAGCTGGAGGGAAAAGACGGCAGGGTTTAATTTAGAGAGACACCACAAAGCTATGGAGACTGACTAAAGCACTGAATGATGAGGGTGTCAGGGGAGAGAAGATTACTCTTGAAGAAGAGGGGCAAACACTGACAGTAAAGATGGCTGCAGATGCCTATGCGACGGCATATGCAAAAGAAAGCAACATTTCTATACCACGAATGCATCAAAAAGAGGTTAGAAAAGAGCAAAAGGAAAGAACAGACACCAACAGTCACGATGCAATGAAAGTTGACATTAGTTTAGCAGAACTGAAGAAGGCTATCCGCCAATTGAAGAAGAAGAAATCTCCCGGGCCAGATGGCATTACGAATGAAATGATCCAACACCTTGGTAATGCATCTCTCCGCAAGTTGCTAGACGTCTTTAATCTCAGTTGGACCAATGGAGAGGTTCCTCAGTGCTGGAAAGAAGCCAGAATGACTCCTATTCTGAAAAAGGGAAGAACAAGACGCAAGTGCTGAGCTACCGTCCTATCAGTCTTACAAGCTGCATATGCAAGACCGTGGAGCGCATCATCAAAGAGCAGTTGCAGTGGTACCTGGAGTCGGAGAACATTATAGTTTCAGAACAGGCCGGCTTCAGAATATACAGGAGCACAGAAGATCAAACACCACATCTTGTATAGGTCATAGAGGACACTTTTCAAGCCAAGAAGGTGATGCTAGCTGCCTTTATCGATCTGCAGAAGGCATTTGACAAGGTGTGGAAGGATGGCCTCCTCGTGAAGCTCCGGCGCACAGGCAATAGGTGGCAACATGTTCCGATGGACCAAGTCATACCTACACAATCGCAGAGCTAGGGTGCTGGTGGATGGACAATCTGGACAGAATGTATTGCTGAGGCAAGGGGTGCCACAAGGCGGAGTATTATCACCAACTCTGTTCATACTCTTCATTAATGACATTGTAACAGAGCTGCCCAATGGGATCCAAGCAGCCCTCTATGCAGATGACCTCGTACTCTGGTGCACCGAGGAGTACACAACGACTGTCACATACAGAATGCAGCTCGCCCTGGACAGAATTACAGCTTGGGCCAATCGCTGGTGTATTACCATCAACAAAGAAAAATCATCAGCCATGCTATTCTCACTGTCCACCAAAACCAAGGTTGGCAATCTGACACTGGGTGGTACTCCACTCGAGTACGAGGATCAGCAAACATACCTGGGAGTCACATATGACACAAGATTAAGATGGAAGGAGCACATCCAGAATGCAGAGGCAAAGGCCAGAAGAAAGCTAAACATCATGAGGAAGCTGGCAGGAACAAAGTGGGGTGCTAATGAAAGGATCCTCAAAACCATCTACCTAGGTGCCGTACGACCACAATTTGAGTATGGATCCAGCTCATGGATGACAGCAGCTAAATCTCATCAACAGAACCTCGACAGAGAACGAAACGAGGCACTGCGCATCATCACTGGTGGAATGAGATCAACACCAATAGAAAAAATGGAGCAGACAGCAGGCATCCCCCCACTTAGCAAAGGAAGGGAATGCAAAGCACTAATCCAAGCTTCAAAGTTCAAATCGTTCAAGAACCACCCGATGAAGATCAGGCAAGCACAGCTGTCATCAGGAAGACTTAAAAGATCAAGTTTTGTGAAAGAGACAAAAGCACTTCAAAGGAAACACCAAGAAATGTTGCCAGCACAAATAGAAGACCCAAACCACACCCTTGATCCTCCACCCTGGGAAAACAAACTAGAGAGCATAGCTATTCGCACCACAGTACCTCATCTCACACCCAAAGATGAACACAGTGATGTGAGCAAGAAGGCCCTGACCCTAGCCATGCTGGAAGAAATGTACCAGATGGATCAGCCAAAGATGCAATTAGGAGCAGAGGTGCCGAACTGCACATACAGTATCCAAACAGACAACATGAGTCAGCTGCAATACCGACAGGCAAACACTGCACAAACTACAAAGCTGAAGTCGAAGCACTGGTTCATGCAGCTAATACCATCAGCAGAACAGCAGACCCTATTGCACAGATTGTCTTTTTATCTGATGCCCGCTCCATCCTTGAGACTATCACCAAAGGTAAGCAGCCACAACTTGAAGAAGCACTACAAACCATCAAATGCTTTCGGATAGCACTGCAGTGGATCCCCTCACACTGTGGAGTCCAAGGAAATGAGGAAGCAGACAAGATGCAAAGGTGGGTGCAGAAGAGAATCAGACAGAAAACATGATTACCCATACAGAGATGAAGACTATCACCAAGTCACTCTATAGAACACCTCAATCAGAAGATGCCTACCATCATCTCTCGAGGCCAGAGCAAGTGACCATATTTCGTCTCAGAACTGGACACAATAGACTAAACCAACACATGTACAGGCGGTTCCACCTTACGACATTGCCCGCTTGTCCTTGTGGAGAAGCAGAACAGACCACAGAGCACATACTTCAATGTTGCAGTACGTATCAGCTGCTGAGGGAAGAGATCTGGCCTTTGTCAACCTCTCTTCTTGAAAAGCTGTATGGGCCTGTGGAAGAACTGCAGTAAACCACAGATTTCATCTTGAGAACGGCTCTCCAAGTGTGATACCAGCGATCGAAAAGAAGAAGAAGAATACTGGACTGATATTCTGTATAGGGGAGGAAGTATCAATTTATGTGGACTTCATGAAGGCCTTTGATACAGTAGCCCACAGAAGAGTATTACTAAAACTGAAACGTTATGGTATGAGTGTCAAGATGTATAACTGGGTGGCTGACTTTCTATGGGACCGTGAACAAAGGGTCTGTATAAATAGAGTAGCTTCAGAATGGCACAAAGTAACAAGTGGAGCCCCACACGGAAGTGCTATAGGCCCTGTGTTATATGTCATATATATATATATATATATATATATATATATATATATATATATATATATATTAACGATATCCCAGACAATGTTCAGTCTACAGTTTATTTGTATGCAGACGATGCAAAGGTATACAGAGAAGTGAGATCAGGCAAGGATAGAAAGAAACTTCAGGAAGATCTAGACTCATTACAACACTGGTCAGATAGATGACTTCTGAGATTCCATCCAGACTAATGTAAAGTTCTGGAAATTGGACAAAGACTTAGCTCTGAGACGTCGGGATACAACTTGTATGATAACCATGGTCTGCTTGTAGATCTGGAATCAGTGGAGGAGGAGAAGGATATTGGTATTGTAGTAGATCATCATTTGAACTTCAGGAATCATATGATGTTGAAGGTAAATAAAGCGACAAGCATCATGGCTACAATTCGAAGAACATATGAGTACATAGACGCAGAGAGCTTCACTCTGTTATACAAAGCATTAGTTAGGTCGTATGATAGCAGTGTATGGTCACCTCACAAGAAATGCAACGTCGAATTGATTAAAAACGTGCAGAGGAGAGCCACCAGGTGTGTGCCTGCTTTGAAAGGGTTATCATTTGAGGATAGGCTCCAAAGACTGAAGTTGCCTACCTTGAAGTATGGGCGAATAAGGGGAGATATCATTGAGCTATACAAGATTGTTCATGAAAGCTCTGACAACAGGTTTACCAGAGATCTGGTAAGTTTCGGTAATGCAGACACAAGGGGGCGCAGTTTCACGCTGTTGAAGTACTTCTCCATGTTTGACCTCAAGAAGTATTCCTTCTTAAATCACATAACAGATGTGTGGAATGGCCTTCTGAAGGAAGTCGTAATGACACAAAGTCTCAAGTGTTTTGAGTGCAGAATGGACAAATATCGGATGGATCTTGAGATGAAGTACAACTATGAGGCACAGTATTCTATCTGATATACTATGTAGGGGCTGGGTGCGGAACCGTGCCAACAGACATGTGTATAATACAACAGGTTTGATGCAAGCTGTACTGTGTAGTCTATGTAGGGGCTGGGTGCGGTACCGCACCAACCCATAAGTTATATAACAGAGTTACAAACTGTACAGTGATGTAGCTTATGAACTGCGCCAATCCATAATTTATATAGGATTAATGTAAACATGTACACTTTATAACGTATGTAGGAGGTGGGTGTGGAACCACACCAACCCATGATTTTATATAGGATTAATATAATTGTACATGGTATAGCTATGTAAGGGCTGGGTGCGTATCCGCGCCAACCTATAATTTATATATGATTAATATAATTGAGCTTGGTATAGTTTATGTAAGGGCTGGGTGCAGAACCGCACCAACCCATAATTTTATATATAATTAATATAATTGTGCATGGCACAGCTTACGCAGGGGCTGGATGCGTAACGGCACCAACCAATAATTTATATTTTATGAATGTAGTTTTGTATTGTATGGTTTATGTAGGACCTGGGTACGGAACCGCGCCAACCCATAATTTTATGTATGTATGTGTATATATGCACTGTATCAATTTACATTTATCACATATATGTATATATGTGTTCATAAACAAAACCAGAAAAAGTGCATAGTCTCCTGGATAAGTTTATTTCTAGTTGACACATACATGGCATCAAACGACAGATTTGAATTTTCGACGAATTCAGAGGGACTATTTTTCTGTGAACTACTTGTCATACAGACTACTATAGGCTTTATATCATCTCGTTTTATGTGAATTAATGTTATCTAGTATGAGGAGAGTAGCGCTCGTGTCCTTTAAGTTTCCATTCTCTCTGCCACCATATTCTGGTGGAAATCACTATGCTAATGACTACTCAATCCATACAAGATACTTTTCTAGATCTCGAATCGAAGGAGATCTCGCAAGATACGGATGACACACAAGCTTCTCACTGCAAATTTTGCTATGAACATGCCAAGTACAGTTCTCATGACTTTGATATGTTAATGAGCGTGGTATGAGCTTTGATGCCTACTATGCTTGACATTTAGAGGACATCGTTCACATACCATGGTGACACGATCAGGTATTTCACCAGAATGTGTTGGGATGGAGAAATATACGGAAGATACCTAATCGAATGAAAAATTATCAATTTTTGATTTAGAAACACTTCCTGCATTATGAGAGGAGCCATTATTGATAATTACCATCATTACTAAAAACCAAATTCCAATCTAAAACGTCATCACTCGTTATCATAATAATACACGTGTGACATCACATGACCCCTGTAAAAAAGGTTCATCTGATTCTTTTAAAAAGATGAATCTTAGCTATTGAGTAATAAATAATCGAGTTTCTCATGAAACATTTAAACCAATTTGTATGGTAACTATCAAGTAAAATTTCCAATTGCCAACATCAATATCATGACTAATAACGGTGGTGCATCTGGGTACATCGTTAAATAAACAAAAAATACTCTTGTACTAACGTAATAATGTCTTGTTTCTGTTTATCTTCTAGATAAGACAGATTTTCTGATAAATCGACTACTGCATTGGTTTTGTTCATCTTAGGTTCGCAGACTTTTGTCGATTCTTGAGAGTCAATAGTATTATCTACATTAAATACTTTAGAATTTACCTGTACGATGGATAGATCTTTGCAGGGCATAATGTTACTTCTGTCGACATACTCTCAAAGTAAATTTATGCGACGGCGTTTTGTAGCTTTTCTTTTACCAGGTGTTTTAACCCAGTAGTTTAACTCTCTGTCATGACTTGCGATAAAGTTTGGTCCTTCATATTTGGCCTCTAATGGGCTACTTCTGGCTGTCGTTAATTTAACTACTTTGTCACCAATGAAGAAATGGCTTTCACGAAACTTCCTGCCATGCCATAATTTCTGATCTTACTTGCTTGACTTTGAATTTTCTGCTGTAAATTGTCTCGTATTGTATAAGCGTGTGCGCAAATCGGTTACGTAATCTAATAAGTTATGACCGCTTTTTTGGGTCAATAACGGCTCTTTCAGCAATGTTAATGGGCTGTGGACAGTATGACCAAAAAAACGAGTTCATTATGTGAAAAACCTAATGATTCATTTACCGTGTCTCTCATATAAAACATTAATAGACTAATTCCTTCATCCCATACGCATGGTTTCAAGACAATACATTTGCAGCATTGATTTTAAGATTTGGTGCATTCGTTCTAATGCACCTTGAGATTCAAGGTGGCATGCAGTAGATGTTATGTGTTTAATACCTATTTCTTCACAAACTTGGGCAAACATGTTAGATGTAAAGTCTGACCCTTGGTCAGATTGGATCTCCCGTGGTAAGCCGAAAAGTGTAAAAAAATTTAATTAATGCCTTTACCACAGATTTCGTAGTAACATTTCTTAAAGGTATAGCCTCCTGAGAAATGTTACTGCAAAATCTGTGATAAAGGCATTAATTAAATTTTTTACGCTTTTCGGCTTACCATGAGAGATCTTAAAGGTATAGCCTCCATGGGAGATCTTAAAGGTATAGCCTCCTGAGGGGGAGAGAGATGACACCTTCACGCCAGTCTCCTCCGTAAGTACCAACTTTGTTGGGAAACTAAGTCATTAAGGATTGCGGCCTGACATCCGCATACAGAGGCAACTCTGATTATGTCTACCTTTTTTCAAACAAGAAACTGTGCTCGACATCCTCGGACGACGCAATCTTCCCAGGAGCTTACCATAGCTACGTGGAATGTACGTGGCCTGAGTGCAACATCAAAGAGGCAAACCTTAAGTGCAGACTGTGAACACTATAACATCGATACTGCATGCATTCAAGAGACTAAAGTAGCTAAACACTCAGAGCAGCAACTACAGGCAGGCCATAAGATAGTGCCTATGGAGCAAAAACAGGCCACATACCGGGGCTTAGGCTTCGTAATCGGACCAAGGGTACTGGATCATGTCAAAGGTTTTGGATATGTCAGTGATCGCATTGCATTCATCGACCTGGCTATACCTACTCGAAAACACACCACCACTAAGTGTCGAATTGGCAATGCATATGGCCAACTGATCAGATCAGAAAGCATTACGGCTGTGCATCTATCAAAGTGGCCAAAGTGAAGACCGCACCAAACTATGCCAGGAGCGCAATATTATTCTGCGCCACATTAGTGAATGCTTAAAAGATCTTGCTATACAACAGGCAGACTCCCTAGCAGATGAAATCACTGCCACGGATGACTGTCACAAAATGTTTCGGGCAGCCCGAACGCTGAGAGTTACTGACTACACACCACCACTCACTGTACACAACTCTGAAGGACATTTTATTGGGACTGACCAGGGGAAAGCCGAGGGGATCTGAGAATGGTTCAAGGAACAGCTCACTGACAATGATGATTAGCCCTTGCACCCGTTCTCAGGAGACCCCAGGCCATTACTAACACCAATTAAAACAGCAGAAGTTGAGATGGCACTTAAAGCCCTGAAAAATGGATGTGCAGCTGGACCTGATGACATGAGCAATGAACTATTCAAATATGCAAGTGACATTATCTCAAAACCGATCACGCACCTAATCAATTCAGCTTTTATGCACCACCTTCCCATCGACGCTGTAGGCCAGGGCATCCTTATCGCACTACCCAAGCCCAAGAAGCCACCTGGGCCCCCAGTCAGATGCCTTAATACAAACTGCCAAGTCACTTACACCAGGCATACAGATTCTTATATCTTCTCTAATTCACAGACCGTTCAATGAGTATGAAAACAATCTAACTCAGCAGTTTAATGCAATGTTGTGTTCACTTGCAAATTGGCTGAATGTATCCTTCATTGATAACTCTGCACTTTTCCTTAGAAATGGTGAACCATTGCCACAACTATATTGGGATGAAGTTCATTCAAATACCAATGGTATGCACTTGTTATCTGACAACATTATGAGTTATATAAGAACAGTAATGAACATTCATCATGATTCTATTAAAATAACAGAGCCAAATCAGTACCATTACAATAAGAGCTACACCAATATGACACTAACCGTAAACGTAACAACAACTACACACAAAGAAACAATGGCTATTTCGCTGATATGTATGACTCCGAACCTGAGCTGGATTTTTATTTTGTGAGGAATATAGGGAGGAGCACAATGAATCATCTCGGGCAGAGTCACAATGCTGAAAACCAGTCATATGACAAAAATCAAAGCCTCTTGCGAATGTTTTTCAACCGAAACAAACCTTTTTATCAAACCAATTTCTTGACCTCATAGATGAATGTACAAGCGAAATAACAGACACATGTAAAAACTACCAAACAACTGAACAAGGATTACAGCAAACTAACAATAAAAAAAAGAAATAATCTTAGAAATCTGGCCACCAATGGTGAAGGTGCCTCTAATGAAACATCGCATCAATCTCTATTCCACGTTCCAATAAAATGTTTATACACAAATGCAGACTGTCTCCGAAACAAAATGACTGAATTAAAGCACGCTATTAAGATCAATAAACCATTAATTATTTTTATTATTATTATTATTATTATTATTATTATAACTGAAGTGAAGCCCAAACATTATAGAGCACTAACCCTAGAGGACTACAATATTGATGGATAATTTATACACCAAACAAATGTTGATAAGACAATTGGCAGGGGAATAATCATCTACACATATTCTTCTGTATGTGCTAGTGGCTCTGACTTAATCACATTCGAATACGAAGAATCAGTCTGAATTGAGATAAAATTTTATTCACGGGACAAGTTATTAATTGGGGGTATATATATAGGTCTGACAGTGGAACAAGGGAAAACAATGAAAAACTGGTACAAATATTAAAACATGTTGGCACGCTACATTATAGCCATCTTTTAATAGTGGGTGACTTTAACTATCCTGATATCTGTTGGAACACATGGTCAACCACAAAAAAATGAAATAAGTCAAGAGTACTTGTTCATTGAATATATTCATGACACCTACTTATACCAGCATATAAATAGAGCCACTAGATTTTGGAATAATGCTACACCTAACATACTTGATCTGCTTTTAGCCAATGAAGAAGAAATGATATCAGATTTAGATTACCTGAGCCCACTCGGTAAAAGTGACCACTCTATTATCACATTCCATTTACATTCGTATCTTGCAGGAAAACCGGTGAAGATAAAATTTCTTCTAGACAAAGGGAACTACAAAGAAATGAATAACAACATCATAACTATAAGCTGGACAAATAAATCTTATGATTGCCCAGATGATGCTAATCAGCAATGGTCAATTTTTAAACAGATTCTAAATAACATGATAAATCGACATGTCCCATCAAATACCTTTAAAGATAAACCTAACTGGACTAAGAAAGGTGACATCCCATTAGACTACAATACTGTAGGTCAAATTAGGAAAAAACATGGATGCTGGGAAAGATTCGTTACAAACAGATCAAACGAAAATAAAATAAAGTGTAACAGGCAACGGAACAAAGTCAAATTTCTGACTAACAAAATGCATAAAAACTATTTAAAAATATAGCAAAAGCAGCCAAATCAAACCCTAAGCAATTTTGGATGTATGGCAAATCTGAAGTTAAAACGAAACCTGGTACTTCCCCACTGCTGATAGGCCCAGATAAACCTCAATGCTCAGAAACCGACATAGAAAAAGCTGAGGTTCTATCATGTCACTTTTCAACCGTTTTCACTGATGAACCAACCAACAACCTGCCAATCATTCCAGTTAGACCAACTAACATCCCATTTAAAGACACTGAGGCACAAGTAACTGAGGCACAAGTTTTAGCTCATCTCACCAAATTGAAAACCTCTAAGTCTGCAGGACCTAATAGGATACATCTCCGAGTTCTTAAAGAACTATCCATCTCTGTAGCCAAACCTTTGCCAATTATATACTCAACTTCACTAAGAACAAAATCTGTACCAGGAGATTTGAAGGAGGCCAATGTAACAGCAATTTTTAAAAAGAAAGTCAGCCCCAAAGTTGCAAGTAATTATAGACCCATAAGTCTCACCTGTGTAGCTTGCAAGGTTATGGAATCCATTATTAGAGATCAAATAATGAGCCATATGAAATCAAATAAACTTTTTAGTAAGAAACAATATGGATTTCATACTGGACGATCAACCATCCTCCAGTTAATAGATGTCTTAGATGAATGGATTAATATGCTAGAGAAGGGAGGCACTGTGGATATTATCTATATGGATTTTGCTAAGGCATTTGATACCGTGCCTCACATCCGTTTGATTAAAAATCTAGCAAGTTATGGCATCACAGAACCAGCCCTTGGGTGGATTACATCCTTCCTAATGGGTAGGCATCAACGAGTACGTCTAAATGACTCATACTCTCGATGGGCAGCCGTGACTAGTGGCATGCCGCAGGGCAGTGTGTTCGTCCCCCTTCTGTTTGTGATCCACATAAATGACATGCCTGAATTAATACAAAGATCCAGTCTATATCTTTATGCAGATGGCACAAAGATCTTCAATCATATTACAAAACAATCTGATTGTGATGACCTGCAATCAGAGCTGACAACACTGGGAATGTGGTAAAAAACATGGATGTTAAAATTCCACCCTGATAAATGTAATGCATTATCCAATTATCCATTGGTAGAGGTACAAAACCGAATTTCCAATACAAACTTGAATGTGATAGTGCTAGCCATACCTTATCCCATGTGGCCAACGAAAACGATCTCGGAGTCATATTTGACTCAGCTCTCTCCTTTGATCACCACATTCAAAGTAAAATCAATAAAGCCAACAGTAGCATGGGCCTCATTAGACGGACATACACATATTTGGATAAAGAACACTTTTTGCTATTATATAAAGCTTTTGTGCACCCCCACATTGAATTTGCACATGCAGTATGGAATCCACACCTTAAAAAAACATACACACTCTGTGGAAAATGTGCAGAGGCATGCAACAAAGATTGTCCCTGGATTTCGCAATCTCAGTTATGAGCATAGGTTACGTTCTCTAAACCTCCCCACCCTCACATACAGACGTCTGAGAGGGGACATGGTTGAAACATATACGGTTTTGAATACCTATGATCCAGACACAGTACCAATATAAAAATTAGCTTCAAGAAATAGTAACAGGGGTCATAGTAAAAAATTATTTATCCAGCGAGCTAAATACAATATATCCAAGTTTTAATTTTATTACAGAATAGCAAAAGTATGGAATAGCCATATCGTTAATGCCCCGACCATTCAAAGCTTTGAAAACTGACTGGATAAATACTGGGACAATGCACAAATTAAATTTAACTTCGAGGCACCTTCACCATGAAGTAACCATTTCAAAACCTAGTGCCACTCGTGCACCTGAATATAGAGGCCTGTTCAGTATTATCGATAATAATAATAATATTTGACTATACTGAATAGTCCATATTTCCTATATCAAATGACTTATCGCAAACACTACATCTGACTCGATGACTTGAAGTGTCATCCGGTACAATCCAACCCTTATACTTCTCGTTAGTTTGCCACAAAACTTAATATTTACACTTTCCCATGATCGCGGTAGGATAAGAAATTCGAAACTATGCAACAAAATTTATCTCGCTTTTAATAACATAATATATATATACAATCATTTTCGCAATACTCACATGAATGTTGATTATATCCAATTGGTCAAACATATGAAAATCGTGAGAATAAATAGTTATTTTCAGGATTCATCATCATGTTCTGTTCAGACATGTATTACTCAAGTTCATGGTAATCGCGATGTGCCGGAGTTTTCCATACCTTCTCCATAACGGTACAGCGAAATATCAAATTTTCCATAGCTTTTCCAGCACTGGAAATGGTTTTCTTAAATTTCCATACTTTTTCCAGACTTCCATACCTGCGTGGGAACCCTGTATACAGCACCGATAGAAGCCGGAAGTGAAAGTGCACAGTATCATGATGAAAAGGATCTGACCCTCGAGGCATAAGCCTGCGGTCAGAAACTACATAAGTAAATATAAGTAAGCTACAATGTAAAAATGGAGGGGTGGCTTCTTCGAGAATGTTTTTCTCGATCTCGTATCGAAGGAGATCTCGCGAGATACAAATGACTCGGCTAGAGAATCGGCAGCGACGGAACGAGGTGTCGGGTACCCGCCTACTGCGTCAGCTGACACATCACGTGGTTTCCTTTACCCTTTTTATAAGATTACGCCGCCATTTTCTCACACTTTAAAGAAAACGTGTTCGCATTGCATTTGTTAAAACATCATATTTACAATGGCTGATGCGCGTAAGTATTTTAATACATTTAATACTTTCATTAGTTTGTTGTAAAAGATTTTGTTTATTCAGAAATAGAGTATTTGTTTGTTAATATTATATCTTGCCCATTTAGCGCCATTTGTCACTTGTCTTGTGATTGTGATTTTTTTTTATTCTTAAATTTCTTTGTTCACAATTCACAGATTCCCAGGAATACCAGTCATTCCGTACCCAAACCGTACCGGTCAATCTATACCTAGCCTATTGGAGACTCTTTACCCTAAATCGGTATATTCCGTACCTAACTAACTGGATATTCTGTACCATTGTAATGGTTAATCCGTACCATCATAACCATGAAGTTGTATCATGTATGGTACGCATCAATCAATTATGCATACAGCTGTATGAAACATTTATACTAAGCATGGCGTAAGTGTTCTGAACATAATTGAAAATCTTCCAGTCCAATTATGTTGGAAATGTGTTGTTATTTCTGATGTATTGTAGGTCGAGTTATTATTAGATCGCTCAATATCAATCGATTCATAGAATCGCGATGATGTCAACACAATTAAATTTCCCATAATACCCTGGGAGCGATGCCATTTTTGGAGTGGCTAATTTAACATTACGGGCAATGGGCCATAAAACCTTATTTACATTTTTCTTTAATATCCTTATTTACATTTTTCTTTAATATCTTGCAAAATTCACTCATGATTTGATGGTTTCTGATACCTGGCGGAGTTATTACAGAATCTCAGATACAGGATTTAATGGTTTGAGCTTCATGGAAAATGTAAACAAGGCATTTGTATGGGCAGTCCGTTTTAGCATGTAAGTTTTCCCCAACCACAGGCATTTCAAGTTTACCATACCCTCCTGTTCTGGTCTCAGGTGATTTCGGCAGCCGTGTAATTTCGGCAGCCGCAAATATCAATTCGTTTTCGGCAGCCTACCGAGACGCAAATATGGTGCATAAAAACATTACATTTTCGGCAGGCTCTTACATTATTACATTCTCGGCAGCACGTTATCATTATCTCTGAAATTAAGAATATTATGATACGATAAATGATTCAATATCTTTACTTGATTATTATTATTATAACTGACTAGCATATTTTAGAGACCATATTTAGGTGGTCATTTAATGAATACGCGAGTGTCTACGTGCGTACACGTTCGTCGCCATGTAATATGGTGAAATCTGAATTTGAATATTTTGAAAATAAATTCCTTGTTAATAAGTAGCGTGAGTGTGTGTAAACTTGCGTTGCTAATCAATACCACTTGGCAATGTGATCCACCAGTGTTGAGTACCTGTTCCAGTCGAATTTTTTCCTAAAAATCTAGCAGGATTTACATTTGTCAATAATTGATTTTCTTTTCTTTAGATAGCTGTTCACTTATTGACTAAGTCGATTTGTTGGGATAGGTTGAATATTTGTGTAAATATTTTGACCGGGCTCTGTTGCTGCCAATACCAGCAACAGGTTCCAGTCAAATTAGTTTTTAAATATCCACAATTCCTTCAGATTTATATATATGGTCGCGTACAGTGACCGCGCGTACAAGGTGCGTGAAAATTTTGTTACAATTAATTAAAATGTTGAATATTTTGAAATGAATTTGTCTGTTAACGGTTATTTGCTTACAAGGTATGTACGTCATACTGAAAGTAGTTGCTGTGCAAGTGGAATGTGTTGTTCATTCACGCAGGAGATCGCATCTTAACATTTTTGGCGTTAAGATAACAGCAGGGATTATAAACTGAGGACATTATCACCCGCCGAGTCTAGCTAGCATGGGCTTTAATTGCAGGAAACCATTACAATGGTCGGAATACACACATACGTGGATTACAAATACACATGTACAATAGAAAGAGCTCTAACCAACCAGCTTTAAGAAACAACGTCAACAAATCAAAATGCACATGAAATTGTTGGTCGTACTTGTGATTCGGATCATTTGTTAGTCTGTATTAATCTTTCGACCACTACAGACGTAACATGATAAGAGTTTCTTGCGGACTTTCGAAATTATTTATATTTTCTAATGAGCATTTCCAAATTTGCTTCAAACATTAGCTATTTGGTAGATCTTAACGAAAATTGGAGGAAATCTAAGTCTCAACCCGAAAAATTATTTTCAAAATTATAATTTTCATGTGATACACAAATTACATGATACATTGATTTTCCAAATTGACGTTGCTTTTCAAATATGTTACGCCTTAAATATTCTAGAATTTTTAATATTTTTGCCATAGCCAGTTAATAACATACAATTGAACTAAAATTTGTATTGATTAGAGGCCAATCACTTTATTAAAGAAGGATCGATATAGGCCTATGTCTTTATTTCAAAATAACATAAAATTATATTTCACACGTCTTCGTCACGGCGCTTGACTTTCATTGCAGCAACTGGCTCTTAGTTCGTTTTGCTCTTAGAGTCGGCATGGCTGAAAAAAACAAACATAATAAAATTCGTCAACCAGCAATTAGCAGTAATTAGCTATGGATTTCAGTCTATCAGAGTCGATATAACAGAAATATATACTATTCCTATATATTACACACGGGCTACCGAAAATGTACTCCAAGCTGCTGAAAATGGTTGGCTGCCGAAATGTCTATACACCTATTTCATATTACTATATATAATATATGGGCTTGTCCACACTAAAGTGACCAAAAGTGTGACACGAAAGTCAGATTTTAGAAATGGGTATGAATAAAGTTAAACATGTTTTCTGTTAAGGAAAATGACTATCTACTGAAAAAATCAAAAGAAGATAGTAATTTGTGGATTAAGCGTAAAAATCAACAGAATATCAGATGCTGTCAGAAAGTTACGGTTGTGATTTTGACAATGAAAAATGAGACTATCTTTTGAAAAGCGACCAAAGTAACCCTTTATGCTACAAAACAAAAGTTACATACCATGGAATAAGATTAAGGCATTAAATTTAACTTTTGAGTAATTTTGCAAAGCTTTGCAGGACAAATTGAGGGGGTTTACGGTTGTGATGTTCATATTTTTGACAAACTTCTTTTAAAATTCTTTTATTCAATTATCAATCTTGCACACAAGAAAAGTCTCTTCGAGAAAACTGAATAGCTTCTTATTATGCAGGGAATCGATTGCAAACACAACAAGAAGGAATTAATACAGGAATTGATAATTTTTGTTACGGTTGCGATGTTGACATTTGACGAAAGAATGTCGTTACGGTTGCAATGTTTGACACTGACAGAACGATTTCGTTAACAGGATACAGGGTATGAAATAACGGTCGGACATCGGTCATGTCCGATCAAATCTGGATGGGTAAAAATATTTTACTGAACATGAATTTTGGGGCAAATTTTGGAAAAAGAGAACAAGTGAACAATGTTGGTATCGCACTCAAATACGATAGATCGATCGAGCGCGCGTTTGTGCGTCATTTGCACATTTCTAAGTGAAAGCGATATTCACCTTGGTTACCAGTATTCGTGATCTGTCAAAACGCGTCATACCGGCAAATTCATCCTAGAGGGTGGTCTTACAATAGCTAATTGTCCAGGGAATAGTGTAAACCTTTTATACTGGCGAATTTTCTGATTTCTAATGAGGGATATAGACCGTGAGTGACTTGAAAATTAAGTCATACGGCGAAAAAATGACATAAAATTGCATAGAACATCTGATAAATGATACCACTCAAAATCTTGTCATTTCGCTAGTCTGAAAATGATCGAGTCGATGCAAAATTAGCAATGGCGGATCTACAAAATCGGCCACTGCGCACGAGTTAGTGATGTGTTCTTACACACCTTCTGTCATGAGAAGAGAATTTGGTCTCGCAATTTCATTGGTTGTTGGACATAATTATATCTAGAAAATCCAATGACATTACGTGAGAGATTTTCACAGAAGTTTGAGACGCGTTCTTTCACGCCTTCGATACTGAAGAAGCTAATTCTTCCTCCCGATTTCCTTGGTAGCTGTATATAGAAAACCAATGAAATAGCGGGCGAGTTTTCTCACAATAGAAGTGAAGAAAGCAAGTTCATAAATAATCGCACTGTAGAAGACACTTGACAACACGCGCGTTACCATTATATTCGCGTTCTACAATTAACCATTTAATGGTCAAATTTGCCAAAAAAATTTAATTAAAAATAGTTAATGGCCATTTGCAGGTCAAGAGATTATTTTTGAAAATTTACCACGGGAATGACTGTCTCAGTTACTGAATAAGCCACTTCAATGGAAAATCTAAAAGATAATCTCTTGACCTGCAAGTGAACATTTATCAGGAAAACTATCACAAGCCTTCTTTGACTAATGTGCTCTAAAGTGAAATTTTTTTTACATTTAATTGTACATGACTGTGACAGCAGTTGATGTGTTGCTAAAATGGCATCTGAGCAAAAAGTTCCCAAAGGGGCAACCCTTTCTAAATGGAGGACCGAGTATAAGTGGTTAAGTCCTCATTTTCTGGGTCCTACAGTTGACTATGAAATTGTTCTATCTTTATGCATTTGCTCCTGAAAATGCCACGCCGGGAGCAAGTCACCCACACTATGTATGAAAGTGTGGCACTTATTCAATGGTGCAGGAATTACTCGGTTGTTTTGAAAGCAGCTCACATTCCTGGGCGATTGAACACTCTGGCGGATGCTTTGTCTCGGAGACAGAGAATTTTGCCAACAGAATGGTCTCTCAACCCTACAGTTCTTCACATGATCTTCGAGCATTGGGGCAAACCCAGCGTAGACTTGTTTGCCACAAAGGAAAATGCTCAAATAATGACATGTCGCGCCGATTCCAGATCCAAATGCCATCGATACAGACGCTCTTGAGATAAGGCGGAGAGGGATGCACGCTTACGCGTACCCACCCACCATTCTTCTGCCGAAGATATTGGTGAAGATCGGGGAGGACCCGTCCCTGGTCCTGCTAATAGCGCCATTTTGGCCCAGCAGGGCGTGGTTCACGGATCTTCTAGATCTGCTGGTGGACAATCCAGTGCAGTTACCCGAGATTCCGAATGTAATCTCCCAGGCCAAAGGACACTTCCTACGAAATGTTCAAATTGACTGCGTGGATCATATCAAACAAGTTCCACGTCGGAAGACTTCTCAACAGGTTGCAGCCGCAAGGAGGTCAACCGTCAAGTCATATAACAACAAGGTTAACAAATTTGCAGTGGTGTGAAGGAAAGGGTATTGATACCTTTCAATCCACTATTCAGCAAATAGCAGACTTTCTCTGTGAGCTGTTCTTTACAGGACTAGCTCCCGTCACAATTGCTGGATACAAGTCAGCTTTGGCATCAGTTATCCCTTGTCTAGCCAACAGGGATAGTCCAGAGGTGGCCCAGTTAAATGTGATGGTGAAGGGAATGAGCAATCTCCGCCCGAGACAACCGGTAGTCATTCCAGCCTGGAGTCTATCTTTAGTGCTTAATGTACTGGCCAAGCACCCATTCGAACCGTTGCGTTCGGCTAGTCTAAAGCATTTGACTCTAAAGGCGGTCTTTCTATTGGCAGCTTCCTCAGCTAGAAGGCGCAGTGAGATCCATGCGCTTTCGGCAGAGAGGAACCGATTTATTGTTTCTGGAGAAGGTCTGCGTCTTTTGTCAAGAGCAGAATTTATGTCAAAGAACCAATCTTTGAGATATCCCGGCAAACCGATCATTATACCGAAGTTAACCAGGTTTGATCGTGATGCCAGTGTCTGGTGCCCGGTCCGTGCTTTGACTAAGTACAAGAAACGGACTGACTCGTTACGGTCGAACGATAGACATCTGTGGATCTGCCATAAAAAGCCTTATGGCGCCGCATCCATGGATACTATCTCTCGTTGGGTGGTCGAATGCATTCAGACTACTCATGAGATGGCGACTGGGCACCAGGTGCAGGGCGTAAGGGCACACGATGTTAGAGGAATAGCCGCCTCGACCGCCCTTTACAATGGTGTTCCGTTAGAGGACATCATGGCCGTTGCACAATGGCACTGTGAGTCCTCATTTACGGATTACTATATGAGGGATGTGTCAGACTCAGCCCATCCACTCGCTTTAGCTGTTTTGAAACGATAGTTAGTGACCACACTGCTTTTCCCCTTTTTTCACTTTGGTAAGAAAAGAACCTAAAGCAGGCATGGTCAAGCGAGAGGATGTCAACCAGATTGTGTCACTGATGGCCGAACCGGTGAATGGTTGTAGGCGGTACGTCTGAAGTCCTGTTATCATAAGGTAATTCAACAAGTGAGAGTTTTTTGTATTATGTATCATGTTCATTCATCTTATATATTCATGCTCATTCCCAGGCTAATACAAGCGATATGCAGGGAGTAGTTAACCCTCTTGGCATATTGGTGTTTCAGGCGAGATACATGTTCGTTAGTTCTCTCCCTTTTCTTAGGAGGAAAAAGGGGGGGGGGGGCTGTGACGCGAATGTGATTCAGTTCCGTGAACTTGACGGTCCTTTTAGGTCTCCGTTAGTCGAGTTTGAAGTCTAAAATCTTTCTCCAAGGGGCAAAATTAGCATGTATGGCTTGCCCCTTCCCACCAGGTTACTGATCAAATCTGGTGTATATCAGAAGTAACAGAATGGTGAGTATTGATCGAAGGAGAATGCAGGAAATGTCAATTTCCCTTTCTCCTTCGATCAATACTCACCATTCTGTTACTTCTGATATACAGCTGGCTCTGACAGCGGCTCTAGGACTATAGACTTAGAAAGCTTTACCGACTCCTGGGAACCGGGTACTCGGCTCCCAACTGCCGAGTACCCGTTTACCATAGAGCTCATTCTTGTTTGCATAGCGACAAGAGCAATACATGCTTTTTGCATTAAGGATTTTAGTGTTTTAAAATAATCTAAGTCTTTAATCAGTGATAGTTTGTGTGTTCTGAAAGGATTAACTAAGGACTATGGAGAATACCGCCCAAGAAAACCAGGTTGTATTGTTCTTTATTATCCATAGTTAAAAGACTTAGGTCTCTAAATTTCGTTGTGTCGCATGTTCCAATTTCTGTCCCCATAGAATCTGGGACGTGTGCTAACAACGATATATGCCAGACGATCACCTTTAAACCCCAACAGGCGATCGGCAGATATGAAAATAGGTGTTTGCTACGGTATTTCTAACACGAATATCGGCTGACGTCGTTCTCCGTAGAATCCGAGCGGGTGACGTCACACCCGGTCGCTCGGATGTTTATGTGAAGAAAATTTTTTCATTAATTCGCGCATCTTATTCTGGGTGCTGCGTACTAAAAATGGTACCGGAAACTTTAGAATGATCAAGTTTACGTGTGATCACGATCGGTTTGCAATGATCGGTGGTTTCAAAATTCTTGAGTAGATGTGTGGTCTGCGGTTTTACCGTGTGAGACAGCAGTTTTGTTATACATTTTGTTGTTTTCTTCACATATCGTGCTGCGTTCGTTAGGAGTATAATTTATATTGATTAGTAAATATACCCTGAATGCTATGCGATATGATTCCTGGAGCCGTTACACATCCTGGAGGATCTATTATGGGTGTGTTGTGCCCGCCGCGTACTTGTCGTCATAATCAATGCGATCGTTGTTGTAACGTGGCGGGGTGGGGTGCGGGGAGGTTACGGTTAATTTATGAGTCAAATTATTTGAAAATTAATTGTCTGCCTTCCATCCGGGTCTCGTTCCGCTTGTTTATTGTAGGTTTGTGCTTATTTTATAGGCCAAGCCAGCCCCGCCATCATGTGACGACTGCCATAAGTTTGTCCGTGTAATGTTCAAGGACCATGTCTGTTTTATGTGTGCCCTGTGTAATATAGATCATAGGTGTAATGTTTGTGCAGTGTGGTCCGTCGAAACGATGGTTAAGTTCCTTGCCCAGAAGGACTTGGCTGGGTCTGACGCGGGGTCAGGCGGTCCGAGAGTAAATCGTGGAGCGCCCGGTTCGGCCGGTGCGGGTGCTCCACGTCCCCAGCTGGAGGTGGCGGAGATGGCACCGCCGGCGTGGTTTGGTCCGGCTCTGCAGGGTTTTTCTGCATAGCGTTCTGACCACGCTGGTGTCGTCCCTGCTACCAAAGGTTGGGGGGCAGTTTCTCCCCATGCCTGGTACGGATCCTGTCCTCGGACAGGATTCTGGACTGGTTACCGAGGGGGCCGTCTCGTACGGCCCCCTGGCAGTCCCGTCTGGCTTCGGCCAGACGGGTTTCTGTTTCTCTGCGGCCACCTCCGGGTGGTCCAGTAGCGGTGGCCGGTCCGTCAGGTGTGGGAGCCGTCCGCCAGGACGGTTCCACGGTTGACTCGTCTAGTGACGACTCTTCGGAGTCTGAAGACGAGGAGGCCGAGGAGGAGAGGTTGCTGCGGCCCGTGAAGCCGCAGGTGGAGAATATGGAGGTTGATTCCGTCCTAGACGGAACCGGCCTCCATTTGTCTGGTTTGGCGCAAGCCAGGTCAGCGGCTCCGCCTGTGGCTGAGGCAAATCCGTTACCGTGCACCGGTTCCGTGCGGCTTGGTTTGGCACCAGCCGTCATGGGAACGGGTGTGCCGGGCCGGGCGTGGTACTCACCTATCTCGCCTGGTCCGGCAGTCGGACGTGGGGTGCCGTGGGCGCCCGTGTCCGGCTATGGTTCCGCGACTGCTACGGGTCCGTACGGTTTTCCGTGTGGACCT
This sequence comes from Chaetoderma sp. LZ-2023a, assembly GCA_034401795.1. Lineage (NCBI taxonomy): Eukaryota > Metazoa > Mollusca > Caudofoveata > Chaetodermatida > Chaetodermatidae > Chaetoderma > Chaetoderma sp. LZ-2023a. The sequence goes on along the minus strand of CM067370.1, from coordinate 81,910,400 downwards.
ACCCCATGGACCGGAGTGTTTCATGGGGTGGCGGCGGAACCGTGTGGTACCGGAGTGCCTGGCGTGTCAGCCGTGGCTCCTTGCTGGGAGGCCGTGGCTGGCAGACCCGTGAGCACGTCAACGGGTGACGTGTTTGCGGGGGTGTCTTCATCGGAGGTAGATTGGTCAGATGCTCTGGCGTGGCTAGCCAGGGTTGACCCGTCTGTGGTTTCGGCCACGGCCGATGAAGATGCGCCCCGTCCGTCGGTTGCGTCGATCAGGACGGGGATTTTGCCCGCGGCCCGGATCCAGTCAGTGGGACTGGATCCACGGTTCATAGAATGGTTGGATGCTATTTATAGCAAACAACTGATGACCAAGGGTCAGCTCCCTGCGGCCTCCAGGGAGGTGCGGGCAAGATGTCGTATTCCGCGGGGGGAATACGACAGGTATGGTGTAGTCCCGTCGGTCACGGAGTGACCGATGGGTACTGGGCGTCCAGAGTGCCGTGCCGGGTCACCCCGGTCCGGCACTTGTGGACAAGTCTCAGGTACACCAGGAAGAAGTCCTGTCCCTATGCGATGAGGGTGTGAGGGCAGCGATGAGCGCTGTCAACCACTCTTATCGTCTCCTTCAGTCGGTGTGGGCTGAAGCGGGGCAGGCCACCCTGTGCCACCTGTGGCGCTTTCATGTGTCAATGACGGCCTGGTGCTGTCGATGGACGCATTGGCAAGGGTGCAAGCGCGTGTGACGAAATCCAGGAGGCAAATGGTCATTGACCATATGCGTCCGGCTACGGCAGTCAGGGAGCGTCTCCTTGGGACACCCCTGACAGGGCCTAGCATCTTCGGTGGCCAAGCGTGGGCCATCTTAGAGGATACCGCCAGTATCGCGCAGAATCGGTTAGCGGTAAACCTACAGCTAGAGCTAGTGCGACAAGCGCATGCACTAGGGCCTGTGGGGAAACCGCTAACGGGACAACCTTCAAAGGAGCAGAAGAAGCATAAGGGCAAGGCGAAAGCTAGGCCTGTTGCGACTTCTGCTTCAGCTGGGGTTTCAGAGCCGCCGCCGGCGAAGAAGCCCAGGAAGGTTGTAGAGGCGCCTACCCTCCCCAATGTTGCTCCTGACCGCCCTAGAGGTGGGAAGGGTAAGGGTAAGGCCTCAAAGGGCGGACAGAAGGGGCCGAAGCGTACCTGAGGGTACGAAAGCTCCCTTCATATCCGCCTGGACCGCGCCTGTGTGACAGGAACAGTGGTGCCAGTTATACCCGTCGTGCCTAGAACGAAATGGTTCTCTCTCTCTCTCGTTAAGAAAGAGTGGGGGGGCGGACTGCGAGCCGGACAACCCCGTTAGACGTCGAGGCGTCTATGGTGGGTGGAAGGCTCATGCGTTTCGTCGAGGCCTGGCAAGGTGTGACGTCAGACAGTCTGGTCCTGGGATGGTTATCCCAGGGTTACATGCCGGAGTGGTGGGACTTTCCACCACAAAATCTGTCTTTGGCACCTGTCTGGACACCCGTACCAAGGGAGCCAGACAAGTTAGAAGCCGTTCAAAAGGAAGTGTCGGGTTTGCTTCTGAAAGGAGCAATAAATCCAGCAAATCGAAACACTCCAGGCTTCTATTCAAACATGTTCCTTGTCCCCAAGAGCACAGGGGGATGGAGACCCATACTCAATCTCAGGCCATTAAATTGGTTTAGCCATACGCCTCGGTTCCAGATGGAAATGCCGAGGTTGGTAATGCGGGATTGAGGAAAGGAATGTGGTGTGTATCGATCGATCTGAAAAAATGCATATTTCCACATTCCTATGAATCGGAGTTGGCACAGGTTTCTGAGATTTGCGTTTCAGAGTCAAGTATGGGAGTTTACAGTCTCCCGTTTGGCCTGTCGACAGCTCCGAGGGTTTTCACAAGAGTGGTCCTTGCGGTGACAGCGTTTCTCAGAAAAGAGAACGTGGCGCTACACACCTACATAGACGACTGGCTGCTTAAGGCAGACTCGGCAGCCAGGTTGAACGTGGATACTGCTCTGACTCTGAAGTTACTTTCAGATCTAAGCTGCATAGTCAACGAGGAGAAATCCGAGTTGACGCCCACTCAACGTTTCGTTTATTTGGGGATGCGATTCGACCTTGAGGAGGGCAGGGTTTACCCATCAGAGCCCAGAGTGGTGTCTCTGTTAGCCATCCTCAAGAGTTTTCGAGTGGGAAACCACATTCAAGGCGAGGCGGTTCCTTCAGATGCTGGGCATAATGGTCTCCATGGAGCAGGTTATCCCGTACGATGCTCTAATGCGAAGACCTATCCAGTTGTATCTGATGTCTCTGTGGAAACAGAGAACAGAACCCCTGTCAAAACTGGTGCCAGTTTTGGAGCCGATAATATCGCATCTGCTATGGTGGAAACAGCGTCAGAATCTCCTAATAGGGGTTTCGCTGCACCTACCCCAACCCCAGCTGTCCGTTTACACGGATGCATCGCTGGAAGGGTGGGGTGCCTGCCTGGGAGAACCAGGTCTCGGGCACATGGACTCTCCCGGAGAGTCAGCTGCATATCAATCTGTTGGAAATGATGGCAGTGGAACTGGCGTTGGAAGAGTTCCTTCCGATGATCAGGGGCAAGGTGATATTGATACGGTCGGTCAATTCGACAGTAGTATCATATATAAATCGCCAAGGCGGGACCAGGTCGCCCACTCTGTGTATCAGGGTGTGGCACTTGATTCAATGGTGCAGGAATTACTCGGTTGTTTTGAAAGCAGCTCGTATTCCTGGCCGATTGAACATTCTGGCGGATGCTTTGTCTCGCAGACAGAGAATCCTGCCAACAGAATGGTCCCTCAACCCTCCAGTTCTGCGACGGATCTTCGAGCATTGGGGCAAACCCAACGTGGACTTGTTCGCCACAAAGGAAAATGCTCAAATCATGACATATGTCTCGCCGATTACAGATCCAAATGCCGTCGATACAGACGCTCTGGCGATAAGCTGGAGAGGGATGCACGCTTACGCGTACCCACCCACCATTCTTCTACCGAAGGTTTTGGTGAAGGTCAGGGAGGAACCGTGTCTGGTCCTGCTAATAGCGCCGTATTGGCCGAGCAGGGCGTGGTTCACGGATCTTCTAGATCTGCTGGTGGAAAATCCTGTGCAGTTGCCCGAGATTCCGAACATAATCTCCCAGGCCAAGGGACGCTTCCTACACGAGCGTCCCGAGATGTTCAATGACTGCGTGGATGTTATCAAACAACGTTCCACGTCGGAAGGCTTTTCTCGACAGGCTGCTGATTTCATCGCGGCTGCGAGAAGTAGGTCAACCTTCAAGTCATATAACAACAAGGTTAACAGATTTGCAGACTGGTGTGAAGAAAAGGGTATTGATACCTTTCAATCCACTATCAGCAAATAGCAGACTTTCTCTGTGAGCTGTTCTTTTGAGGACTAGCTCCCGTCACAGTTGCTGGATACAAGTCAGCTTTGGCATCATTTATCCCTTGTCTAGCCAACAGGGATAGTCCAGAGGTGGCCCAGTTAAATGTGATGTTGAGGGAATGAGCAATCTCCGACCGAGACAACCGGTAGTCATTCCAGCCTGGAGTCTATCTTTAGTGCTTAATGTACTGGCCAAGCACCCTTTCGAACCGTTGCGTTCGGCTAGTCTAAAGCATTTGACTCTAAAGGCGGTTTTTCTATTGGCAGCTTCCTCAGCTAGAAGGCGCAGTGAGATCCATGCGCTTTCGGCAGAGAGGAACCGATTTATTGTTTCTGGAGAAGGTCTGCGTCTTCTGCCAAGAGCAGAGGTTATGTCAAAGAACCAATCTTTGAGATATCCCGGCAAACCGATCATTATACCGAAGTTAACTAGGTTTGATCGTGATGCCAGTGTCTGGTGCCCGGTCCGTGCTTTGACTAAGTACAAGAAACGGACTGACTCGTTACGGTCGAACGATAGACATCTGTGGATCTGCCATAAAAAGTCTTATGGCGCCGCATCCATGGATACTATCTCTCGTTGGGTGGTCGAATGCATTCAGACTACTCACGAGATGGCGACTGGGCACCAGGTGCAAGGCGTAAGGGCAGACAATGTCAGAGGAATAGCCGCCTCGACCGCCCTTTACAATGGTGTTCCGTTATAGGACATCATGGCCGTTGCACAATGGCACTGTGAGTCCTCATTCACGGATTACTATATGAGGGATGTGTCAGACTCAGCCAATCCACTCGCTTTAGCTGTTTTTGAAACGATAGTTAGTGACCACACTGCTTTTCCCCTTTTCTCACTTCGGTAAGAAAAGAACCTAAAGCAGGCATGGTCAGGCGAGAGGATGTCAACCAGATTGTGTCACTGATGGCCGAACCGGTGAATGGTTGTAGGCGGTACGTCTGAAGTCCTGTTATCATAAGGTAATTCAACAAGTGAGAGTTTTTTGTATTATGTATATGTATCATGTTCATTCATCGTATATATTCATGCTCATTCCCAGGCTAATACAAGCGATATGCAGGGAGTAGTTAACCCTCTTGGCATATTGGTGTTTTCAGGCGAGATACATGTTCGTTAGTTCTCTCCCTTTTCTTAGGAGGAAAAAGGGGGGGGAGCTGTGACGCGAATGTGATTCGGTTCCGTAAACTTGACGGTCCTTTTTAGGTCTCCGTTAGTCAAGTTTGAAGTCTAAAATCTTTCTCCAAGGGGCAAAATTAGCATGTATGGCTTGCCCCTTCCCACCAGGTTACTGATCAAATCTGGTGTATATCAGAAGTAACAGAATGGTGAGTATTGATCGAAGGAGAATGCAGGAAATGTCAATTTCCCTTTCTCCGAGATCTAACAATACTCACCATTCTGTTACGGACCCAGCCTCCCAGCCCCACGGAGGCAAGCCATAGTTTTCTCTTGTTTGGTGGCTATGCAAACAATATGAGCTCTATGGTAAACGGGTACTCGGCAGTTGGGAGCCGAGTACCCAGTTCCCAGGAGTCGGTAAAGCTTTCTAAGTCTATAGTCCTAGAGCCGCTGTCAGAGCCAGCTGTATATCAGAAGTAACAGAATGGTGAGTATTGTTAGATCTCGGAGAAAGGGAAATTGACATTTCCTGCATTCTCCGAGATCTAACAATACTCACCATTCTGTTACGGACCCAGCCTCCCAGCCCCACGGAGGCAAGCCATAGTTTTCTCTTGTTTGGTGGCTATGCAAACAATATGAGCTCTATGGTAAACGGGTACTCGGCAGTTGGGAGCCGAGTACCCGGTTCCCAGTAGTCGGTAAAGCTTTCTAAGTCTATAATCCTAGAGCCGCTGTCAGGGCCAGCTGTATATATCAGAAGTAACAGAATGGTGAGTATTGTTAGATCTCGGAGAAAGGGAAATTGACATTTCCTGCAGTCTACTGCCAAGAGCAGAGTTTATGTCAAAGAATCAATCTTTGAGATATCCCGGCAAACCGATCATTATACCGAAACTAACTAGGTTTGATCGTGATGCCAGTGTCTGGTGCCCAGTCCGTGCTTGGACTAAGTACGAAAAGCGGACAGACTCGTTACGGTCGAATGATAGGCATCTGTGGATCTGCCATAAGAAGCCATATGGCGCCGCATCCATGGATTCTATCGCTCGTTGGGTTGTCGAATGCATTCAGACTACCCATGAGGTTGCGACTGGGCAGCACGTGCAACGCGCAAGGGCACACGATGTTAGAGGAATAGCCGCCTCGACCACCCTTTACAATGGTGTTCCGTTAGAGGATATCATGGCTGTTGCACAATGGCACTGAGTCTTATTTCATGGATTACTATATGAGGGATGTGTCAGACTCCGCCAATCCACTCGCTTTAGCTGTTTTGAACCAATAGTTATACGACCACACTGCTCTTCTCCCCTTTTTTGGCATTTGTAAGAAAGAATTAAGAAGCAGACATGGTCGAACGAGAGGATGTCAACCAGATTGTGTCACTGTTGGCCGGACAAGGGAATGGTTGGAGGCTCCACGTCCGTAATCCAAATATCATGAGGTAATTCAAGATTGAGATTTTTTTGTATTATGTCTATATATCATGTTCATTCATCTTATATATTCATGCTCATTCCCAGGCTAATATATGCAAAGAGCAGTTAACCCTCTTGGCATATTTGTGTTTCAGGCGAGATACATGTTTGTGACTTGATGGTCCTTTTAGGTCTCCATTAGTCAAGTTTAAGTCTAGCTCTTTCTCCAAGGGGCAAAAGTAGCAATTGATGGCTTGCCCCTTCCCACCAGGTTACTGTCTAAATCTGGTATATCAGAAGTAATAGAATGGTGAGTATTGATCGAAGGAGAATGAAGGAAATTTCAATTTCCCTTTCTCCGAGATCTAACAATACTCACCATTCTATTACGAACCCAGCCTCCCAGCCCCACAGAGGCAAGCCATGGGTATCTCTTGTTTGGTGGCTATGCAAACTATATGAGCTTCATGGCAAACGGGTACTCGACAGTTGGGAGCCGAGTACCCGGTTCCAGGAGCTTACTAAGTCTATAGTCCTAGGGACAGCTGTCCAGGATAGCTTGTTTCTCCTTCGATCAATACTCACCATTCTGTTACTTCTGATATACTGCTGGCCCTGACAGCGGCTCTAGGATTATAGACTTAGAAAGCTTTACCGACTTCTGCCCAGAAGGACTTGGCTGGGTCTGACGCGGGGTCAGGCGGTCCGAGAGGAAATCGTGGAGCGCCCGGTTCGGCCGGTGGGGGGTGCTCCACGTCCTCAGCTGGAGGTGGCGGAGATGGCACCGCCGGCGTGGTTTGGTCCGGCTATGCAGGGTTTTCTGCATAGCGTTCTGCCCACGCTGGTGTCGTCCCTGCTACCAAAGGTTGGGGGGCAGTTTCTCCGCATGCCTGGTACGGATCCTGTCCTCGGACAGGGTTCTGGACTTGTTACCGAGGGGGGGCCGTCTCGTACGGCCCCCTGGCAGTCCCGTCTGGCTTCGGCCAGACGGGTTCTGTTTCTCTGCGGCCACCTCCGGGTGGTCCAGTAGCGTTGGTCGGTCCGTCAGGTGTGGGAGCCGTCCACCAGGACGGCTCCACGGTTGACTCGTCTAGTGACGACTCTTCGGAGTCTGAAGACGAGGAGGAGAGGTTGCTGCGGCCCGTGAAGCCGCAGGTGGAGAATATGGAGGTTGATTCCGTCCTGGACGGAACCGGCATCCATTTGTCTGGTTTGGCGCAAGCCAGGTCAGCGGCTCCGCCTGTGGCTGAGGCCAATCCGTTACCATGCACCGGTTCCGTGTGGCTTGGTTTGGCACCAGCCGTCATGGGAACGGGTGTGCCGGGCCAGGCGTGGTACTCACGTATCTCGCCTGGTCCGGCAGTCGGACGTGGGGTGCCGTTGGCGCCCGTGTCCGGCTATGGTTCCGCGACACGGACCTACCCCATGGACCGGAGTGTTTCATGGGGTGGCAGCGGAACCGTGAGCTGTGGCTCCTTGCCGGGAGGCCGTGGCTGGCAGACCCGTGAGCACGTCAACGGGTGACGTGTTTGCGGGGGTGTCTTCGTCGGAGGTAGATTGGTCAGATGCTCTGGCGTGGCTAGCTAAGGTTGACCCGTCTGTGGTTTCGGCCACGGCCGATGAAGATGCGCCCCGTGCGTCGATTAGGACGGGGATTTTTCCCGCGGCCCGGATCCAGTCAGTGGGACTGGATCCTCAGTTCATAGATTTGTTGGATGCTATTTATAGCAAATAACTGATGACCAAGGGTCAGCTCCCTGCGGCCTCCAGGGAGGTGCGGGCAAGATGTCGTATTCCGCGGGGGGAATACGACAGGTATGGTGTGGTCACGGAGGATGACCGATGGGTACTGGGCGTCCAGAGTGCTGTGGCGGGTGGCCCCGGTCCGGTCCGGCACTAGTGGACAAGTCTCAGGTACACCAAGAAGAAGTCCTGTCCCTATGCGATGAGGGTGTGAGGGCAGCGATGAGCGCTGTCAACCATTCTTATCGTCTCCTTCAGTCGGTGTGGGCTGAAGCGGGGGCAGGCCACCCTGTGGCACTTTCATGTGTCAATGACGGCCTGGTGCTGTCGATGGACGCATTGGCAAGGGTGCAAGCGCGAGTGACGAAATCCAGGAGGCAAATGGTCATTGACCATATGCGTCCGGCTACGGCAGTCAGGGAGCGTCTTCTTGGGACGCCCCTGACAGGGCCTAGTATCTTCGGTGGCCAAGCGCGGGCCATCTTAGAGGATACCGCCAGTATCGCGCATAATCGGTTAGCGGTAAACCTACAGCTAGAGCTAGTGCGGTAAGCGCACGCACTAGGGGCTGTGGGGAAACCGCTAACGGGACAGCCTTCAAAGAAGCAGAAGAAGCATATGGGCAAGGCGAAAGCCAGGCCTGTTGCGACTTCTGCTTCAGCTGGGTTTTCGGAGCCGCCGCCGGCGAAGAAGCCCAGGAAGGTTGTAGAGGCGCCTACCCTCCCCAATGTTGCTCCTGACCGCCCTAGAGGCGGTAAGGGTAAGGCCTCAAAGAGCGGACAGAAGGGGCTGAAGCGTACCTGAGGGTACGAAAGCTCCCTTCATATCCGCCTGGACCGCGCCTGTGCGACAGGAACAGCGGTGCCAGTTATACCCGTCGTGCCTAGAACGAAATGGTTCTCACTCTCTCTCGTTAAGAAAGGGGGAGGGGGGCGGACTGCGAGCCGGACAACCCCGTTAGACGTCGAGGCGTCTATGGTGGGTGGAAGGCTCATGCGTTTCGTCGAGGCCTGGCGAGGTGTGACGTCAGACAGTCTGGTCCTGGGATGGTTATCCCAGGGTTACATGCCGGAGTGGTAGGACTTTCCACCACAAAATCTGTCTTTGGCACCTGTCTGGACACCCGTACCAAGGGAGCCAGACAAGTTAGAAGCGTTCAAAAGGAAGTGCCGGGTTTGTTTCTGAAGGGAGCAATAAAACCAGCAAACCGGAACACTCCAGGCTTCTATTCAAACATGTTCCTTGTCCCCAAGAGCACAGGGGGATGGAGACCCATACTCAATCTCAGGCCATTAAATTGGTTTATCCATACGCCTCGGTTCCAGATGGAAACGCCGAGGTCGGTAATGGCGGGATTGAGGAGAGGAATGTGGTGTGTATCGATCGATCTGAAAGATGCATATTTCCACATTCCTATGAATCGGAGTTGGCACAGGTTTCTGAGATTTGCGTTTCAGAATCAAGTATGTGAGTTTACAGTTCTCCCGTTTGGCCTGTCGACAGCTCCGAGGGTTTTCACAAGAGTGGTCCTTGCAGTGACTGTTTCTCAGAAAAGAGAACGTGGCGCTACACACCTACATAGACGACTGGCTGCTCAAGGCAGACTCGGCAGCCAGGTTGAACGTGGATACTGCTCTGACTCTGAAGTTACTTTCAGATCTACGCTGCATAGTCAACGAGGAGAAATCCGAGTTGACGCCCACTCAACGTTTCGTTTATTTGAGGATGCGATTCGACCTCGAGGAGGGCAGGGTTTACCCGTCAGAGCCCAGAGTGGTGTCTCTGTTAGCCATCCTCGGGAGTTTTCGAGTGGGAAACCACATTCAGGCGAGGCGGTTCCTTCAGATGCTGGGCATGATGGTCTCCATGGAGCAGCTTATCCCGTACGCTGCTCTAATGCGAAGGCCTATCCAGTTGTATCTGATGTCTCTGTGGAAACAGAGAACAGAACCCCTGTGAAAACTGGTGCCAGTTTTGGAGCCGATAATATCGCATCTTCTATGGTTGAAACAGCGTCAGAATCTCCTGAATTTCGCTGCACCTACTCCACCCCCAGCTGTCCGTCTACACGGATGCATCGCTGGAAGAGTGGGGTGCCTGTCTGGGAGAACACCAGGTCTCGGGCACATGGAGTCTCTCGGAGAGTCAGCTGCAAATCAATCTGTTGGAAATGATGACAGTGGAACTGGCGTTGGAAGAGTTCCTTCCGATGATCAGGGGCAAGGTGATATTGATACGGTCGGACAATTCGACAGTAGTATCATATATAAATCGCCAAGGCGGGACCAGGTCGCCCACTCTGTGTATCAGGGTGTGGCACTTGATTCAATGGTGCAGGAATTACTCGGTTGTTTTGAAAGCAGCTCATATTCCTGGCCGATTGAACATTCTGGCGGATGCTTTGTCTCGCAGACAGAGAATCTTGCCAACAGAATGGTCCCACAACCCTCCGGTTCTGCGACGGATCTTCGAGCATTGGGGCAAACCCAACGTGGACTTGTTCGCCACAAAGGAAAATGCTCAAATCATGACATATGTCTCGCCGATTCCAGATCCAAATGCCGTCGATACAGACGCTCTGGCGATAAGCTGGAGAGGGATGCACGCTTACGCGTACCCACCCACCATTCTTCTACCGAAGGTATTGGTGAAGGTCAGGGAGGAACCGTGTCTGGTCCTGCTAATAGCGCCGTATTGGCCGAGCAGGGCGTGGTTCACGGATCTTCTAGATCTGCTGGTGGAAAATCCTGTGCAGTTGCCCGAGATTCCGAACATAATCTCCCAGGCCAAGGGACGCTTCCTACACGAGCGTCCCGAGATGTTCAATGACTGCGTGGATGTTATCAAACAACGTTCCACGTCGGAAGGCTTTTCTCGACAGGCTGCTGATTTCATCGCGGCTGCGAGAAGGAGGTCAACCTTCAAGTCATATAACAACAAGGTTAACATATTTGCAGACTGGTGTGAAGAAAAGGGTATTGATACCTTTCAATCCACTATTCAGCAAATAGCAGACTTTCTCTGTGAGCTGTTCTTTTCAGGACTAGCTCCCGTCACAGTTGCTGGATACAAGTCAGCTTTGGCATCAGTTATCCCTTGTCTAGCCAATAGGGATAGTCCAGAGGTGGCCCAGTTAAATGTGATGGTGAAGGGAATGAGCAATCTCCGACCGAGACAACCGGTAGTCATTCCAGCCTGGAGTCTTATCTTTAGTGCTTAATGTACTGGCCAAGCACCCTTTCGAACCGTTGCGTTCGGCTATTCTAACGCATTTGACTCTAAAGGCGGTCTTTCTATTGGCAGCTTCCTCAGCTAGAAGGTGCAGTGAGATCCATGCGCTTTCGGCAGAGAGGAACCGATTTATTGTTTCTGGAGAAGGTCTGCGTCTTCTGCCAAGAGCAGAGTTTATGTCAAAGAACCAATCTTTGAGATATCCCGGCAAACCGATCATTATACCGAAGTTAACTAGGTTTGATCGTGATGCCAGTGTCTGGTGCCCGGTCCGTGCTTTGACTAAGTACAAGAAACGGACTGACTCGTTACGGTCGAACGATAGACATCTGTGGATCTGCCATAAAAAGCCTTATGGCGCCACATCCATGGATACTATCTCTCGTTGGGTGGTCGAATGCATTCAGACTACTCACGAGATGGCGACTGGGCACCAGGTGCAAGGCGTAAGGGCACACGATGTTAGAGGAATAGCCGCCTCGACCGCCCTTTACAATGGTGTTCCGTTAGAGGACATCATGGCCGTTGCACAATGGCACTGCGAGTCCTCATTCACGGATTACTATATGAGGGATGTGTCAGACTCAGCCAATCCACTCGCTTTAGCTGTTTTGAAACGATAGTTAGTGACCACACTGCTCTTCACCCTTTTTTCACTTTGGTAAGAAAAGAACCTAAAGCAGGCATGGTCAGGCGAGAGGATGTCAACCAGATTGTGTCACTGATGGCCGAACCGGTGAATGGTTGGAGGCGGTACGTCTGAAGTCCAATTATCATAAGGTAATTCAATAAGTGAGAGTTTTTTGTATTATGTAGATGTATCATGTTCATTCATCTTATATATTCATGCTCATTCCCAGGCTAATACATGGAATATGCAGGGAGTAGTTAACCCTCTTGGCATATTTGTATTTTCAGGCGAAATACATGTTCGTTAGTTCTCTCCCTTTTCTTAGGCGGAAAAAGGGGGTTGGGCTGATTCGGTTCCGTGAACTTGACGGTCCTTTTACGTCTCCGTTAGTCAAGTTTGAAGTCTAAAATCTTTCTCCAAGGGGCAAAATTAGCATTTATGGCTTGCCCCTTCCCACCAGGTTACTGATCAAATCTGGTGTATATCAGAAGTAACAGAATGGTGAGTATTGATCGAAGGAGAATGCAGGAAATGTCAATTTCACTTTCTCCGAGATCTAACAATACTCACCATTCTGTTACGGTCCCAGCCCCACGGAGGCAAGCCATAGTTTTCTCTTGTTTGGTGGCTATGCAAACAATATGAGCTCTATGGTAAACGGGTACTCCGCAGTTGGGAGCCGAGTACCCGGTTCCCAGTAGTCGGTAAAGCTTTCTAAGTCTATAATCCTAGAGCCGCTGTCAGGGCCAGCTGTATATCAGAAGTAACAGAATGGTGAGTATTGTTAGATCTCGGAGAAAGGGAAATTGACATTTCCTGCAATCAGAAGTAATAGACTGGTGAGTATTGTTAGATCTCGGGGGAAATTGAAATTTCCTACATTCTCATAGAATATATCCATTTACATACCGAGAGAGGACTATTTTTGAAAATTTACCACTGCAATGACTGGCTCTGTTATCAAGTTAGTCATTCTAGACGTGATAAATTTTCAAGCAAACCTTCTCTTGGTCTGCAAATGGACATTTATCAAAACCACAGCAGGTACCATTTTGTTAGTACGTATGTGTGCATTGATTAAAAATAAAGATGTTGGTTTATTTCAAAGTAAAATATAACATATAAATTTAAACAAACATGAAATTTTTGACGTTCCGATTTTTCTGCAATTTACGTAGTAAAAATCATGATTTTAAAAATAAATCGAACTTTGCGAGTAAATCGAAAAACTGTGCCCGCCGAAATGTTCCTATGACGATATGTAACGCTTAAGGAAATCAAATGAGAATTTCGATAGGTCGGTTTCTTTGGCTTCTTGGATTTTCCTGAGGTTATCCATCATGTCTATTTAAATGCAAATGGTTCAAATGTTTGAAGTCAAGCTTCATAGATCATTGTAAAGTCGAACTACCACATTCCTGTTTTGCAATTATGACGATTTCTATATATCAATATTTCGCGATATCGAAAAAACCACCCAACCCTATCCAGATTTAGTGTAACATTATGTAATAACCAGATATTGCCCTCTTGATATTGCCTTCTTTTACGCATAATTATTAGGGCAGCCGAGAAACATATTCGTTGCCGTATGATGGACCTCCAAGTATACATGACACAAGCAGTTGATGGTGCATCACGAAACCAACAAGTCCACATTTATGAGGAGTACACAATGCTTTCTGAATTCTCCAGTATATTCATGTCACACGTTCTTGTCATTTCAGAATATGGTTATGGTGGCGGTGCAGCACAGCAAGCACCAGGCGGCGGCGGGTATGTTTCATTAATTACAGGAATATTCTACCTATTCACCCCTGAGATTCTAGTGTCAAACTCAATTACAAGAATATTTGTTGAATATTTTAAAAGTAATTTGACTGGGAGCCATTGAAATTACTTTCAAAATATTCAGCTTTTGTGTCACTCGGGCCAAAATTTCAAACAGTTTGTTGACTCATTTTTGTTTTAGAATTACAAGCACATTTCAAATTGTAGTATTCTGTGTGGTATGAAACATGAGCTAGCTGCTTAAAAAATTACAGCAGTTTATCAATAATATTGGGCGAGATCAAGTCTGGATAGTGTTAACACTGATCACTAACACCATTCCAGTTGTTAACACTAACACCAAGCCAGTTGTTAACACTAACACCAAGCCAGTTGTTAACACAAGTCTGGTTGTGTTAACAGTAACACCCATAGTGTTAACACTAACCCTGATAGTGTTAACACTAACACTGATATTGTCAGGGGTGTAGGGATTAAATAAATTTCAAATCCAGCTTTGCGATTTTAGTCTAATGGAAAAGTACAATATTTCCTGTTCTTTTATGTAAAGTACATATGTAGGCTGTTGAGGCACATAATGAACTGATAATCTATATTAAGATTAAAGTTATTTGAGGCACATAATTTTTAGTATGCCCTGATGGCGTTCATGTCTAAATGTTAAGTTGCAGCACTGTTAAATTGTCTATATTTCTGTTATTTAATACGTTGCATGTTTCAAGGAACAGAGAACTTTCTATGTGAGAAATTTGTCACTTCTCTCTTTTTATTTGAGGTAAATAATTAATTTCTATATAGACAAAAAACTACCAGCTTATGTCCCACATTAAAGTACAGGAGGTCAACTCAGTTGGCATATCATAGTGTATTTAAGGTAAACATAGCTTTTATTATTTTGAAGTAGATTTGTGACTGCGGATAATGATACACTAATGACAAAGCAATTTGTAGTATTTATGCAGCAAAATTATGAAGAAAGGCCATGTAATTAGGTCTGCATGGTTTAGCTTGCAGCCATATCGGTTTCGATATGACATCAGTTTTAACAGAATATCGGTTTTAGGGATCACTTATTACGTATACCATATTTATCCTAATTTAACCACCCCTCCCAATTATACCGCCCCCATGTTTTTGAGAACAGTGACAAAAATAAACTTAAAGGAACAGTAATATTAATACCTGCGTAGATACTTGCACATAAATAGGAGCGTATCTTCAAGTAACTGCGAGAGTAACGGCATAAACTTGTCTATAGCGGAAGCTGATTAATACTCGGTAGAATCGTCCTAGTATACTGGACTCGGGAACTCGAATGAAATATATATATTATATATATATATATATTTATTTTTTTAAATCGGTACGTAATAGTAACAGTATTATACATTCAATCCGATCCGCATAAATTTTCCTTGTTTAATCTCTGCCCCCTTACATGACCGCTAACCGACTGCCCGGCGGTTAAATTAGGAAATTAGGATAAATATGGTATGTCAAGAATGGAACACTTGCCCTTCAAATTCATGCTGCCTTAAACATATGCTTAATATACCCCATCGTCGTGGGAGTGAACTTGTTTCTGTGACCACCTAAATATTGGGTATTCTGTAATTAATAAGCCTTAAAGGGATATTCCACTGGGGGATTTTATGCATCTGGCGTAAAGTACTAATTCTCTGCATTAATTTGAAACCGATTTTATGCCAACAAATAAAAAAGATATCCTCAATTTAAATTGCTAAAGTAACCAGTAGATAGAGGCGCCATTTTGGACCAGCGGCTGGCGTCACCGACACGCCTCTTCTCTTTGCCCGATTGAGGATAGCCATAACCAGGGGAGGTAAATCTTGCATCTCGTGGATAATTAACGTACTGGCTAAAAACCGACACATTGTCAGTGTTTGGAGGAAATTAAGGTGCAGTTAGTGTCCTGATGATCACGCCAGTCATTGTAGTGCTAAATTGTCAAAAATTGCTTTATGGGCAATTTCTTTTTTTTTTAAATCATTGCAATTAACCAGCTACAACAAATTCTTGAAAAATATGTTAGTTGAATAAATGATGAAAGTAATTTCTCTGAAAGCTGTTGCTATTGCAACTTATGCTTTCAGTCAAATTCCAGTTTCAAAATATTCAACAGGCAGTAAATATGGGTCAACATTTTAAGATTTGGGATCCATTCGTCAACTCTTTCAAGGACAGAAAAGCAGAAGGCTTAAAATTTACCGTGCATAGGCCTATTGTGTGAAACTAATTAGTTTGGAAGCTACTGCAACATAATTCCAGGCAAATTTAATTCAGAATATTCAACACTGCATAGTTATCTTAAAATTGTGAGTAAACGTAAATGATTAATAACGCTGGATTTCAATAGTTTGAAAGCACTAAACTACTAATTATGTCTAGCGTACACTTGTCATTATTTACTAGCCATCACCTAGTATCGTCTACGAAGTAAGCCGCCAAGCGATTGCCTTATAATTGACCGACTGGACAATCGGCGACATCGTCTCATTTTGGTTTGTAAATCCCATTTTACAATTGATGCGAGCAAATACTGACGTTAATTGTCGAGCTTGATTCTGTTATATTAAAATTAAGTACTGTGCCTTTTGTTTTGAAATGCATGATACATTATTTTAAAATTATACAGACTATGTTCTAAACTTTTGTCTTCCAAATTTAAATATGGAACATATCCATCCAGTGCCGATGTTATGAAGCCATCTTTCAGTTATCCCCTTTTTATGCGGATGCTTCTGAGGATCTTTCCATGATAGTTTCTATTACTGCAAGCCCATGCTTGACATGCGGACATGTTGCGATTTAACTCTCATGCCAGCACTTGGGCTCTGCAATCGTCAAGTTGAGGACGCAGGTCAAGAGGCTATTTTTGAGAATTTAACTAAAACGACTGTCTCAGTAACAGAACCAGCCATTCCAGTGGTCAATTTTCAAAAATAGTCCGCTTGGCCTGCAAATGGACATTCAATATGGAAATATTCTGATTTTCCTGACAGAATTTGGTCATTAAAGGGTTAATTAATATTCGGCCTTCATAACGCGAAGTAAACAGATAAATATAAAAGCGCTGTCGATATTTTGCTAATGTGTCGTTGACGTCATAATCTCGCGGTTTCTCGCTCTCATTGCGAGAAAATGAATGTGCCCGAGGAGACACGTTTTCGAGCGTTTTGGACATCGTCATTTTGTTATTTCTCGGCAATGGAACAGCGTATTTTATATTTTTTTGTGGCAACCTCATTCGGATTATTGTATATTTTTAGTTGACTTATTCCCGATTTTCGCTGGAATTTCCCTTTTAATATGCAATTTGACATTTCATGTCGTAGTTGTAACGGACATGTTTTTTAACGTACTAACTTCCCTTGAACAAATCAACGTTATTAATGGGATATTTACGTTAGCAGTGGATTGATATTGAGTGCTAACTAAATGATAGCAAGAATAGAATGTATATTGATGCCTATTTTACAGGTACAATTATGCTGGTTATGGGCAGACAGACACGTCTGGTGCATATGGATCCACTGGAGACTATTCACAACAGGTAAGACCAGTTCCGGAAGCCAGAAATTAGCTCTAACCTGTATGGATGTTCACAAAGTTGTTTTAGAAATTAATTGTTATTTTACTATCACACCCAGCCATCATTTCTTGAAATCGGGGTGTCTAATTGTCTCACTGCTCCAAGCCACCAGAATAGTAAAAACTGACAATTTAACTGAAAGTTTTTGTTGCTAGACATGAGATTTTTCCGCTTATCTGCAGGTTTCCTTGTTTTTTGTTCCCCGGGGTCATTCTTGAGATCGATGCAGATTCGATGAGAAAATATTTGGTGGGGGGAAGGGGGGGGTGAGGGTTGATGTATGTAATATACACTGGCATCTTTCACTATCCTGAATAGATCCTTATTTCCGCTTTGTCGGCTCAAAATTCCTAACAAAATGATGTATCGTCGCTAAATGCGCGCTAGCAAACATCATAAATTGCGTACTTCCTGAAATACAGTTGGTTCCTTGTACCCGACTGCTAATTCCCGGTAATGCCCTGTTAGACTGTATTTCAAATAAAATCTCAAAACTCTACCGGGAATTGCGCAATTTCTTTAAACGAGACTGGTTCCGTGTATCCAATCGTTAATTCATGATACTAGGCCGATAGACTGTATATTATATAGAATCTCGGATGAACTACTGGGAATCAGTAGAAACTAGGTTATGTCGGCAGTGAACCTATGTTCGAAGTTAAACACGACTGGTTCCGTGTATCTGACTGCAAATTCCTGCGACTCGCACGCTAAGCTGTTCTATAGATACCAATTCCAAAAGCAGTACCAGGAACCAGTACAGGAAATTTAATGTAAACTTTCCGACTTTATCGCCATAAGCGCGAAAGTTTACACAGATTATCAATTCTAATTTGTATTGTGCGTCATCTATGGAATTATAGGGAAATAATAAATAAATAATACGAAAATTTTACACAATACTCAGATTAGCGTACGCGTTACCAGTATTCGTTTTGTTTAAGTTGTTATAAAGTAGTAATGTTTGTCGTAGTTCTGAAAGTTTTGAATCCGCGTTGTGAAATATTTACAAGTGCACAAGTAAAATCGTGAGTATTGAACTAACGAGTGACTTTCGTTATATGAAACTGAAAATCATGTAAATAAATTAAAAAAATTAGTGTTAATTGTGGGTTTTTAGGATAAAATCTAGTAAAAAGAATAGTAGTTTCAGAGCCAACTGAAACATCAGATTTACCACCAGAAATGCACGAGATGTGCTCTGGGAGCATCTAGGTTTCAAAATTTTTCGGGTGAGGGGCCCCTGGACTCGCCAACAACAACTAACAAGGTGTAATACAGTACAGCTCAGAATGAAATTAATATACTAGGCTGAAGCAAAAGAAATGGTACAATCCCGAATCAACTATGGTGCACATAAATCAACAACTGTTTTTGTTTCATTTTAGTTCTGACTGCCACTGTAAGTTTGGAATTTTAGCAGCTTTTTACGGCTTTGACATTCATGCTTTAAGAACTAAAACAGGGCTTGAAGATATCATTAAAAAGGACAAGGCAATGTTACCTTAATGGCCTTCATCATTTTAGTGGCACTAAGGCAATGTCTTAGGGCATCCAGGCAGAGTTAAGGCCTCATGAGGAAGGGCATCAAGGCAACATTTAGTCTTTCTCATGCAATCAGGATCAAGAAGTCATTATTACCCCTCTAGAGCATAAACATTACAGTCGGAGTATGTTCAGGGTTGCTATCTATATTTGGATGACTGTACATTTACTTTGGATATTTTATTTAGCAGTCTGTATGACGGGCACCAAGGCAATAGTAGAGGGCCACTATTGCCTTGGTTTATGTCGAGCCCTGCTAAAAACTAAAATTGTTTGGAATCTGAACTTTGTCTTTTCCAATCCTTTATCTAAAACTATATATGCACAAATGGCATTTGCTAGCTACATAGCCATGATGTATACTATTTCTTGTATATACTTCTTTTATAGAAGCAGTCCAAAATTGAGATTTATTAGTTCTAAATTAGAAAGTTTGAAATTGGACGAAATTAGGGTTATTAGCTCACCTGGCCTAAAAGGTCAAGTGAGCTTATGTCGTGGCGACTGTCTGTCTGTGTTCGTCTGTCCGTCCGTCCACTTTTCCTTTAAACGACTTCTCAAGAACCGCTGGGCCAATTTCAATTATATTTGGCAGGAAGCATCCTTAGGGCAAAGGGATCCAAGTTTGTTCAATTGAACAATTAGGCTGGCGGCCATCTTGGATTTTGGCTGATTTTTAGAAATGTCTTAAAATCTTTTACGAAACCGCTTGGGGGATTGAAGGAAACCTCATGAAATATGATCTAGGGCAAGAGCTCAACCAAATTTGTTCAAGGGAACTTAATTGGTCAAATAGTTTGGCGGGCCATCTTGGTTGGCCTAGTTTTAGCGAAAATAACTTCTCCAGAACCGCTGAAGGGATCAGGCCGAAATTTGGCAGATATGATTAGGGACTAAGGGCCAGTAAAGTTTGTTCAAGAGAAGTTGATCCGTAAAAAAAACATGGCCGCCGTGGGCAATCAAAATATTTGAGCATGTTTGGCGGCCATATTGGATTTTTTTATTTGATGTATTTTGAGGCCGAAATTGGTTTTATATAGGTTTTTGGGTATTCTGATGTAAAATTTGCAATTTTCGAAACTGTCAGATAAACGGTTTGCCGGCCATCTTGGATCATTTTCCGGCCAAAAGCTCCCATATTAAAGCAATGGGAAATTTAAAATATCTTCTCGAACTACGGGGCCGATTTCAATTATATTTGGCATGAAGCATCCTTAAGGCAAAGAGATTCAAGGTTGTTCAAACGAACCCGATTGGCCGGCGACCATCTTGGATTTCGGCCGATTTTTAGAAATATCTTCTCGAGAACTGCTGGGCGGATTTCAATTATATTTGGTATGAAGCATCCTTAAGACATAGAGATTCAACTTTGTTCAAACGAACCTGATCGGCCAATTTGGCCGGCGACCATCTTGGATTTCGGCCAATGTTTAGAAATGTCTTTAAAAATGTTCTCCCAAACCATTTGAGGGATCGATTCAAAACTCAAGAAATTTGATCTATGGTAAGCGCTGAATCAAGTTTGTCCACGGTAACTTGATTGACCAAATGGTTCAGCGGCCATCTTGGATGACTTAGTTTTCACAAAAACAACTTCCCCCAGAACTGCTGAAGCGATCAGGCCAAAATTTGTGATATATAATTAGCAACTAAGGGCGATTAATGTTTGTTCGAGAGAAGTTGATTCGTCAAAAAACATGGCCGCGGTTGACCAATCAAAATATAGTGTGGTTGGCAGCCATATTGGATTTTTTTATTTGATGGATTTTGAGTTCGAAATTCGTTTTATATAGGTTTTTGGGTATTCTCATCTCAAATTTGCAATTTTTGAAACTCTGATAAACGATTTGGCAGCCATCTTGGATCATTTTCCCGCCAAAAGCTCCCATACTAAAGCAATGGGAAATTTAAAATGTCTTCTCGAGAACTGCCAGGCCGATTTCAATTATATTTGGCAGGAAGCATCCTTAGGGCATAGAGATTTCATTTTGTTCAAACGAAGGCAATCAGCCAATTTGGCTAGAGCCATCTTGGATTTTGGCCAATTTTTAGAAATGTCTAAAAAATCTCATTCTCAGAAACGGCTTGGGAAATCGATTCAAAACCTCATCTAGGCAAAGAGGTAAGCCAAGTTTGTTCAAGAGGACTTGGATGACCTAGTTTTCCCAGAAACGACTTCTCCAGAACCACTGACGGGATCGGGACGAAATTTGGGAGATAAGATTATGGACTAAGGGCCATTAAAGTTTGTTCAAGGGAAGTTGATCTGTCAAAAAACATGGCCGCCGCGGGTCAATCAAAATGTAGCATTTTTGCCGACCATATTGGATTTTTTTTTTTATTTGAGTGATTTTGAGGCCAAAATTGGTTGTATATGTATTTGGGTATTCTGAGCTCAAATTTTCGAAACTGTCGGATAACCGGTTTGGCAGCCTTCTTGGATTATTTTCCCGCTATAGGCACGTATACTAAAGCAATGGGAAATGTTAAATGTCTTCTCTAGAACTACTAGGCTGATTTCAATTATATTTGGCAGGAAGCATCCTTAGGGCATAGAGATTCAAATTTGTTCAAACGAAGTCGATCGGCCAATTGGGCCGGCGGCCATCTTGTATTTCGGGCAATTTTTTTAAATGTCAAAAAATGTTCTCCAAAACCGTTCGAGGGATCGATTCATAACTCATGAAAAATCATCTCGGGCAAAAGCTGAACCAAATTTGTTCAAGAGAGTGATTGACCAAACAGTTATGCGGCCAAATTGGATGGGGTTTTTTTCCGAAAACAACTTCCCCAGAACCGCTGAAGTGATCGGGCCGAAGTTTGGGGAATAGGATTATGGAATAAGGGCCATTAAAGTTTGTTCACTTGAAGTTGATCTGTAAAATAACATGGCCACCATGGGCCAATCAAAGTATAACGTGTTTGGCGACCATATTGGATTTTTTTATTTTGATGGATTTTGAGGCCGAAATTGGTTTTATATCTGGGTTTTTTCAGTATTCTGACCTCAAATTTACAATTTTCGAAACTGTCGGATAAACGGGTTGCTGGCCATCTTGTATAATTTTCCCGCAAAAAGCTCCCATACTAAAGCAACGGGAAATTTTAAGTCTTAAGAACTACTGGGCTGATTTCAATTATATGTGGCAGAAAACATCCTTGGGGCATGGAGATTTAAGTTTGGTCAAACGAAGCCAATCGGCTAATTTGGCCGGCATCCATCATGGATATTTGGTCGATTTTTAGAAATGTCTAAGTCTTTGCTGAAACTGTTTGAGTGATTGATTCAAAACTCATAAAATTTCATTTAGGGCACGATCTGAAGTAAGTTTGTTCAAGAGAACGTGATTTGCCAAATGGTTGGGCGGCCATCTTGGATGGACTGGTTTTCATGAAAGCAACTTCGTCTCCAGAGCCACTGAGCGAATTGGGCCGAAATTTGGGAGATATGATATTGATGACTACGGGTCATTAAAGTTTGTTCAAGAGAAGTTGATACATAAAGAAACCTCTGGCCTCTGTTTTCTTGTTACAAGTCTACTCAACTCATTAGAGTTCTACTTATTGTTAATGACCATTCTAGTTGAAATGCCTGTGAGCGGTACAGGCCCCTTTGGCCTCGTGTTTAGAAACATCTAAGTGGTCTCCGAAACCGCTTTGGGAGATTAAACTCATGCAATATCATCTATGGCAAGAGCTGAACCAAGTTTGTTCAAGTAAACTTGATTGGCACATGAGTTTGGCTGCCGTCTTGGGTGACCGAGTTTTCGCGAAAATGACTTCCAGACCCGCTGAACGGATTGGGCGGAAGTTTGCGAGATATGATTAGCGACTTGCAGTCATTAGAATTTGATCACGGGAAGTTGATACATAAAAAACATGCCCGCTGTGTTCCGGTTACCATTCTGGTCAACTTCTTAGGGGGGTCTACTTATAGCGGATGGCCTTTCTAGTTGAAATGCCTATGTTCCAAGTGAGCGATACAGGCCCCCTTGGGCCTCTTGTTTTTGTTGGCTATCTGAGATATTCTGAAATTTTTTGGAAATCCTTTAGTCCTCCTATACGGTACCGCTTGGCAGATTTTAGTAAAATTTTGCTGCAACTATCCTCTGGTGGTAAGCTTAAGAACTACTATTCAGAATTTGTACAG
This sequence comes from Chaetoderma sp. LZ-2023a, assembly GCA_034401795.1. Taxonomy (NCBI): domain Eukaryota; kingdom Metazoa; phylum Mollusca; class Caudofoveata; order Chaetodermatida; family Chaetodermatidae; genus Chaetoderma; species Chaetoderma sp. LZ-2023a. Next base: position 81,887,730 of record CM067370.1, on the reverse strand, counting down.
GTTAGATCATAGAATATCAATTTAAAGCCAACCATTTTCAAAATATTAAATATATCCAAAAACATGTTTATTTGTCTGACAAACATTGATGCCATGATGCAGCAATAACTTCCAGCATACAACACATTTCAAATTTTAATGTTCCAGCTGAGTGACAGGCCATTAGGTCTCTTGTTTAAATATAAATTCATTTCAATAAATTGCAGCAGCAGCAGGGTTATGGAGCTGCTGCTCAAACAGGAGGATACAATTACGGTCAGCAAGCCACAGGTTACTCGGCAGGGGCTACACAGCAGACTCAAGCAAGTACTGGATATGGACAAACGGGTGGCTATGATCAAAGCGCATATGGACAACAACAACAGCCGCCACAACAGCCGCCACAACAGCAGCCACAACAGCAGTCTGGCGGGTATGGAGGACAGTCAGGTAAGAATGAGTTTTTAATTGATTTTGTGCCGATTTGGCTTAATTTATTAGGCTGCATGCAAATGCACTATTGTTTTCTCTTCAGATATGCTTTACACAATATCTATCAGTTTTCAGCCAATCAACATTAACACTGTCTGGTTATGGCGTTGTGCGCCATGTCATTTGTATTGCTATTCAACAGAATTTGGATCCGGCAAATCGTCATCACACGTTCTATGACAGACACTGATTCAAAACATTGAACATGATTGGTCACTAGCATACAGTTGATTGTTGAAATAAAATCCCTAAAGACATTTCCATGATTGCAGAAATAATAATTTCTATTTCCTTGTGTAAGTAATCTGTAGGAGATAGATAATGTAGTTGACGTTGAATTAAAAATCTTAATGATTTTTGCTCAAACAAGCTTCTTTTTCCATATATACCTATTTGGATCAGACCTTAGCAAGACTGTACCATTTTAATGAAATAGATAATACAATAAAGTACGGTTATTTACAATGATGGTGTCGGCGTTACAAGGCTTCATTTTTACTAAAACTCTACAATGTAACTGCTACAATGTATCTTGCGAATGTCTATCACTGAAAACTACTAGGATGACAAGTCAAACTGAGTGGCAGAACCTTTCAAAGCACCATATAAGCTATGGCACTTTAATTTCCCAAGTCTTATTTTGTTTGACAATTTATCCTAATTTCTCATCCAAAATAGTGAATTAATAATCTGTTCGTGGTGGTCTTTGCTTGCTATAGGGCAGACAGGACAAGGAGGTGGTTATGGTCAGTACTCTCAGGGCTATGGTCAGTCGACAGATTCTGGTTATGGTGGTCAATCCGGACAGCAGGGTTACTCTCAGCAAGGTCAGATCCTACATCAGCAAGTACATTTGATGTCAAGTAGATATAGTCTCGCCTAGTCTGCAGTTGTTAGAATGGCAGATTTTAATGTCAGTTCATTATTTCATTCACTTTATCTGGCAGAAAAATGTTTGACCTGTACATGTGTATGCAAATATTTATTCACAGCTCTGACGCTTTTTTGGATGGATTTGGGATGTTCGTCGGCCACTGGTGTGCATGTAGACGTTCGTCTAATACAGTTGATCTCTACTCGTATGAGATCTCACGCAATTTCAGTTATTTTCAGAAGTTGCGACAGATCTCATCAGAAGGGAGGATGAGCATGAATTGGAACCCTTAGTATACAAATTCTTATTTGATCCTATGTTGACATTGTTATTGCAGATGGTGTTGTAAGGTGACGGGATAAGTCCTTAATATTACTGCATTTTTTATATAATTCTTTGCATCTTTATTGTATTTTCTAGGTGGATACAACCAGGGTGGTCAAAGCTCTGGTGGATATGGAGCTTCACAAGGCGCTGGTGGTGGTGGCGGCGGCGGCAGTTATGGCAGCGGAGGCGGAAGCAGTGGTGGAGGCGGCGCCGGTTATGGTGGTGGCGGCGGTGGTGGAGGAGGTTATGGTGGCAGTGGTCGTAGTGGCAGCGATAGTGGGCGTAGTGGCGGATACGGAGGTAGCGGCAGTGGAGGTCGTGGTGGTGGATATGGAGGTGATAGTGGTGGCGGCGGTCGCAGTGGTGGTGACAGTCGCAGTGGTGGCTTTGGAGGAGGCCGTGGTGGTGGTGGTGGTGAGTAATATAGTATACATTAAAGGAAATATCACCTTATCTTATACCAACCATTCAGGTGATAGAATTTGTCGCCCATAATCCATTCGTGACATTTTAACTTTTTGTTGTGCTAAAGATAGACTAACTAGTGATATTCAGGCATTAGTAGCTAAATGTAGATACATTTCTGTAGCCTATGATGGCTGTCATGATTTACTTTTTAACTAATCAGAAAAAACCTAGCATGTCTGCCTCGATATATGCAGGTAGGTTCCATCTATAGTTTGGCAATGTGGTGTAAAGGCAATTATACATTTAAACTAGGGCTGGGCGGTTTGGCCTAAAAAAAAACCTGTTGGCTATATCACTAATTAAGCTGGTTTAACCGAAATACCGGTTTACGAGCCTAGAATGATTGAAAATAATTTGAAATATGAAAATATCTTCTTGTTATTAGCTACAGTACATGTATTTTTGCGATTTTAACACTGACGAAAATTGGCATGAAATTAGAACAATAACTACATAGGACTGTTCACTTCATCGCTATCTATCTCAAAATAGTAGGCAAAATAAATAGTCTGGCTCATGTGATGTCGTCAAATTAACACCCTAGTTACTAAAATGTAGATTTTCATCACTGATATTAGGTCACTGTTTTTGAAAGCGTAAAGTCTAACGCATGAAAATAGGAGCCCAAATATGAGGGTGAATTTAGGTCCATAGTAGAGTAGTGCCGGTATGGTTAGAGTTTGTATAACCACCTACAGTATGATCTAGTCTAGTAAGTCACGTGTTTGTATTCGAGTACTTCGTAATCACTAATACATTTCAATAAACTGTGGTATGTTAATGTCATTCAGCACGTAGCTAAAGGGTAGTCTTTTCCCGGAAATCGCACCAAGAATTCCCACAAAAAGCTGTCCGTTTTGACTATTTTTCAAGAGCATATTCCATAATAGAGATTATGATAATTTGACTACATAAACGCAATGATTCGCGCGAATCTAACTTAAATCACTACTCCGTAGTCTGGTACGAAGACCTGTAAAACAAAAATGTCACGTGCTAAAAATTACTAGGATTTTCAGGAATTTCATTCATAAAATCAATAGTAGTGAATATCCCAGCGGAAGAATTACGCCTGCTATCTGTGAGGCTTAGAGGTTTATTAGTCCCCTACCGCTAAAACCGTGGGGGGGGGGGGGGGGAGTTGCTATAGGTTTGCACTCATAATTGGTACATTGCTTTGTTATGAGAAGTTACAGACCAAGTTCGAGTTTCAGACATATGCAGCAATTTTTGATGGAGTTATGTCCCCTTTCGACTTATGAAATACAAACATATTAGCTTTCAAGGCTTTCGTTCTCCTTCACCATATATAACTGAAACTTGGTTTGTTGCTATGTTATGAGAAGTTACTGATCAGGTTAGAGTTTCAGCTGCTTCGGTCAATTTTTAATGGGCTTTTTGATGTCAATCTCTAAAGATTTATATCACCAGGTAAGGGGACATGTATTGCAAGCAGAAAGCTTGTTTTACTTGTAACTGGTCCACCAACAAGAAGCGACGTAATCGTTTTCATTTCTCGGACATTCAAGCAATTTGTCTTGTATGTATTATTCCGTGCTGGATAATTTTATGTTTGTCCAAATCTAAGGGAAATAATGACACGATTGGATTTGGAGTTCATTGTATAGTGTCATTGTTTTTGTAATGCGTTTCTTGAATTGTTTTATATCGTGTCACGTTTGAAATCATAATTAAACATAGTATAAACTCAAATTGACAAAAGATTATTTGTTACAAAGAAGAAATTTAGATTTTCAAATTATTCAATCTCACCTTGAACTCGCAGAGTAGTGGCAGCGATGGTGGGCTTCATGTAAAATTCACTGAGTGCCGCGTGTCGTCCTTGGATGATTTGTTGGGATTTCAGAAACGGCCTTGATTTCCCAAGGCTAATAGTTATAGATGACTGTATTTTATGGCCACTATTAGCAAATGGTTACCCACTAGATGATAATATTAAACTCAACTGAAGAGCAAACTAGTTTAGGACAGTCACCAGATTTCGAGCAATGGCGATCTTACTGACAGTTTTTAGTTTTGAGCTCACCTGGCCTAAAAGGCCAAGTGAGCTTATGCCATGGCGACCGTCCGACGTGTGTCCGTCCGTCAACTTTTCCTTTAAATGACTTCTCAAGAACCACTGGGCTGATTTCAGTATATTTGAGCATCCTTAGGGCATAGGATCCAAGTTTGTTCAAATGAACCCGATAGGTCAATTTGGCCGGTGGCCATCTTGGATTTAGGCCGATTTTAGGAAATGTCTAAAACTCTTCTCCGAAACCGCTTAGGGAATTGATGCAAATCTCATGAAATATGATCTAGGGCAAGCGCTGAACCAAGTTTGTTCAAGGGAACTTGATTGGTCAAATGGTTTGGCGGCCATTTTGGTTGACCTAGTTTTAGCGAAAATAAGTTTGGCGGTCATATTGGATTTTTTTATTTGATCGATTTTGAGGCTGAAATTGGTTTTGTATGTGTTTTGCGGTATTATGATCACAAATATGCAATTTTCGAAACTGTCAGATAAACGGTTTCGTGGCCATTTTGTTGTTAAAGAGCATTCTAGTTGAAATGCCTATGGTCCAGGTGAGCGATACAGACCCCTTGGGCCTCTTGTTTTTTATTTTCATGATTGTTTTTAAGCTGTGGCAATAAAACACGTGAGACAGTCTAAAACCGTATACCACTCAGCCCTAAAGTACATGTAAACTGTTGAATATTTAAAACTAATTTGAAAGCTGTTGCGTAAAAGTTGAACATTGATCGCCACAATTTTGTCTCCACAAGCGATAGTGTGTGATGTCATGTAAGTGCTATTTCATTACATTCTTATGTAATAATCATCTTGTTGAATATTTTGAAACTAATTTCACTGAAAGGTGTTGCTACCACTTACATGACATCACACTTGAGGTGGCAAAATGGTGGTGATCAATGTTCAACATTTACGCCATATTGCAAAGCAGATAATTGTGATACAGATAAGAGAATGAGACGGGAGATGAATGATATGGAATCTATAAACCATGATCTATCATTACAATACATCATTTGAGATATGATTAGCAACCCTTTAAAATTAAATTATTGCACACAATTAATTAACTGGACATGTCGCATTTAATTTGTATTTTTGTCTTGCCTGCAAAGAAGAAGTGAAACATCAAAGTCAATGTGGGTGTGGTGGGGTTGGTCACTTCAGACTTAAGATTTGTTGTGGGCTTCGTAAAGGATATTGGAACTAAACATGAATACATGGTTGCCTTTGCTGTTACAAATGGGCTTGATGACATTGAGCTCAGAATAATGTTAATTTTCCATTATTTTCCAGAAATTTCTCCCAAAAAATCGGAACATTTTCCATGCCATATGTAGTCTTTTGTATTTGTTAAAAGGAAGTTGTTGCTGTCTTGCATGTAGACCCTGTAAGCATTAGTAACTCTTTTACTGCTACAGTCCCAGAAAACTGAATTTCAAGACAATAATGCAGGCAAACTGTTGAATATTTTGAAACTAATTTGACTGAAAGCTGTTGCTGCAGCAACATCTAGTCAAATTAGTTTCGAAATGTTCAACAGAATTTTAATTTGTCACACCGGGTTCTACAATTCAGTATTTTCAACTCTTAATCCACAACAAGTATTGGACTCATTGGAGTATTAGTATTAACATAAACCATGTTGCTGGTGCACTTTTTCTATTAGTTAGTGTTCCGTTTAAAATAATTCTAAGAATTAATAATACAATTTATGCAATGAGATGGGAAATGAAATTGCAGATAAAAACTAGAAAATTTTCTGGGGAAAAATGTGGGGTAACTCCGGAAAATTTTCTGATCAGAAAGGTCGGTCAGTGACCTTCGTAAAAAAAACTTCAACATTAGTTTTTTGTTTTAGTAAATCTTGGCTTCCATTTAAAAGATGGTTGACCCGTTTGGAACTAGGCTTGGATAACATTGCAATGTTATCCAACTAGGCTGCGATGTTAAGGGCTGCATTATGACAATGTTAAAGCCACTGACCTTTGATGAGTATCGGCAATGAGAAAAGACGAGACATTTAATTCCGCAGAATTACATTGTAAATGATCTTTGTCTAGAGCAACATAATTTCCTCTGAATCTTAGATCATAGTTGCAGTATATTTCCGTAGCATTTTCTATTGATCTTTCATCTACATAGATTGTCTGCTATAATATTTACATGCACAGTTTAGAATGCTCAAGTGATGGGCAATCTGATTGTGCGTACGGTTAAATCGTGCTAACCTTTGAACAGTTAAATTTCTTCAAGAAAATCTCATTGGTCATTTGCAGACCATGCCGGTGAGTTTTGAATATTTGCCAATAGGCTCGGTTATTGAACCTGACAGGTTTGATTGCTCAACCAGTCATTCCAGTGTTAACTTTTCACCTCTTGATCTGCAAATGAATATTTTTCTGGACCTCTCCAAGGGCTGTTTATGGCAGGTTTGACAATAAAGCGTTGAAAGAGAGAGAGTGAGACTGTGAGAGGATGCATTAGTTTAAAAGTCTACAGATTATTTGTAACCATTGGCATGTGCGTCAATAGTGTCGAAAGGTTCATTGTGAGAGAGTAGGAGAAAAGTGGGTGTACGTTCTTAAAACAATATTAGTATAGCAGCAACAGCATAGCAGTCATTGCTTATAAATCCTGTAGATGCTTGTACGTTAAGGACATGATTACAGGTTAGCATAGGCCCGAATCACTCCAACAAGTTTATAAAGATTTTATTTTATTTTTCAGGTCGTGATGGTGGTGGCAGTGGTGGTGGTGGCAGTGGTGGCGGTGGTGGAAGCTATGGGTAAGTTGAACTATATATGTAGATACTTCTGGTTGATGCTAGGGAAAGTACAAAAGCATACGCTGAAGTGGCATTGCAATTGGACATAGTACAGATTAGTATTTTGCTCTAGGTTTTATGACTGATATCGGGTTGATTGGCTAAATGTCTTGCAGAAAGCGCCAATAAAGGGTTACTGAAATGACCAACATAAAGTTCAATGTACAGTTGGTTACTACATTCTGAATGTTGGAATGAACATACTTATAAGTATGTTGTGTGATAGGGGTTATTTATTGAATGATGGATTTCATAATGATATGTACACAGGGTAACCAAATATTTAATAACATATATCGTTGAATGAATAGGTACCATGTAAAAGTGGATGGTATAGCATATAAGCAACTAGTTATAGGACATTGATTATCAACTGCTTATTGGTTAAGAGGTGGCGGACTTAGTGACACATGTGAGTTTATAATGCTGTTAGAATTATGGTTCATCTAGATTGTCACGTCATCTTGTTAATTACATGTATATGCCTTATATACACTGATTTCTTCCCACAAGTTTTAACAGGTTACTCAGCTCGATTAATATGCTATTATCTGGTGTTTGACCGACGCTTAGTGTTAATCAATGGTGTGTATTACAAAGCATACTGGTTCAAAATGGCTCTGATTTATTGCAATGTTATTATAAGAGGTTGATGAGTGTATTTTTGGTACAAGATAGTACCGTTTAGTGTGTGTTTATTAAGCTGTTATATTTTATGGTTGCATAATAAGTCTGTTGACATAGGTATTTGGTCGTACATAATAATTTACTGTATAATGGTATTGTGTTCACTATTTTTGTGTGTCATAACCACCCTTATTCACACATTTGTCCATCAACTCTACTGGAAAATAGGTTTATGAAATTTTTTTTGGTTCTGCTTAGAAAGAAATTTGTGCCTGATATCCAACAAGTATCAGTAAGCAGTCTTAAAATACATGTATCCAGGATCCAAGTGCTTAGTTTATGAGCTTAGTAATTTCAAAAATGTGTTCTCAGTTAAAGAGCCTGAACATACAGATGTACATTGGTCTTGGCTGATGGCTCATAGTACTGGAGCACCAATAGCTTGCGTGAAAGCTAGCCTCCGACAGGTGTCGTCATAGGTTTTAGCCCACCTGGCCCTGGTGAGTTTGTGCCATGGCGATTGTCCATCCATCCATCGTCGGTCAACTTTTGCTTTAAAACACTACTCCTCATTAACCTCTTGGCCGATTTCAATCAAATTTCGCTGGGAGGATTTGATTCTTCAAGTTTTTGGTTCAAAATCAGAACACAATGTCACATTTGGAATCCTAATTAAACGTAGTACAAATTCGAATTGAAAAAAGGGTTTTGTTACAAAGAAGAAATTTAGATTTTCAAATTATTCAATCTTACATTGAACCTGCAGAACTTACGTCATGTAAAATTCATTGCTGGCAAATCAAATCATATTTGCCGAGTGTCGTCCTCGGCCAGTTTGTTGGGATTTCACCAACACCCTTGCTTTGCAGCTAATAGTTATAGATGACTGTATTTTATGGCCCTATTAGCAAATAGTTACGGGTTTTTTAATTTTCCTAATGGTTTTTAAACCGTCGCCATAAAAAACCGTGAGACGGTGTGAAACTTGTCTGCTTGACAAATTTCACTAATGGATTCTATGCTGGTAGACTAGAAATTCCATTCAGCATTTTGATTGATCCATTTTTTAGATTTTATGAAAAATGTACCAGAAATTGTCAAAACGCTGCTCCTTAGTTGCTTGACATATTTCAACCAAATTTGGCTAGAGTGACCCTATCAAGGTAAACTAGAATTCATATTCAGAAATTTGATTGGTCAATTTCTTGTGGCCATCTTGGATTTTCCGAAAATTGTCCATATCTATTTAAATGCAAATGGTTCAAAAGTTAATGGTCCAGGTGAGCGCCACAGGCCCTTGGACCTCTTGTTCTCAGGAGTGTACAGTTGTCTTAAAGTGTAGCTGAAGCAGTATGATTAGGTAAATATGTGAAAAATTCAGTGAGTATCATCTTCTGAGCCGCCATTTTACTTATTCATAGTTGCCATTATTATTGGGGTCTATTCTCGCTATCGCGCAAAGCCCAGTATACATCCATTTCCATATATATCATTGAATTCTGCCGTATCTCTTAACATTTTATGGTGACAGAATTATGGCCGGTGAATTTAATATTTTACTGTGATTTGCACCGTTAATACCAAAAGATTTATTCATCGGGGTGGTGGGGGGGAGACGGAATTTGAAATAATTGCCAGACTTAGTTTGATTAGAGGTTCATAAACAGGTTTGCTTAGTCAACACAATGCAAACGTTAACAAGGGTGTTGAAAATATTACAAAGACTTAATTAAACTAAGTGGGTATTTATGAATACTTTATTCACATTTATAACGATGTTAGTTTTTAGCATCAATAATGTCTTATATTCATTGCATTGTAAAAATATAAGCCTTGTTAAAATTTGGTATTTCATCGTTTGAACCCCCATTATGCCACATGGACTAAATACGTGCAGTTTACATGTAATGTCAGAAATCGTTCTATTTGTGTACCAATCCTGCAACTTATGACAATCAACAGAGAGAATGAAACATTCGGATCATGAAAACTCGGAGAAGAACAATTCACAATGACAATCGGCAATTTCAACTAAAGTGATGTGATTCTTAAGATTCATGACGGTAGACAATGAGAAACATCAATTCCACAATATTCAAGAGCACAAATTGCCAATGGGACGATTCACATCGCCACTCGGCAATTTCAATTAATATGATTATGATTTGAATGTTTCATTGATGGATTCCCCATAACTCATTTTCAAGGCACCCGTACAGGAAAACTTGAATATATTGAAATTAATTTGACTGGAAGGCGTTGCCAATGGCTAGCAGTCATTAATTTCAAGCTTGGCAGCGGAATGAATTTTAATCTTAAAGGTATTTTTCCGGGATTTATCGATGAACTGGTTAAAATTTAACAAACCCAATATACGAGTGTTTCAACTTATTTCGTCACAAGTTTGAATGTTTTCACTCCAAAGTGACTTAAGCAGTTGTCATTTGTCATTCCTCAAAGCCCCATGACCTTTGGGCAAAATTCTTTCATTTTGAGATGTGTATCTGTTTTAATTGGCTAATAATTATGCTCCCTGAAAAAATTTAGAACATAGTCGACGCTTTGTCTGTTCGCCTACAAGTAACTTGGAAGTATCATAAGGAGAAGGTGTGGAGTGTGTGAAATGTAGGTCGGCATAACCTACCTTTGACCTACTCATGGTGCATTGAATATTACTGAAAAGTTTGTCCTCAAGAGTCTGGTACGCGAACTAAACTTGATAAGTGGATGCATCTTAGGGGTGTGGTATGCAGTGTATGAAAAGTAGGTCAATGTGACCATAACTTAATTTTCATGGTTCATTGAACATTTCAGAAAATTTTTGGACCAGGCTGGAGTTTCATCAGTTTATTTGTATACGGGAACGAAGCAAGTGGATGCGTCTTATGGAAGAGCTGTACAGTGTATCAAAATACAGAAAATTTTTGTCCCGGCTGTAGTGATTTTTTTTTGGTATGTTGTGACTAAACTGGATGAATTATACGCTGAACGGTGTTGCATATGTAAAAGTAGTAACCTACTTTTCATGGTTCACTAAACTTGTTTTGACCTACTTTTCTTGGTTCCCTGAACATTACAGAGAATTTTGGTCCGGGCCCATAGTTTCTAGTGTCCCTGCGGAATATGCCTTCGGGGAACATACATCAGTTTACTGATATGCCTTGCTTTGGGGAGGGGGTGGGAATGAAGTTTAAAGAGAAATTGTCAATGTTAGTGTAAGGACCATCTACAGAATAAGGAATAATACTGGAAAATTGGTAAATCAAACACGGGGAAAGAGTCAATTATGTTAGCATGGGGAAATTGATATGGATACATCTAAGTGAAGATTTTTGACAGTTTTGTGCCATAATTCATGATGTGGGAGTTTTAATTTGTTAATATGGAAAGACCAGTTTTAAATCCATTGATTGAAAATTAATGCTAAGTATTACATAAAACGTTTTGAAAATATTTTGAAATGCTTTCCAGTGGCCAAGTTGGGGACTTGTTTTTCATCAAAATAGCACCTTCTACCCTACTTGAAAAACCAGTGTAGCATACGTCTCGGAACAAGGTGTTAATCATTACCAGTGAAGATGCCAGTTACCTGATGGCGGCCCGATGGAGGGTAGCATTTTGGTGATTTCTCAAGCGCCTACAGATGCGGAAAGGTTCAACAATGACAAGAATGGAAGACGCAAGTTAAAACGTGATCAATAACAGCCTTTGTTCTTGGCGCTGCAGCATGATATGTCATGCGCATGTACTTAATTAATCCAGTTATCTATCAATCATATGATGTCATAATCAACTACATCACATGTAGGCTGATGTCATAATCAATTACGTCATGAATGACTCAATTTAGTACATCTTGGCTTTTAATAAATAGTCTTAGAGGTTCTACGAATTGTATGTCTAAGTAATATTAAATAAACATGCTGTTGAATATTTTGAAACGAATTTGACTGGGTGCTGTTGCTGCCACGGGTAATCTGTATAGTATTTATGGAAATTGATATTCACGAGCTCGGGGATCGATTGATCCCACCACGGGCAACGCATGAGTGGAGCATGGCTAAAACTGGATTCCATTATTAATTGGCACACTCGTTTAAGTGGTTTTTTAATGGCCGCAACTGAGAAAAATATTTGCAGTTTGAAAGTTTTCCTGTAATTGTTAGTTCTATACATAGTCAGTCACAAATGTGAAATATCTCTCTCGCGCGTGCGCGCGCTCTCACGCTCATTTTGTTGATGTTATTTCTCAATATTTTGGTAATTACTTTTCTACATTGTATTCAGATGGCAATAATTTGTGATATTTTGAGGGTGAAAATAATGATTGTTTGTAGCTGGTGTTGGTTTATATAATGGATTTCTAATGTAAATACACAATTCATAGTTGTGACTTCGGTGACTATCCATTCAAGAAAATCAGTTTAAAATACAATTGAATGTTTTATTTTTATAATTTTTAGCCTTCCTATCTTGTGGTCTTAGTATACATGCATTTTTATGGAATCTATACAGAAAGGATGTTGAATATGTTCAGAATTTCTGTAGCGTAACTAACATTAGTCTGGCACCAAATCAGTTCACTTTTTTAAATTCAGCTAGTTTTTCTAGTCCTACCTTTTTTTGGCCTGCTGCGAGGCCTGAATGCAGTTATTTTGAGATTGTGTGGTATATACTACACATATGTATATATTTGAATCAAAACTGCAGTTGATTTACACACACTACCGTAAGTGTCTAAATGGGTGCAACTTAAATACTTGATAGATGTCTATCCATGAATTGGTTACGGTGATCTTTTATTATGAAATATGCTTGATGACGAGCCATAAGGCGCCTTGTCACCATCAGGTTGTGCTGATGTGTGGACGTCATAAACAGTTTGTGCTGATAGGTGCACCATCATTAACAGGGTCTGCTGATGGTTTGCAGGGGTGTAGGTGCTAGAGTAGCACCAGTGTGCGAGAGTTCATACTAGACTACTTGCCGTAGTCAACCTATGTTGGTAGAAGAGTAACTTAAGTATATCTAGTCACTAGTCCCTACACGGATAATGACAAGAATGCATCTTTCATCCTACTGTATATCCATCATAATGGTTTCCTGTGCAACTTTGATTTTATATATCGCTTTCATGGTTGAATTGCCATTAGATCTTAGGGAGCTTATGGCATATCTTATCTGTCATTCAAGTATCGGATGTCATACTCAGAATGTCACAAGTTTGCTGACATCGCAATCAAATGATGCAGATCCGACGTAAAAGGGGCAACGGTCTGACAGTAATCGGCTAAATTGTATGTCTGTGGTGAATTAAGAAGTTAGTAAACATTGTTGAATAATTTGAAACTAATTTAACTAGGAGCTGTTAATGCCATTAGCAACAACAGCTCCAAGTCAATGTTTCCAAATACTCGGCACATTACATGCATTGTTACCTTGAAACAGATTCTAGGAGTTTGTCGGTAAAAATGTGATAAATGATGTGAACAGATGTCCAAAGTGGGAAGAGCTAGAGATGGACAACTCTATTAGAAAAGAAGTCAGCAGGGAAATCTAACCCAAATTTATTGTTACAAAAGTGCATATCTGGGATGTAGTCTTCCATTGAACACATTTCCACATGATTGAATTATTCTATAGGTGTGTATTCACTTTTACCTGTTATTCTGAACATCGATGCTTAATTTTCAATTTATTCCATCTATCTGTACTCGGCAGTGCCACTGAATGGTTTGTGTTTACAGATAGGGATTTTTAAGATGTAGACAAAGTAAGAACTTGAACCGCAATGCGAGTATTTGGTGGTGATTACATTGTCTGCTAATGCCTGCTGTTGAAATTAGGAATGCCTAAAAGATTAATCGTGTAAACAAATAGCATGGTATGTTATAAAATATAGTCAGAGTACATACATTTAGGATGTAGTGTGATGTTGAAGCAAGTGAATAAAAAAAACCCAACTAAAAGATGAATTTCTGCAAGTGGTTTGCTGGCTACTTATCTGGCCAGCTTAATTGGTGTATGTGTTCATGCATGTATTCCAGTGTTTACTTGCCCATGTGTAATAAATTATAACATTGTAATTATCACCATATGTTTGATGCATATGTATCATGGTTGTTTGCGTCAGTTGAAAAGCTAGTTGTGTAAAATATAAGTAATGCAGTTTAACTGATGTAATATAGGTATAACATTTGCAAAATCAGAGCCATTATTATGTATGATCAGGTCTTAATCTTATTTAGGGAAAATGTCAAATGATCGTCATGGATCAGGGTTTTAACACACATGCTATAAATGTGTATTTTTGTGTTTCCATACACGAGGGTCAACTTCGGTGTTTGAAAAAAAATCTACCAATGTAATGGTTAGAAAATTAAGTGTTAAAACAAAGCCACCAGTATTGAGCATATCCAGATGACGAAGCAGCAGCAAGATGCTGTACTATATGAAGAGAGGCGACTAAATGGAGTAGGTGATGACTCAGATATGCTTTCTAGCCTAAATTGTTGATCTCCGGACTAACAAACAGGCTAGCTTGCATACCAGCACAACAGTCTTCTAACAAACAATGTGTTTTACAGCGGTGGCCGCGGTGGCTCTTTCAGCAGAGGTGGTGGTGGTGGTAAGTCAGAGGGTAATATTTCTACCACTTTCTCTTGTTATTGCTGCTTGTGTCTGCTACTAGAATATACAGTTTATATTGTCCAAGTGTGATTGTATGACCACCGTCCTCAATATGCATAATATAAATGTTTGTAAGATAGGCAAATGAAAATAAATGTAATACTTGCTCAAACTTCTGGAACGGGTTTTATATTTTGGTACGAGAGTCACTAGACTTTGTTTATTCTATCCGATTGTTTCAACCGCATCGATAAACTGGCTTTTTACATATGATACCCACTATCCAACTTTGTACTCACTGATCAGTCTACAGTTCACAACATCCACTTACATTTTTAGTCTGCCTTCCTACAAGTACCGTGTTTAATGTGGCCTAATATAAAACATGGATTAACCAGTACATGCCCACAATGGTCGATAATGGTCTGTTCCCTCAGCACTATGACGGCATACACACTTAAATGTTATTGCTAGCAAAATATTGCCATAAAGAGTTGTCTCGCTTAAGCTCTTCAACACACACAATAACAAGCCTAATTTCTGCTATTTTTCACGTCATCAGTGTGTAATGCATGCTTTGTTAACCCTTACCTGATGTCAACGTATTAAAATATCAAATTAAATTAAAAGATGAAGTAGCGTTCATTTTTCAACAAATTTGGTGGATGACGCTGCCGTCATAGACAGCAACATTGTCCACTAAAATTGTGAAAAATGTGCACCAGTTTCTTTGCTATTGAACCGCGAAGACAAAATATCGACATCAGAATACTAGGGGTTAAGAAAGTACACACACATACCCACACACACAACCCCCACTGTATCCAATTGTGTTGAATTTCAGTGACCCCCCACCCAACAAATTAGTAGAAACACTATTTGGTTTGAGGTATAACTAGGCATTTGAAAATAACCTCTGGAAATAAGTCAAATTTACAAAACTAAAGGGGTTTAATGTAGTCAACGAAGGTTAATATTTTGAAAGCAGTTATCATTGGCAATGGCTCGGTCAAATCGCTCTCGACATAATCAGCAGGATTTCAGCTGTATATATCTTAGAGCATTACTAACTGGTTTCCCACTGTTACAGCAACGTATGGTGTGCATTTTGGGAGCAAAGATTTATAAATAAAAATTAATTAACACTTGCATATGTGTAAAATAGAGGGGAAATGGTATCCTGCTAATGCGAGAGAACATGGCTGCACACACTAAACATGTCTGCACCTGTTAAAGACATTTACTTCCTCAAGTGGGAAAATATCAAAGGATCCGCAGATAATGACTGGGACTTAAACATGGTAAATAGTATCCATGTCTGGCAAACGAGTATGCTGTATGGAATGGCCTAAAGTAGCTGGGAGGCACAATTTTCACCTAGTGTCGAGCTCACACATTGATTGTGAATTATATATATATATATAATATAATAATAATTTTGTCTGGTGCTAATAAAATCAAATACATCATCAGGTGAGCTAACCTCTAGAACAATCTGTCTGGTTAATCCTTGAAATTTTGGTGTCTCAATTTTGAGAACTGTAAAGTAGAAAGCTGTTGAATATTTTGAAAGTAATTTAACTGTTGAATTGGCAGCAACAACTTCCAGTCAAATTATTTCCAAAATGTAAAGCTGAATATACCTTACATATTAAATAATGCTTTTTCTAGTCATGGATGGGTAAAGTGTTAATTACTGAGTGTTATGACATTATTAACCCTTTGTGCATCTGCCTGCAGATATGTGGAGGGGAAAATGATAAGGAATGCACAAATATTTATTATGTAAAGGGTGTCATTTGTCTAAGAATACAGATACTACAACCACTAGTTAATGGTTCAATTGCCCATCTGGACACTGTGTCATCAACAATGATGGCACATTTTTTTTATTTTTGGACAGATTTTTATCAAACCTGGTCACTGCCTATCAGCGTCAAGTGGCTGCATTCCCAAAATGAAGCTGGTCTTGATTTGAGGACTGCGGTTTCTAGTTTTTTGCATATAGTAACCAAATTTGGTTTCAGTGAGACGTAGGCTAAAGGTGTCGTACGTCAAGGGTGGGTCAGCATGATTTACCTTTTACAGTTGACTATCATAGAAATGTTTTGTACATACTCTTGTCATGTTTTAGTTCACCTGGCCTTAAAGGCCAAGTGAACTTATGCCATGGCGACGGGCCGTCAATCAATTTATTTTGCTGAACTGTAGTGGTATTAATTACTGCCTAAGAGATTTCCCAAGTACAACACAAATCAAGTCGCTTATCTGTTGATGCGTGAGAATGAAAGTGTGTAATGGTAGTCTTGAAGTATTTATGCATGATCTTGTGGCTATTTTCAAATTATTTAACAAATGATCCGCACCACAATGACTTGTTCCTGCAGTTTCTTCTCAACACAAGTTCAGCAAATTTTGACTAAACATGGTTTGCATGTATAAGTGTACTGTCCAATCTGTTTAAGACCCACTGCAACCTGGAAGAACTCTGGTCATTGACTTTAACCATGTCAACAAGAATCTTTCTAGTGGTAAAATTTTAAATATATAATTTCTGGCAAACTGATTTCTTAAGACCGGCAACTGTTGCTTTTATCGTATTTGACCATTATAGTTAACAATGTATGATGATGGTCACCCAGGACAAAACTTGCAGGTGTTTCTGCACAGCAAAACGAGATTCCATAAATTTCTAAAAAAAGTCTGAGTTAAAACCTGAGACTTAGAAATTTAGAATGGGCCACATCAATGTCACTTAAAATCATTTGCAGGGCAAACATATTGCATTCCACAACTACTTAGGTAAACATGAACCGCTGAGTATAGTACTCCCATGGTTCCACTAATGGAAGCACTGACAGTACATATTAAATGTAAAATTCATAAAATTTATAGTTATATAATAACTAATGAGACATTTGACATGTTCTGTATGTCCAATTTGTGATTAACTCGGGGCCAGATCTCTGTTATGATAAGGGTTTGGTCTGTACATATTTGCGGGGTATGTCATCCATGATCCCACACTGTTAACTGTTCACTTTTCTGTGGGAACATTTTGTCAGTATTGCTCATTAATTAATTGGCTTTTGTCCATGGATTTAAGCGCTACTAATGAGGTTAACCCTTTAACTCATATCAGCCAAAAATGGCTTCTGCAGTGGTATTGAGAAATCTTGATTTGCAGACCAAGAAAAGACTATTTTGGAAAATTTACCACTGGAATGACTGGGTCGATAACTGAGCCAGTCTTTCCAGTGGTAAATTTTCCAGTTTTGTCTTCTTGGTCTGCAAATGAAGATTTTTTTAGAGAAAATTTAAATTTTCTTGAATAAATTTTACTGTTTAAGGCGTAAGACATGTGTTTAGTGATTAGTTGCCCCATATTAATGTTTACTGTAATTATACGGATTAAAAAAAAGGCTCTTATATTCAAGTTTTTTGACAATAGACTTTCATTCACGATTTGTCGTTAAAGCATACCGGTAGATCAGCTGAAATTAACAGTAGGAATTTTTACGTTGAAATTTATTTTTATAGGTTGATTAAATTTTGTTAATGTTTTGTTGGAAATGAATTAGAGGGATGAAGACCCAGACACTGACTGACTCCGCATCCGGGCATCATCAGCTATCCGGAAGAGAATCAGTAATAGTGTTCCGCCTCAAACACTGCAGGATGCAAGCTCACGTGTACAACAAACTGAAGAGTGGCACAAGTGCAATGTATTGTCGTGGAACCAGCCAAGAAACAGGTGCACACCTTACAGGACTGCTCACGATCCAATCAGAAATGGCCTAACCAACAGCGTCCCTCGATAAGCTGTGCTGCCACATTCAAGGACAGACAACCTGGCTAATCAGGCCAGCTTCATCGAGATGACTTTCCACAGTAAATCAAAATGTGAAATTAAGAACTTGGAAAATTAGATGATCTAACATGCACTCAAGGTCAATTAAAGTGGCAATAAATAACTTGTCCAACAGTGAATTCTTGTATTTTATCAGTCTGACAGAATATGGGTGATGCAAAGCAATGTGTTGGAGGGTCCCTAGGCTGACAGTTGTCTTGAGAGCAAGCTCAGGAAGGATACCGGAACACAGAAATATTCTTGTGGTCAAAATGGGTGTTAACCAAATGTAAAAGTCGTTAATTATACAGTACCAGGTGCACTATTATCTTCAATTTTGCATACATCTAGATCATGGTTCCTTTTGCAAATATAAATTCAAGCGATCATTAAATTCTATCCTCTATGCATCATGCTGTAGGGCCTATACGGCACCTTTTCTGTTTACAATATAATAACACAAAATATACTATCAACTTCCTTTTCATACTTTGAGAAATTAGTTTAATAGTTTTCCCCGTCTTGTAAGTAATGTTAAATCTGAAAATGTGTGTTCTATTAACAAGTAAAATGGCTGCTCGATTGGAGTGGTAAATTACATATTTATTTGCTAATCACTCGATGATTAAGATAAAAATGTGAAAGTGTCTTTCAAGTAAGAAAAGAAACCCATATGACAGAGGTTTTATATGCATAAATAACACAGGTGGATTTTAGTATGAAGCCAGTAAAGCTTGGACTAATCCGGGATGGGTAAAAACTCGGAACAAGGAAACCAGCTGTAAGGGTCTATTGATGGTTTTAATATGATTTCAGGTGAGCGTGTTGTGTCCGTTATCCTCTTGTTTGTAGACTACATGCATGTGAAGGAATTCAGTACTTTTATAGTGCTATCACTAATTCCTGTGTCATTAAAATCCTAAATAAGAATTGGTTATTAAAAAGTGTTAATCAGAAATTCTCTGTTTTTATCGGAGCTATCCATAGTGGGATAAGTAATTGCTATGTCATTGTCAGCTTTCTGGCATCGATAGTAATCACATGGGTTAGAGTATCTTCAATAAGATGCTTATATCCAAATCTCTATCCATGATATTTATCGCTCAATAACTTCACTTGGAACGGATGAACTCATTTCAAATTGCCCTCTGTAGAGAATGTATATCAGTGGAAGTAGATGCAACCTAGTTAACTCCTGTGAAATACTACCTGTGGCAAAGAGGGTTTTGTGGACGGCTGCCGTTTGCGGGGATCACATGATATACATCTAGTTACGGTCGTCTACCCAAGCCCATATAATCTTACAGATATATGCAATATTAATACAGTCAATAGCAATGAGTAAGACATCTACATGTACTTGGACTGACGAGGCAATGGTATGCCTGTCCAGTGTCAGGGTTTTAAACACCTGATGCTGGTATCAAAGTTCCCAGTTGGAATGCCAGCTGAATGTTCCTAGGGGTTATAAATTTTATCATAATGGGTTGAGCTGATCTACCTTGGTATGATGATTGAATATGTATGTTCACAACGAAACATCGGTATGAAAAAGCATTGCTGGTTTTGATAGAAATAAACGCAATGGGTATAAACCATTTTAAACAAAAACTAATCGGTACTCGTGTCAAATCGGAAAATGTTCACGAGTCGCACAGTCCATGTCCACTATTGGTCTCGCAAATTATAAATGATGTTCATCGTTTGGTTTAGTTATATACATGAATATTGCCGGTACAAGTGTATGACCACCTGAGTTTCACTTTGTCAGATGTGCCAATGTGATAAATGTTTGATAGTGTGTGTCAATGATAACAATACTCTAGCGCTAGGGGGATGATCAGCATTCATCACAACACCAAGGTTCATGACACATAAGCTCCACGCCTATACATATTGCGTACCAATATATGTTTGAATCATGAAATTAATAAACATAAGTATTCAACTCTGTAATAGTTATGTTAGCTTCATCGTGAACATGTCTGTAGGCTAACTGGAAGTGGACTAAGTCTATCTTAACATTCTGCAGTCACTTGGGAAGACAGAATAAATTGCTTAACGTGTTTACAGTAAAACAATCTTGCTTGCATGTCTGGTGTAAATTAAATGGAAATTATATGGAATAAATGTGTAGATCTATGTGTCTCAAGAATAGTAGCTAGTTGAACATGATTTGGCAGCTACTGTATTTGTAATTTATTTGCTGTCCGAAACTTGTGTGTGCCTGAGGATTTATTTGACATGTCGTTAGACAACATGTTCCAAACTGCCATGGTCTAATGATTCCTCCTCCCCAGTGGATTGACTGTGAGAAAGAGCTGATTGCTTTGTTAGTTGTTTTTTTAATGCCTGAATGGAAGCTCGTCGTGGACAGCAACAGTGTGGCATGAAGTTATTTTCAAAATATTTACATGTACTGTAGAGCATTTGCAATGAAAATGTGTGAGTTAAGAACCATGGCTAGTGCTAAGAACAACAGATATTGAACCTGTTAATCAATCTTCCAAACCAGATAAACCAAATGCTTTGCAAATTAATGTTATGTTTTCTATTGAATAATTTGAAATTTTGCTGGGAGCTTTGGCTTCTTAAACAACAATAGAATCGGTGCAAATTATTTTTTACTATTCAAATGGCTGACTGTATGGGTGTCTTGTGATAAGAGCAATAAGGTTTCAATGTCGAAGTCGTTGACACATCATTTATGTTTCTGATTTTGGAATGAGTTTTAGGTTTAATTTAGTAACATTTGGAAATCATTAATGCTGGTACATACAAACTAAAAATAATTTCTTTGGTCGAAATGTTCTTGAACCCTTTACATCGGCCAAAGCGGCAAACAAAAATAATCTTTTATGGCAGCTTTATTCTCGACACAACCCTTTAATCCACAAATTTAGTCACAAAAAACTGAAAATTTACTACAGGTATGACTGGGGTCGGTTATCGAGCCAGTCATTTCAGTGGTAAATTTTTTAAGTCTTCTCTTTGTCTTCATATTTTTCATGAATAAATTTGTGGATTAAGTAGTTGTCGAGAATAAAACTGCCATAAAAGATTATTTTTAATGATATAAGAGCAAGCTAGTGATGTTTTAGTCAGCAGCAGCTTCCGATCATATTGATTTGACAAATATTCAACTGAATATTAAAATTATTGTAAAACATTTAACACATTTAGTCTACATGTTTGAAAGTTTTGTTAATTGAAAGAATTTTTTTAAGATTGTTAAAAGTTTAATACAATATAATAAAATGTTCCAGCATTGATGATTTCATGATTTGTAAATATTTAGTGTGGAGATGACAGAACTGATCTTTGTCTTTGTGTTTGCAGGCGGCAGTGGTGGAGGCAGCGGAGGAGATGGAGGTAAGTCTTTACATCCTTTAATCAGTAATTCCATTGGTAAATTTTCAAATTAGCTTGTCTCGAGGCCATTGTAGAAGTTGTTTTAGGTTGAGTGTTATATGGTTAAAAATGTATATAACATCTTTAATATAATTTTTAAGAATTAGATGAAACATTTGAAATTCTTAATATGGCAGCAGTGCATATACCTTTCAGTCAATTTAGTTTCCAAATGCATTGAATAACTTCTACGTTGCCTTTATTCCACCCCTCTTGATCTATGACAGTAACAGTCGCATTGACGCACGCGCACACACACCAGAATCTATGCACAAACAGGCACAAGACCGCTCGCACGCTTTGCATCCAGGATGCTGGCCTTATATTAATAAATACGCAAAAACTATTTTGTGAATTTGGCTGTTCCTATGACTCGTCTAATATTTTGTACCCATCAAGAATAAAAACTATGAAGTACAATATTACACAAGCATGGTAAAATATGTTTAATTTTATTCTCAGAAATGGAGACCCAGGTTGACACTATCTTTATTCAGAATCTACCTCAGAATACAACAGAAGATGATATACAGAAGTTCTTTGGCGGCATTGGTGTAATCAAGGTAAGATATTATTTTCTAATAGCAGAATACCCAAACCATGCAGGTTTTAAGAGTTGTCTTTTCCATACTGGGAAGCCATTTGAGTATCGGAAACCATTATTGTGTTCTGTGCCTTCATGGTTTGCCAAACCATTTTGTAGATCTAAATGATATGATTGTGAAATAAAGATGCTGCTGCACGGCCTCAACATGTATTGGTGGTTACAGTATTTTATTGTTATGTTGCAATGTTTTATTTGTCATTACATCTACAGATCGACAAAAAGGTTAACGCTCCTAAAATCTGGATTTATAAAGACAAAGTGACAGGTGCCCCTAAAGGAGAAGCAACTGTGACATATGATGATCCAGAGACAGCATCTGCTGCTATCAAATGGTTCAATGGTGAGTGTTAGCATTATCTTAGACAGTCTATGTCCGACAGTCAATGCAAGCTAACACATTGGTAAATATTACACATTATATTATTGACTTACATTCGATAAGAAAATTGCTTATATCTTACTAATGTTATAACATAGATTTGAATTATGATGTCTGTCCAGTTAATTCTAATGTTAATTGTCAAACTGCCCAAAACCGACCTCTGCAGTGCTTTTGAGAAATGTCCATTCACACGCCAAGAGAGGACTTTACCACTGGAATAACTGATAAAAATAGTTTTATCCTGTAAATGGGCATAACTATTAAAGGGTTAAATAAATAAGACATGGACAAACAGCCAACTAATTTTTTGGCTTCATATTTTTAAATAATTGCTAACTATGAACCCAGTGATGTTTTAATGGTTATTGAGATCCAAAGGAATTCCTACTGTTAATGATGAATGTCGATTGTTGGCTCACCTGGCCTGAATGGCGAAGGGAGCTTCTGGTAGTGCGACCATCCATCTGCCCTCTTTCCGTAACGGTCTCGCTGCTGCAAGCCACCCGACAGTCATATGAATGTCTTTTGTGGTGGAATCCATGTCCGTTTCGTGAAATGAACGACTAATAAAAGTTTCAGTCGGTTTGCTTTTCACGTATACGTTCAACGCTTGACTGCTGCCATTTCGGGATTTGTGGGCATCCTTTATAGTAAGCGACGGTGGGTGTACTTAGAAATGGCCAGGAGACAAAAGGCAAACAATATGGCGGTAGGTAGCTCACCAGTTTGGATTTACGGGTACACATCCATATTTTTTGGCACAATTGCTGCTGTTTTTGTGATGTCATAACAGCTTTAATCAATGGCCTGATTACAAAGTAACTTTATTTGGTGGCCATCTTGAATTTACAAATATCCAGGAAATTGGTTAAAATGTTACTCCTAGAATTCCCAGCCCCAATTTGTACTTCTAAAACGTAAATTTATATTTCTGTTCAGAGCTTGAATGTCTGACAAATATTTGGGCCTGTACATGTAGAACATGGCCTTAACTTAAAATGTCACTGTTCCAGGTGAGCGATACAGATTCTGTGGGCCTTCTGTTTAGTTATACACTGCCAAAGAAATTGGTATGGTATTATGGGATGGCGCCGGGTGGGCAGCAACGTGGTTTCTGGAGGATATCTTCACTGCCATTCTAATGGGGCACTTAAAAATTTTGATTGTGGTACATGTAGGTTTAGGGAAGAAACCTATCAAAATAAACCATGTTCCAAGATGGCCACCAGCCACAGGTGTACACTTAGAAAATTGGTTTCCTGATGAAAACTCACCTACCATTGAAACTACTTAGCGTGATTAGACTAGATCTGGGGAAGACAGCCACATGTGGTTATCTTGAAAATAGGTTTCCGGATGACGATTCTTCATCCATTTATTTGATCGCTCTGAAACTGCATAGGTCTATTGGACATTGTTTGTAGGAGACAGCATCAAAATGGGCGATAATCCGAAATCCAAAATGGCCACTGGCCACCATCTTGAGAATCTGTTTCCGCATGGTAACTTGGTATGTTCTATCTCATGCCATCTGTTAGGACGCGGTAGTGGCCACTATCGTGAGAATCTGTTTCCGCATGGTAACGTGGTATGTTCTATCTCGTGCCATCTGTTATGACGCGGTAGTGGCCACTATCTTGAGAATCTGTTTCCGCATGGTAACTTGGTATGTTCTATCTCGTGCCATCTGTTATGACGCGGTAGTGGCCACTATCGTGAGAATCTGTTTCCGCATGGGAACGTGGTATGTTCTATCTCGTGCCATCTGTTATGACGCGGTAGTGGCCACTATCTTGAGAATGTGTTTCCCCATGGTAACGTGGTATGTTCTATCTCGTGCCATCTGTTATGACGCGGTAGTGGCCACAATCTTGAGAATCTGTTTCCGCATGGTAACGTGGTATGTTCTATCTCGTGCCATCTGTTATGACGCGGTAGTGGCCACTATCTTGAGAATGTGTTTCCGCATGGTAACGTGGTATGTTCTATCTCCTGCCATCTGTTATGACGCGGTAGTGGCCACTATCTTGAGAATCTGTTTCCGCATGGTGACGTGGTATGTTCTATCTCGTGCCATCTGTTATGACGCGGTAGTGGCCACTATCTTGAGAATCTGTTTCCGCATGGTAACGTGGTATGTTCTATCTCGTGCCATCTGTTATGACGCGGTAGTGGCCACTATCGTGAGAATCTGTTTCCGCATGGTAACGTGGTATGTTCTATCTCGTGCCATCTGTTATGACGCGGTAGTGGCCACTATCTTGAGAATCTGTTTCCGCATGGTAACTTGGTATGTTCTATCTCGTGCCATCTGTTATGACGCGGTAGTGGCCACTATCGTGAGAATCTGTTTCCGCATGGGAACGTGGTATGTTCTATCTCGTGCCATCTGTTATGACGCGGTAGTGGCCACTATCTTGAGAATGTGTTTCCCCATGGTAACGTGGTATGTTCTATCTCGTGCCATCTGTTATGACGCGGTAGTGGCCACAATCTTGAGAATCTGTTTCCGCATGGTAACGTGGTATGTTCTATCTCGTGCCATCTGTTATGACGCGGTAGTGGCCACTATCTTGAGAATGTGTTTCCGCATGGTAACGTGGTATGTTCTATCTCCTGCCATCTGTTATGACGCGGTAGTGGCCACTATCTTGAGAATCTGTTTCCGCATGGTAACGTGGTATGTTCTATCTCGTGCCATCTGTTATGACGCGGTAGTGGCCACTATCTTGAGAATCTGTTTCCGCATGGTGACGTGGTATGTTCTATCTCGTGCCATCTGTTATGACGCGGTAGTGGCCACTATCTTGAGAATCTGTTTCCGCATGGTAACATGGTATGTTCTATCTCGTGCCATCTGTTATGACGCGGTAGTGGCCACCATCTTGAGAATGTGTTTCCGCATGGTAATGTGGTATGTTCTATCTCGTGCCATCTGTTATGACGCGGTAGTGGCCACTATCTTGAGAATCTGTTTCCGCATGGTAACGTGGTATGTTCTATCTCGTGCCATCTGTTATGACGCGGTAGTGGCCACCATCTTGAGAATCTGTTTCCGCATGGTAACGTGGTATGTTCTATCTCGTGCCATCTGTTATGACGCGGTAGTGGCCACTATCTTGAGAATGTGTTTCGGCATGGTAACGTGGTATGTTCTATCTCGTGCCATCTGTTATGATGCGGTAGTGGCCACCATCTTGAGAATCTGTTTCTGCATGGTAACGTGGTATGTTCTATCTCGTGCCATCTGTTATGACGCGGTAGTGGCCACTATCTTGAGAATCTGTTTCCGCATGGTAACGTGGTATGTTCTATCTCGTGCCATCTGTTATGACGCGGTAGTGGCCACTCTCTTGAGAATCTGTTTCCGCATGGTAACGTGGTATGTTCTATCTCGTGCCATCTGTTATGACGCGGTAGTGGCCACTATCTTGAGAATGTGTTTCGGCATGGTAACGTGGTATGTTCTATCTCGTGCCATCTGTTATGACGCGGTAGTGGCCACTATCTTGAGAATGTGTTTCGGCATGGTAACGTGGTATGTTCTATCTCGTGCCATCTGTTATGACGCGGTAGTGGCCACTATCTTGAGAATCTGTTTCCGCATGGTAACGTGGTATGTTCTATCTCGTGCCATCTGTTATGACGCGGTGTTTGTGTGTTGTAAGTATTTTATATCACTATTAACCCTATTCAATGTTCTAAACTACTCAACATTTTTGTTATCCAGGCAATGACTTCAATGGAAGTGTACTGAAAATTGAACTAGCTCAGAGAAAAGCAAATGCACGTGGTGGAGGTCGTGGTGGTGGCAGAGGTATGTAGACGTGTGCGTCTTAACAAATCTGAAGTAGCTGAAGAGGAGTTAGTGCCCATAAGATCGTATCATTAATGGTGTGTATGTTCGCGTGCGTGCATGCATCTAAATTTTCCCAGGAACCTCGCAGCCTGAAATTGGGGCGGGGCGTCCCAAACTGAAATCTTGTTTTCTCAAGCGATATTTCTCATCCATGCTAACATTACAGGGTACTGTAGACTCACAACTATGAAGGAAGATGCTAGATTGCGTATTTTTTTGCAAAAACCTATAAAATTACTTGTTAGTTAACAAACATAGAAGAGTTTCATGGGACCCACTGCCACTTCAGGATTCATACAAACTTGAAGAGTACTTGAATTTAGGCATCGGTCCATGAAAGTGTGAATTAAAAATTTGCATTGAAAATGGCTTGAAAAATGTCCTTTTCCCAATAAAGTCACGGTTGCGTACAATATATCCTATGGTACCCACATATTGCACATGTGGGGATTATCGCCGCCTAACAGTCTGAGCAAAAATTGTAATTGTTGAATAGATATAAGAAACTAGCATGGGTTCTAATTCACCTGTATGCAACTTGACTTTAATTGTCTGTGTGCGTAAAATACAGCCCAAAAGGAGAAGCTACTGAATCCAATAGTATACCCACTTTTTGCGCGCAGGCAAAAAGTATTTGTTTTGCAGCATATGCAACCACAGCTTTAACATGTTTCACATAAATGCATTGTTGCTGAAGATTAACCAGTGGGATCATATTTGAAAGATTGGTTTGACAAATGGTAACCCTGACTTCGTAAAAATGTCTGTTATTCTTAAAGGGGAAGAAAATGTCAACTGAAATTATTTAATCATCAAATATAGGTACAAGCCATAATATTTTGTTGCTAAGAACAATTTTAGTCATAGATGTGAAAGTTTTGAAATAATATGTCTGTCAGAAATCAACAGCACTGCTTTAAACCTATATTGACAAGTAGTTTAACAATTTCAAGTGGAGAAAGTCTAGCATGAGCAAAATGAATAACCATAGATTGACATGTGAATCAATATGTGTGCGTGGATCGTGAGGGACTCTCACAAGAGGTTGAATGCATATGCGCAAAGAGAGGGGATGCGCAAATACAGGGAACACAATGATAAGGCTGCTGATTATCAATCGGCACAGCAGGAATGGAACATCTAATTTGCAAAATTTCCTAAACCCTTAATGATAGCCGTTTTAGATTCATTGAAAACAAGATATAGTCCTTAAAAAAAGTTCTTAAATGAATTAGTCCACTTCGTGAATGAACCATGCTAGTTTTGGAGGGTTGTTGGTGTATATACCCTCAAAAGCACCCTTATGAGAATCCCTGTGTGCGCGGCTGTGTGTGACGTAAGAGAATAAAATCCATAGGACTGTTTAGCTGCATAGGTTAGCAGTCTAATTGTCATCCATGTTATTTATCCATTTAGGAGGCGGACGTGGTGGAGGTGGTGGACGTGGCGGATTTGGTAGTGGTGGTAGTAGTGGTGGTGGTGGTGGTCGCGGAGGCGGTGGTCGAGGTGGTGGTGGTGGCGGCGGCGGAGGAGGTGGCAGTAAGTATGTTTAATAAATTTCCAAGGAAAAGCACACATGCACACTTGAATCGGATCCGTAGTTTCCAAGATATTCACATATACAAAAATTGATCTGAACGATGGAAAGCTAGGAATTTGTTATAGTCAAGTGATCATAGTACCACAGTGTGCTCTTTCATAACTTAAACATAAGCAAAACAAACCATTCAGAAAATGCCTTACGACGTCAGATGAGTTTTCCGTTATTTTATGTCAACGTTTAGCAGAAAACTATTAACTTTTCCGCTCTGATGTCAATATTCGACTTTTTTACTGTGTCAATGGTGTACATTTTTCACCAATTTTGGTGGATAATGTTGCTGTCTACGACGGCGCCATCTTCCACCAATTTTGTTGAAATATGAACACCAGTTCATCTATTAATTTAATTTGAAAATTTGAAATTTTTACATCCGAGAGCTATGGGTTAACTTCATTAACTTGGTGTTTTTGGCGGCTTATGAGATAATTTGAAATTTTTACATCCGAGAGCTATGGGTTAACTTCATTAACTTGGTGTTTTTGGCGGCTTATGAGATAAAAGCAGCATGTGCTCGCATGAGTTAAGCTGCTCAGTGCTGCTGCATTAAACAGAAGCAACTTGCAATCAAATTCTCAATAAGTGTCAAAGCTATGGTGATTATTTTAGATTAACGTTATTGTACCACCATTGTTACCATCATTACCCGCCAGGTTGTATCATTGGCAAGTTTGTCATGTGACAGAAGCAAGTTTTCCTGTGTTGGCACATGTAGTGTGATTAGTGCATTATTATATATTAAAGAATGCTGAGCACAGCACTTCTAATGGAACCTATAAGTCAAAAGTGCTTCCATCACTCCCTGGGTGTGATACGGTAGGATATTAAAATGTCAAAAGTGAAATTAATGTGAAATGCTTGAAGTTGGAATCACATTAACTGATCAAGGAAGATCTGCATCTGATAGGAAACATGTTTTTTCGGGAGTAAACAACAAACATGCTTTGCAGTTAATTATGGACAGTTGGCTGGTAGTCATGAAACTTTGTCAAATATACACCACAGTGTGGCTTTCAAAAACAGGATGAAGATCTAAAGATCTATTGCGTAAACTTGCAATACCTTGGCACTAACCATGGATGCATTCATCAAAAACAGAGGGCTTGTTTTTCCTTGTAAGCAGGACCCGCCAAACAGGTACAAAGATGAGTTGGCAAAATACATCCATGCAGTCGATCTGCCACTCGATGTTTGGGTTCCACAACCAGAGGCACTAAAAATGATTCTATACACTTAATATAGTGTGATCCACACTGCTCATTCCCTGGATGTAGGTGTATAGCTTGTTAACCTGCATGCTTAGTAAATCTAAACGGTCTGGCAGTTGCTTGCATCAAATGAGACACCGGAGACGCAGATTTTACTGATGATGACTGATAACAAAGGCGATGAAAATATAACCTGTTGATTAGGATAATAATAATAATAAACAACTGAATAAAACACTTAATTGTGGCAACAGCTCTAGCCTCAATCGACCTTTCCAGTTTTAGCTATGCCCCGCCCATCTCTAGCTTAGCTCCACCCACACCTCGCTCGTGTTGAGATCAATCGATCCCTGAACTCCATGACTTAATTTCCAGAAAACTATACAGGTAAACTGTTAAATATTTTGAAACTAATTTGACTCGGTGCTCTTGCTCTTGCTGCCTGTGGCAGCAAAAGCGCCCAGTCAAATTAGTTTCAAAATATTCAACAGCATGTTTATTAAATAGTAGATATACAATTCGTATAACAACGCTTGACGAACTTATCTACATTCATGACATCACTACTTATTATTATCATCATCATCATCCTAGACGTCGCGTAGTTGATTGTGACATATGATGGATGGATAAACTGGAAAGGTCAGTTACCACCAACACCAGCTTAGAATGCTCTCAAAGGACAAGAAAACGCAACATATGACTCATAATTGTTGGTGACCATGATTGGAGTGAGTATAATGGTGATATGTTGACCGACTCTCTAACAGATATACAAGATTATATACTTTTCTGTAAAAGGTAATCCTGAGGCAACATTTTTGTCTTCCGATGCATGTCGGCCAAGTGCGACTAGGGGGGTTGTACCTCTTCTGGATGTGACGATGTATCATTCGGACTAAAGTTTTTCATTGTCCTTATTCAACAAAGCATATATGGATTTCAATCAAGCTTAGACAGAGCTTTCGCTCCAATGCACAGAAGCAGCCTACATGATTTGCATTATAAATTTGAGAAATTGTTACAAAGTTAATTTTTTAGTTTTCGACAATGTTTTGTGGTTAGTTTTGGTTAAAGTCTCATTTTGTTTTCCATCTCGTTGCCATTAACTGAAGGTAGAGGCGACCATGTGTTGATTCGTGTATATCATAAAAGAAGAAAGCATGCCTACCTTGTATGCATTAAATTCCAAAAAGTAAGATATGTTTGCAATGCCTTGTAAAATTATATTTTCATAAAAACGCCTACCTATCTGTTATTTGTAG
Source organism: Chaetoderma sp. LZ-2023a (assembly GCA_034401795.1). NCBI lineage: Eukaryota > Metazoa > Mollusca > Caudofoveata > Chaetodermatida > Chaetodermatidae > Chaetoderma > Chaetoderma sp. LZ-2023a. Next base: position 81,857,289 of record CM067370.1, on the reverse strand, counting down.
GTGGTCGCCAGGGAGACTGGACTTGTGAAAATGCGTAAGTACTCCCATTGTGGTAGCTATTAGATTTATACAGTATCCCTGTGATCTGTAAAACATTAGTTACACTTAAGCATACTGGAAAGAGCGTCTACTCTTTGGTCTCTAAAGTGCACTTACTATTGAAAATAATTTACTAGCAATTTTCTTCAAATATGGGAGTGGTGTGTGCTGTATAGGCATTGTTACTGTCAGTGTGTGCTGTATAGGCATTGTTACTGTCAGTGTGTGTGCTGTATAGGCATTGTTACTGTCAGTGTGTGCTGTATAGGCATTGTTACTGTCAGTGTGTGCTGTATAGGCATTGTTACTGTCAGTGTGTGCTGTATAGGCATTGTTACTGTCAGTGTGTGTGCTGTATAGGCATTGTTACTGTCTGTGTGCTGTATAGGCATTGTTACTGTCAGTGTGTGCTGTATAGGCATTGTTACTGTCAGTGTGTGCTGTATAGGCATTGTTACTGTCATCTTCACTTGTAACACTAAATTCCTGCATCTCAGTTTTGGGACAATGAATGCTGGAAAGCTGTTTAATATTTTGAAACTAATTTGACAGGAACATGTTAATCCATGTCGAACTAGTTTCAAAATATTCAACAGAATATAACTTACAGCAGAGCATTTCTGGTCCCTGAGGTTGAAATGGTTAATAAATAAGAACATAAGTCAATAACTAAGCAGCAGTTGAGAAAAAATCTAGCCGAAACTATCTGTATACATGTCATCTACTAAACAAGGTGTCCTGCAGATCACTAATGCATCACAGATCAGTAATGTCCGACAGATCTATAATGTATGACAGATCAATAACCTCCACATCAATAATGTAATTGATCTGCCAGACATTGATCTGCTAGACAGTAGACATTATTGATCTGCCGGCCATTATTGATCTGCCAAGCATTATTGATCTGCTAGACATTATTGATCTGCCAGGCATTATTGATCTGCCAGGCATTATTGATCTGCTGGGGGTTATTGATCAGCCGGGGGTTATTGATTTGCCAGGCGTTGTTGATCGCCCGGGCATTATTAATCTGCTGGACATTATTGATCGCCTGAGCATTATTGATCTGGTGAACATAATTGATCGCCTGAGCATTATTGATCTGCTGAACATTATTGATCTGTAAACCTTTAATTATCTAAAGTAGGTTTTATCGTGTCCACCATCACAGTGAATTTGACCTATGGATGAATTGAATGTTCAAATTAATGGCGTTGATACCTTTGATAAATTGAATGTAATCCAATTTCAATATTGTTGCTTTTTGCTTGTAGCGACTGTGGCAATAATAACTTTTCTTGGAGAAATGAGTGCAACTTGTGTCATACAGCTAGAACTGATGGGGGCGGCAATGATGACGGTAAGTAAGCGGAATGCCTAAGATTACAATGCAGTTCACCTTTTCAGAGTATCCATCATCATCTGACGTCATAATCAGCTATGTGGCGTGTAGGATGATGTCATAAATCATTATACTAGACCCGTCTTTAACTCTTAATAGTATGACACGTAAGAATTGTATGTCTCTTAGGGCTGGGCGGTATACCGGTTTCACACCGTCTCACGTTTTTTTATGGCGACTAAAAACCATTACGAAAATAAAAAAACGAAAAACCGTCCATAAGATCGCCATTGCGCAAAATCTGGTGACTGTCCGAAACTAGTTTCTTCTTGACTTGCAGTTTAATATTATCATCTAGTGTAACCATTTGCTACTAGAGATATAAAATACAGTCATCTATAACTATTAGCCGTGGGAAAGCAAGGGTGTTGGTGAAATCCCAAAAATCGGCCGAGGACGATCCTCGGCAAATATGATTTTATTTGCCAGCAATGAATTTTACATGACGTAAGCTCTGCGGGTTCAATGTAAGATTGAATAATTTGAAAATCAAAAGTTCTTCTTTGCAACAAATAATCCTTTTTACAATTCGAGTTTATACTATGTTTAATTAGGATTCCAAATGTGACATGATACCAAAAAAAATCAAGAAACGCACTGCGAAAACAACGTCGCTATACAATGAACTCCCAATCCAAACAAATCATTATTTCCCTTAGATTTCGACAAACATAAAATGATCCATCACGGACTACGAAATGAAAACGATTAAGTCGCTTCTTACGTTGGCGGAGTAGTTACAAGTAAAATACACCTTAACCTCTCAAATATGAGCAGGCGTAATGTGATTGGTTGTTAACAAATTCTTCCGCCATTATATTCACTACTATCGATTTTATGAATGAAATTCGTAGTATTATCACGACGTTTCTGCTCGATAGGCGTTAGAATCGCATCGTTTTGTTTTACAGCCCAGTCTTTTTCATGTTCGTATATCTTCAAGTACGAAGTGTGGATTTACGTAGATTTAACTTATATTCACGAATCATTGCGTTTATGTTGTCAAATTATCATAATCTCTTTATTATATGAACCATGGATATATGAAATATGGACATATGAACCTCGAAAAATAGTCAATCACATTTTTTGTGAGAATTCTTGAGGCGCGATTTCCGGGAAATGACTAAGCTTTAGTTACGTGCTGAATGACAATCACGTCGCTTGAACGCCAGTTTATTGAGGAGTATTACTAAATACCGAGTACTCGAAATACAAACACATAACTTACTAAACTAGATCCTACTGTAGGTGGTTATACGAACTCTAACCGTATGTGCGGTACTCTACTAGGAGCCTAAACTCGCTCTCATATCCGGGTTCCTACTTACACGCGTTGGATTTTACTACGCTTTCGAAAATAGTTACTTAATAACAGTGTTATTTTCATGACGTCACATGAACCAGATTTTATTTATTTTGAGATAGATAGCGTCGAAGTGAGCAGTCGTACGTAGTTACCGTTCTAATTTCGTGGCAATTTACGTCAGTTGTCAAATCGCAAAGTACATGTACTGTAGCTAATGAAAACGACATATTTTCATATTTCAAATTATTTTCGATCATTCTAACCCCTTAAACTGGTATTTTGTTAATACCGGTTTAATTAGTGATACCGTCACCGGTTTTCTTTTAGGCCAAACCGCCCAGCCAAGTGAGCTTATATCGGGGCATCCGTCTGTCTGTCCGTCCGTCCGTCAACTTTTCCTTTAAAACGACTTCTCAAGAACCACTGGGCCGATTTCAATTATATTTGCAGGAAGCATCCCTAGGGCATAGAGATTCAAGTTTGTTCAAACAAAGTCGATCGGCCTAATCCAGGATGGCCACCGGCCAAAATGGCCAATTTTTAGAGGCACTTTAAAAAATCTCCGAAACTGCTGGAGAAATTGATTCAAAACTCATAGCACATCATCTATTGCAACGGTAGACCCAAGTTTGTTCAAGGCAACAGCCTATTTGCCTGGCGGCCATCTTGGATGACTTAGTTTTCGCGAAAATGACTTCTCCCGAACCGCTGAAGGGAAGTCTGAAATTTGATAAATATGCTTAGGGACCAAGGTCCATTCAAGTCTGTTCACGGGAAGTTCGTACGTTAAAATACATGGGCGCCATCAACCAATCAAAATTTAGCGTTTGTTGGTCATATTGGCCTTTTTGTACTTGATGTATTTTGATGGGGAAAATTGCTTTATATACACCTGTGCAAAAGTTAAGCACCAGCAAAAACAATGGAACGTAGAAACATGATGGTACAACTAGGCTGCCATACTTTTTGTCCCCGCGTTAGCTGACATAATTCCAAGTACGAAATGCACATGCATGCATGACTTCACGCCGCTTGATGTCCGTGTGTGGCGGGAAACAGCACACGTGTTCAGTTATGTAAAAGTCCAGTTTGAGGTGTAGAACATTACATACAGATTTAGGCGACACGATTAGGAATTTTGTGTTCATGACCGTGGTTTATTTGTAGAGAGAATTAGCTCTTGATTGTGAACCGCTATGGCAAGACGAAGGTTAAGTGATCGTGTGAAATGGCAACTCATAGGCATGCATACCACTGGTATGTCATGCAGAGAGATTGGCAGACAGCTGAACATTAACCATACTGTAATCAGTCGTTTGATTGCAAAACATGGGCAAACTAACGAGGTGAAGGACAGGCCTAGATCTGGAAGACCGAAGAAGACTACTGCCCGTGATGATCGAGCCCTAGTACGCCTTGTTAGGAGATCTCCATTCACCAACAGCAGAGTGCTCAGCCAGCAATTGGAAACGCGCAATAGAGTGTCAGGGGCTACCGTCAAAAGGAGACTGTATGCTGCTGGCATGAAAGCTAGGAGACCTGTCAGACGTCCTCTCCTCACTGCACACCACAAAGAGGAGCGTCTGAGGTGGTGCAACGAAAGAAGACACTGGAACATGAGATCCTGGAGACGGGTACACTGGTCCGATGAAAGTCGGTTCCTGCTTCATGCCACAGATGGTCGAACTCGTGTATGGAGGTCCAGACGCACGGCGTACGACCAACGTAACATCATGGAAGAAGTTCCATTTGGTGGAGGTTCCGTTATGATATGGGGGTGCATCTCATTTGATTGTAAGCTGGATCTGTTGACTGTACCTGGAACACTAAATGGACAAAGATATCAAGATTCCATACTGGATAGAGTTGTGGTCCCTCATTTTGTAAATCATGCACCTGGAACCCACCCTATATTCATGGATGACAACGCCAGACCACATCGTGCTAGAGCTGTGCATGAATACCTCCGCCAGAATGCCATCGAAACCCTACCATGGCCAGCAAGGAGCCCTGACATGAACCCTATTGAGCATATCTGGGACATTCTGGGAAACATGGTGAGAAGGAGGGATCCTCCTGTGCAGAACCTACAGGAATTAACAGACGCACTCCATCTTGAATGGCAACGAATACCACAATGGCGTATCAGTCGGTTGGTGACCAGCATGAGACGTCGTGTCCAGGCCGTCATCCAGGCACAAGGTGGATATACCCGGTATTAATAATGACAGTCTCAAACTCGTGCACAGATGTTAAACTTCGTTTTCAGACACCATTAATGACAATCTAGCCACGTGTGTCAACTGTAGGGCAATAGTTGTCAGTTGTGTCAACGTAACCATATTCAGGCCTCGTTTTCAAGTTCAAACAAAAACATAGTGTTTCCCCACCATCATAATCAACATTCCTCTAGTTGCATTATTACCTCTTGCACTAAGATGGATGGGTACATAAATGTTTGTGCTATTGCTTTCTTCATAGCACATGAATATACCCTCGCATGTGCGTAAAAATAGGGTGGTGCTTAACTTTTGCACAGGTGTATATATGCTTATCAGTGTGGCGAGTTCAAATATTCCACTTTCGAGACTGTCGGATAAACGGTTTGGCTGCGATCTTGGTTTGTTTTCCCGCCATAGGCTCCCATGGTAAATCAATGGGCCCATAGTAAAGCAATGGGGAATTCTTTAAACGACTTCTCAAGAACATTGGGCCAATTTCAATTATATTTTTGAGGAAGCATTCATAGGGCATAGAGATCTAAGTTTGTTCAAACGAAGCGGATCGGTCGAAATCCAAGATGGCTGTCGGCCAAAATGGCTGATTTTTAGAAACACTAAAAATCTTCTCCGAAACCGCTGGAGGAATTGATTCAAACCTCATAACACATCATCTGAGGCAATGGTAGTTTTGCTTGGTGGCCATCTTGGATTTAGGCCGATTTTAGGAAACGTCTTAAAATCTCCGAAACCTCTTGGGGGATTGATGCAAACCTCATGAAATGTGATTTATGGCAAGGGAACTTGATTTGTCAAATGGTTCGGCGGCCATCTTGGTTGACCTAGTTGTAGCGAAAATGACTTGTTCTCCAGAAGCGCTGAAGGGATCGGGCCGAAATTGTGCAGATATGGTTAGGGACTACGGGCCAGTAAAGTTTGTTCAAGAGAAGTTGATCCGTCAAAAAACATGGCTGCCATTGGCCAATCAAAATATAGCATGTTTGGTGGCCATATTGGATTTTTTTATTCGAAATTGGTTTTATGTGTTTTGGGGTATTCCGATCTCAAATTTGCAATTTTCAAAACTGTCGGATAAACGGTTTGGTGGCCATCTTGTTGATAAAGAGCATTCTAGTTGAAATGCCTATTGTCCAGGTGAGCGATACAGGCCCCTTGGTCCTCTGGTGTTACATATGCAATGGCGACCGTCCGTTGTCTGGCATCCGTCAACTTTTCCTTTAAACGACTTCTTCTCAAGAACCACTGCCGATTTTAATTATATTTGAACCGGTCGGCCAAAATCCAAGATGACTGGCTGCCTGCCAAATCGGCCGATTTTGAGAATGTCTGAAAATCTCCGAAACCGCTCAGGGGATCAATTCAAAATTCATGAAATATCATCTAGGCGTGTAGCTGAACCAAGTTTGTTCAAGGGAACTTGATTGCCCAAATGGTTCAGTGGCCATCTTGGATGACCTAGTTTTCACAAAAATAACTTCTTCCCCAGAACCTCTGAAGTTATACGGCTGAAATTTGTGATATATGATTAGGGTCTAAGGACCATTAATGCTTGTTCATGAGAAGTTAATCTGTCAGAAAACATGGCCGTGGTGGGCCAATCAAAATAGCGTGTTTGGTGGCCATATTGGGGTTTTTTTATTTGATGGATTTTGAGGACGAAATTGGTTTTATATAGATTTTTCGTCATTCTGATCTCTAATTTGCAATTTTCGAAACTGTCGGATAAACGGTTTGTGGCCATCTTGGATCATTTTCCCGCCAAAAGCTCCCATACTAAAGCAATGGGAAATTTAAAATGTTGTTTTCTCGAGAACTTCTGGGCTGATTTCAATTATATTTGGCAGGAAGCATCCTTAGGGCATAGAGATTCCATTTTGTTCAAACTAAGCCCATCGGCCAATTTGGCCGGTGGCCATCTTGGATTTCAGCTGATTTTTAGAAATGTCTTTAAAAATCTTCTCTAAAACCGTTTGAGGGATCAATTCAGACCTCATGAAATATGATCTGTGGTAAAAGCTGACCCAAGTTTGTTCAAGGGAGCTTGATTAACTAAATAGTTAAGCGGCCATCTTGGATGATCTCGTTTTCGCAAAAATGACTCATTCCCCAGAACCACCGAAGCAATCAAGCCAAAATTTGTGATATATGATTTAGGACTAAGGGCCATTAAAGTCTGTTCAAGAGAAGTTGATCCGTCAAAAAAACTGGGCGCCTTAAAATGTTTAAAAATCTCCAAAACCGCTTGGGGGATCAATTCAAAACGCATGAAATATCTGAGCTGCATCAAGTTTGTTTCAAGGGAACTTGATTGGCCAAATGGTTTGGTGACCATCTTGGATATCCTAATTTTTGCCAAAATGACTCCAGAACCGCTGAGCGGATTGGGCCGAAATTTGAGAGATATGATTAGGCACTGAGTGCCATTAAAGTTTTTTCACGGGAAGGCGCTATGTCAGAAACATGGCAGAAGTGGACCAATCAAAATGTAGTGTGTTTGGCGGCCATATTGGATTTGCAAAAATGTCCACACTCATTTAGAAGGCTACTCCTAAACCACCCACTAACAATTGTGACAAAAATGCATAATGCTCCAGGTGAGCGACACAGGCCCCTTGGGCCTCTTGTCCTATGGATTGTCATTTCTGTAGCGTCCGGCTTAATTGAAATGGCTAGATACTATTGAATCGTATCTTCGATTCTTCAGTGTTAGTGGAGCACAGTGGCACTCTTATATTCTCGTCTTGAAGGGCCTAGGAAAATTTACATTTTTTTCCACAAATGACACCTACTGGCAACGTATGCCCATATTTAACATGCCACATTCTGACACCTACCTCGCCACAAAGTATAAATGGAACTGACCAGCAGTGCTCAGATCATTCATATTTCGGATCTGACAATGAGACCAAGTGTCGCTCAATAAATCACTGCTGAATCGGTATCTAGACCATGTCGTTATGACCATGATATTTGTATAATGAGTAAATTTGGAAAAATCAGTGTATTTAGCAAATGCCTAGACAATTAGCAATTGCGATGTCCCTCTGTGCACCGATAACCTGCGCATTGATGGAGAATTTGTCTGGGCATCACAGACTAGTAATAATTAGATTCTATGGCAGAATGCGACAGATTATCAGATAGGTTTTTAATAAAATCACGCGAACATGCCATATTTGCAACATAGGCAGATTTGTCACAAATTTGGCGGATCAGTGTATACTAGTTACAAGTCACAACTAAAAATAACTTTAAAAGCTTAACTTTTGTTTAAAAAAGCTTAACTTTTGTTTATCATGGTAGGCATGTATGCTACTGAGATAGTAATTGCAAGCCAGTCTATTTGTACGCTCGAATAAATGTTGGCAACCTTTCCAGGTGAATGAAAAATGGGGTACGCCAAAAGCAATGATGTAACCCGGTTACGCCAAAAGCTATGCTGTAACCCAGGTCTTCCACTAGTGGAAGTCCGGGAGTCATATACTCCAATAGTTCATGTTTCGACTCCCAGAAAACATTTTTTGGCACTTACATTTCTAAAAACAATGATTTAAAAGCAAATTATATTCATGCGAACCATTTTAGACTTCTATGTTTCCCAGACTTGCAGTGTTTAGAAATTTGTGGCAGCCCACCTGTAACCTGAATGTGAACGAGTTACATTATCACAATTTTGACATGCCTGATTTAGCTATGATACAAGTTCTTTAACCCGCAAATTTCTTCATTTCGATTTTCTCATAGAAAATGTCCATTTGCAGACAATGAGAAGACTATTTTTGAAAATTTACTAGGGGGGGGGGGTTATCGAGCCAGTCATTCCAGTGGTAAATTTTCAAAAATAATCTGCAAATGGACATATCTAAAGATTACTGCAGAAGCCATTTTTGGCTGATATGAGTGTTAACGGGTTGACTGTGGAAAGAATGCATATATTGTGTTTAATGTGCCACCTGTAATATTAGTAACTTATATTTATCAGATCGAGGCGGTCGTGGTGGATATCGTGGTGGCGGCCGAGGTGGTTTTGGTGGACGTGGTGGTGACAGAGGAGGCCGAGGTGGGGGTCGTGGTGGATTCGGAGGTGGCAGAGGAGGTGGAATGGACAGGTTGGTGTCACATAAATGAACGCAATACCTATAAAGAAAATTAGCTTTCATTGATTTGTCAGTTAGCTGAACCACCCTTTCCCACCCACGCATCTGACAAAGGACAATTTTCTCATTGGGATCAATAACAAATTATTCAGGCAGCTGGGTCATCAAAGTTCATTCATATATATATATATATATATATATATATATGTATATATATATATATATATATATATATATGGTTGGCAGTTTTCCGAGAAATTTTTTTGTTTCCCAGGGCAGTGGGAAATACTGCTATGTTTAATTTGCGATGATGTACCGCCATCCATGTTAATAATTTGTAATTTACTATTGCTGATGAGGATTTAGTTTCAAATGTTCATTCAGTGAAACTTTACAGAACTTCTATGCTATGCAGTGATGCAATCTGATAATTTCAGATTGGAATTTCCCATTTTTTATGTTTTTGGACTTAAATATTTTTCTTTTCTGTTATGTTTTTTAATTGGACTTATTCAATAATGTTCTTATTTCAATGAAGCTTTACACAACTAAACTACATTATAATATTAGTTGTTTGTCTTTAGGAAATAAATGCTAGTTTTTTCCACAGTAATTATAAGTAGTAGTATATAGCAAGGATTGCAGGCTGACATCTGCATACAGAGGCAACTCTGATTATGTCTACCCTTCTTCAAACAAGAAACTGTGCTCAACATCCTCGGATGACACAAGCTTCCCAGGAGCTTACCATAGCTACGTGGAATGTACGTAGTCTGAGTGCAACATCGAAAAGGCAAACCTTGGGTGCAGACTGTGAACACGATAACATCGATATTGCATGCATTCAAGAGACTAAAGTAGCTAAACACTCAGAGCAGCAACTACAGACAGGCCATAAGCTAGTGCTCATGGAGCAAAAACAGGCCACATACCGGGGCTTAGGCTTCGTAATCGGACCAATGGCCTTGGATCATGTCATTAGTTTTGGATACGTCCGTGATCACATTGCATTCATTGACCTGGCTATACCTACGTGAATAAAACGCCACTAAGTGTTGAATTGTCAACGCATACGGCCCAACTACCGAAAAAGCCAAAGAAAATCCAGCAATATTAGATTCCTTCTATGCAGAACTGAGCTCAGCCATTACAATCCCAGCTAGATGGCAACTGTTCGTGTGTGGAGATTTCAACTCCAAGCTGGGTAAACTCGGAATTGCGAACAAAAGTTCAGCACTTGGCTTATGCATGGGATCCTATGGAGAGGACACACGCAACAGCAATGGAGATGCACTGGTGGCATTCCTTAGTTCCAATTGCCTATTTGTCACAAATACGGCTTTCAAACAACCATGCCGTCACCGGACAACATGGACTGGACACATTACTGATCGCAAAGCCCCAAAAGGTTCTAAGGCTACAACAGCTGTCTTCAACCAAATAGACTTCATACTGTACAAGACAGAAGCAAAACCCTTACTCCGGAGCGCTCGTTCGTATGGAGGCACAGACCTCAGTTCTGACCATAAGCTGGTCATTACACGCCTTAAGATGAACGATCTCTACCTAATATATAAACACCATACCGGGCAAGAGGGTGGAGTTACCTACAACCTACCCAGCTCATCAGCGACACTCAAATGTCATACAAAAAAGCCCTCGGGGAGCAGATAGCTAACATCGATGTCAGCTCTGATCTAAACAAACCCCCTAACCAAAATACTGAAATCTATGGAATCATCCACTACCATCACCATAGGTGTTCTTAAAAACAACCAAACTAGGTATACTGATGACCCTCTCGTAGTAAAACTGTCAGCAGAGCAGAAAGCGTTACGGCTGCGCATCTATTGAAGACCGCACCAAACTACCCCGGGAGCACAATATTATTCTGCGACACATTAGCGAACACGTAAAAGATTTTGCTATTCAACAGGTAGACTCCCTAGCAGATGAAATCACTGCCACGGATGACTGTCACAAATTGTTTCACGCAGCCCGAGCCCTGAGAGTTACTGACCACACACCACCACTCACTGTACACAACTCTGAAGGACACTTTATCGGGACTGACCAGGGAAAAGCCGAGGCGATCCGAGAATGGGTCACGGAACAGTTCACTGACAACGATGATGAGCCCTTGCACCCGTTCTCAGGAGACCCCGGGCCATTACTAACACCAATTAAAACAACAGGAGTTGAGAAGGCACTTAAATCCCTGAAAAATGGACGTGCATCTGGACATGATGGTATGAGCAATGAACTATTCAAATATGGAGGTGACATTATCTCAAAACCAATCACACACCTAATCAATTCGGCTTTTATGCACCACCTTCCCATCGACGCTGTAGGCCAAGGCACCCTTATCGCACTACCCAAGCCCAAGAAGCCACCTGGACCCCCAGCCAATCTGCGGCCCATTGTGCTCCTCAACAGCATACGGAAAATCCTATCCAATGTTACTCAATGCCGCATCTGAGAAAAGATCGATTACTTCACCGGATCATGTCAAAGTTGCTTCAAACGTGGACGCAGCTGCACAGACATTGTATGGGCTCAACGCATGCTTCTGTCGGTAGGCATGTCCAAACACTGTGACTTCCACAAAATGGGCATTGAGATGTCACGAGCCTTCGACACAATTAAACGCTCAAAGATCATAGATGTACTACGCCAGGCTAGTTGGAATGAAGATGAGCTATGACTGGTGAGACTACTGCTTGCAGATACCAAGCTGAGAGTACGAGTCAAGTCAGTGAAGTCTGTAGAATTTGAGACATCAATCGGCTCCCCATAGGGAGATGTCTATCTCCGGTGCTTTTAAGCTGCTACCTTGCTGCCACATTGAACTTTGAGTGGGAAAGTTCCACAAGACCAAAAAAAAAACCAGTGTCAACACTGGGCATGCCGCTAGAGATGGAATATGCCGACGATGTGCACTTTATAGAGGAAAGGAAACCCCTTGATGAATTTCTCCCAATAGCTGCAAGCAAACTAAAAATTGAATCTATGAATGAATCCAAAACAGAGTTCACCCACATATACCTATCGACAAAACATGAAACTATAGAAAATGGCGACCCACTTCGTGGCGGCGAACCATGGAGGAAAACTAAAATCCTGTGCTCACTGCTTTGCAGTACTGCTGACATTTCTGCACGCTGCGTCATCAGGAACATAGCTTTCCAGCCCTTCTGGAAGCTGGATTCGTAGATCAGAAATGCCCTTGATAAATAGACTACGTTTATACAATGGAACCTGCATATCCTTGTTGCTGTATAACTAACGATGACTGCCACCGCAAACACCTACACACCATCACTGGACACTGATGGCCAGACAGCATAATATCCAACGATGCACTATACAAGATGTGTAATACGTCTGCTGTCTGTGAAAGTCACCCAGCAAAGATGGTCCATGTGCTAAGGATGCCAGAAGAGACACCAGCACAGAGCCCTGTTATTCGCCCAACTCTGAGCCAGCAAATACAAAGCCAGGAGAGGACGTCAGTTGATAAATCTGCTAAGCGTGCTACGAGGTGACCTCAAGAAAGCAGGACTTGGTACACTCAAGTCAATAATGGACCTGAGGACAAGACACAGTGTGCAAAAGAGGACTGATTGCAGCTTTAGGATGTTTCTACTACTGCAGCCGCAGAATACAGTAATCATAGCAAATGACCAGCGTATGAAATTTTCTACAGTATGCGATCCAATAGGAATGCTATTGAGAAACTGGTTTCTATTAACTTCTAATTTGGTGTATTGCTATGCTATACACTACCTTCCATGTAAGAATTATGTCAATCTGACCTAGTTTCTGGATAATTTTAGTAGGCCAAGTGTAACTTTCGATTGGTATTAATCGTTAAATTATTCAGGCAGTACATTTTCTCATCTTTTGAACTATTTAACAGTTTTAACGTTAAATTTTAATCTGATTGGTTGCTAAATATGTTTAATCTGGGGAAATCAATTATCAATCATAAGTACTGGATTTGTATTGTATAAATGTTTCATAATTCTTTGATCACGAATTTAGTATGTTATCCCGAGTGTTTTTGTGTGAAAAGCAGTTGCATATATAAAAATGTCACTTGTCACTTAATAATTTTCTTGTGTTGCATTTGTGTTTACAGAGACAGACAAGATAGAAGACCGCGGCCGTATTAAATCATCCACATTAGCAGCATCCACAGTGCAACAATCATCCTGTATTAACTTTGTATCATACGCATTTTGTTCCTTTTTAACAAGTCATTATTTTTATCTAAATGTTTTATTGTAATATGTAATAATTTGTCTAATCTCATCAGTTGTCACACACTTAAAATGTTAAAATCTAGAAACAAATAAATGTTTTAAATATATTTCTTATTTTATTTTTTCTTATGTATGTTTGGGGTTTTTTCCCCGCTGACACATCTTAGTTACCCTGAAGCATTGAGATTAGAAAATATCTAGAAAAATTCAGTGACGATCGTCTGCTTCGGAGCCGCCATTTTACTTTGATATTTGCCAACACTATTATTAGCTCACCAACCAACTGAAAGGTTAACCTAACAGTGTGTCCGTCATCCGTTCGTCAACTTTTCCTTTAAACGACTTCTCAAGAATCACTGGGCCGATTTCAATTATATTTGGCAGGAAGCATCCTTAGGCCATAGGGATCCATGTTTGTTCAACCGAAGCCAATCGGTCAATTTAGCTGACAGCCATCTTGGATTTCGACCGATTTTGGCAAACGTCTTTAAAAAATCTCGAAACCGCTTGTGGGATTGATGCAAACCCCATGAAATATGATCTAGGGCGAGAGCTGAACCAAGTTTGTTCAGGGGAACTTGATTGGTCAAATGGTTTGGTGGCATGTTGGTTGACTTAGTTTTAGGGAAAACGGATCGGGTCGAAATTTGGCAGATATGATTAGGAACAAAGGGCATGCCAAAATTGGTTTTCTGTATTTTTGAGTATTCTGATCTCAAATTTGCAATATTCGAAATGGTCGGATAAATGGTTTGGCGGCCATCTGGGATCATTTTTCTGCCAAAAACTCCCATACTAAAGCAATGGGAAATTTAAAATGTCTTCTCGATAACTACTTGGACAATTTCAATTATACTTGACAGGAAGCATCCTTAGGGCATAGAGATTCAAGTTTGTTCAAACAAGGCCAATTAGGCCAGCGGCCATCTTGGATTTTGGCCAATTTTTAGATATTTTACGGTATCAATTCAAAACTCATGAAATATCATCTAGGGTAAGAGCTGAACCAAATTTGTTCACTTAACCTTAATTGGCCGAATCATTCGGCGGCCATCTTGGATGACCTAGTTTTCAAGAAAACGGCCTCCAGAACTGCTGGTGATCGAGCCGAAATTTGGGATATGATATTGATGACTAAGGGTCATTAAAGTTTGTTCGAGAGAAGTTGATACATAAGAAACATGGCCTCTGTTTTCTTGTTACAAGTCTGCTCAACTCATTAGAGTTCTACTTAAATGTTGATGAACATTCTAGTTGAAATGCCTATGGTCCCGGTGAGCGATACAGGCCCCTTGGGCCTCTCGTTATATTGCAAATTATTTTGAAACAAAGTTGTTGATCAGTCAAATTGCTATACAAAATATCTAGCTTAGCACGTTTCACGTTTACAATAGGAAATACACATTTAGAATCAAACTCCAATACGCTTACTACACGCTATCCAAGTAGATCCGCGCAACTCGAATGGTTTTATACTGGACTTGGTTCGACAGCAAGATATTAAAATCCCAAATTATTGCGCTTACAAAAATGGATGTACGGAAGACGATCGTCACTGAAATTTTCAAATATTTTCCTACTGTTAATGCTTCAGGATAACGTTAAGCTTTCCAACCATAATGACCCTGCATTCATTTAACAACTATAAATGAACGCTGTTGTTCCCTAGTGCAGCAGCCGTTCCCGACCAAATTAATTGGGTGAAAATTCCTAAATTATTTAATTGAAATTGAGATACTGGGATTTATTAAATATTTTCCAGAAGCGTTTAGATCGCTACTATTTAATCATCTCCTCGCTTTCAACCAAACTTTGGTGGAACGATCCAATGACGATGGCGTCGAAAAATCAATTGGGAATTTTAATTCGTCAGTTTCTTGGATTTTCCGGGAATTTATCCATCATGTGTAAATGCAAATGGTTCAAATGCTAATGGCCCTTGAGCCTCTTGTTAAAGGGAAGATGTGTGAAAAAGCGGGCACCATCAACCAAATAGGTTTTTGTAAAAGCAGTATATGCATCCTAATGGATGCTGAATACAAATGTAACACTTGGAATGGGATTGATCAACAAGCAAGCGAAGCTTGTTATTCGCTTTGCCCAGTGGCCATCTTAGTAATTAGCACTATTTTTAGCAACCCATTTAAACAGCTTTTAAACTACATGACTGATTGACATTAACCTCAAGAAACTTCATATAGGACAGCTGAACTAGTTTTGTTCAAGAGAACCTTATTGGTCAGTTTGCTTGAATGGCCTAGTTTTCACAAAACTACAAAGAATCGGGACATAACTTGGCAAATATAATTAACCCTTTATTGGTCAAGCTAGCCAAAACCGTCCTCTGCAGTGGTCTTGTGAAATGTCCATTTGCTTTACCACTAATTACTGGCGCGATAACCGAGCCAGTCATTCTATTCATAAATTTTCAAAAATAGTCGTGGTTGTCAAAGGAACATTCAATAAATATTCTGATTTTGTTAAAATTTGACAATTAAAGGATTAAGAAGCATGACATTCACGTTGCTACGTAAAGACACATTGCCGCCATCGACCAACCCGTAATGAACTATTATTAGCTGATAAATTTTGCAGAGAAAATGCTCTTTGTGCTGAACTGAGATTAGATACCTTCCAGTTTGATTGGTTTCTGTTTCGCACCAAACTATTTTGTAACCAAATTATATAATTTCTTACATGAATGCACATGCTTCGTTTTCAAAACGTTCACATTTGGAATTTACATTTGATGCCAAAATAATTTTAGTTGCAGCCAAAATTGTCGTGCCTTATATGTTCTTTGTTTAAATACTGTTGCTGCCTAGTGATACAATACAGGCCAAGCACCCTTGGGCATCTTGTTCAAATCTGCAACTTGAAACTCTGCTTAATATTTTGAAAATAGACCAGAATATGCCCAGCTAAAATGCCAAGAGAGCTTATGCCATGATGTCATCCACCTGTCTCAACCACAGGGTCAATTTCAACCAAACTTGGCTGGTATGGTCCTATAACAAAACTTATGCAGAAATCTGACTGCTTATTTATTCCTTTGGCCATCCTGGATTGTTTGAAAATGTATAGGAATTTACTTAATCACCACTTGGACAATTTCAATCAAATCTTGCTTGTTCATATGCATGCGAACATGTATAAAGAAATATGATTGACCTAAATAGACCGAAAAAAGTTAGTCAATTTTCCAAGTAGCCCTCTTGAATTAACAAAAAATGTTACCGTAATCGGTAAAAAGATTTCAAGGAAACTTGACTTGAACGATCCCATAGTGTAATAGGATTCCAATCTTGTATACAGAAATATGATGGGCCAGGTGAACGGTACAGGCCCTTGGGCCTATTGTGTTTGGTGAAAATATTTCATACATAAAGGATAGCAATCAGTCTGGTTTTTTGGCAGTTAAAGTTTAAACCAAACAAGTTTCAGAGATATCCATAGATCTAGACTATACTCTGACCAGGAACCAGGTTTTAACTCCGCTAACTTGTCGGTCACCTGAGCCTTAGTTATCACCAACTGTCCGTCTGTCTGCCTGATGTAAACAATACTTTTTAGCGCAACTTTGTGAATTAAAACTAGCTATTGTGATAGATACCCTGTACGTTGAGGCGGCGGTGGTGGCAGCGCCGCCGTCGGCCAATTTGTGTTTAGCTCAACTTTTTCTGTTTATATCTTACGTTTGGTTAATCATACTGGACCCAAATTTGGGAACATGGTCCCTTAAAATGACAGCATCACACAATGAGGTTGGGAGGGGAAAGGTCAAGGTCACTGTGACCTTGGTTTTCAACTTTAACATTTTCCGTTTAGCTCAACCTTTCTGTTTATATCTCATCTTTTGGTTATTCATAGTGGACCCAAACTTGGACACACCTCATAACAACACAATGATTTTGGGGGTCAAGGTCATCGTCCATCCGTCAACTTTTTTAAAACGCTACTCATTAACCGCTTTAATGATTTCAACTTACTTTTGGGGTGTGATGAGGAGGTGCCAGGCTTCAGAATTTTGATTGCTCAAGTTTATTGATGAAAAGCTAAACTCCACATTAACCACTTGGCGGATTTCAACTTTGGCTGGAACGACCCTATGGGGGCTATGCTTCAGAACTTATATACATAATTTTGATTGCTCGTTTTGTGGTGAAAAGCAATAGATTTGATTCAGAAATGAGGTATCATAATCCAGATGATGACAAGTCAAATATGCTTCACTGATATTCCATTAAGAGATCCTCTTTGGGAAGGTTTCATATATCCATTGCTTTTTTATAGCGTCATGTTTAATGTACAAAAACCACATGTTAGTTTGTAAAATAAACCTTAGCTACACATTCCTGCAAGCTAACTGTGAACATAAGGACACACACTGGGATGAGCATCACTGCCACAAAAATTCTAAAGGATTAGGGTAAAATGTTGATGAGGAAAACAACGTTTAAAGCTTGTCTTATCCCTATATTACTGAAGATAACGATGTGATACACGCACACCACAGTGCCATGGTTGTTACATCTGTTTTCTATATCTGGATTTTGGAATAATGATATTCCTGTTCCATGGAAAGCATCGGAGGCAGATGTAGAGCTCAGTTTATGATTGATATTGTGAACTGACGATTTTGTAAAAAGATTGTGAAGACAGTTTGCTGGCCATACAACTGAATTCTTTTCACGCCATTTGCAGTTATGTAAATAATTGTCAAAACACGCACAGCCCAATGCATATGAAAGATGACTCCAGTGTAAATGGCTAAAGGTGTCTTGCTTTCATGCATGATGCCTGTGAAAAGGGGAAGTCTTATGTTTAACTGTTTTAAATGCAGTTATCTGGCAAGCTGAATGCGTGCTTGTTATTACTGGTGGAACATTTTGGTTCTTGATGCTTGGCACTTGCCCTATATGATAACCAACTACTGTTTGTGGCTCTACAAGAAAAGCATGACTTAATTAATTTTGGGTTGAAGGTCAAAATGTTAACCTAACCGTTGGTGACCAATGATATGGTTTTAGTTCAACTGGCAATATCAAGAGTTGGTAGAACCCCTTGACTCTATAGATGTCACAGGTGGTTATGTCATTTTATCGGCCAACTAACAGCCATAGTTTCCATCACTGGAACAGCATCCGCATCAGTTACCGGAATGGCTGCTTCACCATAGACGACTAAATCTATTTACCAACATCGTCAGATACCTCCCTAGTGGCAGCAACCCTATTGCTCTCAAGATCTGCGATATCAACCACGCATTCGGACAAACGATCAATCCCGTTACCAACCGTTTTAGCCATATAGAGACCTATGCCCGTGAGAACGACGCGTAAATTACGTAGGCCGCCACAATATCCGTACAATCCATCACACGATTTACAACTACTATCAATTCAACATGATGGCTGATGTGAACGGCTGGACTGAAACCACAAGAGTATCTAGCCTCTAGACTAAAAGGCAAAGCACTGCAGGTCTTGACGGATATCAAATGCCCTGAAGTGCCATCATTTGACATTATCCCGCGCACTAGTAGGATGTTTGGAAGGACTGGATGAGATCGCCACCAGCCGCTTGTTAATACATTCTATCCTGGGAACCTAAGGAAAGTTTACAAGAACATGCCACTAGAGTCATATGGCTGTCTCGACTATGATTCGCAAGACTATTCTGGTAGAAGTGTTCTTGGAAGCACTGATCGCACATTGAGATTTAAATTTTCTAAATATCTCCATTCCGCCAGTATCGGGAATTTGAACGAACTCGGCTCCTACATGATTCATATACAAAATTACCTTAATCAAGAGTGGGAATTATACTGTAATATTCATCCAGTCGAGAAAGTAGGAGAACCGATGACGCCCAGTCACTATCAAAATATGGGACTGCAAACATTGTAATACTATTTGATTGTCTCATTACAAGCAACACTTTGGACACAATTATAGCCAAGGACAGCAGCATCCTGGCAACCATAATAATAGCAATAATTAAAAGAAAAGGAAAGGGCAGAAAACGAATGACGATTCTTAAGACCAACCATGATCTACGATATACACCACCAACCTGGAACTATGCCAAAAATCACCATAAGCAATATTTTGCAAACTGCATAAATTGACTCAATCCCAAGGTAACTGGACCTGATAACCTACCAATCCATGTACTAAAAGAAACCAACAATGAGACGACCCCAATCCTAATAACTGTATTATTCCAACAATCTCTTGATACATCAGAAATTCCATCTGACTGGAAGAATGCCAACATTGTACCCATTTTTATCTGGGCTAGGGTAGAGAGTTGTGGTTCTTGCAATAGAAGGCATTAAATGCAAGATTAGAAATCTCTGGCGCTAAATGTAGGTAGATTTATTTAGCAAGGAGTGATTGAACGATCACGATGAAGTATGTTTGTGGTTAATAAAATGACAGACAAACCCTAGGGTGTCTGTGGTCGTTATCTCCCTTGAAATACTTAAAATTCATGAAACTTGAATTGTTCGTGCCAGATCTTGAAGAATTTTGAGCATATGCTCTCAATTCCTTTGTCACTGAATATATTACTTGAAGAAGCAGTGCTATGATTCCATTTTGAGGAAATTCATCCATATTTTCCTGACTTATCTCCCTTAAAAAACTGAAAATTCACCAAAATTCTCTTGTCAGGGCATAATAGTTGAACGGAATCGAACCTGCACTTACAACTCTTTCTTTACGGTGAGATGCAGTGACTCGCTATTTCATTTTTCATTGATTAGTTTTTCTCAAATATTGTCCTTCACATTTAACGTTACATGTATGTCCACTCAAAAATGCTAGAACACAGTTGTTTCACAAATCATGGACCGCCAAAACATCCTCTGTGAAAACCAGTATGGCTTCAGATCAAAGAGATCATGTGAAACACAATTACTTTTAACATCAGACGACATCCCACACCATATGAACAATGGTGTGCAAGTTGACATGGTGGTTTTAGATTTTGCATGCAAAGGCATTTGACAGTCGCACATCAAAAACTGCCTATTAAATAGAGTTACTATGAACAGAATCAAAAATGAAAAGGTAAAATAAAAA
The DNA here is from genome assembly GCA_034401795.1 of Chaetoderma sp. LZ-2023a. NCBI lineage: Eukaryota > Metazoa > Mollusca > Caudofoveata > Chaetodermatida > Chaetodermatidae > Chaetoderma > Chaetoderma sp. LZ-2023a. Next base: position 81,836,843 of record CM067370.1, on the reverse strand, counting down.
TTCCCTTGTTTACTTCATATTCAGAATATATAGACAATTTGTCATCATTTTTGGAAAATCATTCCTCTTAAGATGGGATTCCAACAAAAATTGAGCAAAACAGAGTCCTGGAGAGTATATATCCTCATTTTGACTTACAATTTGAAAAGCATAGTCACGGAGAGTATATATCCTCATTTCGGCTTGATATTTGAAAAACAGAGTCCTGGAGAGTATATATCCCCATTTTGGCTTGATATTTGAGAAACAGAGTCATGGAGAGTATATATATATATATATATATATATATATATCCTCATTTTGGCTTGATATTTGAAAAAACCGAGTCATGGATAGTATATCCTCATAACCTCATTTTGGCTTGATATTTGAGAAACAGAGTGAAGAAGAGTATATATCCTCATTTTGGCTTGAAATTTGAGAAACAGGGTCAAGGAGAGTATATATCCTCATTTCGGCTTGAAATTTGAGAAACAATCCCGGAAGAGTCCAGAAGAGTATATATTCATTATGTATTGAAATCTGAGAAATGGAGCTCTTGGTGGAATTAAATCAAATTTGGTATGTCGGTTACCCATATGATTCCGCTTTGCAAGACAATATTTTGATTTGGCTCTGCCCCCAGGGTGTTGTGGCAGGGGTCAAAAGGTCAAATCAGTTGTAACGCAACTCCTCTGAAATCGTTAGGCAGAACTCAAGCAAATTATCTGAGTTACCCATATGATTGCAGAGTGCCAGAGGCCATTTAGATTTGGCTCCCCCCCCCCCCTTTTCCAGGGGATGGGGGAGGAGTCAAAATGTCATGTTTTAACCTACCTAAATTGATTGTAATGCATCTCCTCCGAAACTGTTGGATAGAATTCAACCAAATTTGGTCTGTGGGTTACCCATATCAATGTGGAGTACATGAGCACATTTACATTTGGCCCCACGCCCAGGGATGGGGATGGGGTCAAAAGGTAATGAAATTTATTTTAATACAGCTCCTCTGACACTGTTGGACGGAATTCATCCAAATTTAGTATCTCAGTTACCTATATGAATGTGGAGTGGATGAGCACATTTACATTTATCCCCGCCCCCAGGGGTGGGGTATGGGGGTCAAAAGGTCATGAAATTAATTGTAATGCAACTCCTGACACTATTGCATAAAATTCAACCAAATTTGGTATGTGAGTTACCAATATGATTGCGGAGTGCAAAAGAATGTTTACATTTGGCTCTGCCCCCAGTGGGTGGGGAGGGGTCAAAAGGTACAAAAAATTGATTGTAATGCAACTCCTCTGAAACTGTTGTACGGAATTCAACCAAATTTAGTATGTCAGTTACCCATATCAATGTGGAGTGGATGAGCACATTTGCATTTGGCCCCGCCCCCATCAGCGTGGGGGATGGGTCAAAAGGTCATGAAATTGATTGTAATGCAACGCCTCTGAAATCGGTAGATGGAACTCAACCAAATTTGATATCTGAGTTACCCATATGATTTCCGAGTGCAAGAGGCCATTTAGATTTGGTGCCGCCCCCATTGGGTAGGGGAGGGGTCAAAAGGGAAAATTTTAACATGCTGAAATGGATTGTAACACATCTCTTCTGAAACCTTTGGACGGAATTCAACCAAATTTTGTATGTGAGTTACCCATATCAATGTGGAGACGATGGGCACATTTACATTTTTAAAGTTTGTTCAAGGGAAGTTGAACAGTAAAAAAACATGGCCGTCATGGGTTCAATCAAAATATTGAGTGCTTGGCGGCCATATTGGATTTTTTTTATTTTGATGGATTTTGAGGCCGAAATTGGTTTTATGTTTTTGTGTATTCAAATTTGCAATTTTCTAAGCGGTCGGATAAACGGTTTGGCGGCCATCTTGGATCATTTTCCTGCCATTAGCTCCTATACCAAACCAATGGGAAATTTAAAATGTCTTCTCGAGAACTGCTCGAGACAATTTCAATTATATTTGGCAGGAAGAATCCTTAGGGCATAGAGATTCAAGTTTGTTCAAACGAAGCCGATCGGCCAATTGGGTCTTAGATTTTGGCAAATTTTTAGGAATGTCTAAAAATCTTCTGAAACTGCTTGGGAATCGATGCAGACCTCATGAAATATGAGCTAGGGATAGAGCTGAACCTGATATGTTTAGGACCGAAACACCATTAAAATTTGTCCATGGAAAGTTGATATGTAAAAAAAATGTCCACCATGAATCGATAAAAATATAACGTTTTTAGGTGGGCATCTTGTATTTTCTGCAAATTTCTGAGACAAACATAAAAAGACTTAAAATATTAACCACTATTGGACCAATTTTAATAAAACTTGGGTAAGCTTTCTTCACAGAACTGTGATTGGTAAATTTCTACAGTGGTCATCTCTTTTGTTTGGTTGTGTCATTCGCCAATAATTCCAGGTGAGCGACACAGGCCCCTAGGAGCCTCTTGTTAGTGTTAATAATAAATAAAACTAAATTGATCGGTCGATGACGCATGATCGCAAATCCCCATATTCACCACTTTGAACTTTGGACACACCCTACAACCCACCCTCGGTGGCGGTGCCAAATGTAAACGTTCTTTTGCACTCACAAGCATATAGGTAACTCATATACCAAATTTGGTTGCATTTCGTCCAACAGTATCAGAGGAGTTGAATTACAATCAATTTCATGACCTTTTGCCCCATCGCCAACCCATGGGGGCCACGCCAAATGTTCATCCACTCCACATTGATATTGGTAATTCACATACCAAATTTGGTTGAATTATGTCCAATAGTTTTGGAGGAGATGCGTTAAATCAATTTCTGCAGGTTAGAATTTGACTTTTTGACCCCTCCCCCACCCCCTGGTGGCTGAACCAAATCTCTCTGCAATCATATGGGTAACTCGGATATCAAATTTGGTTGCGTTCCCTCTAATGATTTTAGAGGAGTTGCGTTACAACTGTTTTGACCCCTGCCTACTGGGAGCGGAGCCAAATCAAAACATCGTCTTGATAAGTGGATCATATGGGGAACCCATCTACCAAATTTGATTTAATTCCACCGAGAGCTCCATTTCTCAGATTTCAATACGTAATGAGTATATTTACTCTTCTGGATTCTCAAAATGAGGATATATACTCTCGAGAGCTCCATTTCTCAAAATCCCAGTCAAAATGAGGATATATACTCTCCGGGATTGTTTCTCAAACTTCAAGCCAAAATGAGGATATATACTCTCCTTGACTCTGTTTCTCAAATTTCAAGCCTTGAACCTTCACTCGACCGTGCGTCTGTCTGCTGACGATTGTATTGTACCGACCTATTACCTCTGTCGATGAACACCGCCTACTACAAGAAGATCTTAACACCTCAGTAGCATGGAGCCACACCTGACAGATGAAATTCAATGTGGAGAAATGTGCCATCATGAAAATAAGCAACAATGCCTTAAGAACAGAACCAGATTACACCATGGAAGGCCATGTGTTAAATGTAGCTCAACATATCTAGGAGTAAAGCTAACTGATAAGATGAAAGTCAACCATCATATAAACACCATCACAAACAAAGCATCACATGTTTTGGGATTCATCAGAAGAAATTTGAAGCGATGTCCAATGAAGATCAAAGAGTGAACATATACCAGCCTATTGCGACCAAAGGTTGAATATGCCTCAGCAATATGGAACCCACAGCAGATAACTCAGATTAAGCAAATAGAGCAGGTCCAAAGAAACGTGGCACGCTATGTACAGTGTACCTTACACTAATGCTACAACAATTACAATGCTACAACAACGCACAGCGAGAACCTATGTAAGATTAATCTATAAGAAAGTGAATGAACTAGTAAGGATACCACAATCATACCACCCAACACCAGCTAACCGATTATCTAAGCGGCATGACAACACGGAAAAGTTCAACACATATCAAGCATCAATAAATGCCTATAAACACTCATTCTTCCCAAGAACAACACCTTCATGGAACCAGCTACCACAAGCGGCAGTAACAGTGCCGCATCTGGACGCATTCAAATCCGCCGTCCAGAAAATCACCGTATAGACAGACACTGTACAGTGTTTTTAATTTGCATAGCACCATTGTACATAGCATGCACACTACTCATCCTTGACATATAATGTCTGCAGGCGGATAACAGTCAAGTGTATCATTGAAGGTGAAGTGCAAGGATATTCCAGCAGCTGGCTGCACGCATGCCCTGAACTGACGAGTACTATGACCCTTTTGCAAGAGGCAATCGCTGAAATGTCTGCCAAACCTGACTCCATGTCCCCGAAATATGCTATACCATGTAGCATCACTCAAAGCCCATCAGGGCATCTTTATCCAACTAATCCTCTGCCTCTGCGACCACCTAATGACAAATGCTACCATTGCTACAACACCAGACACTGGGCAGTAAATAGTCTGAACAAGCCTAATGTAGATCTTCTACTAGACGGATGCTCACATGAGCTTTATCACGAATAGAGCGAGTCTCAATCACGAATAGAGCGAGTCTCAATCCGTCAATTCTGAGCATCAATGTCAGTCAATGCTCTGTTGTCAACTAGAGCCCATGACGCCATGGGAACCACCACAAAATAACCATGCCTGCTGTTATCAGCAGTGAGCAGTAGCAGCGCGGATCGTCAAACTAGAACCGATCTCAGATAATGAGGAGCATGGAGGATCCACATCATCATTAATGCTCAACTACCAGTAATAGCACTAATCAAGATCTTGCTGGATGGAAGACACTACGTTATTGTTCAAACTGTAGTCATTGTGCATGCCGCTAACAGCCAGTGTTTCATACTACTATCTTTAGCTCTACGCGAATGTACACCACCACCACCATCTCTTGGATGTCTCGAATCTTACTGGTAGTTTGGTTGGCATATATTTTTGTGTCATCTGCAAATATTTTGCAGTGGCAAGTTAGTATGTCTGGTAGATCATTTAGAACGAGTATAGGCCCCAGGACACTTCCTTGTGGTAAACGGCTGATCGCCTCTATCCAGTCTGATGTCGAGTCATTGATCGTTACTCTCTATCTTGTATTACATAGGTCGGACGTGGTCCTGAATATTCAACCGTATGTTTTATTTTATTTTGGATACATTTTGGGTTATTTCTGATCTGGGCTGTGTCTCTGCACTCAAATATTCAGTCACATAGATGAATGTATGTGTATGGGTGTTTGTATGTATATGAAAGGCAATGTGCATCTAGTCATAGTCCAGTATTACATTATTATCAATTGATTATCATGTTATCCAGGACAAGGTCAGAAACATGTTGGTTAGTACAATTTTGAACATGGGTTAAATGTTCTGTTGGGTATTTTATGCTTGGTGTGGTTGGGGCCCATTGCTACCTTACCCGGATAACTCAGCTTACTGGCCTGATGTCGGGCCGATATTGCGCCGGCCGATACATTCGTTAGCAGCCTTCTATCAGCCTGGCATTGGCCCAGTGAGCTGCGTTGTCGGGGTGGGCAATGGCGGCCTCCGATTGGAGTAGGTACAAATGGTTCAAGAATGCATTTTATTTAGTCTTGGAAGCACGTTGGGCTATTTCTCAACTGTACTGTATCTCTGCTACTAAATATTTACCCATGTACATTGTACATAGCTGAATGCAAGTGTATGGGTGTATGTATGCGAAAGGTAATATGCATCTTGTCATATATGTATCCAGTATTGCATTATTATCAATTTACTGAATTGAACCGTGTCTCTGTATTGTTAATGTTCAATGCCTGTCACCTGATGGTATTTATATGAAATATGAGTTCACGGCAGAGTATCGGCAGAGTATCAGAAACGTGAAGCATATACTCACGAGGTCCAACACTGCCTATATACCAGATCATCGTCAGCTTCAGTGGGGTGTGTACGCAGCATGTCTCTGAGGTCGAGAGGGTCACACGCAGCTGCTGAAAAGTCATATTTCAACGGGTGATTTTTCCAGATCCTGTCCAGTCGTCTTTTGAATACGTGGATGTTGGGTGCTAAGACAACATCATCAGGCAGATTGTTTCACGTGTCTGTTAATCGTAAAACGAATGAATATTTTCTAACATTAAGTCTTGGTCGTATTTTAGAGATTTTCAAATGGTGTCCTCTGGTATTACTGGTCCTGAGATTGATTAAGTCAGAAACGTCTGTCATATTTGTGCGTCAAAATCTTAAATATTTCGATCATATCACAACGTATGCATCTATAAGCGAGAGTTGGAAGTTTCAGTGTACATATGTTTTCATCGTATGGTAGGTCGAAGAATTCAGGAATTAGTTTGGTCACCCGTCTCTGAACATTTTCCAAGGCTATTATGTGCGATTTGTGTTGAGGACATTAAATCTGATTGTCATATTCCAGGTGAGGGCGAACTAATGCTTTGTATAGCAGTAGGAAGTTGTTTGGATCCAGGTATTTATATGAGCGTCTTATGATTCCCATTATGGAGTTGGCTAGCTTTATTAATTTTTCCATCATGTGTGTGATAAAACTTACTTTGGTATCGATGGTGACACCAATGTATTTTTCAGCCTCTGGTAACTGGAGTACTGATTCCCCAATACGCATAGACTTGCATTTGACGGTGAAATTTCAGAAGGGAATTTTGGCCCATTCAAACATTTGGTCAATGCCCTCCTGTAGTTGAATGCAGTCAGCGTCTGAGTAGATTGCCTTGAAGATCTTAATGTCATCCGCGAATAGATATAACTATACATCTGAGTTAGTAGCCATGTCTGGTAGGTCATTGATGTTGATTGTAAATAATAAAGGGCATAACACAGAGCCTTGTGGACTCCGCTGGTGACTTCTTACCGTTGTGATTGTTTGCCATTAAGCATGACTCTGTTGTCTGTCGGAAAGGAAGGAAGTGATCCATGTGCTTAATATGACATAGACGCCGAGTGATTCAAGCTTGAAGATGAGCCGACAGTTGGGACCTTGTCGAATACTTTCATGAAGTCGCAGTATATGACATCCACAAAGCTGCCTTCATCTAAAATCTCAGTCCATCTATCAAGAACCATCAAAAATTGAAGAACTGTTGAACGTCCGGAGTTAGAGTTATGAGTATTGGACGAAGGTAGGCCTTAAGCCTATTTGAATGCCCAGGTTTTGCCAATAGTTATCTAATGCACTCTTAAGGCATTAGCGGAATTGGCACAAACTACGTCATTGTGCTTGTGGTTCCATAGGCTGAAAAAGTTTGGTCCCCTGACAAAAACAAATTGTTTACAGCTAAATAGATTGTTATGTGTCATGTGTTCAGTTAGTGTGTACCAGATAATCGATTCAAGCATCTTACTATACCATCTGGTGTATTTTCGTACTTGCGTGTGTCGGTACAAGAGCATCCAAAACGTGATAAAATTGTGTGTAGTTAAAAAAGTATGAACAATGCAGGTTAAAAATGTCAAAGACGCGGTCTATTTCAGCTGGACCAGTCTAGTGAGGTGCAGCCTATGATCTTATGTGGTAGGCAATTCCACAGTCTGATACCGTCTGGGAAGAAGGAGCTTAAGTAGCACTGTGTTCTTGCATGTGGAATGATGAATTTCTGCAAGTGCCCACGTATTAATACAGCCACAGGGAGTAGTTGGTCTCTCGAGATCTCCACTAGGTCATGTACAATTCGATACATCATAATGGCTTTGGCCTGTGTTCTTCTTTGTCAGAGAGAAGGCCGTTGTAGATGGTCAACCATTTGTGTGACGCTACTGGTCTTATAATAGTCGCTCATAACAAATCTGGCTGCTCGGCTTTGAACCATCTCTAGCTGCCTGACGTTGTTGGATGTAGCCTAAAACTTTTAGGACAAAAACTCAGGAAGTATCCACTAGACAAACAGCTTCTGAGTAATTTTCGCATGAAAAGAAAAAAAGATTTAGAAAGTTAATCTCAAATAAGAAACTAGTGTATAAACAACAAATCCGTAACCAAATGGAATTTGAAATGAGCCTAGAAATCCTCATGCATACTGGAAACTTTTTGATAGTCTTAAAGATTTTGAAACAAAATAAAGACAAACCCAGTCTCCTGTATAGATTGGGTAGTACATTTCAATAGCATCTTAAATAACACAACACACAATCTAGACTCTACCCTTGAAAGCACTATGGACAATTATATTTCAACCAACAAATACACAATATGTAATGAGCTTAGCTTCAAAATAAGTGTCAGTAAGATCTCTCAGGCTATTTCCAAATTAGAAAGTGGTAAGGCATGTGGATTTGATCTAGTCTTGAATGAAATGATAATGGCTGGTCACAATCAGCTCCTTCCAATTTTGGAGAAGATCTTTTATCAAATCTAGTTGTCTGGCAATTTTCCAAACTTGTGACGATGTAACTCCTTAACCCCTATTCACAAGAATGATGACATATTCAAACCAGACAACTATAGGGTTGGTCGCTGCCAGAAGTAACCTTTGCAAACTTGTCTGCAGTGTATTGCATACTAGGCTCAAGTATTGCCGATGTAACCAACCTCATTTCGGAATTCAGATTGGGTATACGGTAAATTCACAAACAGCTGATCTTGTACTCACGTTAAAATCAATCATGTATAAATACGTCAACAAACTCTCAAAGGAATAAATTTTGTGTTGTTTTGTTGACTTCAAAGCTGACTTTGATACAGTATCAAGAAACGCTCTAATCTTTAAACTTCTACAATCCGGAATTGGTGGAAATTTCCTGAACATAATTGAGAATATGTACTCGAATATCCAGTATGCAATAAAACTTGAAAATGGTTGTATTGATTTTATCTCTTCAACCGTTGGTGTTAAACAGAGGTGTGTAATAAGTCCTCTAGTGTTTAACATTTTTATTAGTGACCTTCCAGCCATATTCGATTAAAGTTGTGACACTGTAACTCTACATGATACGTTTTCAATTGTGTAATGTTTGCAGATGACCTCGCAATTATGTTCAATTAAAGTTCAATAGGATTACAAAGAACTCTTAACAAACTAAGTGACCATTGCGAGGAATGAATGCTCAGAGTTGAAACTGCAAAGAAGGTACAAAGGGAAGAGGATTAAATTATTCAGGCACAGCAGTTTGACACTAAGTTAATCAATAAGCTAGTCGACAGGCAAAGAAAGTTAAAGACTCCATTTATATCTGGTCTGTATGTGGGTAAGGAGTGCTACTCGGGTGGAGAAAATGCCTTTAAGAGGGATTTTGAAAGTCTGGCTGCTCTAGATAATGATACCAACTTTGATACGCAATATCATGAGATTGTTCGTCAGGAAGTAGATGTTATACCCGAGTTGGTTATAGATCGAGAAGTGTTGGATGTATCTGAAGCAGAGTTTGCAGCAGCTTTTTCTTCAGTGAATAAGGGTAAGGCTGTAGATGTATATGGTGTGAGGATAGAGAACATTTTGCATGCAGGAGTTGAAGTCATCAGGTTTTTTACTGGAGATAATAAACCAGATAGTCAAGGATGGGTGTGTTCCAGACGCATTGAAGACTGGATTATTATCTACGGTCTACAAAAAGAAGGGAAGTGTGCAGAATGTGAAGAATTACAGAGGCATAACTGTTCTCCCCACACTGGCCAAAATCATCCAAGCTGTCCTTAGAGAAAGAATTAGAGACAAAAGAGAAACAATACAGTGCTCTTCACAGCGAGGCTTCTCTGCTGGTTCTTCACCACTCAATTCTGCCTTCCTTCTGGAGGAACATTATAGAGAATACAAGGACAATAATAACCAGAGCTATGTTATACTGCTTTCGATGTGGTGGATCATTCACACCTTATGAGATGGCTGCATCATGCTGGTGTACAAGACAAACACTGGTCCTTAATTCAGGGCGTGCATGTAAATGTGACAAGTTAATTTCAATGGCACGGCGCTACATCTGATGCCTTTACATTGCACAAGGGATTCGAAAGAGGGGTATACTGAGCACAGATCTTTGTAAATTCTATGTGAACCTGTATACAGCAAGGCAAGGGGCAAATATAGGCAATGTACAAGGAAACACTAGTATGTGTGCTGACGATATCACGCTTGTGGGTTATGATATCAGCAAATCCTGATTAATATGGCTTCTGATTTTGCAGTTGCAGAAAGACATAAATTACAGCCCATGATGAGTGTTGCGTTAACTGGTATTACAGGTTTAAAAGAGAATAATACCTATTCCTCTCATGCTTTCACCCTAGACACAGAATATTTTAGAACAGACAGTTCCGCAAAACACCTTGGTATGAAGCGAAGAATGTCACTAAGAGAGAATAATAGTAGCAATGTGGATGAAAACATTAAAAAGACGAGAAGAACAGCCTATACACTGTTCCCATCAGAGTTTCATAGCCATAATGGGCTTGACCCTGTGGCAATTATACACCTGTACAAAATATATGTGGCACCAGTGTTGCCGTATGACTTAGAGCTTATCATTCCAAAGGGATACTTGTTGAAGCAACTAAAGTCATATCAGAAGAAGCTACTGAAGCAACTATTTTCCATGTCGAAAAATACTGCTGACACAGCAATTTATATATTGTCAGGGATACTGCCCATAGAGGCCCAAATACACATTAAAGCACTTAACCTCTTTAACAGCATATGTAACAAGCGAGAGACCAGCCTGGAGAAGAAAATCGCAAGGCATCAGATAGCACTGAAGACATGGAAGAGTAACAGTTGGTTTCAGGACATTAAACGTATTGCGCAGAAGTATGACCTCGAGGACATAGAGTTATATCTAGAAACTCTGATGAAGAAAGAATCATGGAAGAATCTTGTGACTAAAGCGGTTCATAACTTCTGGCAGCAGTCTATAAGCACAATTGCACAGTACTATGACTCACTTCGTCATTTCATTGCTGACAATTATATTCCTGGCAAGCTATATCCACTTCTCCAGCTGGGCTGTCAAAGTGCAATGGAGGCTAGCCATATCCATGTTAAGCTGAAACTGTTGACAGTCACTTATATCCTGCAGCAGCATCATGCTTGATTCAGTCCGGGAAAAGCTTACCCGAGTTGTTTACTATGTAAAGAAGCTCTAGAAATGGTTGACCACTTTGTACTCCACTGTCCTGCATTGGAGGAGATCAGAAGTACAATATTACAGGAGATATTTGAGACAATACAGAATATATCTCCTATCAACTCATACATCTATGATGGCCTAGTGTAGCTCGCGGGGTAGTGTCGGGCCGTTCTGGTGTGTGATGTCGACTCGCCATACCGCACGTGCACAATGAATGATGACCCTGGTTAGCATGCAGTCTTGTGGTGATGGATCCTGTACGAGATTGCCCTACGGGTAACAAAAGACCGGTGGAACTCAATCGTTCCGGTGGGGCCATGCGACCATCATCGCGAACATTAAATACAACGGTCTCATCCCAAGAGTTTGTGTCAAAAGTATGCCGAATCACCTGTTAAAAACTTCCATGTGTGGTCCTCCGCCACCTATGACGTCACCAAATAGTATAAAAGGAGGAAGCGCGCTCTGAAACTTCGTCTTCTCATCAAAACTCGACACCAGGGAGGAACAGATAGCATTAGGCTTCTTCCGTGTCGAAAACCAAATTCTGCTGTTTTTATTATTAGTTCATTATTACACTTGGCCTGGAAAGTTAACAAAATGAAGAGATAGGGCATTAGGTTTTGAATAAGGTTCCCGCAGCCACCTATCATGCGGGAACGAGATGTCACTCCTCGAAGATTTAGTGTTGTCGGATTCGTCTGAAGAAGAATCGGTACCAGTTTCAAAACGATTCCCATGCAGCTCGTTATTAGCTAGCGGAGAACCCTGTACCAGAGCTTTTACGAGAAAATCCGAACGCACACTTCATGTTAACAAGGATCATCTCCTCCAGACAGCCTTCTGCGTGACATGTCAGTATCTCTATACCGCTACTCACTACGGAGTGATCCATGTGCTCCGTCATCATCCCCGTGTGTTAGAAGTGACATTAGTTCCCGGGGAAGAAAACGAGGATCATGCCGTTTTAGCCACACGTTTCGAATCTCGGTTTCCAGTCAAAGTTCTCCCGACTGAGAAGATGGCCCGCACAAAAAATACTACCCGTAGATATCCCGTTAGTCATCATCCTCCCACGGCTACTGTGAGCAACATAGGTATAGGTATAGGTCAGGTTTATAGTCTGCTTCCACTTGCGTGGTCAGCCGACTTTCCAACTTTACCCCCTGGTCATTGGGCCCATTTCACTCCTTGACAATCTCAACTCCCTTTTGGGAGCATACAGCCCGGCTGCCGTTTTATAGGCGCTCAGAGGCTTTGACATTCCACATTGCCGACACTGCCCTCACAGGTACCTATTTTACAGACAGGTGAACTGGAACAACGCAGAGTGAAGTGTCTTGCTCAAGGACACAACGCCGCAGCCCGGCCGGGAATCGATCCCGTGACATTAGAGTCACGAGCTCGACTCGCTAACCACTCGGCTACTGCCCCTCTAAAACTTAAACATACCGGCAGCAAGACGTGAAATCCTACCCACAGCCACGTCGGGGAACGCTATGCCACTACCAGTCACCACATCTACACCGGTCCTGAAGCGGAGCAAGAAGTGTAAGTCCTCTGCAGGATCCAGTCCGGCAGCACCTGCATCAGTAATCAGCCATTAAACTACAGCCACTACACACGCACCCGTAGTGTCTGAAGCAATTTCAGCCAGTCAGCCGATATCGGTAGTCATTACGACACCTGCGGGAAGGGAAATTCCAAGTTACCCACAGTCACCATCTCCTCCGGACCTGACCATAGACGAGGGACCAGGACCGTCGCAGCCTGCGTCAATTAGCATTACTCCAACTCGTGTTATCCAGCATCCGCCTCCTAACCTTTCTGATCCAGCCATCAGGAATGGAACCACACTGGAACGACCATACGCGGGAAAGAGACGTATCGCTCACACACAGGACATTCAGCCCGTGCCCAATGTTACCGCAAATCATCTGTTGAAATATGCTAAGTCTCGGAAGATGTCATCTGCCGTATCCGCTCCCGCATCATTGCCTCAGCCTACGATTCAGCTCACCGCCATCACCACGACAGCCACCGCAGCCACCACGACGACCACAACGACAACAGCATTGACCTCCTTGACAACCACTAGCACCACCGCTGCCTTGCGGACAAATATCTTAGCACCCGCAGTGACTGTGAGAGACATTATAGACGCTCATATTTCCGCCACCATCACTTCAGACATTTCCGACAGTGCCAGTGATAATGAACGCATCTCAGCATTAATAGTGCATTCACCGCGACCAACCACCATCAGTCGCAGGACCCAGACTCAGTGGGGAAATTTCGCAGCAGAGGTGTGATCATTTGTGATACAGCAGAACATCAGTGGTGCGATTCATGGAAGCATATTAATTATTAATTTATTTTTGAAATACTTTTCTTTTTATTATATATGTTAGATCAATTGAATCCCGTCCCTAGGATGACTATTGTTATCCGACACAGCTGCGCACTTCGGTACCCGGCTGTGGCCCACATAAAATGAGCACTGCAGACTCCGGTGTTGTAAGAACGTCGTGTGCGACGTAAAGAATACAACATCCTGCAGTGCAATAATGTCATAATCCCATCATGCAGTCTCAGCTGTGCTGGGGCTGCCTGATAAACTAACTTTTGAGTTGTTATTATTATCATGTTATATTTTTCTTATTATTTTTCTTCCTGTCTTAGATGTCAGGACGGCTATGGGGTCAGCGAGAGCTGCCCGTTTCGGACCCGCTATAACGGGCCGCAAATATATTTTTAATCAAAGATACGTGTTACATACCCCTTTATTTACCCGGTGTGCGCAAGTAATTAAGATGTAATATTTTAGATACCCATAAGGGTATGTTACGTGGAAATCATATATTTTATATATACATATATATCTTATATTATTATATATTTAAACTTAAATTGTGGTACATTGGAGCTTGGGTGTTCTCTGCGGAGATAATAATTATCCGCACCCAAAGAGAACACCCATGCGAGCTATTGTTTAGGATCATTGATTAAATAAATTTGCAGCACACACCAAAATATTAAAACAAAAAAACACACAAAAAAGGCCTGGAAAAATAATTCAAGGTCAAAAATTGAAAACTAAAAGTATGCCTCCCCTCTCCTCTTTGGCACCTCTATGTGCTCTGTCTCTTGAATATGCGTCTATTGCATCACTACTCCTCTCCGGCCATGCACCTACCCACGAAGTCTATAATTCCCACCTGGCGTACGTCCGTGCGTCGATCCGCAATGTGTGATCGTTTGCCACGGATGTCAAACTAGGAGGGGGTGGTGTAGTTCGGATCGACCAGGCGGGTCCCGACCATGCCAGCCAAGCTGGGTACGCGCTGCCCGTCCTGGCTTCGTTCCCTGAACACGCCCATCTGGGTAGAGCCATAAGCGTATATGGGCCCATGAGAGAGATCACGTTATAAAAATGACTAAGTTCGTTAAAACGCATAGTGCGCATGCGCACGCTTAGATGCTATTTTTGCCAGAGCACGTAGTTTACGACCAAGATGGGTTGACGCCTTTGGTGTACCGAGATGGTACCATGTAATCCTTTTTAAGTACCTATTCCCGCCGAATCTGGCATTAATCTGCCATCTCGCTACCTGGACCTCCGGATTTTTCAGGTTTCTGAGCCATCGTAGTGAGGCATGGTCTGTACGGAGTGTAAAAGGGTGCCCATACAGAAAGTGTTTATAGTACTTGACGAAGTGTACCGCCGCTAGCAGTTCTCACTTGGTGGTTACGTATCTTCTCACCATTTTATTCAGAGTATGCGAACCATAACCCAATACCTGCTCTGTTCCATCTTCTGTGACCTGAGATAGAACCGCGCCTAAGGTGTAAACTGACGCATCAGTGTCTAAGATGAAATTGCGTTTGGATTAGGATAAGCAAGAATCGGGGCGGTCGTCAAGAGTTCCTTCAACGCCCTGAAGGAACCTTCACACTCAGTCGTCCACTCAAATGGTCGATCTTTTTCGGTGATCTTGTAGAGGGGTGACGCAATCTCGCTGAAATGTCGGATGTAATGGCGATAGTACTGGCATAAGCCAAGAAAACTCTGTATCTGAAGAGGGCCTTGGCCACTCTGCTACTGCCTTAGTTTTTTACGGCTGAGTAGCCACTCCATCACCGGATATGACGTGTTCCAGGAACTCAATGCTCTGTCTAAAGAGATGACATTTCTTCGGTTTGAGTTTCAAATTGGCCGTGTGGAAACGTGATAGATAGCATGGTGTCCAAATTGATACGGGTTTGCTCAAACGTGGGTCCGAAGATGATTACGTCATCGATGTAACAGAGACAGGTTTCCCATTGCACGGTGGTTAGTACCTGCTCAATGAGTCGTTCAAAAGTTCCGAGAGCATTGCACAACCCGTAGGGCATCTTGCGGAATTGGAAAAGGCCATCCCTACAAACGAATGCAGTCTTTTCCATGTCAGCCTCATCCATGGCTGTAACCAGTAACCGCTTGCTAAGTCAAGGGTACAAAACCACTTGGCTCCGGGACAAGGAATCCAAGGCCTGATCTATCCGAGGTAACAGATAAGTGTCCTTGACACTAACATCTTTAAGGCGGCGATAGTCTATACAAAACCGCAATGTTCCGTCCTTTTTGCCTGCTAGTACTATTGGGCTAGCCCATGGAGATGCTGAGCATTCAATAATACCGGTCCGCAACATGTCATTCACTTGTTGGTGTGCTTCCGCTTCCTTATGAATGGGAAGACGTCATACCAGTTGACGTACAGGGCAATTATTGCCTGTGTCGATGGAGTGTCATACCAGATGAGTCTCTCCTAGATCCATGTCTCCGGAGGAAAAACTATCGCGATATCTGTGCAGTAATTTCCGAATTTCATATTTCTGTGATTGCTGTAATCCAACTGTGGCACGTAGATATAAATCATGCAAATGTTTGAGTAAATCATCAGTCATATGCTGTGGTGTGTCAGTAGGTGTAGGCAATTCCAATGAGATTATGTCCACTAGATGGCCGCAGCATACTCCTGGTTCCAGAGTGATGGGTTCTGCGGTACCATTGAACACTCTAATAGGTATATTTTCCTTATTAGTAGTGGCTACTATCATGCGGGGACTTGCGCATTGTGAGGTGATCATGTAATCAGGATCGGGTTCCAGCATGGCGATGTGTGGGTTGCTTCCTAACTGGGGTGTGGTGGCCCTTAAGATTTGTTCTTGTCCCGGCTCAACTGTGGCTGTACTTGATAATATTACAGCACACGTGTCATATAATGACGATGCTGGTCCAAGAGGTATTCGTCGGCCGTGTATGTCGAGTTCCTGTTGTTTGCAATGTATGGTGGCTTCGCTGGCACTGAGGAAATCAGAGCCAAGGAGGGCATCGTTATGAATAGAGGCGATGACAACTTGCTGTATGAATTGCATCTCCTCCATTTGGATGAGTAAATTGACTACACCAGCAATGGGCACATCAGCTCCCATAGCCGTCTGTAGGTAAATGTTTGTAGGTTTACGGGGAGGATTTTTATGAGGTGGGATGCTCTCATATAAACGCTTGTTAAATACCATGATTGAAGTGCCAGTATCGACGGTGGCACTGGTGGAAACACCACTAAACAGACAGGCACATTTGTATATTACTTTGCGGTGTACCTGTGGAAGAGTTTCCAGTGACGCCGTCTGCGACAATGGTGTCAGAGCGGAATCACTCTGTATGTAATCTGACTGATTCCGAATAGCTTCTTTTAATGTGGTGGATGGCTGAGTGAGGATGGGGCCAGTCTGTCGTCGCCGCTGCTGTGAGGGCTGCGGTGAAGGTGGGGCTGGGGGTAGCGATGATGATGGAGATGTTGCTGTTTCATGGTATGCTGTATTGGTGTAGACAGAGGTACGTACAGGATGATGGATAAGCTCCACCTGCGCAAGCCATTTCTTACAATGCTTCATTGGATGTTTTGGTGAAGTACAGAAGAAACAGAAACTGAGTCACTGCTGTCTGTGGTTGCGGGAGATGATGTTGGGTGGGGCAGTGTTTTGCATACCACCAAGGGAGACCGAGAATTCAGTGTCTTGGTGGCGGGACATGGTGCTAGCAAAAACGTTGTTTCAGCGGAGGTGGTACAACCTACCACTGCCGTTTTACACAGAAAAGAAGGCTTGTTATGTGCGGAGAAAGAGGGGGATGGCGATGCTGCAGATGTGGGAGGCATCGTAGGCATCGACATATGTGAAGCAGTGTATTTTGGTGTAGGTGTAAAAGCTGAATTTGGTCGGTAATTGTTGGCCACCGTACGTTGTTGTACAAAGGCTGCAGTTGAGCCGGGAAGTGGATATGGGCACCGAGGTGGCTCTGTGTTCGGTGCCCTTACGAGTTTGATGGCTTCTCCGGTTGCGCTGTGCTGCGATTAGGAGCAGGCATTGTAGAAGGAGGTCGGTTAGGACACCGCTCCCTCCAATGGCCTGGTTGACAGTATCCGAAACAGGTGTTTGGTGGCGGTGCGGTGTTGGTGGTGTTCGTTGTCCTGAAGTGCATGGTGGCGAGGTTTGTGCTGAGTGTTGTGACCAAATTAGTTAGTGTGGATATCTGCTTATTGATCTCATCTATGCGTTCTTTCATGTTGCAAAAGTTATTGTTGCGCTGGTTCCCGCGCCCGGGGGCCCCGTTATAGCTTCCTCTACGGGCACGCATCCTTCCTCCAGGCGTTTGATTCTAATTGGAATTGTGTACAGGCAGTTGTGGTGATGTTTGTGCGATTGGTGTTGATGATTGGGGGGAACACTGGTGGGCGTGGCGATAGCTGCACCCTCTATCTCGTTGATAGGGTGGAGTTGGCGTCGGCTATTCTTTTCCCGCTTCAGAAAGTTTTCTATACGGACCGTGGTTGCCGTTAATTGGGCCAAACTACCGTGGTCACCAAGAAATAACTTTTCTTTCAGGGCGGGTTCACCGCTCAATGCATCGATGAAAGTGTCAAGATGCAGATGGATTACACCTTCCATGTTGGTGCTCGCATATGCGCGGGTGACTAGCCTTCTGATTTGGCTAGCTAATTCTGGGAGAGTTCCCCCCGCGCGTCGTCGGAGATTTTTTAGTTGAAGATGTGTGTAGGTGGGTGTGTAGTCAGTCCAGAAATCCGCAAGAACCTGAAGGGCTTTTCCGGAAAGCTTTGTGGCGAGATATTCACCCATTTGCTGATCGTTCTAGCGGTTAGTTCGACTTATTATCTCGAACTGTATTTTGTAGTTGGTCCAGTCATTTCCCCCACTAAATTCTGGAAGAATGAAGTGGTTGAAACCCGGGTGGTGGTGGTATATGCGAGACTGACGAGTATTCTGAGGCTGGTCGTTGTGCAGGTCGTGGTCGTGGTGGTGTTTCCTGCCCTGTTGTAGAACCATAGACCAGCATGGCTCTATGGATGGGAGGCAGAATATTATGAAGATTACGCTGACGTTCTTCCCGAGGTGAGGACTGATATTCCTCATATGGCGGTGGTGCAGTCGGCTGACGGTTGTGATGTGTAGCATGACTGATGTACCGGCGAAAAGGCGGTGCCAATTTCTTCCGATGAAGCCGCTGTGTTCCCCTTGAGTATAGCATTGCTCTAGAAGTGGGCGGTGCGGGAGGCTGTCTGTAATATGGATTGTCACCCGGCCATATGGTCTCCGCAGATGACATGGGTGAATGATAGTAGTCTGAAGGATTATGTATATGCCCGTAATCAGGTCTTTGTCGTGATCGTCCACGATTCGGCCCTGATGGAGGTAGCCTGTCGCGGACGTCCGATACAGTTCTAAACTCTGTTCCCGCCTGTGAGGCATCCCGAAAGGTGCCGTCACTGTATGTATGTATGTATGTCGGATTTATATAGCGCCAATTCCAAACTGAATTGCTCAAAAGCGCTTTACAAAATTTAGAATGCTCTTTGTAAAAGATATGTTTTCATTAGTGATTTAAATGAGTCAATTTTAGAGCAGTTTCTAATTTCAGGTGGAAGAGAATTCCAGAATCGCGGACCGGCTCGAGAAAATGCATGATCACCAGTAGTTAAGTTTGATTTTGGTATAGTACATAGTAATTGTGTGCTAGACCTAAGAGACCTTGGTGCTGCTCTTTGCTGGATTAAGGATTTTAAGTACGGTCGGGCCAGATCATTTAGGCACTTGAACACCAACAAAGCCACCTTGTACCATATACGTTGTCTTATAGGCAACCAGTGCAGCTCCAATAGGACAGGTGTGATATGATCGAATCTTTTGGTGTGTGTAATCAGTCTAGCTGCTGTATTCTGCGCTCTCTGTAAACGATCTAATTGGCTAGATGGTATGCCTATTAACAGAGAGTTACAGTAGTCCAGGCGTGACGTGATGGTAGCATGTACGAGAGTTTTGACCGCGTTTTCATCCAGGAAGCTGCAAATTTTGCTAATGTTCCGAATGTTCATGAATATGGAACAGCAGACAGTGGTAACATGAGCTTCCATCGATAGGGAATTGTCAAATGTTACGCCTATGTTACGGGCACTTGCACTGAAACATACGTCAGCCTCCCCAATGTGCAAACTGGTGATGTCAACCTTATGTCTTAGGTGCGGTGAGGTTATTAACAGAATTTCAGTTTTCTTATCATTCAACTGCAATAAGTTGCTTAACATCCATAGTTTAATGTCACGAACACAGTCTTCAACACGCTCACGAGCATTCACCGGGTCATTTGCATAGAATGCGAGATATAGCTGTGTATCGTCAGCGTAGAAATGGTAACTTATGCCATGAGACTGCAATAGCACTCCAAGGGGTGCTGTATAGATTGTAAAAACCAGGTTATATTGCGGTGGTCTAGATCCCACATCTGAATTTCTGGCATAGTCAGTGAGCATGTGAGCTGTGAATCCATCGTATGACGCTACCTCCTGATCGAGGGAGTCGTCGCTAAATGGAGATGGTATAGAACTAAGCTCACTATACGGTGTGGGCGTGAGTTCGCTGCGTGTTAACAATAATGTTCTTCGAGCCCCACATCGGGCACCAGTTGTAGCTCGCGGGGTAGTGTCGGGCCGTTCTGGTGTCTGATGTCGACTCACCGCACCACAAGTGCATGATGTATGATGATGCTGGTTAGCTTCCAGTCTCGAGGTGACGGATCCTGTACGATACTGCCCTATGGGTAACAAAGACCGGCTCCTAAGGCCGGTGGAACTCAATCGTTCCGGTGGGGCCATGCGACCATCATCGCAAACATTAAACACAACAGTTCCATCCCAAAAGTTTGTGTCACCAGTATGCCTGTCCATAGCAATTTCGTGATCTATGGACTTACAAGATTTGATTTGGTGACCTAATTAAAATAAGCCTATACAATAGTTTCACCTAAACAGACCATCAAGTATGCTAGATAAAAATAAGGAGCATACAAAAATACAAGACATAGAGACAGACGGATGAACTTTTAAACGTGGGGCTCCCAGAGGTACCACACAGACTAGCAGGTCCGCAGAGATATCCCCGGAAGGGAGGCTCCCGTACACGAGACTTAACTAATTAACTTAATATAAGCTATTATACCTCTAAGCTGAAAGGAAAGAAAACTATCTCTGTAGTGACGAAAAATCACGAGCCTCATGCGGGCACTACTCCTAGTGCTAGTTTGGTTGAGGAGTATTATCCTCGCATGGACCGTCATCGCTGAATCCTTGCGAGAGGCAAATGCCTGGCGCGGGCCTCCATCATGGGAAAATGTCGCCACTGCTTTAAAGCGGGAGAAGAGTAGTAGGAAAAAATGGGCCCACCCTAATATTTAACCAAGATCCTGAAAAGAAAAGACCATACCTAATGAGATAATGACTATAAGGTTGCGTGCTGTTTTACGTGAAGACGGGATGAACGATTCCCAACGGATTCCCACGTCACCGTCTTATGTAATTCTTAGTATGCTGAATTAGTAATTGCCGCTCTCTTTATGCGGGCCTTCTTCTACGCTTAGCTAGCTTTTAGTTTTTAGAGACAAGAACTATTTTAGGCCGCAAGTGGCAGGTGTCAACCTAGCTGTTAGATAGGCTGTCATTGAGAACGGATGCCCTAAGACATCAATACTGAAGACAGCGCTCATACATGTTACTTAGCAAGATCTCCGAACTGGATAAGAATACGGACATCCTGCTCCGTAACCACATAAAACGTTACAAGACACTGGTTACTTTTTCACAAAAGCATTTTAGGCAATTGAGCTATTGTTGTGGTGGGGGTAAGAGAGACGAATACCCACCGTAAATGTCCTTCCCACGAGGGCATGGCAGATCTGAATATCATGCCCAGACATTCTTATGGAATTCGGTAGGGATGCGCATCTCGCCCATCACCAGGTCCTATGGAACTAACCGTTTAACCTGTCGTTAGGTTTAAATACAAGTTGCCCAGCTTTGCACTGCGGTGCGGGAGGATTGTTCAGCAGATAAAAGAAAATAATAATTAAGACATGTTTTTGCAGTGCTTTCCTACATTGGCAATGGTGCTTACTACTAAGTATCCGAGGATACAGAGGGAATGTATGTGATGCCACACCCTGGCCACAGCGCTCAGAAACCCCAACAGTTTCCCAGGGTCAGATCAGCCCATGGTGCGGATAGGGACATCCAAACATTTAAGAAGCCACAAGGCTTAGCGGGACATGAAGAGAGATACTATCTTAGAGATATGAGGCCCTTTTGGGTATTTTGGCCACTCGTACACAATCTTGCCGGAGTGCGGGGCTAAGTTATCGCAATTACCGGGAGAGAGGCATACACTACAGATTTCCTAACGAAGAAATTGTCTCTAATCATATTAAACCTCTTCTATCGAGCTGAATAGAAAAGGTTTAGTCGGTAGAATGCCGGACTAAACAGAGTTATAGCACGGACAGCGACCTCCATGAAAAATTGTTGGTGGCAGGAGAAGGTGCTGCATATAAAAGTGTTGTTGTATAGTGTTTCCTACGTGCACTGCAGTCCTATCTTTTCTATAACTAAAACATATGAACTGATGGTCACTGGCCATATACACACACAATCTAACCAGAACAATCAATACGGTATTAAATGATCAAAGTTATATACCTTAGTACAGGTTAACGAACCTACTATAGTGCGGTTAGCAACACATTGCAGAAAATGAGAATAACTATAAACAAATACAGAAATTATAACTAGCGGTCATTGGGACCGTTCTTTACGGATACAATATAAATAAAGAAGTACATATAGAGAAATAATTAAACTGTGAAGTATAGTTACTTGAATACTCGGTAGTCATTTTTAAGTTAGGCCTCCGTGTTACTGAAATTGATACGTCATTCCGTAGTTAACGTGCGTTGATGCATTCTCAGGAAGCTGGAAGGTTCCCACAGGTTGGTTCCCGCAAGCTGTTTTCCACAAACAAGATTTCTGCAGGAACACTCATGGCGGGAGGACATCGCTCAGCACTATAAGCCTAATAGGATGTCTAACGAGAAGTCAGCAAACGATACGATAGTACTACTGTGGTGAAGAAAGTTCCCGTACACCGATGGCATGGATGGAAGTTGTCAACAACCCGATCACAAGTGGGCATTGTCAGATGCGAATGAAGATACAAAACAAAGCTGAACGGTGCTGGGTAGGTCAGCCAGCTCTGAAGATGCACCGGGCAGAGTACACCAAATGCGCCATCCGATCTTGGTCGTAAATTACGCGCTCCATAAAAAATAGCATCTAAGCGTGCATGCGCATTATGTGCTTTAACAAACTTAGTCGTTTTCGCAGTGCGATCTCTCTCATAGACTTATATACGCTTATGGCTCTACCCAGGGCGGGGGCGGGGGGGGGCATGTTCAGGGAATGAATCCAGGACGGGCGGCGCGTACCCAGCTTAGCTGGTACAGCCGGTACCCGACGGGTCGATCCGAACTACAATATCTAAAGCTAACAGCATACATTGTGTTTGTCTGATGTGTATAATGGCATCTTACTACCTCTGACATGTTTCTCTCATCCATTGGTGAAATTGCAACGGGATGTCGATATACATAACTATAGATGTAAATAGACTGATCACAAGATATCAATATAATCACTAAATGAATAAGTGGGAGAGTATTGTATATGTTCCCACGTTTGCTGCAAACATCCATAGGTATGTTGGTACTGTACTGAGCTATTCTGGCCGTTCCACATATCCCCTAGGCGCTTGGGATGCCTGGTCCGAGGGGATTGTACATCATCTCGTATGGCTCACATAGTTTCTCTCGGTGCTAATCATTACAGCACATACTATATCAAATACATTATTCAGCCAATAGGATAATTATTAACACCATTCAGATATCGTAAGCATATGATCAGATTCACTGAATATACGTTTCCCATAAACATAAGTATAGAGCTATAAAAAATACTAATAGTCATGACAATATAAATAGAATGTACATCTAGATATGGTTACTAACATGTTACTATAGTGTATGCCTTATACACAGTACCTATTCTGACATTATCTCTCTTGTGTCTATAACGTCAGCATACTAACACGATATAGTTAATGTATGGGAGTTCATCATGCTCATCATCATCATCATCATCATCATCATATCATAGGACTTAAGCCTAAGACTTTTGTTAGTGCCGGCTGTTACTAACAATACAAATACTTTGCAATGCTTTATACTAACACTGTATAGTCAAAGATAATATTGCAATAACACCTCATGGGTTAAATTAAAGCCTGACAGTAACGTTGTACAGAGCTGATGATCTAACAACAATAATCAACTTGCACTTACCACTTATGGAAACTCAAGAATAACACAATTTTAGGTTATCAGCTATTAACGGTGTAACAGTTATATAGCATATAATTTATTGGAAACAGTAAGCCTCTGAACTATACAGGTTATATGAATTAAATTTATATTAAGGACAAACTACACAGAGAGCCACTGATTGATGAATGTGTATGGCCTTAATGTTTCTGCATTTGCATTTTGTATCCTACATAAACTAGTGAAGTCTAATTCTGACATCTGCATGTATGCCACTGAGCTAAGAAAACTTGGTGTAAATAACTAAATAATCCTGTGCTTAATGCGCCACATAATTAAAATAAGTTAAATACTCTGATTGTGTCTACCCTTCTTCAAAGAAAAAACTGTGCTCGACATCCTCGGACGACGCAATCCTCCCAGGAGCTTACCATAGCTACGTGGAATGTACGTGGTCTGAGTGCAACATCAAAGAGGCAAAACTTAGGTGCAGACTGTGAACACTATAACATCGATATTGCACTAAAGTAGCTAAACACTCAGAGCAACAACTACAGATAGGCCATAAACTAGTGCTCATGGAGCAAAAACAGGCCACATACCGGGGCTTAGGCTTCGTAATCGGCCCAAGGGTCTTGAATCATGTCATTAGTTTTGGATACATCAGTGATTGCGTTGCATTCATCGACCTGGCTATACCTACGCGAAAACACACCACCACTAAGTGTCGAATTGTCAACGCATACGGCCCAACTACCGAAAAAGGCAAAGAGAATCCAGCAATATTAGATTCCTTCTATGCAGAACTGAGCTCCGCCATTACAATCCCAGCTAGATGGCAACTGTTCGTGTGTGGAGATTTCAACTCCAAGCTGAGTAAACTCGGAATTGCGGACAAAAGTTCAGGACTTGACTTATGCATGGAATCCTATGGAGAGGGCACATGCAACAGCAATGGAGATGCACTGGTGGCATTTCTTAGTTCCAATTGCCTATGTGTCACAATACAGCTTTCAAACACCCATGCCATCACCGGACAACATGGACTGGACACATTACTGATCTCAAAGTCCCAAAAGGTTCTAAGGCTAAAACAGCTGTCTTCAACCAAATAGACTTCATACTATGCAAGACAGAAGCAAACCCCTTACTCCGGAACGCTCGTTTGCAATGGAGGCACAGACCTCAATCTGACCATAAGCTAGTCATTACATGCCTTCAGATGAACGATCTCTACCTAATACATAAAAACCATACCAGGCAAGAGGGTGGAGTCACCTACAACCTAGCCAAGCTCATCAGCAACACTGACACTCAAATGCCATACAAAAAAGCCCTCGGTGAGCAGATAGCTAACATCAATGTCAGCTCCGATCCAAATGAAGCCCTAACAAAAATACTGAAATCTATGGAATCATCGACTACCAGGACCATAGGTGTTCTTATAAACAACAAAACTAGGTATAATGACGACCCTCTAGTAGTAAAACTGTCAGCAGAGCAGAAAGCGCTATGGCTGCGCATCTATCAAAGTGGGCAAAGTGAAGACCGAAGTCCAAACTATGCCGAGAGTGCAATATTATTCCGCGCCACATTAGCGAATGCTTAAAAGATCACTGCCATGGATGACTGTCACAAAATGTTTCGGGCAGCCCGAGCCCTGAGAGTTACTGACTACACACCACCACTCATGGTACACAACTATGAAGGATTCTTTATTGGTACTGACCAGGGAAAAGACGAGGCAACCCGAGAACGGTTCAAGGAACAGTTCCCTAACAACGATGATGAGCCCTTGCACCTGTTCTCAGGAGATCCCATGCCATTACTAACACCAATTAAAACAGTAGAAGTTGAGAAAGCACCTAAAGCCCTGAAAAATGGACGTGCATCTGGACCTGATGGCATGAGCAATGAACTATTCAAATATGCAAGTGACATTATCTCAAAACCGATCACGCACCTAATCAATTCAGCTTTTATGCACCACCTTCCCATCGATGCTGTAGGCCAAGGCACCCTTATCGCACTACCCAAGCCCAAGAAGCCACCTGGGCCCGCAGCCAATCTGCGGCCCATTGTGCTCCTCAACAGCACAGGGAAAATCCTATCCAATGTTACTCTATGCCGCATCCGAGACAAGATCGATTACTTCACCAGATCATGTCAAAGTGGCTTCAAACATGGACGAAGCTGCACAGACATTGTATGGGCTTAACGCATGCTTGTGTCGGTAGTAATGTCCAAACACTGGGACTTCCACAAAATTGGCATTGACATGTCATGAGCCTTCAATACAATTAAATGCTCAAAGATCCTAAATGTACTACGCCAGGCCAGTTGCAATGAAGATGAGCTATGACTAGTGAGACTACTGCTTGCAGACACCAAGCTGAGAGTATGAGTCAAGTCAGTGAAGTCTGTAGAATTTGAGACATCAGTCGGCTCCCCACCAGGAGATGGTCTATCTCCGGTGCTTTTCACCTGCTATCTTGCTGCTGCATTGAAATCTGTGTGGGAAAGTTCCACAAGACCAAACACCCCGGTGTCAATACTGGGCATGCTGCTAGAGATGGAATATGACAACGATGTGGACTTCACAGACGAGGAAAAGAAACCCCTTGACGAACTTCTCCCAATAGCTGCAAGCAAACTAAAAATAGAGAATCTGTTTATGAAAGAATCCAAAACAGAGTTCACGCACATATACCTATCGACAAAGCATGAAACTATAGAAATTGACGACCCACTTCGTGGCGGGGAACCATGGAAGAAAAGTAAAACCCTGGGCTCACTGCCTTGCAGTACTGCTGACATCTCTGCATGCTGCGTCATGGGAAACATAGCTTTCCAGTCCTTCTGGAAACTATGGATTCGTAGATCAAAGGTGCCCTTGATAAAGAAGCTATGTTTATACAATGCAACCTGCGTATCCTTGATGCTGTATAACTGTAACAGCTGGGCAGCTCCAAAGGCAGCATTAGACAAACTCGATGCCTGCCACCGCAAACACCTACGCACCAGCACTGGACACCAATGGCCAGACAGCATAATTTCCAATGATGCACTATACAAGATGTATAATACGTCGCCGTTGTCTGTAAAAGTCGCCCAGCAAAGATGGTCCATGTTTGGCCATGTGCTAAGGATGCCAGAAGTGACACCAGCACAGAAAGCCTTGGAATTCACCCTACTGGGAGGCAGCAAATACATAGCCAGGAGAGGACGCCATTGCATAAATCTGCTAAACATGCTACGAGGTGACCTCAAGAAAGCAGGACTCGGTACACTCAAGTCAAGAATGGACCTGAGGAAGCTAAGGATTTTGGCTGAGGACAAGACACAGTGGGCAAAAGCGAAGAAAGACTGATTGCAGCTGTAGGATGTTTCTACTACTACAGCCGCAGAATACAGTAATCATACATACATAGCGTCATTGGCAAACACTTTGGTTGATGATTCTGGTGACATGTTAACCTTTGTAAACATAGCGGATACATATACACAAGCTGATGCAGAGATAAAGACTAAGTATTAGCCTGCGTCCACAGTTTGATCCTAAAAAGTCCTATGAATGATGATGATGATGATGATGATGATGATGATGATGATTTCAGGCTGGCGAGTCCCAATATATCCAGACATTGCATAGATAAGGGAAATAAGGGAATGGGCTAGAGGGGTCGAAAGTGTCAAACCTGATCCTTTTTACTAACCTAGCAGTCAGGTCTCATATTTACTCTGTACCTGCAATGAGCGATTCCTGCCAGCATGAGTCAATGCCACCTTACCTATTCCAATTCTGCTTCAATGCTTTTTGCTATTTCAAATTCTGATCTAATATCCCCCATTTTATCGATCTATATTTACTATAAGAAACTCAGCTCAAATACTGGCTGATTACTTTTGTTATTAATATTATTACTATTATCAAGTTTTTATGCGATGCGATTGTGTCGATTTGTCGGCTCACCTGCATGTATGATCTGTACGTCTGTCAAAAAATCTTTGGCCGAGCCAGATGTCATCTTCCTAGTGGACATATTCAGTATAGACGAAGTCTCATGATTTCGTTTTCTCCCTAACCTTAGGCCTTGGGACTCTGATGGCAAGATTTAAAATTTTCAAAATAAAACAGAAGAACTGGTGTTACATTCTCCAAGCAGGTTTGGTGGAAGGATGCTGCAGTCATAAACAGCAACATCGTCTGCCAAAATTGTTGAATATTGTATGCCGGTTTCTCTGCTTTAGACATAATAGAAGATGGAATATTGCCATCACAGTGGTAGGTGTTAACAAATTTAGGAGCGCTATACCACGCTGAAAAGCACGAAATGCAGCCAAAAAGATGTCCCCTATCAGATCTCAATTAGCTTTAAACGTTCATCTGATATTCCTTTTCTCAGTAGACATATCAGGTGTCGACATTCTACTACAAAATATTTATCTACCGTCATACCTTTCTCACTCTAATACTGCTGTGGCATTGTTGAGCACCCCCCTACCACCCCAACTCACAATGTACCATATTAAAACCCTGTATCTACAGTAAATATCCTAGATGGAAGATATTTACAAAATATTATGAAGATTGTTTATATGTAGAACACTCTAGAACAATCATGACAATACGGTACAAAAATATGTTTACCGTCCTGTGTTCATGCCTGTACAGGTGTTAATATTATATTATGGATGTTTGTATTAACTGTCATCTTATATATTGTAATGTCTTGTTCTATGTGTAGGGGGTCCATCGATTCATAGGCTCTGCCTTTGATGGACTGCCAACTATCATCATCATCATCATCATCATCATCATCATCATTTTACGAGGCGTAGGCCATTGGCTTGTTATTGCCTCAGTGTTTTTGTTGAAGTATGGCTTGCTCAGTCTAATTCAAAAGTTCTTTCTTTGATATCTAGTTTGTTCTTGAATGATTTGACACGTGTTGATTGATTACGTCTCCTCGAAACCGTTAGATTTAAGAGTTTCACCCCTACCACTCTGAAATTGTATGTTAGTAGCTAGGAAAATCTGCTGGCTGAAGCTCCTTTGGATCCAGTATGTAGTCTTTCAGGAATACAGTCATATTCACGAAACTGGCAGGGAATGCCCTGCCAGTTAGCTACTCTGTAGGATCATGTGATCTGCTTGTCCATAATCCAATTAGGCAGGAAATCCCCTGTTGGTTTTTACTATTGTGTAAGATCATGCTATCACTGTCTTTGCATCCTGCTGGTCATTATGCAAATCTGGTGTGGATGGCCCCATTGGATCTATTATACTCAGCATAATAACCCTTAGCAGTATCAGGAAGTTTATCAGTACACAGTAACATGTATAGTTTATTTTGTATTAGTTATTAAGCACAAGTGGGAATGTAGCTCCTAGGCACTGTGTAAATGGCTAGTAAGGGTGTAAACGTGTATATAGAATTTGCCATTTGTTCAAGAAAAACGTGTCCACCGTCTACACGATGCCAACTGTAACTGTCCTGATTTTTAGCCTATATAAGTAAATGAATGTTGTCATTAAGTTCATACAGGTTCTTAGGAACATAGCTGATCTCGCACAAAGCAGCAGGGATTGCCCTGTTAGCTTGTCATTATTTCACAGTATAGCAACACAATATCAAGCCAATGAGGTACAGACCCCATCAGGCAGCTAACTTATTGGATCTAGTTATTACGAATGATGCAGATATGATAACAGAAATTAGACATGAGGCTCCACTTGGTCAAAGTGACCATGACCTCTTAAGAATCTCTATGCACCCAGACATATTTTCAGACCCCCCCCCCCCACCACCCAACCCTCCTCTCCCTCCCCCACCCACCCACCCACACCCCCGAATGTAAAACCTAAGTTCCTTTTAAACAAAGGCAAATATGAGGACATGCGGAAGCACCTCCAAGCTGTAGACTGGAACTGCATGGAAAAGTTAAATGCAAGAGAAACATGGGACTTTATACAAAACAAGTTAGAAGATGCAATGGAGATTTATATCCCTGTTGCCAAGTCACAGTCTAGGAAAAAAAGCTGGACAAATAAAGAGGTAACCCAGTCTATCAAGGAGAAACGGAAAGCCTTCAGAAAATACAAGAAAACCAAAAGACTAAGTAACTATCATCTATATAAGCAAGCTCGAAATAATACAACAGCAAAACTAAGACTGACAAAAAAACTGTTCAAAAGAAATTTAGGCACTGAAAGTAAGACGAACCCAAAAGCGTTCTGGAGATATGTCAAATCAAATACCCAAATTAAAGAACCAATAGGAGACTTAAGTGAAGCAGGCAAAGAAGGCTTAGCAACAACTGATAATGAGAAAGCAGAGGTACGAAACAATTTCTTTGCTAGCGTCTTCATTAATGAAAATTTAGATGAAGTACCAGTTTTTGCGCCCAGGAACAAAGACATTGATCTTGCCAACCTAGTCATAACACCAATTGCAGTAGAAAAGCTGCTGAAATCCCTAAACCCCAATAAAAGCTGTGGTCCAGACTGCATACCATCAAGAATCCTGGTGGAAATTGCGAAGGAGCTGAGTGCACCGATCTGCATGCTTTTCAACAAGTCATTGGAAGAAGGAGAAATTCCAGAGATATGGAAGACTGCAAATGTCTCCTGCATCTTCAAAAAGGGACCTAAACATGACCATGGAATTACCGCCCAGTGAGCCTAACGTATATCCTCTGTAAAGTACTTGAATCCTTCGTACGGGATGCCATTATGGACTACATGGAACCAAGTAAGTTACTAACAGAGGCTCAGCATGGATTCAGACCAAACCTGTCATGTACGACGCAGTTGCTGGAATATTCAGAAATAATAACAGATATGTTAGACAGAAACGAACCAGTGGACATTATATACCTGGACTTTAAAAAGGCATTTGGCACTGTTCCACATGCAAGACTGTTAAATAAACTCAGAGTTTATGGTATTGGAAAACAAATAGTCAAATGGGTTGGAAGCTTTTTGGCCAATCGTAAACAACGTGTTCAAGTTAATAATGCCAAATCGGACTGGAGAGATGTGATTAGCGGTGTCCCTCAAGGAAGTGTCCTTGGCCCAGTACTATTCCTTATATTTATAAATGACCTGCCAGATGTAGTCAACTGTATGTGTAAGATTTTCGCAGATGATACTAAGCTTATCGAAAACCCAAACGATGATAATTTACTAAATAATATAGATAAAACTTGTAATTGGTCAACAGATTGGCAGCTGCGTTTCAATTCTACAAAGATTCACGTACTACATCTTGGGAAGAACAACCCCCGGAAGCAGTACTTCATGACTGACACCGACACCCATCCACTAATAGCGATTACTGGAAGTGAAAAGGACCTTGGTGTATACATTGACGACAGGCTATCCTTTGACAACCACATCAATACAATTATTACAAAAGCGAATAGAATACTCGGCGTGATCAAAAGAACATTCACATATATGGACCAAACCATGTTCACTACATTATTCAAGACCCCTGTCCGACCAATCCTGGAATATTTAAATACTGTATGGGCACCTCACCTAATGAGACAGTCAAAGAAACTAGAGGGCGTACAGCAGAGAGAAGCGAAGCTTGTCCCACAACTTAAGGAACTTCAGTACAAGGACAGATTAACATCGCTTGGACTGATGTCTCTAAAATATAGACAATTCAGAGGTGATCTCATAGAGACATACAAAATACTCCATGGCTATTACAACATTGAAGCAAGTAAGCTACTAAGGAAGTCCCAGGTGGAATCCACACGCAGCCACACATACAAGCTACATAAGCAGCAGTTTAGCAAAGACACTCGCAAACACATCTTTTCTAACAGAGTAATCTTCTTCTTCTTCTTCTTCTTTTCGATCACTGGTATCACACTTGGAGAGCCGTTCTCAAGATGAAATCTGTGGTTTTCTGCAGTTCTTCCACAGGCCCATACAGCTTTTCAAGAAAGAGGTTGACAAAGGCCAGATCTCTTCCCTCAGCAGCTGATACGTACTGCAACATTGAGGTATGTGCTCTGTGGTCTGTTCTGCTTCTCCACAAGGACAAGCGGGCGATGTCGTAAGGTGGAACTGCCTGTACATGTGTTGGTTTAATCTGTTGTGTCCAGTTCTAAGACAAAAAATGGTCACTTGCTCTGGCCTCGAGAGATTCTTTTTTCTTCTTTCCGTTCGCTGATCATACCGCCAGTCCTGTAAGTGACTATCGACATGATCATAAGCGTTAAGTGCATGGATCCATGGTTTATTAGAGTGCGCCGTGCGGCCTGGAACCTCCGTCTTCAGCACTCGAGGTTTCTGTCAGAGTTACCTCACCCTTACCTCCCTTAGTCGCCTCTTACGACACGCAGAGGATACGGAAGGTGTATTCTAAGCCCCACCTACAGGGCCTCGAGAGATGATGGTAGGCATCTTCTGATTGAGGTGTTCTATAGAGTGACTTGATGATGGTCTTCATCTCTGTATGGGGAACCATGTTTCCTGTCTGATTCTCTTCTGCACCCACCTTTGCCATCTTGTTTGCTTCCTCATTTCCTTGGACTCCACAGTGTGAGGGGATCCACTGCAGTGCTATCCGAAAGCATTTGATGGTTTGTAGTGCTTCTTCAAGTTGTGGCAGCTTACCTTTGGTGATAGCCTCAAGGACAGAGCGGGCATCAGATAAAAGACAATCTGTGCAATAGGGTCTGGTGTTCTGCTGATGGTATTAGCTGCATGAACCAGTGCTTCGACTTCAGCTCTGTAGTTTGTGCAGTGTTTGCCTGTCGGTATTGCAGCTGACTCATGTTGTCAGTTTGGATACTGTATGTACAGTCTGGCACCTCCGCTCCTAATTGCATCTTTGGCTGATCCATATGTGTAGATCCTTATCCATGTCTCCTGAGGGTACATTTCTTCCAGCATGGCTAACGTCAGGGCCTTCTTGCTCACATCACTGTGTTCATCTTTGGTTGTGAGATGAGGTACTGTGGAGCGAATAGCTATGCTCTCTAGTTTGTTTTCCCAGGGTGGAGGATCAAGGGTGTGGTTTTGGTCTTCTATTTGTGCTGGCAACATTTCTTGGTGTTTCCTTTGTAGTGCTTTTGTCTCTTTCACAAAACTTGATCTTTTAAGTCTTCCTGATGACAGCTGTGCTTGCCTGATCTTCATCGGGTGGTTGTTGAACGATTTGAACTCTGCAGCTTGGATCAGTGCTTTGCATTCCCTTCCCTTCCTTTGCTAAGTGGGGGGGGGGGGATGCCTGCTGTTTGCTCCATTTTTTCTATAGGTGTTGATCTCATTCCACCAGTGATGATGCGCAGTGCCTGGTTTTGTACTCTGTCGAGGTTCTGTTGATGCGATTTAGCTGCTGTCATCCATGAGCTGGATCCATACTCAAGGTGTGGTCGTACGGCACCTAGGTAGATGGTCTTGAGGATCCTTTCATTGGCACCCCACTTTGTTCCTGCCAGCTTCCTCATGATGTTTAGCTTTCTTCTGGCCTTTGAGTAATCACCCCATGGAACTCGCTGCCAGCCAGTATTGTAAATGCCAAGAACATAGAGACTTTCAAAATCGAAATAGACAAACACTTCAAAGATATAATGTACAACTTCGAATAGAGACGAGTACCAACCAACGGCCAACAAATAAATTGTAGCTATCACAAAGCTATGTGGTACATGCATACATCACACAATACACGCTCTAGATAAATTGGGCAAGCAACAACAGGGAAGGGTGCAAGCGTAGGCGACACACTGCAGCTAATGTTCAGAGCAGTGACCCATGATTGTAGGTGGCACACCACAGCTATCGGTTTTGCACCATGCACCCCCCCCCCCACCGCCACCCCCACCCACCCCCTTCACAACCACCTCGCAAATACAAATACAATTTATAAATCTACTACTAAAAATACTCAACCAATATTTATCCAATGCTATCATCACAGACTACGAAATCACATATACATAAATTGACATAAAGCACAACTTAGACTAGGACAATCTATTAATCACAGCCTAACTTTGCAAAATGATAATGCCTAAATCAGCCACACAATCACAGTAAACCAGTCATCTAACAAATAGCTACGCAGGTGGGAGTGCAATCTGTTCTAAGTGTAGGCGGCACACCGCAGCTAACGTTTAGACCAGTGGACCAGTATTGTAGGCAGCACACCGCAGCTAATGGTCTGAATCATGCTCTTCTCCACCAAAACTTAGCACAGCTTACACTTCAATCATGACCACCAACCCCCACCCCACCCCCATTAATAAGCAATAAGAACCTAAAAATATTGCCCGTAACCAAATACCTGGGGACTTAAACTAAGTCATGTAAGTGTTAAGTAAGTAACTAACCTAATACCAGACACAACTTTTTTATTTCAAAACTATAAAGTAAAACAATTGTACACATGTAAATAGATTGTATTCTTTTCTGTATAGTGTAAATAATCCCTTTTGCCTTGCTGGAAGCCAGAGGTAAGTATGTTAAGACACAACTGATACTACCGGGACAATAAGAAGCCTTGGCTTATGTCCCGAGATTTTTTATATTGATATTAATATTGAAGTGGATCACCCACCTGTATTTATAAATCTGAGTTCACCATCATATATCGGAGTTCACCGCCTGTTTATGACCAATTTTGATTCAGAGATTATGCTGCCAAATTCTTATTCCTCCTTAACAATAATGTCCCCACCATATGCAACATGATATGCAACAATTTATTTGGCTTTCACTCTAAGCGTTCAACAATACCACCATAGAATTCCAGGGGTGGATTTTACGGGACTTTCTATGCCTGACAGTGATCTCGCAGTTGAGCGGATTTCTATGGTAACTAATATCTGATCAATTTGAGATTGAGGTTACCATGGAGATTTGCACGTGTGAGCGATTCTGGGCTGTGAGGTTTTGTGAAATCCACCTAATGGTGGCAAGTCTTTTTTGCTTATTGCACGGGCCTTTGACTTTTTTAGCAGATTTGATGTAGTAGAGGTGTACGTGCTACTATATAGATATACCCAGTGTGTATTTGTGTGGTTGTATGTGTATTTCTGGGATTGTGTCGCCTATGTTGGAGGGATTCAAGGGCCTGTGTTTATTGTCATCTAGTCACCTATATAAATTGTCATCTAGTCATAGATATAGGGGTACCTCTTTTGATACCATAATAATCTATAGTTAATACTATATTATGCATGTATTATTTCTTTGATGGTACTTTATATGTACACTGCCTGTCATTGATGGTGTTTGGTACAAAAAATATTATCTTATGTTATCACAGGCAAATCTATTGGAAAATTCTCCTTCAGATCCTGTATTTAAATCCACATTGTACAGCTTTTTATACGATACTGGCAGGGATTGCCCTGTCAGTATCTAGTATAATGTATAGCCGGTTTTGCTCCTATAACTATAATACAGATGGGTGTGTTGGCTTTTCTTGCGCCTCGTACTATCTAGAACTAGCGTAAATGTTTATATATGTATATTATGTATATATGTACATATTATATATATATAATGTACAAATATATGTATCCATCGTATACTACATGTCAACAAAAAGTTCCTACACCGGTAACAGTGACAAATAGTTATAATAATAAGTATTTTGACCAACAAAAGGCCATACAAATCAAATCAAATCAAATCAAATCAAATCAAATAAACTTTATTTGTTGCTATTTTATGATTATATATACATTGATTATAGGAATCCATCAAAGGCAATGCCTATAAGGCGATGGAACCTTTACATATATAACGTACAGACATACGGCCTCTTCTTTTTTTTACATGCAGATTCCCCCAAGTGATGAGGCACCTCCGTGTGGAGCTTTAAAACAGTTTATATTGAAAGCAACACGATAACGATAGTTAATTATGACGCAAAAAACACAACAGCAAACAGGAACGAAGAAACATGTACGTGCAGTGGATCGGTGGTCCTGACATAGAGCTGTCAGGAGACGGGTTCTTTCTTTGTGACAGGTTAGAATCCAGTCTCTGCTGATTCGTTCAATTAAGGATATGGGTTTTACTGATATTGACGCTGGTATGTCAGGATGCAGTGGATTGAGCAGCAGCAGGGTCACGGTTTCGTCATTCGGCTTGCACTGGATTGCTCTGTACAGTTGCAGAGAGTGTGGCTGTCGAGTCTCTGCCAAGGCGGCGCAGAATACCAGGAAGTGTGAGGTATCTTTGTTGCCGTCATTACATAGCCGACAGACTGGAGAAATGGTGCCTTTTCTGTCCCATTTTGCCACGGTAGACTGGAGTTGATAGGTTCTGGTCAGGAGTCTGGCCTTGACGATAGCCTTCTTGGTCTCCCGTAGAGTTGCTGTGGACTCTGACCAGATTGGAGCTGGACCATTCTCAAGTGTGATCATTGACTGCGACATAAACTGCATGGTTGACATTCCAGATGCTGTGTCCCATAGGTGCGTGGGCCAGAAGCTTGCTATTCCTTTGTTGACCTGATGTTTCCATTCTATTTTTAGGGAGGCTGTGCTAGGAGAACATGGGCCGACGGTAGATAATATTTCAAGAGGAGCTGATGTATGTATGACAGCCATGACCTACTGGAGAGAGATTTCATTGCAAGTTGTTGCAGTATGATTGTATGTCTCATACGTCGTAATGATGATGATGCTGATGATGATGATGATGATGATGATGATGATGATGATGATGATGATGATGATGATGATGATAGGCTATGCCTCTGGTGGACTCCCTGTATGCACAATATATTGTAAATATCATTCAGCCAAATAAATGAAGATTCAATTCAATTCATGATTATGAAAGCGGTTGAACCCGACTACACCACACCGATGTTTGACCGGTTACAAGGGGGAAATATCTGAACACAACAAGAAAATGGCTTATCACTATAACAATGACTATCACAATATTTATCACTACTCAAGAAAACCATCATCGACCACCTTGGCGAGAATTCCTGGAAATATATCTCCAGCATAGAAGATCACCTCGTAAAACTTATTATCGACTGTACAAGTCTAGTTCAAGTTCAAGTTCAAGATTATTTATTTTGATATAGAATATACATTTACAGTTTCACAACAGGTAGTCCACCAAAGGCAGAGCCTATGTGGTGGTGGACCCCTACATATAACATATAACAACAATATAGGACATGAGAATACTGAATACATAAGGTTAACATGTCATAGTCCTATATATACATATAGTTAACTGTCTCGCTGCCAAGCCTCTGCAGTCTACATTTTCCATGGAGCCTAACTCAGGGTATGCTGAGTACCTCTAAAAAAATAAAAAATAAAAAATTTGACCGAACGTTGTCGGTGGCTAAGCCACAAGCAACTTTCAGTCAAATTTTTTCTAAAATACTCAGCCAATCCAGTCATTGCCAATTGGAGTTATTGTCCGCTTCCAGCAGTCCAACAGTTAATAGACGTATGACAATTTACATTTTTACAGGGAAAGACATGACAGAGGGAGGTGTGCTTATCTTGCTTAAGTTAATAATTTTTTTTTTTTAGGCTGTGATGGTAGAGGTAATTGTTTGGTAGTTACCATTATGACAGATATTCTTATTCTTATTATTATTATTATTATTTATTATTATTATTATTATTAATATTATTATTATTATTATTATTATTATTATTATTTTTTTTTTTATTATTATTATTATTATTATTTGTTCTGGTAACTGGGTGCAAGTATGAGAATAGCATGCCATGATGGTGAGTGTTTTGCAGAGTCTAGTAGGTTTCTATAATCTTCTTTTTGATATTCTGCTTAAAGTAGTGTAGCTTTAAGATGTCTGTGCGTGTGCCTGTGTCTGCATTATTCCATAACTGAATTGCTTTGTATGAGGGTTTTTGTTGTGCTGCTTTTGTTTGGTGGTGTGTTGAATGGAGGTTATTTCTTGTTCTTGTGTTGTGAGGATGCAATTGTGTATTGGGCATAAAGATGTTAGATAAGGATGAGGGTAAGTTACCATTGTGGAAGTCCCTTAAGATTGTGTATAGTTGGAGCCCTCCTATGTCCTCAAGTTTTAAGACCTTTTCTGATTTAAAGATATCCTGGCCACCTGCTGTTTGTGAAAATAGTTTAATAGATTGCTTTTGCAGAGATTTTAGTTTGTATGTCAGGGCTGGATTACTACCTAACAACTTCTCATTATTATGTGAATTAGAATGTATAACTAGAAAACTATGTTACAACCTGCATTGCGGTAGAAGCTTCCTCTTTAACCAGCTTCCACAACAACATTAATCAACAGTGACTGCTGTTAACTGATATCCTGAATCAGAACTGTATTTATATATAATTGTCCATGCACTCTGGTGCTGAACAGTGTTTGTGTTGTTATTATTATTATTATTATTATTATTGAACTGTATTCGCACAACATATTTAGCTAATCTATAATTGCGGCCTAAATTACAATTATATGAAGTTCATAAATCAAACTGTAGTTTATGTAACCACACATGTGGGTTCTCCTAGAGGAGGGATATACGAACAACAGCAACAATAATGGCAGCCTGCGTACTAAGAACTCTTTGCATGAAAGAAGGTTTGTTACACGTGCAATCAATATTTTTAATGTTATCTGATTGCAGTTGCATGGTCTGAGTTTTGCAAATATTTGGCAGAACTCTGTTTTGAGTTTCAGATTCAGTGTCAAATAAACGAAAAGCGGTGTCTTAAGTAACGACTTTCTGCTCATTCCACAGACAGACAGAGGCCGTGACAGGGCATTGCCCAATAATATTATTGTGTTCCCTTTATTTGCGCACCCCCCCCCCCTCCCCTCTCTTTGCGCATACGCATTCAACCTCTCGTGAGAGTCGCACACACATTGATTCACATGTCAAGCTATGGTTATTCATTTTGCTGATGCAAGACTTTCTCCACTTGTCGCTTGAAATTGTGAAACTACTTGTCAATACTCAATATAGGTTTAAAGCAGTGCTGTTATTTTCTGACACTGACATTATTTCAAAATTTTCACATCTATGTCAAAAATTGGCCTTAGAAACAGAAATATTACGCCTGCAGCCTT
The DNA here is from genome assembly GCA_034401795.1 of Chaetoderma sp. LZ-2023a. Lineage (NCBI taxonomy): Eukaryota > Metazoa > Mollusca > Caudofoveata > Chaetodermatida > Chaetodermatidae > Chaetoderma > Chaetoderma sp. LZ-2023a. The sequence continues at coordinate 81,797,970 of CM067370.1, read as the reverse complement.
GTACCTAGAGCTGGGCGGTATTGATATTTACATGACGGTATCGGTACCATGAAGAAATACTGCGGTACCACGGTATACCGTCATCTGAGCTTGAGGCATGCCACGAAATTAGAACTATTTTTCCCATTTCCTTTTCACTGCCATCTCCAATCAACGGTAAATACAGGTTAAATAAATAAATCGGCTTCCCGATTTAGAGAAGAAAAACATGGCCATTTAGTTTCACGATTTTATCAGGTCACTATTTTTATTGACGTAATATCATTCACAGGAATATCGGTCAAAGGGTGTGGTCGACTCGCTAACTATTACCCGCTGTTTGAGACTATTGGTGCACTATTTTCAATCTGGATTGTTCTTGCCTATTAATGCAAGCAAACGGTAAATTGTAGTTTGGCAGTCGAGCGCTTTGATAAACAGAGTCCAGACAAAATCCGCGAGTATTTAAACGGGGCGAGTGTTGTACTCTTTTATTTCTGTTAGAGTCGTATATTCTGTTACTCGCGAAAACAGGCCTATACACATACATATAACACGACATTGAATATAGCTGATTCCGAAGCTTCTGATAATTACCGAGTACCCGATGTGCAGACTCCAGAGTTGCCCTTATGCGTCCTTTTGCGTGTATATACGCATAAAAATGTCAGAGGGACGCATACAAATTAACCCTCTGCATCCCCGAGGACACACGAGGGACACAGTGAAAAAGTGTAACGGAAACTGGTAACTTTGGTGTGTGCTTAATTATCGATTATATTATCATGTGTGTATATTTATTTGTGCATGTTTTTACTATTAAAAATATACCTAATGTATTGTGTGTTCAATAAAAATGAACCTACTGCGTTGTTTAAGACTATGATTTGTTGTATGTTTTCTTGCACAACTCAAAGTTGTTAATGCCCATAAATCAGATTCAACCACCACATTTAATTGTAAACACACTTGAGAAATCCAATACAACTGATCAAGCGTATACAAATGTGTCTCGGCGTCTTAACCCTTTCACATCTCAGAACATTGGACAGATCACAACGTTGTTATCACTAATCTGCTGAATATTTTGAAATTAATTTGCGCATGCCTACTTGCCTAAAGCAGCAATGAGTTACAGGCAAAATATCTTTTTCTATTTACTTATCAAAATATCTTTCTAAATGGATGAAGGAATATATGGAAGATATTGTGATATCTTTTACATTTGAATGGTCATTTGACGGATTAGCGGCGATGTCTTTGTATTGCTGTTTGAATAATGGTATCAATACGCGCTATAAGCCGTCTTTTATTTAGCAATAGCGGCTGATTGATTGACTGATGGATTAGTGTTTTATAATGTTTAGCAATACTCGATCGTTAGGTTTTCCCAATTTCTCAACTAAAAAGGTCATCCCAGCAACGATGTTCAACGATATCATCGATCTACAGGTAGGCATGCGTTAAAATATTGATTTTTTTCCAAACAGCGTGTAGCTCAAAGCTCTCCGATACAAGCGTCCTTATTGGATACACGCTAATGCGTTATCTATGCTTCAACCAATCAGCAATCGCGTTACATAGTTACTCCCTATGAATTAGACATATCCGGTTATTGGCTGATATATTTTCACTAATTACGCAGTTTAATCTGATTTATACAGATTATGTTTGATAAATTATTGTTTAGTCTGATCTTAACCTATTTATTCCACTATATTTCGTCATTCCAGTTAAATTATAAAAAATACGCCCGCATTATATCGAAGTAGGTCAAGTCGTCCTTGAGCAAACTCGCCCCAGATACTCGTAATTTTTCAATTCGTCCAAAGTCAAGTTAGGGTTTAATAGAAAAATTAATGCAGTAGTCTTTGCTAATTACTAAAGTCGTGGTCTTTGGAAATGTTAATCATACAAGGTTGTCAATGTATGTTGGTTGGTTGGTTTATCAGACAACAAACAAGTACAGTGCTTTAAGTTATTGTGTATTGACATGCAGTTCAAATATTATTAGTTAAATATACAAGGGCCACTTCAATAGATCAATTTTAGCCACCATTGTAGATCACAGAATACATATTTTTGAAAATTTACCACTGGAATGACTGGCACTGTTTTCAACATGTTTAATAAAGTGCTTTACAATTAGATCAATGTGTTGTGTTTATTTTAAGAAAAAAACATGGGACCCCCATATTTCAGATGAGGACCCCATGGGACCCCCAGATTTTACAGTGGGACCCCCAAATCTGAGGGTGTGGGGTCCTTGGGACCCCCAAAAATCAGATCTGGGCAACACTGGCAGACTCGTTACTCGCCATGCTTCACGTGAACAATGCGTGTAAAAAGCTATTTCCGCGAACTTCCGACGTGTAGCCAGTTGAAAAATTAATTACAAAAACTAAAACACTATAATTTTTAGGTGTCGTTACTTAAACTGGATTTAATCGTTAAAGAAATTTATTAAAACAAGCCAGAAAAAAAATAATAACTTCAACGCTTGCTCGTTGTTAATAAATTAGCACGTGATCAAAACGGCGCGAGCAAATACTACGTTTTAGTAAATTTTCATTGATAAATTCAGCATAGTAATGTATTTTCCCACGGTCTAGTTCATGAACAACCAATCAGATACGTCTTTGCGAGATGTTATTTTGTTATTCTAGCGTGTTTGTTCGGTGACAAAATGTTTGGAGTAATAAATTACAAATAATAGAAACGGGAATAGGGAATATATTATAGTGTAATTACTACCGGCAGACGGCCAGAGAATGAGTTTAGATGTTTTAAATAAAGCAATTTTACCGTGAGACTTTCAAGACGTGCGTTTGACATACAATTCTGCCTGTCATTATTTTGTAATTGATGTCTTGATGTTTGTTTTTACAACGACCCTTTCACCTCAACTCGGCTAATAGTTAGGGATGCCTGTATTTTTGGCACTATTAGCACTTATTTACCCTTGGTCAAGTCAGATTTTATGAATATATTTCTCAAATATTGGTCAACCATTATGGACGGTATTCACGGTATTTGGAAATGTCAACGGTATCGGTTCACGGTATACCGCGGTCCTCACGGTACTACCGTCAGACTGCCCAGCTCTACTTGTACCTATATTTAATGATTAAATAATTTCAGATGACATCTTCCCCTTTAAGAATAACACATGTTTTTACGCAGTCAGGGCCAACATTTGTCAAACCAATTTTTCAAATATGAAACATGTTACCATTGGTTAATCTTCAGCAACAATACGTTTATGTGAAACATATGTTAAAGATGTGGTAGCATATGTGGCAAAACAAATACTTTTTGCCTGTATGCAAAAAGTGAGTATGCCATTGGATTGGGTAGCTTGTCCTTTTGGGCTGTATTTTACGCAGACCGACAATTAAAAAGTCAAGTTGCATACAGGTGAATAAGAACCCATGCTAGTTTCTTATATTTATTCAACAATTGCAATTTTTGCTCACACGATTTGATAGGCGCCGATAATCCAAACAGGTGCAATATGTGGGTACCATACGATAATATGAAAATAAGCATTGCCTATAAGCGAACGCAGACGCCATTTATTGCTTAAATAAATAGGACGAATTTGTATATGGTCAAAATTTCCTAAATGCATATATGCCCATGTACAGTACATTTGAAGCTAATTTTTAATCATGCATGGAGGGCATTCTGGTAAATCCAGTCCACGGTATTCACAGCAGTGTGTCTGCCAATTGTTAGTGATATCCGCCAGCATTATTGCATCTTTTAGCGGGGCCTACACCATTAAATAGTTGCGCCAGTCATATCGCGGTGCTCCTCGCTATTTGGGGAAATACAAACAAGTTCATCGTAACTATGATGTCATAATGAAATGTTGTCCGCTAGAATTTTTAGATCCCATTTCTCCAGACATAAGCTACAAAAAACGGGAATTAATGCATGTCTGCGAGTAAATACATGAAGGTACATTCCATCTGGGTGTGAATCGCGTGGTACCCGGCCTTAAATTTCCTGCTATCGACTCTAAATACATACCACATTGACAACAACGACTTGCCACGGCCATAAGTGCTAAAAATAATATGAGACAATCAACCATACCTCGTATTGCACAGGGTTGGGTTTTGGACAGTCCAAAACTAACTTTGAGCAGACATTGTCCAAAACCTGTCTTAAATGGTTTAAACCATTCCAAAACTGTCCAAAACTATGTTGGACATATCACCATACTCTTATGCATCATAATCCTATTAAAAAATAACAAGAAATCAGAGATTGCATCAAAAGCACTATATTAAACAAATCCATTTATTATATGAGTTATTATTACATTTTTATCAAATACATACAATTAAAACTTAAAAGGCTTAATTAGGTTTAATTAGTAGTCCAAATCAGACAGCCCTCAACATCCTGTAGCAAAACACTAGCTTTGACGCTTTCTCTACTCCAAGCCTATTACGGATTTTAGTGTGGATATAGCTAAAATTGCTCAAAATTCTCTCAATCGATGCTGATGAAGCTGGTGCTTCAAGCAGCTGAATAGCCATATCAATAAAATCACCTGGCACACCTAGTGTTTTCAAGGCCTTTCACACCATGTCACTGAAGGCACTTGAACTGCAGCATCACAGAAATATGATGCAGGAAATGGGCTGCTTTTAGCCTGGTATGCAATAAATGTTGCTATAAAGCTAGGGTTCTTAGCTATTATTCAGTTGTTCACTTCTTCAAACTGTTTTGCTACCAGCATCTCGCCCTGAAACTTTGGATGTAATGTGTATGCGACAAGATGCTCTGGCAGGATTGCCTTGCTGAAACGTGCTAACAGAGTTTTCTTGTGTGGTTCTAGCAGAGTGTTGTTTAGTAATTCAAGCCAAACATGCCATGCATCGGCTAGTGTTGATGTGTCACTCTGACATGTGTCAATTGCTATTGAAATTGGCCGAAGTTGTTCGGCTAAGTCTCTTGCATTTCTAAACAGGTTAAAGTCCATTATCTTCTTGACAATAGAATTATCTATTTCTTCTTCATGGTCTTGTACAATTTTCATGAAATGTGGACGGTTGTGAATGAAGGAGTCAATACACACGAGTTGACTCTTCCATCTAGTGTCACAAGGAAGCTGTGGCTTAACACTACCAATACATTCCGAGAGCCAGGATAGTGGCTTGTGGTGATTCCTGAAATATTTTTGAATCTCAACTACATGCTTAATTAGCGTATCCGGTGTTATGTCTTGCCCTAGTAAGTTTAGCCAGTGTGCAGAACAGCCATAGACAATAAGATCATTGTCATCAGCCTTCAAACCTTCACGCATTTTTTCCATGTTCTTTGCATTATCTGTGACAATGCTCTTAACTGTACAGTTGTATTTTGTCTTAGCATATTGTATTGTCTCTTGACACTTCACCTTACAGTTTTCAGCACTTTTAGTCATAGAACCAGTGTCAAAGCTGTTTAGCAAGAAGCTCTTTCCTTCTACTTGCAAGCAGGATGCTTTGATAGGTTCATTGTGAATGTTACTCCACCCATCCTCCACTAATGTTGCTGTCTTGCCATCAAGAATCACCTTCATATCCTCTATCACCTGATCATGCACAGCATCTAGAAGCTTTCCACCAATCAGTTTACGTGAAGGGGGTTTATATCCTGGGCGTAGCATACTAACAACTTTTATGAACTGCGGATGTTCAGCCATTGAAAATGGAAGGTTACAAGCATAAAACAACCTCGCGACTTCTATATCTATTGCTGACTTCATCGCTGAGGTGGTAGTGATACAATGTCGGCTCAGATCGGGTTGAATTGAGAATTGAACTGGACAGGTTGGTGAGGGTGGTGCTGATTGTGATGGCAATTCTTCTCTTAGTCGCTTTGTGCATGGTGCAGCTGATGGTTTGTCCAGCTGAAACAAAGAAAAGGGATATTACATGTGCTATATAAGCCAAATGTAGATATACACCCTACCTGGTCCAAGCCATTTGGGGACAAGATATGATAATCTTTTTAAAAATTTACATTGAAATGACTGGCATTGCAACAAAATCAGTCATTCCTGGTTAAGCAGATCATTGTGTGTTATTTCTAATCTTAAGCCAGCGCCCTCACAGGCCAATTATCACACCTATACCATTGAATTTTAAAGAGGCTCAGCATGTGATTGTGGTTATCAGAGATTATCAGACCTGGCTCTATTACTAGCATGGCAAAGAGAATAATTAACTCAGGTATCTGAACTAAAGGTGAGACATCCTGTTGATAACCCCTATGCGGCCAAGACAATTACAGTGAATAGTAACCTTACCTACATTGTACATTATGACTTTTAAACACAACTTAGCACACATTTTTGAAGATTTTTCACTGAAATGACTGGCTTAGTAAAAGCGGCAGTCATTTCACGAGTAAATTTGTTTTCCAGTCAAATTAGTTTCAAAATATTCTGCAGTTTTCCCGCATAGTGTCCTTGAAAATGATAGCTGAGGAATTCATCGGTGAAAGGGTTAAGGCATGTATTAGATATATTGGACTCCTAGCACTCCAATGTCAACAAAAAACATTTTTCAAATAAAATTAAAAGATACTGTTTTTTTATTTTCAACAAATTTGTCATCGCCCAACAAAATTGTTGAAAAATGAAAACCAGTTTCCTTGGTATAGTCACAATAAAATATAGAACTTTTAATTATTGACATTAGAGGGCAAGGGGTTAAGCATTAATTTTATTTACCTTCAAAATCTTGATGTCTTAGCTGATATGTGTGTCTGCACTGTCTGTATCAGCCCGTTCAACAGGACTTTCAGTAGACTTCTCATGCTTCTCATAGTGTATTTTCATCCTTGCTACCTTGTTGACAACTGTGTACTCAAACTCTCTACACTTAGCCATTTGTTTGCCATTAATCTTAACTTCCAAAAAGTGCTTCCAAATTGGATCCTTAGGCCTACCACCTTTGAAATACATATTAACTATTTCAAATACCATCAACACATAAATATTCAGGACAACAGAAGAATTCAAAGATTAATGTAGCACAAGGATATCTTTTTACTAATTGTCTAATTGATATCTAGCATTAACTGAGGATAGATGAAAACATGAAGAATCTAATTTATATTCTATCAGCTTAATGCCTTAATCCCAAATTTGCATAAGATCTTATGTAAACATAGCTAATGTGTGTACTGAGTAGTGCATTCTAAAATAGCCTTAGAGGCAAGGGTCAGTTAATTGTTGAAACAACATCTTAGCAGACTATATTTGGGGGCCATGAAGAAACCATAAAAGCTATATCATAAGCCGAAATTGGAACCAAAAAAAGCTTGCGACTGGAAACGAAGCTTTGAATAATGAATTCCTGTTGCTATGGTGATCATTTAGAAGCGTGGCAATTTTATATCGCCCAATGTTAGATGATCCCAACTTTGCGCTGAGTCACAGTAAAATATTATTGACTCTCCGACAGCTCTCTCGTATCGCGAGGCCTCTTATGGCGCGTTATCGAGTGAAAATAATGAGGATTCCTCCTGTTGCTATGGCATTATGATCAGCTATGGTAAATTAAATTTAAAATAAATTAGTGTATATGTGCAGGTTTTAACTTGTCATCTAAAGGTGGGGTGGAGGGTGGCCCTCAACAAGTGAATGTTGGTGTCTCAAGCTCAACTTTACAGGATAGCTGTTGAATATTTTGAAAATAATTTGACTGGAAACTATTGCTGCAACATTTTCCAGTCAAATTATTTTCAAAATATTCAACAAAAAATGTGCTGCTGTAATGAAATTCATATCTGGCTTGCATCCTGAAAAATGCTGAGCCACTCCTAGACAATATGCAGTTCCTGAGAAATGTCCATTTGCAGATCAAGAAAAGCCTATTTTTGAAGATTTATCACAGTAATGACTGGCTTGGTCACCATGTCAGTCATTCCAGGGGTAAATTTTCAAAAAAAAGTCTTCTGACCTGCAAATGCACATTTTCTATAAAATTTTCTATTTACACTTAAATCCTTTGTTTTATCATGTCATTGTGTATGTATGCAGTGGTCCTGAGAAATGTCCATTTGCAGATCAAGCAAAGACTATTTTTGAAGATTGATCACACTAATGGCTGGCCTGGTCACCATGTCAGTCATTCCAGTGATAAATTTTCAAAAAAAGTCTTCTGACCTGCAAATGCCCATTTTCTATTTACACGTAAACCATTTGTTTTATCATGTCATGATGTATGTATGCAGTGGTCCTGAGAAATGTCCATTTGCAGATAAAAAAATACTGTTTTTGAAGATTTATCACTGTAATGACTGGCCTGGTCACTATGTCAGTCATTCCAGTGGTAAATTTTCAAAAAAACCTCATTTTAATTTAATTTTTATCTTTCCTGAGTGTTATCCATCCATATCAACATTAAATTTGCCATGATTGTATCCAGTTATTTTAACTGTCATATCAACAAATAGAGTGCTGTATATCTTTCTATCTGTGATGAGTGCTATCTGATGTTAAATTAGTTGATTATTTATTTTGATATGTTGTTTTATAAAGTTTAATAATATGATGAACTTAGTAACTGTGTTTGTTTTTTGTCTGATTGAAAGTCGTAAATTAGGTCTGGAAAATTTGAAATTGAGTCTTGAAAAAGTATGGAATTTAATTCTGCTGAAGATGTATGAACCCTGATTCTAGTTGAAATGCCAATGGTCCAGGTGACCGATACAGGTCCCTTGGGCCTCTTGTATATATCACTGGTAACAGTGCATTTAGATTATGCTAGTTCTGTCTGGGCCCCATACAAAATCAAACACATCGAACAACTAGAATCTACAAAGGAGGGCGACTAGGCAACTTCCGGGAATGAAGGACTTAAGATATCCAGAAAGCTCAAGAAACTGAAGCTCCCAACACTGAGTTACAGGCCCGTTCGAGGAGACATGATAGGTCGATGTACAAGATGATCAGTGGGAAGTATAATCTAAGCTCATGTAATTTTATAAAAATGTGGAACGACATGACATCAAGATCTAGCAACCGTGGCAATTCAAAAAAGATATATCCACGAAGACCCAGGACATTGCTCCACAAAAATTCATACACTGTAAGCCTCTAATATAATAATGGAAATAATTCATGGAGTTAGTAAAAACACATAAATCAATGAGAACGTAATCTTTGCTTCCACAAAATCAAGATTATGAGAAAAAATAAAGCTGTTATTTACTCTGAATACACACCAGGCTGAATTGCAGAGAGGATTTAGAGAAGGTAGTTCATATATAAATGCAACACTAATGCTAACAGAAGCAATTCTGGAGGCGAAGGAGAAGAAAACCTGTGTACTTGGTTTCTTTAGGTGCAGAGAAAGCTTTCGATGTTGTGTGGGTCAAGGGGTCTGTTGAGTAAAATGCATCAGATAAACCTCCCAGGCAATCTGTGGAACCTCCTAGAAGAATGTATGACAAGCCCAAGTCAAGAGTAAAGTGGGACGGAAACCTCTCCAGTCAGGTGGATCTACTGCAAGGCATGAGACAGGGAGGTATAACTCTTCGCTGTTACCTCCAATTCATAAACCCATGTTTGTGGGAGGTAGAGGATATGAAGTTTGGCATGAAGATCGGCTGTGTTGAGATCTCGGCCCCAAGTTGAGCCGATGACATTATTTGTATACCAGATTCTCCTCTACATATGCGGGTGTTGATCAATATTGCAAACCGATATACAACCAAGGAGCACTTCCTACATGTAATACAAATAAATGCACTAGCATAGTAGTCAACAAGAAAGGAAACAATACTCCTACCTTCTGGCTTGGGCAAAAGGAAGTTCCACCAAACAATATGCTGGTCCATCTAGGAGTAACCAGGATGGCAGACGGCAAGGTTGTTATTGAGCCTCTGATAGCCAGCGCATGTCGAACAATGTATGCCCTCCTTGGCGCCGGTCTGCATGGTAAACATGGTCTTACCCTGCGCTGATTCACAAGATATGGTAGCTGTACATAACCCCCAGAGTGACATATGGATTAGAGGCATGCTACCTAAGTCACGCAGATATACTGTGGCTAGAAAAGGTACATCGTCAGAAGCTAAAGCAAATCCGGTCCTTACCCGACAGGTGTGCGGATGTCGCAGTATACTCACTTTTAGGTGCTGAACATGTGGCAGCGGTGATTGATAAGAAGGTCCTTTCTCTGTAAGGCAACATCTGCAGGAGCCCCAAGTCGAAGGCGCATCAACTGGCTAGATAACAAATTGCGGTAAAGAAAATTGGAGCAATCAGCTGGTATTCGATGGTGAAAAGGGTCTTGTTCAAGTATAATCTCCCTTGAGCTTGAATATTACTGGAGAACCCATTGTCCAAGGCAACATGGAAGGACATGGTGAAGAAAGCCTTGAGCCAGCACTGGACTGCAAATTGGTGGTCAGAAATTAAGGAAATGGTTTCTTTAAAATTCCTGAACTCTAATGCTATGCATATGGGGAAGGCGCATCATGTTTGGTCCTCAGTGTGCGATGATCTGAGAGAAGTGGAGAAGGCTGCAGTCAAGGCAGAATTCCTAACAGGCACATACACACTGCAAGGCAACCAAGCGAAGTTCAATCAATATCGGATTGACCCTGTATCCTCTATGTGGTGAAGAAGCTGAAGATCGCTAGCACCTGATTGCCAGATGTTGGCTGTACTCTTGAATTACGCCAGAAGTATATATAGCAAGATTATCCAGTATTCTTCAGACGGTCGGTACGTCTTATCAAGCAGAGAACCTGATCAAGGAGATCCCCACTTTTGTACAGATAACTCTAGACAGTTCTCGAGTCTTATCGGACCAGTTTGATGCTTCGATACACTCAACAGGCATTGAGATTACCATCATCATCATTACAGATCACCTAATACAGAAGATAGAGAAGTGCACTTGTGATTTCCTTCACAGAGTTCCTACAATAGTAGAAATGCATAGTTTTATATATATACTTCCCATTCCACAGGGCCTTGCCCAATATAAAAATAGAGGTGTGGCCTCCTGCCGAGAATATGCCTCTAACGTAATGACCTGTCATCTTGTTACATCATCAAAATAATGATGTTTGGTTTTAAAAACTAAATCTTTTGACCGACAAAAGGCCTACACTCAGATGCGCCACCACGCTACACTCTTATCCGAGCGTCGACGAGAACAACCGGAAATTATTGAGTGCTGGCGGAAATTCGGCGGGAAGCGTCCTTAGAGACAGACCAGTCGGATCTAGTGATTTTACCGATCTCAAAGGTGAAATATAAGAACAAACCAGGTTTCATAGGAACTTTGCCTAAAATATACAACACAAAACGAGATATGGTTTTGTGATAACCAAATGTTAGTGTTTGTCAAATTCAAGTTCAATTTTTATTGCAAATGTGATATTTGCTGCGCCATTGAATATTTGTCACTCAATCTTTGTATATCAGAGGTCAGAGTAGCCTTACTAAATTCATCCAATTCATGTTATCTATTATGTTGCCTATTATTTTGAAATTCGAGTTGTTTCACCAATCCAGTACACTTAAAATTGTGCAGCACTAGGTGACTGCTCAATCTTCGATAATAAGATGTCATGAGATGATTTTGTCATATTTTCATATGTAATTGTAAAGATGTTTTGGCATAGCGTCTTTCTACAGGTATTAACTTAATAGGAAGACACCCCCCGCCACCCGACTCTTCCCTACTCACAACGTGATGAGTACTAAGTACTGTGAAAGCATATGAAATAAATAGTCTATACTTCTATGCAATGCATCAACTAATTGAAATACACTAGTTAGAATGTTTTGTTAGTATGTCTGTATATGTTATAATGTTGATTGCATGTTATATTATTCTGTTGTCTTCTAGTGTGCATGTACTAATGTTTTATGTATGTTTATGTATGGGGGTCTACAGTACATAGGCTATGCCTCTAGTGGACTCCCTGTATGCACAATATATATAGTGTAAATATCATTCAGATACAATAATGCAAATTCTTATTTTTGAAACTATTTTTTTTAAATTTATCACTGGAGTGACTGGCTCGGTTATCGAGCCAGGTATTCCAGTGATAAATTTCCAAAAATAGTCTTCTCTTTGCCTGAAAATGGACATTCCCCAAGACCACTGCAGAGGCTGGTTTTTGCCAGCTTGACCATTTCAAGGTTAAAATGCCTGCCTAAATTTTTTGATAGAATTCAATATGCCTACCAGTATGTATGTAGAACATAGTGTAATAACAACGTACTGGGCGTGTCCGTCTATAGTGGGCATGTTGGTCCAGGTAAAGGGTGTTCCCTAACCTGCTAGATTGATGCCTATAGGTTCCATCGTGTGGAGCTGGTGTATCCAATGGCATTCCTTTTGTCTCCTCCATGGTGTGGAGTTTTCATCATCGGGGTCTGATGAGAGAACCTGTATGATTCTAAACTGCATGTCTGTCAGTGTCCAGGTTTGTTGAAATGCCTGGCGACTGGGGTGTTGTGTCTCTCACTTTTGTTGAGGTTTGATATAGATCTCAGGTGTTCCTGAATTCGGATCTTAAAGGTGCGCAGGGATTCTCCCACGTATTGTTTGTTGCATTTGCTACATGTTAGGAGGTAGACGATGTTTCTAGTTTGGCAGTTACCTATGATTTTGGCCTTGTAGGTTAGGCCCGTGTGGGAGCTTGAGAAGAATCTGTTTTTCTCCATCCTGTGGCAGGTGGCACAGTTTTTTGTTTTGCATGCGATAAATGGGTTTCTGCGTTACAGGGGCGTGCTCTGTTGGGAGTTTGGCCCTGACAGTCGTGTCCTTGATTGTTTTCCTGTATCCAAACAGCGGTGGTTCTGGAAATTCTAACCTGCATTTGTTGCTGGCTTCCAGAATTGGCCAGTACTTTTTTATGGTTTTCTTCAGAAAATTGCCTGTCCTGGTGAACTCACATACAAAGATTGGTCTTTGTGTTTGAGTTTTGGCCGTTGATTTTGGTGGTGGGTGGAGGATTTGTTGTCTGTCTTGTGATCTGGCTTTGGCCCTGGATTTGTTCAGGATGCCTGTAGGGTAGCCTCATGCTTCAAAGTGTCCTTGTAGGAGGATACTGTTTTTGTCATAGTCTTCTATGAGCGTGCAGATGCGTCTCAACCTGAGGAATTGTCCGTATGGGGATGAGTCCTTGCAGTTTGAGGGATGGGCTGAGTCATAATGCAGGTAGCCGTGGGTATCTGTCGGTTTTGTGTAGAGATCAAAGATGATAGAATGATCCTGTGTCTGTTTGACCAGTGTGTCTAGAAAAGAAACTTGTGTTTCTGAGCATTCCATGGTGAATTTGATGCTCTGGTGAGCTTCATTCATGTATGTGACGAACTCTTCTAGGGCTGTTTTGCCGTATCTAACATACAGTGCAGGCTGGTATGGTGCAGTTTGCAGCAATCTTTGCTCTAAGTCGGCCATGAAGATGCATGCGAAGGTGCAGCGCATGCGAAGGTGCAGGCGGCCTTGCTTCCCATGGCGGTTCCTCCTATCTGTAGGTAGTGCTCGCCATAAACTCGAAGTTATTGCATTCGAGGACAAGTTTTAGAAGATTTAGTAATCCTCTGATGGAGCGATCACCGGGTACCCCTAATTTACTGCAGAATTTGTTACGCTTTTTATCAATGCGCTAAGGAAAGATATTCAGGCTTTAGTAGTTAAATGTTGGTACATTTCTACACCCTATGATGGCTGTCATGATTTACTTTTCAACCTATCAGAAAAAACCTAGTGCGCCTGCCTCGGTATATGCGCTCAGTCATAGAGGCGCCAGCTATAGTTTGGCAATGTGGTATAAAAGCAAACAGACAGGTAAGCTGTTGAATATTTTGAAACCAATTTGACTGGAAGTTGTTGCTGCCATTTGCAGTAACAACTTCCGGCCAAATTAGTGTCAAGATATTCAACGGGATGAGTATTGCATAATAAAGAATCTAATGCATTGGCGCTTACATGACATCACACACTATAGCTTGAGGAGACAAAATGGTGGCGATCACTGTTCAACATTTACTCGATTTTATAAAGCAGATAATGGACCTTTCCTTTTTTAGCTATGCCCCGCCCATCACTAGCTACGCTCCGCCCACACCTCGCCGTGTTGGGATTGATCGATCCCCAAATGCTCTAGCTATCAATTTCCTGAAAACTATACAGGGAAGCTGATGAATATTTTGTAACTAATTTGATTGGGTGCTGTTGCTGCCTATGGCAGCAACAGCGCTCAGTCAAATTAGTTTCAAAATACTCAACATAATTATTAAATAGTAAAAGCAAACAATTTGTACAACAATGCATAGACCGTCTTCAAATATGAGTTCATGACGTACTTATCGACGTAATTCATGACGTCATTCATTATGATGTCATTGTACACATCACGCAGTTCATTATGATGTCATATGATGGGTGGGTACTCTGGAAAGGTGAATTGCGATACAGATAAGGGAATGTGATAGGATATGAATGAAATGGAATCTATAAACCATATTCTATCGGTGCAATACAACATTTGAGATGAGATTAGCATCGCTTTAAAATGGCAATGTTCTCTTGTTTTATACTTACACACATGTACATGTCAATGTGCTTTCTTTGTTCACAGTTCATCAGAACAAAGCCATAATCAGTGCATACTTAAGAGAATCCTTAAAGGCAGTGAGTATAATCAGATAATGAATTTTAATGATCCTTAAAAATTTAGCCCATCTCTTTACATGTAGTGCTGAATTCTCCAGGGCAAGTCCAAGCTAACACACGTTTTGTATGGGACATTCAGAGATTTCAAAAACCTGTTTTTTAATTAGATATATTTTTCAAAGTTTTATATATATGTTGAGTGTTATTGATAAAACACCTGAGTGTCAACAAATTTCACATTATTGTACCGTTTTATAATGAATTTGACTTTGATATTGCAACGCAACTGTGTTTTGTTTGATATATATATATATACTCAAAATTTAAATATATTTTGTAGAATTTAATCAAGCTAAAGCTAGATCCAGGTAATTCTTGCAAAATACATGCGAATTGAAGCCAAGTCTAAAGCATCGTGTTGTGTCAGTCTCGGCTTGTGCATGTGCCAGTCTGACAGCTAGGCTACCTGCCTATTAGGGGCAGTTTTGTTTCATAAATTCTGTGTTTACTTGAGCCCGTTAGATATATCAAAGAGTATGCGTGATGGTACATGTAAGTATACTCTTGAAGTGAAATAGACATCACGGGATAAGATCTGCCGAGACTGATACAACACGATGCTTTAGAATTGGCTTCAATTTGCATGTGTTTTGTTAGAGCTTGATTAAATTCTACACAATATATTTAAATTTGAAGTGATAGAGCTAGGCATCTCACTTCATAATAGGCATGGGTGATATCGGTGAAGCCATGACAATATCGATATCTCATTATTTCAGCATGCTGAACTAAGATAACTGATTCAGTTGGCACTCTCAGGAGTGTCTTGACCAGTCTGGAGCAGATTTAGAAGTTATAGTTCCTTAAGTCTGGGGCTCTTGACTTGGATGACCTAATTTTCGTGAAAATTACTTGGCCGATTTTAGAAACATCTTTAAAAATCTTTAAAATCTGTTCAGGGGATCAGTGCAAAGCTCATAAAACATTATCTAGTGTAACGGCTGAACCGAGTTTGTTGAAGGGAGCTTGATTGGCCAGTGCTTTAGTGGCCATCTTGGATGACCTAGTTTTTGTGAAAATGACTTCACTGTAACTACTGAAAGGATCAGAGATAGATATATGATTAGGCACTAAAGTGCCAGTAAAGTTTGTTCAATGGAAGTTGATACATCGAACGACATGGGTGCAGTGGACCAATCAAAATGTAGTTCTCCTTCGATCAATACTCACCATTCTGTTACTTCTGATGTACAGCTGGCCCTGACAGCTGGCTCTAGGACTATAGACTTAGAAAGCTTTACTGACTCCTTGGAACCTGGTACTCGGCTCCCAACTGCCGAGTACCCGTCTACCATAGAGCTCATTCTTGTTTGCATAGCAACAAGAGCAATACATGCTTTCTAGCAGTTGGAAAGATTAAGAATTAAAGTCTAAGTCTTTTTGTGATAGCTAGTGCGTTTCTGCAAGGATATTTGGATTAACATGGATACCGCCGATGATAACCAGGTTGTATATTTCCTTATTATTCTATAGTTAAAAGAATTTTGTGTGTGTCGCATGTTCCAATTTCTAACCCCAAAGAATCTGGGAAATGTGTTAACAACGAAACATGCCGGATGATCGCCTTCTTTAAACCCCAACAGGCGATCGGCAGATATGAAAATATGTGTTTGCTACGGTATTTTTAACACGAATATCGGCTGACGTCGTTCTCCATAAGATCTGAGCGGTTGACGTCACACCCGTGTTGCTCGGATGTTTATGTGAAGAAAATTTTTTCATTATTTCGCGCATCTTATTCTCGGTGCTGCGTACTAAAATGGTACCAGAAAACTTTGGAATGTTCAAGTTTTGCGTGTTATCACGATCTGTTTGCAATGATCGGTGGTTGCAAAATTCTTGATTAAGATGTGTGGTCTGCGGTTTTACTGTGTGCTACAGCAGTTTGTTTACATTTTGTTGTTTCTTCACATATCGTTTTGGCTTTCGTTAGGAGTATAATTTATATTGATTGGTAAATATACCCCGAATGCTATGCGATATGATTCCTGGTTCCGTAATACATCCTGGAGGATCAGTTTATGGGTGTATTTATGCCCGCTTCGTTCTTGTCGTCATAGTCAATGCGATCTTTGCTGTAGTGTTGCGGGGTGGGGTGCGGGAGGGTTACAGTTAATTTATGGTCAATTTATTTGAAAATTAATTGTCTGCCTTCGTTCTTTGTCTCGTTCCGCTTGCTTATTGTAGGTTTGTGCTTATTTATAGGCCAAGCCAGCCCCGCCATCATGTGACAAGTGCCACAAGTTCATCCGGGTCCTGTTTAAGGACCATGTCTGCTTTAGGTGTACCTCATGTAACCTTGATAGTAGGTGTAATGTGTGTGCGGTGTGGTCCGTTGATATGATGATGAAGTTCCTTGCCCAGAAGGATTTGGCTGGGTCTGACGCGGGGTCAGGCGGTCCAAAATTAAATCGTGGAGCGTCCGGTTCGGCCCTTGGGGGCGCTCCACGTCTTCAGCTGGAGGTGGCGGAGATGGCACCGCCGGCGTGGTTTGGTCCGGCTATGCAGGGCTTTCTGCATAGCGTTCTGCCCACGCTGGTGTCGTCCCTGCTGCCGAAAGTTGTTGGGCAGTCTCTCCCCATGCTTGGTATGGACCCTGTCCTTGGACAGGGTTCTGGACTGGTCACCGAGGGAGCCGTCTCGTACAGCCCCCCCCTGGCAGTCCCGTCGGGCTCCGGCCTGACGGGTTCTGTCTCTGCGGCCACCTCCGGGTGGTCCAGTAGCGGTGGCCGGTCCGTCAAGTCCTCAAAGGGCGGAAAGAAGGGAGTGGATCGTATCTGAGGGTACGAGAGCTCCCTTCGTATCCGCCTGGACCGCACCTGTGCGACAAGAACAGCGGTGCCAGTTAGACCAGCCGAGCCAAGACCGAAATGGTTCTCTCTCTCTCTCTCTCGTTAAGAGAGGGGGGGAGCGGACCGCGAGCCAGACAACCCCGTTAGGCGTCGAGGCGTCTATAGTGGGTGAAAGGCTCATGCGTTTCGTCGAGGCTTGGCGAGGTGTGACGTCAGACAGTGGTCCTGGAATGGTTATCCCAGGGATACATGCCAGAGTGGTGGGACTTTCCGCCACAGAATCTGTCTTTGGCAACTGTCTGGACACCCGTACCAAGGGAACCAGACAAGTTAGAAGCCATTCAAAACGAAGTGTCAGGTTTGCTTCTGAAGGGAGCAATAAAACCAGCAAACCGGAACACTCCAGGCTTCTATTCAAATATGTTCCTTGTTCCCAAGAGCACAGGGGGATGGAGACCCGTACTCAATCTCAGGCCATTAGATTAGTTTATCCATACGCCTCGGTTCCAGATGGAAACGCCGAGGTCGGTAATGGCGGGATTGAGGAAAGGAATGTGGTGTGTGTCGATCGATCTGAAAGATGCATATTTCCACATTCCAATGAACAGGAGTTGTCACAGGTTTCTGAGATTTGCGTTTCAGAATCAAGTATGGGAGTTTATTGTCCTCCCGTTTGGCCTGTCGACAGCTCCAAGGGTTTTCACAAGAGTGGCCCTTGCGGTGACAGCGTTTCTCAGAAATGATAACGTGGCGCTACACACCTACATAGACGATTGGCTGATCAAGGCAGACACGGCAGCCAGGTTAGAGGTGCATACTCCTCTGACTCTGAAGTTACTTTCAGATCTAGGCTGGATAGTCAACAAGGAGAAATCCGAGTTGACCCCCACTCAACATTTCGTTTATTTAGGGATGCGATTCGATCTCGAGGAGGGCAGGGTTTACCCGTCAGAGCCCAGAGTGGTGTCTCTGTTGGCCATCCTCAAGAGTTTTCGAGTGGGAAACCACATTCAGGCGAGGCGGTTTCTTCAGATGCTGGACATGATGGTCTCCATGGAGCAGGTGATCCCGTACGCTGCTCTAATGCGAAGACCTATCCAGTTGTATCTGATGTCTCTGTGGAAACAGAGAACAGAACCCCTGTCAAAACTGGTGCCAGTTTTGGAGTCGATAATGTCGCATCTTGTATGGTGGAAAAAGCGTCAGAATCTCCTAGTAGGGGTTTCGCTGCACCTACCCCACCCCCAGCTGTCCGTATACACGGATGCATCGCTCGAGGTGTGGGGGGTCTGCCTGGGAGAACACCAGTTCTCGGGCACATGGACTCTCCAGGAGAGCCAGCTGCATATCAATCTGTTGGAAATGATGGCAGTGGAACTGGCGTTGGAAGAGTTTCTTCCGATGATCAGGGGCAAGGTGATATTGATACGGTCGGACAATTCGACGGTAGTATCATACATAAATCGCCAAGGCACTTGATTCAATGGTGCAGGAATTACTCGGTTGTTTTGAAAGCAGCTCACATTCCTGGGCGATTGACCATTCTGGCAGATGCTTTGTCTCTCAGACAGAGAATTCTGCCAACAGAATGGTCCCTCAACCCTCCAGTTCTACGAAGGATCTTCGAGCATTTGGGCAAACCCAACGTGGACTTGTTCGCCACAAGGGAAAATGCTCAAATCATGACTTATGTCTCGCCGATTCCAGATCCAAATGCCGTCGATACAGACGCTCTGGCGATAAGCTGGAGAGGGATGCACGCTTACGCGTACCCACCCACCATTCTTCTGCCGAAAGTATTGGTGAAGATCAGGGAGGAACCGTGTCTGGTCCTGCTAATAGCGCCGTATTGGCCCAGCAGGGCGTGGTTCATAGATCTGCTGGTGGAAAACCCAGTGCAGTTGCCTGAGATTCTGAACATAATCTCCCAGGCCAAGGGACGCTTCCTACACGAGCGTCCAGAAATGTTCAAATTGACTGCGTGGATGTTATCAAACAACGTTCCACGTCGGAAGGCTTTTCTCGACAAGCTGCTGATTTCATCGCAGCTGCGAGAAAGAGGTCAACCTTCAAGTCATATAACAACAAGGTTAACAGATTTGCAGACTGGTGTGAAGAAAGGGGTATTGATACCTTTCAATCCACTATTCAGCAAATAGCAGACTTTCTCTGTGAGCTGTTCTTTTCAGGACTAGCTCCCGTCACAATTGCTGGATACAAGTCAGCTTTGGCATCAGTTATCCCTTGTCTAGCCAACAGGGATAGTCCAGAGGTGGCCCAGTTAAATGTGATGGTGAAGGGAATGAGCAATCTCCGACCGAGACAACCGGTAGTCATTCCAGCCTGGAGTCTATCTTTAGTGCTTAATGTACTTGCCAAGCACCCTTTCGAACCGTTGCGTTCGGCTAGTCTAAAGCATTTGACTCTAAAGGCGGTTTTTCTATTGACAGCTTCCTCAGCTAGAAGGCGCAGTGAGATCCATGCGCTTTCGGCAGAGAGGGACCGATTTATTGTCTCCGGAGAGGGTCTGCGTCTTCTGCCAAGAGCAGAGTTTATGTCAAAGAATCAATCTTTGAGATATCCCGGCAAACCGATCATAATACCGAAGTTAACAAGGTTTGATTGTGATGCCAGTGTCTGGTGCCCAGTCCGTGCTTTGACTAAGTACAGGAAACGGACTGACTCGTTACGGTCGAACGATAGACATCTGTGGATCTGCCATAAGAAGCCTATGGCGCCGCATCCATCGATACTATCTCTCGGTGGGTAGTCGAATGCCTTCAGACTACTCATGAGATGGCGACTGGGCACCAGGTGCAAGGCGCAAGGGCACACGATGTTAGAGGAATAACCGCCCTTTACAGTGGTGTTCCGTTAGAGGACATCATGGCCGTTGCACAATGGCGCTGTGAGTCCTCATTTACGGATTACTATATGAGGGATGTGTCAGACTCAGCCAATCCACTCGCTTTGGCTGTTTTGAGACGATAGTTAAGTGACCACACTGCTCTTCACCCTTTTTTCACTTTGGTAAGAAAAGAATCTAAAGCAGGCATGGGCGAGCGAGAGGATGACAACCAGATTGTGTCACTGATGGCCGGACCAGTGAATGGTTGGAGGCGGTACGTCTGAAGTCCAATTATCATAAGGTAATTCAATAGTGAGATTTTTTTGTATTATGTCTATATATCATGTTCATTCATCTTATATATTCATGCTCATTCCCAGGCTAATACATGTGGATATGCAAGGAGCAGTTAACCCTCTTGGCATATTTGTGTTTCAGGCGAGATACATGTTCGTGAGTTCTCTCCCTTTTCTTAGGAGGAAAAGGGGGGGTGGGGAGGCAGTGATGCGAATGTGATTCGGTTCCGTTAACTTGGCGGTCCTTTTAGGTCTCCGTTAGTCAAGTTTTAAGTCTAAATCTTTCTCCAAGGGGCAAAAGTAGCATTGATGGCTTGCCCCTTCCCACCAGGTTACTGATCAAATCTGGTGTATATCAGAAGTAACAGAATGGTGAGTATTGATCGAAGGAGAATGAAGGAAATGTCAATTTCCCTTTCTCCGAGATCTGCCAATACTCACCATTCTGTTACGGACCCAGCCTCCCAGCCCCATGGTGGCAAGCCATGGATTTCTCTTGTTTGGTGGCTATGCAAACAATATGAGCTCTATGGTAGATGGGTACTCGGCAGTTGGGAGCCGAGTACCCGGTTCCAAGGAGTCGGTAAAGCTTTCTAAGTCTATAGTCCTAGAGCCAGCTGTCAGGGCCAGCTGTATATCAGAAGTAACAGAATGGTGAGTATTGTTAGATCTCGGAGAAAGGGAAATTGACATTTCCGTCATTCTCCGAGATCTAACAATACTCACCATTCTGTTACGGACCCAGCCTCCCAGCCCCACGGAGGCAAGCCATGGATTTCTCTTGTTTGGTGGCTATGCAAACAATATGAGCTCTATGGTAGACGGGTACTCGGCAGTTGGGAGCCGAGTACCCGGTTCCAAGGAGTCGGTAAAGCTTTCTAAGTCTATAGTCCTAGAGCCAGCTGTCAGGGCTAGCTGTATATCAGAAGTAACAGAATGGTGAGTATTGTTAGATCTCGGAGAAAGGGAAATTTAAATTTCCTTCATTTGATGACCATCTTGGATTTTCTGAATATTCCTGAGAAAATCATTAAATGACTACTTATTATTAACCCTTGGGCCAATTTTAATAAAACTAAATCTTTTGCACAGTTCTAATTAGATTAGTAGATTTTTTCAGTAGGCATCTCGTTTTGTTCAGTTTTACCAGTGACCAATAAATCCAGGTGAGTGATACAGGCCCCATGGGCCTTTTGGTCACATAACTTACAAAATATTAAGCAAGTTTCAAATAAGTTGGCTTGCGTTACCTTCTGTCCTATCAATATCTGTTATTTGCCTTGTGTTAATCTATGATCTCTGTCTTGCAGTCCTGGTCTGTACAACAAGCTAGAAAGTTCAGTTTAAACGTCTGCCGCTTTGCAGTGCCATCTACACAGAAAAAGACATTTGTCCGAGATAAACCACATGTTAACGTTGGAACAATAGGACACGTGGATCATGGTAAAACAACATTGACAGCAGCTATTACAAAAGGTATGTCATCTGATTAATCCTTAAATCATCGAATTTCTTCAAGAAAATTTTAATTTTCACATTGAGAAATGTCCATTTGCAGACAAAGAGAATATTATTATTATTATTGAAAATTTACCACTGGAATGAGTGGCTCGGATATCGAGCCAGTTATTCCAGTGGCAAATTAAAAAAAATAGTCTTCTCTTGGTCTACAAATAGACATTTCTAAAGAATCCTGCAGAGGCATTTTTTTTGCTGATATGAGTGTTAAAGATTTTGAACACAATATGGGTCGAGCCACTGCTTGATGTTCTCCAATACTGAGCAGGTGTTTGTCAAAATTGTGTAATTATTTCCCTAGTATAGTTAGAAGGGAAAATTATAATAAATGTATGAAGATCTACAGTACAGCTCAAAAATAACTTTTTACACATGTTTCCAAAGCAAAATAAAATCTACTGTTGAATATTTTGAACATAATTAAATTGGAAGACAGGCAATGTCTTCCAATCCAACTATGTTCAAGGTATTCAACAGAACCTTTCTTAGATTGTGTTCAAAATTGGTTTGTTTTGTAAATGTACAGACTTATTTATGAACGGTACTGTATCAATGAAACCTTTAATCTCAATTCTCGAGTAACTATACAGTGAAGCTGTGGTGGTGTTGGTGCCTTTTCACATGGGTTTACTGGGAGTTGCAGAGCCACCTTAAGCAGTGTCAGTTTTCAGGCAGTTTGGTTTAAAAATATTTGACTGGATGTTTTTCATTGTAACTCGCAACTAGTATAAGTCAGTTTGTTTGTCTGTTAAATTTCTTACATGAGAACTGACAAATCTGCCAAAGTTGTTACATGTATTATTACATGTATGTGTCACACTTATTTTACAACATAAAGAAAGGGTACCATTGTTAGCTCACCTTGTCTGAAAGGCTAATTGAGCTTATGCCGTGCTGACCATCCATCTGTCGTCCATCTGTCTGTCAACCTTTTCTTTAAAAGCCTCCTCATTAACTGCATGCCCGACTGATAAAACTTTGAGGATCCTATGGTGGTAGGCTCCAGAACTTCTACCCAGAATTTTGATTGGTAAGGTTTTTTATGAAAATTTAAGATTTAATGAAAAATTTACTGGAAATTGTCAAATGACTTTTATTCCTTAGTTGCTTGACAGATTTCAACCAAATTTGACTAGATGGGCCCTATCATGATAGGCTCCAGAATTCTATTCAGAATTTTGCTTGGTCTTTTTTCGTTCAAAATTTAGACTTTGTGAAAAATTTACTGGAAATTGTCAAAACATCTCCTTAACCGTGAGGTGGATTTTAACCAAATTTGGCTGGAGGTATCATTAACTGTGTCAGCTGCCATGTTTTGTTTTCTGTGTTCCATTCTTGTCTGTAAGCTGCTGGTTACCCGTAACGACATAAGAAGGCAGTTAAATCTGTAGTCTGTAGTTTTGTATGATACTTTGAAAATCATCTTTAAATTCAAATTAAGTGGAATATAGTAATCTACTAAGTTAAGATTTTGGGTTTCAATTTGAAAACAATTTTGTAATGATTCTGTAAACAAAGTTAGCTGGAAGATGTACAAATACAAAGTCAGTTATTCATATTATTTACTTTAAATTTTGTTGTCATTGATTTACAAAAGTGCAAGGAAAATATTCTTGATGGTTTGGTGCGATTTCAGATTTATGGAGGTTCATTTAAAATTCCCTATTTCTTGCAAGTTTGATCAGTTTGCAAAATCTCACCACCACTAGAAAGCGTATCTCTTAGTCACATTTTGTGATTCTGGGCACAAATATTGTAATGCAGCATGTTTATGGGTAAGTTTAACCCTCTAACACTCATATCAGCCAAAACAGCTTCTGCAGTGGTTTTGAGAAATGTCCATTTGCAGAACAAAAGAGGACTTTTTGAAAATTTACCACTAGAATGACTGGATCGGTAACTGAGCCAGTCATTCCATTGTTAAATTTTCAAAAAGAGTTCTTTTGGTGAGAAAATTTAAATTTTCTTTAATAAATTCGAGGGTTACAGGTTTAATATGAAATGTTTGCTGACTAAACTAGTTGCTTATTATGCTATCTGGTACATGTATAATTTACACATACATTTTGTGTTCAAGTACTGGCAGCACAGAAAAAAGCATCATATAAAAAATATGAAGAAATTGACAATGCGCCCGAGGAGAGAGCACGAGGCATTACTATCAATGCAGCCACAGTCAGCTATTCCACAGACTTCAGACATTATGCTCATGTTGACTGTCCTGGACATGCTGATTACATAAAGGTGAGGGATAGTGCTTTAATACATGTCAGTGAAAATTTAGCAAATTGTAACATGTGTAATGCTTATTTGACTGAGTAAAAACCTCATTGTATTAGATCACTGCTCCATGCATTCTCTCCCATAGTAAAGTATACGGTTATATAATTCTCTTTTTATATACAAAGCGTAGTAGTATTACATGTATGTGATGACAATCGCTTTCGGTCTGTCCATCAATCCATGTATGTTTGAAATTTTTGTTTTAGTGAACCTATTATGTAGATGACGTGTCATGATTTTGTGCGGCTAGATTAGTCGATACTTTTGAGATTTGAAACTAGATTTGAAATTCTTTTTTAAGGTGACATTATTTAGAGATATTAAAATTGTCATGATTTTGTTTCAGCGCGATCCATCTATATTTGTTTAACCCCCCCCCCCCCCCCATATGAAAAGATTTAAAATCGTCAAAGATCTATTCTCTGAGTTTTAAATAGACATTCTTTTTCCAGTTGGTTTTCCATATTAGGCAAAGATGAACTGTCATGATTTTTATCTCGCCTGCAAGGCAGAAAGCGAGACATAGTGATCACTAAATCCAGCGGCGTTGGTGGCCTCATCGTCCGTCATTTGTGCAGTTTTGGTTACGTTTTTTTAATCAATTTAGCTTTCAACACTGGCTCATCCAATCTCAATGAAACTTTACAGAAGTGATCTATACTATACAGGAATGTGATCTACATAACAACACATTTAATTTTGAGACATTTGAACTATTTTTTTCATGGTTTTTTGGTCGTTCCCCCCCCCCCCCCCCCCTTCTCTCTTTTTCTAGACTGTGGTTTATTTCAATGTTTTGAAATTATCTCTAGGCATATTGATGATTTGAATATCTGTCCGTTTTCTCACCATTTTGGCCTCCGAGAACCATGAGCTTTCTTTTGTTTTATTTAAAGTTTTATTTTAGAGGATATTTTCCTCCTCTTTTGGCATTTTGCCTTATTTTTCTTTTTATATTTTCGTTGTTAGGAAGTTGCTAAGAATAGCGATCAGGTAAAGTGTTTGTCGGCTAAATGCGACCGTCTTCACGCAGCCAAATTTTGTGGGCACGTGTGCCTCAAGTGTATGACGTACACCCTCAAAAAGATGTGCGAGATTTGTAAGGGATGGTCAGTTTCGATTTCCTCTATTTTTTAAGGATTTTAAGTCCGATTTTGCCTCTGATCTAATGGGAAATCCCCTTCTTTAGTTCTGTAAAAGCAGCAGAGGGGGTTGGAGCCTTCCTCTTCTGATGTCCTGAAGGATGCCGTTATGGCATTATTTGTGAAGTTTGAACTGGGCTAGGGATTTGAAGAAGTTTTATCTTGCTAAGGCTTCGTCAGATGACTGGTCTTCGACCCATCGTTAGATTGCTGAGTAGTTGGATCTTCCTCTTCAGGATGAGTATGTGGTGGATCCTCTTATGGTTCGGCTTTGTCCTCTTCCAACTCCTCTTCATCCTCTCCAAGTTCTTCCAATTGATAATCTTGTTATATATATGTTGGATTGTTATGTTATAGAAGTTCAATCTAAGGATTTTTCTTTAACTCCCAAGGCAGATGCTCCAGTTCAGGTTTCTATGGGAGATTTTCTCAAGGTTTGCTCAACCCAGTCTGTTTCAGGTCCTACTTGTGATATGTTATCTGCACGTTTTCCCCCTTCAGTGAATAGGGATGCTTCTTCTAAGGTTCTTTCTGTTTTATGAATCCGTCTGTCGTGGTAAACTTAAGTCTGCTAATTTCTTAGCTCTCCTTTCCGAAGCTGTTTTTTTGGCTCAGGGTGAGACAGTTCCAGCGGCAGTGCTTCATTCTCTTGTTGATATTGCCAGAGGTTCTCTTAATTTGGTCTGTCGTTATTTTGGTTTTATCCCTTCGGATAGGAGGATAAGGCAGCTTGGATCGTTATTCCATGATTTTTCTTGTTCCAAAGAAGACAGGAGGTTGGCGCCCCATCATAAACTTAAAGAAGTTGAATCTGTTCATTCTAACTCCAAAATTCAAGATCTCAAGCCTAGATCTGGGTATGTGGATGGCTTCTATCGATTTGAAGGACATTTATTATCATGTTTTAATCCACTCTTCCTTGCGAAAATTCATGAGGTTCGCTTACGAAGATCGAGTTTGGCAATTGGGGCCCATGCCATTCGGCCTGACCACTGCTACCTTTCTTTTCACCTGTCTGGTTACAGCTGTGGCAGGCATCCTTCATCATGAGTCGATTCATCTGCACATCTATATCAACGATTGGTATAATCTTCAAAAGCAAAATCTTCTGCAATTCTAGGAGAAATTATTGAAGTAGGTTGTCATCTTTTCTGCGATCTAGGGTGGATCATAAATCTTCAAAAAGTCAAGCATGTCTCCATCCCAAAGATTCACGCATCTAGGAGTAGATTTTGACTTAGTTCAGGGCCTGATCTTTCCTTCAGCCTCTCGTTTGGAAGCAACAGCGTGTGCCATGTCTCTCCTAAAGAATTCTTTCGTAAAGGCCAGGTTTTTTCTAAGAGTTCTGGGGCTGATGGTCAGTGTCGAGAACGTCATTCCTTGGTCGACACTGATGAGAAGGCCTTTCCAATTATATCTGATGCCTCTGCGGAAACAGTCAAAGGACTCCCTAGACTTCCCTCGCAGGTCGATTATCTTATGAGATGCCTCCCAGGAGGGGTTTGGGGATGCAGTCTGGGACTGCCAGTCAGTTTCAGGCCTGTGGTCCCCAATAGAAGCCTCGGCCCACATCAACGTTCCAGAGTTGTGGCCTCTCAAGAAGCCTCTGATTCTTTGGCTAGATCTTCTGATTCTTTGGCTAGATCTTCTGAAAGGCCACAAGATCTTGATCCGCTCCGACGATTCGACGGTGATAGCTTACATCAACCATCGGGGGGGGGACAAGATCTTCAATCTTATGTATAGAAACCTGGAATCTCCTTCTTTGGTGCTGCAAGCATCGGATTTTTCTAGTGGTCAGCCATGTCCCAGGCAAGTTGAATTTCCTTGCGGACCAGTTATCCAGGCTGAGCTAATTCACCCATACAGAGTGGATGTTAAAGACGTCTGTAGTTAAGTCAACTCTTCTGGATCACCGTCATGTGGATCTGTTTGCAACCTTTTTCAATGCCCAGATTTCCACATACATGTCTCCTTTTCCGGAGATGAAGGCTCTGGCGGTGGATACCCTATCTCATTCCTGGATATGGATGGCAGCGTGTACCTTCCCTCCAACCATTCTCATTCTGGTAGTCTTGAAAAAAGTTAAGGATCAGAGTTGCAAGATTCTTCTAATCGCCCTGTTTTGGCCCAAAAGAATATCTTTTGTGGACCTTCTCGACCTCTTGGTGGAGTTTCCTCGGCTTCTGGTGTGCCCATATCATTTGAGCCGAGTTTATAAAAATTTGATGTTCTACATATGTAGAGGATTTACTTCATGTGGGTATCTATGGCATGTGGTGGAGGATCTGGCATAGTGTCTTACAAGGGATGGGTGGGCTCACTAACACCCCCCCCCCCCCCTCTCAACTCCGTCCCCCTGAAAAAGAATAGAAAATTGTATGTTATGCGTAATAAGTAGCATTATTTAGTGTAGATGGAAGTCATCAAATTCTTCAAAAGCAACTTTATACAGTACACATATAGTGTTACTATGTAGTCCATAGGGTATTAACCCTAGTGTTACTATGTAGTCCATAGGGTATTAACCCTAGTGTTACTATGTGGTCCATAGGGTATTAACCCTTTATCACTCATATCAGCCAAAAACGGCTTCAGCAGTGGTCTTGAGAAATGTCCATTTACAGACCAAGAGAAGACTATTTTTGAAAATTTACCACTAGAATGACTGGCTTGATAACCGAGCCAGTCATTCCAGTGATAAATCTTCAAAAATAGTCTTGGTCTGCAATGGACATTTTCTATGAGGAAATTTAAACTTTCTTGAACAAATTCGAGGGTTAAATGGTTAAGCATACTTAGTAATATGTCCAAATTTCTTTCGACTTATTGCAGACTTGTTTCTGGAAGTTTTCATTATTTTAATTTTAGCTGTACTGGCCAATTAGTTCATATTAGGACAGTCTTCTAATAGAATCTTTGTAGGTCTGAGGATTTTATCCTTAATATTCAATAGGAGTTCCAATTCGGGGCCATGCAGATAGAATAACAGTTGATGGCAGATATGTGTGTTAAGTCCCTGCTTCTGTCCCCTAAATTACTAACACATTCTCTAACATGTGTGTTTTTATGCGGGGAACATATATATTAGATTTTGCTGGGTAAATAAATTTCCATCTTGTGTACTGCTTATTCAGAATATGATCACAGGCACAGCCCAGATGGATGGAGCGATTCTGGTTGTTGCAGCTACAGATGGCACCATGCCTCAGACGCGAGAGCATCTCCTTCTAGCTAAACAGGTAGAGAAATAAATCTATAAATCTTGTGAGATTCAATGAAACACCCACAAGATAAACTCTTGTTAACCTAAAAGCCTAAGTTGGGCATATCTCATAGAACAGTTTTGGTACTCATATAGGAATTTTCCATCAGCAGCTAGGAAACTTCTCCAAACAGGTCTGCCAATTGATGAATCCCATTTCTCAGTCAATCATATGGCATGAGGCATCAACTATGTTACATGTAGGCTGATGTCATAATCAATTACATCATGAGTGACACAATGTAGTCCGTCACAAATGCATAATAGTCCGACAAGTTGTACGAATTGTATATCTTTACTATTTAATAAACATACTGTTGAATATTTTGAAACTAATTTGACTGGGTAGTGTTGCGCCAATTATGCCATGAATCAGTTTTCAGTTATAATCAGCTTTCCTGAAGAGAACAAGTGATAATCTTCCACCTTGGTTCGTGACACTGCAGGCTGCATGCTCATATGTTCAACAAACTGAAGATTAGCACAACGGTGATGTGCCCCTGTGGCACCAGCCAAGAAACTGTAACACACATCCTACAGGATTGTTCAGGGTTCAAGCAGCAGCGGCACAGCCACATCCCTCAATGACAAGCTGTACAGGGATACAGACAACCTGGCTAACATAGTCAACTTCATCTATATATATATATATATATATATATATATATATATATATATATATATATATATATATATATATATATATATATATTAGCCAACCATATATCTAAATATATATCTAATAGAAAGTTGGTAGGTAAAAAACATGGCCACCATTTACCGTTCAAAATTGAGCTTTTGTTTGTTGAGGTATTTTGTCAGTAAAGATGATAACTACTCACTAACCAGACGTTGCTGAAAGGGCCTTACATAGTGCCAGGCTCAGCTGCTGTTTAACTTTCTAAAATTGCCAGTAAATCCTTTAAAAGACGGCTTCTCTTGAAGCACTTGGCCAGTTTAACCAAAATTTGCTTGAATTACCCCAATGTGATAGCTTTCTGGACTTATAGAAACAGCCTTGGGGCAAGTTCGAGAGGCTAACCATAGTCAGTTAGCTGGTTTACTGAACATGCTCATTTGCTGAATGCTGGATAGTTAACTATAGAGATAAAATGCTTATTTCACTGATAGTGACATGTACTGTATATTTTGGTTAGCATGAATCCAGGACTCGCGTTGCTTTCGCGCATAGTCATCGGACATCTACATACCGCACATAATTATAATCAGGTTTTATGCATCTAGTTGTGGCAGTTATTTCTTGTAGAATTTATTCTCTCTCTCATAAGCCATCTTTCTCTTTACATGTATTGATTGTGTTATGTGTCTTCTTTTCTACACCTAGATTGGTATCACGAATATTGTGGTGTTTGTGAACAAAGCTGATGCTGCTGACAGTGAGATGCTAGAACTGGTATGTCTTATCACCGAAACCCCAATATTCCAACATGCTCAATTTCAAACCAGCCATTACACTTAATTTATATTCTAAAAGCTAGTTTTACTGATATTAATGAATCGACAGTTTCCAAACCAATGGACCTTTCCATTTTTAGCTATTCCCCGCCCATCTCTAGCTAAGCTTCACCTGCACCTCGCTCGTGTTGGGATCGATCGATCTCTGAACTCTGACTATAAATTTCCAGAAAATTATACAGATAAGCTATTGAATATTTTGGAACTAATTTGACTGGGCACTGTTGATTATGACATCAGCAGACACATCACTTAGTTGTTTATGTCATCATATGATCCATGGATAAACTTGGGACGGTCCATTGCATGTGGTTTAAATCAAGAGCAACATCCTGTAGTTGTGACATGCACTTATTTGTCAGAAATGTAAAATAGATTTGAGAGATAGGCCAACTGACTTATGATAGGTGCAAGTTTCTGCTAAAAATTTTGCAACCTATTTCTTGCATCATCTTAAATTCTATAATAAATGAAAATATAATACTCTTAATCATAAGCTGACTGCACAAGAGTTGTGCAAATGCAATGGTATGCAGTAAATCTGGACTACCTGTATTGGCTCCACAGGTCTATCTATGGTGAATGATGGTACAAAATTAGATAAACAATTCCTGAGAAAGCTGCTATCATGGGATTTTCTTCCTGCAAAATCTACATGTGTGGTAGTCAATAGGAAGTGTTTTCCATCCACTAGAACATGTTTTCTGAACTTCAAGGCTAATTTCAACTAGTGTTGGTTGGAGCACATTTGATTGACTTCGTTTAAATTTGATGGATACAAGTAGCAAAGGTAAAGAATCCAGTTTTTGTCTTGCCTGTGAAGCAGAAGTGTGACTGATATAATTTTTCTCACTGGGTGCATCAACGTTAGGTTTTTCCTTCCGCAAATCACTTAAGGATTGGATAAGACTATTGGAATAAAGCTTGTATATCCTGTTGCCTCTACGGTGAAACATTGGCGTGATGAATTTAAGGTTACACGGTCAAAGTTACTGAATTGTGATGTTTATCAACAATGAGAACAGATGAGAAATTTTAATTCCACAGAATTCTTGGTAGTCTTACTTAATATACTGATCAATCTTTCAGGCGAGTGATACCTCTCTGCTCAATAAATAAATAAATAGGGTACTGTCGCCGATTCTGCCATAGCTTTCCTTATATAGCACAGCTCTGAATTATAGCAAAATAAAGGAGGAAATTGATGATATAAAATGTAGGAGCCATTTTTTCTAATTACCTAATTGATTAAAGAAATGGGGAAAAAAGAAATGGGGCAGAAATCTTGCAAGAATTTGATCACATTTTTCTCTCAAAGCTATATACATTTTTTCACTGTCATGACTATAATATGCCTTAGAATGTTCTGCAATTTCAAAAAGCATTGTCACATTTCTAAATGGAAGAATGCTTTTGTTGCTTAGCAGACAATCTAATGATGTATCATTATGAAAGTGTGAATGCAGAACTACAAATGTCACCAAGAGTATCTCCATTTTGGGTGCTGTTTTCTACATCTGATTTCTTGCTATTTTCGTCACTAACTTTTACCCAATTTTTTATTCTCTAAAATCTCTTATAATGTTGCGGAAAATTACTATTTTATTAAAGCTGACTTTTTATACCAAAGCCAAAAATGGGTGGAGTATTATGACGCTGTGTAGAATGTCAGATGACAAACTAGTTTCCGGATGATAACACCACTAAGATTTGTTGGATTGGTTTCTAAATTAATTATTTCATTGGGCTCGGTTTGAAGGAAAATTTACCAAAATTAAGTCTATTCCTGATTCAAACAGGCTTAAAATGCAAAAGGTTGGCACTACACACCAGATGATGGCTAATGCAGTTAGTAAAAGTTGGAATATGCAATATTATGATGTTGACGCTCAATATTATTGGAATTTCCTATCCGCATCTGTACTGCAAAGAAAGTAATGTTTGAACTATCAGAACACAACTTAGGGTTTTCTAATGGCTGATGAAATTAGTTTATACCTATCACCGTTCATTTTGTCTAGACACCTGAATACAGGCAGTACACCTCTTGCATTGTGGTTTTGGGGTGAGTGCCCCCCCCCCCCCTCTCTTGCATTGCCGTTTAATATAGACATGAGATATGGCTATATAGCTCATGATTTTGATCGTTTTCCCGTGATAAAGAGAGATTGAAAACAGTTTTGTTATTGCAGATTTGTAGATCAGCACTAAGTGTGGGAAACATGTTGTTATGGAACCATGAACTTAATTAACTAACATATTGAATATGAGTTCAGTTTAATAAGTATATCGACTTCAAAGTAAATCTGAACTACCATCTATTTTGTTTCATGCATGTTGAGGCATGACAGGATTGATGATATCGATGTGAGAAATGGTCATACATGTATGTTTGTCTTTAGGTGGAGCTGGAGGTCAGAGAGTTGCTCAGTGAATTCGGTTATGATGGTGATAACACGCCTTTGATTGTTGGATCTGCTCTGAATTGCATTGATGTATGTATTATGTAATCTATTCGATGTTTGGGTGTTAACTCCGTCAGCATTATAGACCATGTGCAACAAATGTTTTATAATGTAAGAGCCATATTTTGAATCCATGGTTAGTATATATGCTGTTACGACCTTACATGTAGGAATTGACAGCTTGTAAAGCTAGTTTCAAAATAGTGAACTGCTTACCTGTATTGTTGCTTTTTCAGGGACGACACAGACACATAGCAAACTCGCATGGTGGATAAAAATAAAGCCAGTTAATCAATTGATGTCTCCGCTTTTGACTAAGCCCCACCCACTTTGTGTGCACATGTATCCAGGCATTCAAATCAATTTTAAACGATCATAGTTGATATTAACCCTTTATTGGCTAAATTAGGCCAGGTAAATCAAAATATTTGCTTATTGGATGTCCATTTGCAGGCCAAGAGAATAGTATTTTTCAATATTTACGAGTGGAACGACTTAGCAAGCCAGTCATTCCAGTGGTAAAAAAAGAGTGGTTTTAGGCGGCATCACCATGAAAGGTTTAATAGAACTATCCTCATGCATAGAATCATTCAGCCCTAAAACATGAATTAATACATTCTCGCAACACCATCGGACCGTACTAATTACGTCGTAATTCATCGTACATTACCTCTGGTTGTTTTCTCCCAGAAAAGGCAGAATGCAGTCACAGAAAGTAGTTTTCACTCAGCCAATGAAAATGCGCGTTAGGTTTTCGGTCGATTTTGACAGTGGAGACTATCATTGTTCCAAAAATTTCCGCTAATTTTAAATGCGTTTTCTTCGTCTAATTTACTTTGAACACAATGTAGCAACATATATGTTGGAAGATCTTATGGCTCCTGTTCTACTACGCAGTCGTTTATGTAATCACGATTGAACAATCGCTTAAGACTGCAAGACACCAATTTTCGTACTGCAGCTGATGTGGTAATTTGGAATAGTATTTTCTGAACTCTTTCACCACTGAAATCCTAGTATGTTCATATGAAATCCCCCAACATAAGTAAAGGTAACGTATTTAGTACTTTGGTAACTAGTTTGACTTGAACTGTTTGGCTTAATTATAGGTAGCAAAACACATTCCAGTCAAATTAGTTTCAAATCATTCAACATAATATGCTTGAGCTCATACATCAAAAATGATCTGTTGTTGTATCTGGTATGTAGTGGTGTGATTGTTAAAATTAGTTCTTTTTATTAAGCTCTAAAGCATTGGAGTATGGAATGTGTAAGCTTAATATTATCAAACAATCAACATATCGAAACACCCATATATTGAATGGAGATTACTTCTTTAACCATTGAAACCCACAGTGACAACTATATCTGTCTAGTCTCGGACATGGTGGAATGTTTTGTGGTTGTCCGACTGGAAGCTGCTGTTGTCATAGATAGCACCCCACCCTTCAAACTGTCTTAACCCTTGAACACTCACACCGGCCAAAATCGGTTTCTGCAGTACGTGGTCCTGGAAATGTCCATTTGCAGACCAAGAGAAGCCTATTTTTGAAAATTTACCACTGGAATCATTTCGGTGGTAAATTTTCAAAAACCGTCTTCTCTTGGTCTGCAAATGAGCATTTTCTTTGAGAAAATTTTAATTTTCTTTAACAAATTTAAGGGTTAAGGGGTTAAAAACATTCAACAAAATAGGGGAATGAGATTGATCCTTTAACCCTTGAAACACCAAAGCATATCCTGAGCTTTATCTAATAAATGTGATCTACAGAAATTCAGCAGTAAGACACCACATACAGGGTTCATGGTCAGGTTTGTAGACTGACTAAGCCTAAATCTAACCCCAGAAACCCCTGAAAACCCAGAGTGCTAATTATATGTCTAGTTAAATACTAGCCATACTAATTGTTATTATTGTATTAATCTATACTTACTTCACCTGCATTATTATCATTTATGTATTCCTTCAAAGTAGCCAGTGCAACTTTCTGGCCTAGTGTTACTCCCTATAAGTGTGTGTCCATTCTCCAACACCCAATTCTATATAGTGTTAGCTATACTACCAATTATATTTAGTGTCAACTATATGTTAGGCTCTGACATGTTTCAGTGTTTTGGAGCTAGTTTGACTGGAAGCTGTTGTTGTCATGGACAGCATCAGCCCCACTTCAAACTGTCTTAAAACATTCAACAAAATGTTCCCTACACCATAGGGGAATGAGATTGAACCTTTAACCCTTGAAACCCCAAAGTGTCAACAATATTAAGCTAGCTTCAAGATAGCCTGTATGGGTTTCTATGCTAGAGCAACTCCATATAAATGCTGTGTTCTCCAACACCCATGTAACTAAGTGTGTAGTACACTAACATTAATCCTTTAACCCTTGAAATCACAGTGTCAACTTTATGTCAAGCTTCGGACACGGCGAATGTTTTTGAGGATAGTTTAACTGGAACCTGTTGTTGTTCTTGGCCTATAAATGGACATTCACCAAACACAGATTACAAATTTTTCTTGACAAATCTTGACCATTAAAGCTTAAGAGTTAAAAATTCTGTATGTTGACTGTTGAGTCTGATCTGTGTGGTAGTTGATCTGAATCTTGATTAAAGATGGCTCTTTGTGTGATATATAATATAATATATAAATAAAGTTGAGTTTCTGTTTATTAACCTTTTAATGGCCAAGTTGGCCAAAACCAGCTAATACAGGTGTGTCGATGTCGATTTGCTGGCCAAAATAAGAATATTTTTTGGAAATTTAGCTCTGGAATGACTGGGTCAATAACCGAAATCAGTGATTACAGTGGTTAATTCCCAAAAGTAGCCTCAGAATCTTGCCTTGCAAATGGACTTCAATAAGCAGATTTAAATTTTCTTGAAAAATCCTGACCATTTAAGGGTTAAGAATATAATATATTGTTTATATTTCAGCCAATAAAGCAGCTATATGAAAAATACATCATACCCCACAGACATCATACATGTATATTTATCACTCATCATCTCATTAGACTGGCAGTTTTTTCCACAACACAATCATGGTGACAATAGCTGTGTGCATTTCAGCCTGGATTTTCAGTACTGTGTGCATTCTGGATGATAGCCAGTTGAATTTGTTTAATTAACCCTTTAATGGTAAAGAATGGTTAAGAAAATTGTCATTTTTGCTTATTGAATGTCCATTTGCAGGCCAAGAATTGACCATTTATCTCTGGAATGCGTGGCTCGGTTCTCGAGCCAGGCATTCCAGTGATAAATTCTTGAAAATATTCTCAATACCACTGCAGAGGGTGTTTTTTGCCGGCTTGACCATTAAAGGGCTCTGTTAGTTGATGAATTTTCACAGTGAACATGTCAGTCATATAGGTTTTGGACCTGTTGACTAGGAATTTGACATTATTGGTCAGTGGTCATCATTTCATAACCAAGTTTTTCCATTTTGGGCCTAAATTCTTTCATTCTTTACCTAAAATGTTCATGTTTCCTGTTAAAATGTTCATATTTAGAACTTAGATATCAATTCTTCATATAGAAATGTTTGAATTTCTAGCCTAAATTCTCATATTTTTGCATTTTGCATCCATATTTTTGGTTACTGAACAAAGCAGTTGCTTTTCAGTCCAGATTTTCTTGTTTCCTGTCAAAGGTCTTGTATGTTTCTTAACATTTCCAGCTAAAATTTTCACATTACTACCCATTTGAAATTCTTTTTACCATTTTAAACCCAGATATATGCATATTAACTATTAAAAGTTATATATTTATGGGTAAACACTTACTTATAATCCCAAATTCACAGATTTCAGTAACACATTTTTGCATTTTCACACACATGTACATGTATTCTTAACGTTTCCCGCTAAAATTTTCACATTACTACTCATTTGAACTTCTTTTTACCATTTTGAACCTAGATATATGCATATTAACTATTCAAAAGTTACCTATTTCTGTGTAAACACTTACTTATACTCCCAAATTCACAGATTTTAGTACCAAATCTTTGAATTTCCACACATATTCTTGCATTTTAGGTCCACAGCTACTGGTTTCCTGTTACATTTTAAACACTGGCTGATATTTGATGAAATGTTCCATTAAATGTTTAGAATGTTTAGCTCAGATATATGCATATTAACTGTCAAAATTTATATATTTCTCTGTAAGCATTTGCTTTTAATACAAAATTCACAAATTTCAGTACAAAATTTGTTGCATTTCAACATCAATTTCTGCATGAAGTACAAATTTCCATGATTCCTGCCAGAATGTGTATTTGTAACCTAATTTTAAATGTTTCTTATTCAAATACTGATATCACAGGCCACTGAAATTGTAGACTGACATCTGAGGCCATCCTTAAATTATTGTCTTTGTATTAATTATATAATATAATATAATTTGGATATATAAGCATTGGATAAAATTTAAGAATTGGAAAACCATTGTAGAAAACTTTTATGAGCTTAATTAAGTCTCAAAAATGTATGCAAAATTTATGATGGAATACTTATTTTGCTGAATATTTTGAAATGAAATTGTCATGGTTTCATTCAGCAATTTGTTCAAGGGGAATGGCAACTTAATTGAATGCAGGTACAGAGCATATACAATTTCCATTAAATCACAAAAACTGTGTCAATCCAGAAAAATCATGGGGTTGTCGTGGGGTGAAGGCATGCATGCCGTCATTTGGGGGGGGGGCACCACCTTGGTATATATTGCTGCCTCAGGATCCATGAAAATAATTTACTTGAAAAATTCCGCAACTTTCCTGGCCAGACCAATTTAATGTTTTGTTGCCTGCAAATCGACATTTCTCATGACCGGCTTGGCCATTAAAGGGTTAACAAAACTACAGAGAACAAAGAGTTACAGAAAATTCTGAAGAATTCCGAGTGTTTATGACTTGGTTGCCAAAAATTGTTAAAAATAATACCTTAAAATCCCAGCTTTATATTTTTCTTAGATTTATAGGGAAAAACTAAGTTAGGATGGTTTGTGAAACAAAAGATTAAATTGGTGGTTTTTGCATTGAAATGGAAAATGTCAAATACATGGATTCCTGAATAGTACACTAATATTCTGGCAAATACTGATGATATCCACATTCAGTTCAGTGTATGTCACATTTGAGAATGGGTGTAGTAGCCTACAAACATATTGTCAGAATATTCATCAACATGGGATGGCCTCCTGATATATATTATTAACATATTTTACATATTTATTTAATCTTATAATTAATTAATTATAACATTTAAAATTAATTCAACCTATTCCATAGATATTTTATAGATTTCAATGGCTTTCCTGGGGATTATGACTTCACACAAGAAAGTCAAATTGGAAATAGCCTCCCCCCCCCCCCCCCTACAAAAAATAAAGGAGTGGGGACATTAACTATGATATAATTTGAAACAAAGTTAGATAAACTATGGGATAACCAACCCCTATACTATAACTACTTAGCTGGCAACGCACACACGCACGCACACACACCTTGGAGCGGGAGTAACTGGCCCTGAATGTGAAACATGTATCCCGCTTAGTTCAATTCACAAAGTAAAAATAAATTGTGACGTGATGGTGAGAGAGAGCGAACAAACTAAAGCTTTAGAAGGTAACTCAGAAAAATAAATAAACAATAGTTATCAATGATCGCGTCATCGCATGACTGTCAAGGTTAATACAAAGCAGCCAGCAGATCGACTAGCCTCGTCATTGATTACATCTGATTAACAAGCGCTTGCCACTGGTATCTGAGGCATTTTATATTATTTCACAAAAACAGTGTTATATTATATGTATACTACCATCTCACGAATTGGTCTCAAATATTACCTCTTGCTATTGTCGCTAGGCCTACACATCCATCACTTGTTTATTTACACTGATACAAGAGGCGTGACATTGTGCCGAGAAGTCGGTCATGTCGCCGAAATGTAGATAGAACGACGATTTTGATTGGGTCGCTCAATTTAGTAATGACGCACGTTGATTGGCTAAAAATAGTGCACAGCAAATATGCGCGCCGTGATTTTGGCTAGTTATGTGGCAGACGGTCTGTCTGGAGTTACGATGTCACGGAGGATTAACCCTCTGCCAGCGGGAGAATGGAATTAATAATACATTGATTGCAGGTTGTGATATGAGATAAGACATACAGTTCACCTGGTTAGCGTGGCACCTTAGCTCTTTCTTGTTAGATCCCCATCACTTGATTCTGACTTAAGCTAACAAATGATGTCTTTAATTGTGATGGCAGTTGAATGTTGCACTTGAGTGATATACCCTCTAGCACTGGTGTTTATTTTGAAAAGCTTGATTCCGTTAGCTGTTGCTGATAATTCATTCTGCGGTAACAGCATTATCACTCACATGTCACTGGCTAATATTTTATTTGCTTATTGTATATTTCAGGATGTAAACCCTGAATTGGGAGCTGATCGTGTGAAACAACTGATTGGTGCGGTTGATGAGCATATACCTACACCAATCAGAGATCTGGATAAAACTTTCTATTTCCCTATTGAGCAAACATTCTCCATACAAGGTACAATGGCAACTCCTTTAGTACAAACGTTTTCTAACCATTTCACCAATGTAGACCAGAAATTACACGGTCATGGGTTCTAGAATATTTGTGATTTAGAACATGTCACAGGCATCGGATGGGTTTTAAAATGTTTGGTGGTAAGACTTGGAGCTACTGGGACATACTACAATAGGTGCGTAATACTCATCAGAAATGGTAAATTTTTAACTAAATAGCCTCTATATGTTAATCATAGGGGCTAATGTTGAAGCGCATATAAAATACACATTGAAATGTGAGAGCAGACATGGGGTGGAAGGGTTGCCCCAGGGGGTGGTGGGAGAAATTAATTACTGAAAATCGCTTATTTGTAGCCCCAGATTCTAATAGGATAAGGGCTGTAAATTGTTTAAATCCAAATCTCTATGACTTTCATTAGGTATATTTCAAGAAGAAGTTGAAAATCAATTCTCTAAAATGGTTATAGAAACTAACACGAAAATTGAACACAATTTCATGGTACAAATTCTTGCCCTCTTAAGTCTACAGATCTCAGGAGTAAGTGTACCTTGCATGTGTTGAGAGAAGTCAAAGCACCTGTACACACTAGTCTTTTCTTATTGGCTAGGTGATTGTGCATAATGACATAAACAGATAGAAAGTGATTTATTGTCAAATATCCAGTCATACCTGATTGTAGTGACATCTCAAGTGATGTTCATATCTCATATTTGGTTAAGTACATTATCCAAATTTGGATAAGTGCTTCCTGGTCACAAGCTGACATGACACAGTCGCCTTGGCATCAAAATGGTTAAATTCAGTGGGATAATGACAAATCTCAGTTTGTCTTCAGCTATAACATGTTGTGTTGAGCTCAATTTAATTGTTCATATCTCATGTTGGCTTAATGATAGTAGACATACAATTCGTACAACATGTCAGACTATTAAGAGTTAAAGACGGGCCTAATAGAATCATGACGTAGTCATTATGACGTCATCCTACACGCGTCTTAGCTGGAAAGGTGAATTGTAGTGACA
This sequence comes from Chaetoderma sp. LZ-2023a, assembly GCA_034401795.1. Lineage (NCBI taxonomy): Eukaryota > Metazoa > Mollusca > Caudofoveata > Chaetodermatida > Chaetodermatidae > Chaetoderma > Chaetoderma sp. LZ-2023a. The sequence goes on along the minus strand of CM067370.1, from coordinate 81,757,602 downwards.
TTTGAAGTGAATGTTCATGTTTAGCTCAGCTGTAAGCGGCCAATTTGCAGTGAGCTCAACTTATCAGTTAATATCTTCTTGGGTTAATCATACTGGATGAGAGGGCATGAACCAATGGCCTTGGGTCAAAAGTCAATGTCACATTGATAAAACAAAATTTGAACTTTAACGTTTTGCATTTCACTCAACTTAAGATTTGATGTCTCATGTTTGGTTCATCATACTGGACCCAACTTTGTACAACTACTTCCTTATGGTGAGAGGACATGACACAATTACCGTGGGCTCAAAAGGTCAAGTTCATTGTGACCTTGATAAAAAAAACCTGCTTTTCAGTATTAACATTTTGTTTTTAACTCAACTTAGCAATTCATATCTCATGTTTGGTTAAGTATTGTCCAAATTTGGATACGTGCTTCCTGGTCACAAGCTGGCATGACACAGTCACCTTGGCATTGATTTATCAATGGTTAAATTCAGTGTGATAATGACAAATCACAGTTTGTCTTCACCTTTAACATTTTGTGTTAATCTCAACTTAATGGTTCATATCTTATGGTGGCTTAATGATAGTGCAAATGGTTCATATCTTATGGTGGCTTAATGATAGTGCATTCAAATGTGGACATGCGCCTCACTATAATGAGAGGGCATGGCACAGTGACCTTGGGGTCAAATGGTCATGGTCACTATGTCCTTGATAAAACTTTTCTCAACATGTTGTTTTTAACTCAAACTAGCGGTTTATATCTCAGATTTGGTTAAGTGTACTGGACCCAAACATTGACACTTGCTTATAGGAATTTGGAATCAAACGGTCACTGGTAGGTGTACTGATAGGCTTTCTCTAGTTAACCTAGTCCAGTCTATGTAAGTAGAATTATATTTGAAGTTAAGCTTCATATACTGAACCAAAAAAGTTTAGCAACACTGAGAATATTACTGTATAAATGTTATTTAACAAAAACAATAAATTGATTCAAACTTATTATTTAATTGATAGGTCATTTTCCAATTTGAACAACAGTCTCTTGTTACTGTAATGCTAGCATCGCGCCTTTAACACGGCATCATTCAACGGAAGGGTCCAATTTAAATAATGACACTGAGCTGTCAATACCGGTTGTGATCTCCGCGCGCATTAACCACCGCCGTACATCGCTTTCTCATGCTTCGAATTAAGCACCTGATGTCACGAAGAGGAATCGCATCCCATTCCTGGAGCAGTGCAGCTTCCAGCTCCCGCACGTTGTGAAGATGTGGATGGTGCTCACGCACCATACGGCCAAGAATGTATCACACGTGTTCGATAGGAGACAGGTCCGGTGATCACGCTGGCCAGTCCAACACCGGAACATTGTTAGCCTCAAGGAAATCACTGGTGACCCTAGCTGAATGAGGACGGGCGTTGTCTTGCTGGAACATAAAGTCTGCATGATGCTGCATAAAAGGGATGGCAACAGGGATGACAACTTTTCACAGTAACGTTGGGCCGTTAAATTTCCGCGACTCACAATAAGATCTGTTTTGCCATTTTCATGGATTCCAGCCCACACCATGACACTGCCGCCACCGAATCTGTCGTTCTGAATGATGTTGGCTGCATCATACCATTCTCCTAAACGTCGCCAAACCCGTTGCCTACCATCCGCCACATCCACACAAAACCTCGACTCATCACTGAACAAAACGTGGCTCCATTGTTGAGCACGCCATCGCTGATAAGTTCTTGCCCATGCAAACCGATTCTCGAGGTGACGCTCTGTAAGTGGAACAGCAACAAGTGGATGACGGGCATGCAGTCCAGCATCATGGAGTCTGTTTTGCAGCGGTGTGCAAATTACTGGACAGCCGCGGTGCAGTCTCAAACCTGTGACGTCACTAAGTAGCGGTCTTCTCGTGGTGTTGTTGCTCTCGGTCTGCCAGATCGTGGTCGGTCATTAACATTCCAGTTTCCTGCTCACGTTGGCGGAGACGGGAAATGGTTGAGGTGTGAACGCTCTGCCCAACAGCGTGTCTTCCCATTGCTTCATGGCGCTGATTTTTGGGTAGCCCTGGGTGGTGGCCCATGTTCGGTAGGGTAAACTTTTAAGCGTTTTCTGTTAACGTTCGTTATCTGCTTTTGCAATATGGTGAATTTTTGCCTTTGCTACCCGCCAATGTGGGCCAGTGCATGAAAAATGCATTTTCACATGCAGTAAGCGTCCGGCCGAGAAATGCAAGAAATGATTTGCATTTCACACAAATCATTCACACTGTGTATAGGTTTCTAATTTATTGATAAATATAAAACAGTTATTTCTCATATAATGTGTTGAGTTCCTATTTGATCAGGGCGTGGCACGGTAGTGACTGGGCGTCTGGAACGAGGAACTATCAAGAAGGGAGCAGAGTGTGAGATTGTTGGCTATGATCGTTATGTAAAGACTACAATCACAGGTCAGTGTCATGCATGTCACTTGTATCAAGTTCACGCATTCCTTTCAACTATACAGATGAGATATGCCAAATTACAAGAGTAAGGAATATTCGCTTGATTATTTTGAAACTAATTTAACTGTAAGCTACTACCACTACTACTACTACTACTACTACTACTACTACTACTACTACTACTACTACTATGTGCATTTCTTAATTGACTCTTTTGTCGCAGGTTTACTTTATAATGTCTAATCAATAGCGTTTAACGCTTCCCAAGTCTCTTCCTCAAGGGTCGCACAATCTTGGAAAGTACTTGAATTTGGGCATCTGCATTGAAAAGCCTTAAATTTGCAATTTGCCTTGAAAAGTACTGGAATTTCACCCATCAGCCTTGAAAATTAACATTTCTGCCTAGATCATTTTTACTGCCAACAAAACGTACCCTCCTAGTAAATAAAGGTTTAAAAAAATCAGAACTGATTCCTGTTTGTCATTTATCGTCATTCCCCACCAGGATCTTTCCATCTTTCCGATATAACATTGTTAGATTGTCATTGACTGCTGTTGAGCGTAACATGTGATTTGATTGGTTAGATCAGTGTAGCTCACCAATCAAGTTATCTCTTTTAAGCGAGTCTTGGTACGCCGACTGACTCCACACAGCTGCCTGTAAACGCATACGCGCGGAGATATTGGTTTAAGATTTGCTCGCTCACTTCAATGTTTAAGAGCAATGTATATGCTTGGAATTATAGCACATTCAGGCGAAAATAGAAAATAAAAATAATTCTGGAACATGAATGACAGTAAAACTTGAATCGTGAAGATTTTATATGGTCAGATGGCGTAAAAAGAAACAGCTTATAATAAATTCCAATAACGTCATTTAGGGGAATACGTTTATGACTAGTTCCCGACTCCTATCACTATAGCAGTGTACTACAATAGACCAGGAACCGGTCAATTTACGGAAATTATCGGATTTTCGCGAACAGTACCATAGCTGGTTCCTGATTTTATTCACTTAGAATAACACGTGACCGGGAACTATTCACCGATGACGTCAATTCCACATCACGCATTCGCTGAAAGTTTTATGGCGCAAATTTTCTTGTAGTAAAAGTTTTCACGGTTTTTATATTATCATAATGGGAAAGTTTATTTTTGACGCTCACTGGTTAGCGCGGCCAGAATATAAATTGTGGATTAAGGCGTATACTGCGGACAAACACAAAGCTATGTGTACTGTATGTATGAAAACTATAGACTTGTCAAAAATGGGGGACAGAGCCTTAAAATCACATGCGCAGAGTAGCAAACATAAAACTGTACTATCCAATAGGAGTTCAGTATAGAAAATGTCCAGTTGACAAGCAAGAGAAGACTATTTTTGGAAATGTTATCACTGGAATGACTGCCTTGGTGATTGAGCGAGTCATTAAACATGGACATTTCTCAAGACCACTTCATAGGCTGTTTGTGGCTGGTCTGGGTGTTAAAGGCTTAAATCTCGATTTTAAGACTCATGTGTTAAATATTTTATAACTGCTAACTACCTATAGCACTAGCAGCAACATTGCATCTCCGATTATATTAGTTTCAAAATATTCAACAAAATATTTATTTAATTGTATATGATTATTGACATTATTTGCTTAGTATTTCCCCTGTTCAGTGATTGTGGGCCATATATAACTATATATAATTAGTTCTCATCTAGGTCATGGAATTCTGGTTATGGAAAACCTTGGCAAAGTCATTGAATTGTCATTAACATGTTTAACGCTTATTAGTCATTTCCTCTGTCCTACCAACCAGCTAAACGGATTGATCATAATATCACACATATGTCAAAAGGTTAATTGTTACAGTGCTGGTGCACATTTTGGAAATGATGTTGCTGAAAGCTGGTGCTGTCTGATTGACAGCGACAGCTTACATCATTCAACATTGTTAACAAAAATGGACCTCAGTTATAAATAAGGGAGAGATTGAAATTTGAAATTTAAGAATCTGACATCTCAACGGTCTATGTAATATAAATAATACTTCACAAGACCCATATGACTGAACCGTTCTGAATGTAGTCTAACCCTTTAATGGTCAAGCCTGACCTCTACAGTGGTCTTGGGGAATGTCTATGTGCAGGTCAAGAAAAGACTGAAAATTTACAACTGGAATGACTGGCTCAATAACCTAGCCAGTCATTTCAATGGTGAATTTTCAAAAATAGTCTTCTTGGCCTGCAAATAGGCATTAAATAAGCAAATATTAAAATTTTCTTGACCAATATTGACCAGTAAAAGGGTTAGAGAGATCATATTCATATGGACGCTTATGTTTGACGCCGAGTTTAGAGCCCTTGAAAAATTGCCATTGTTAGCCTTGAAAGTCCTTGAATAAAAATTCCTGGCAGTTGTATGAACCCTGTTCCTTTAACATGTATTTAATGTGAACTAAGAGATCTTTGACCCATCTATGATGGACATAATCACTGGCATATATATTTTTTTATGAATGAAAGCTTTATCCATATTAGATTTCAGCTATCTCTTGTTATTGAAAATCCTGTGTAAAACTCTACATAACTGTACATTTGTGTTTGGACAGGCGTTGAGATGTTTCATCAGCTGCTTGACCGTGCCGAGGCTGGTGATCAGTTAGGTGCTCTTATTCGTGGTACCAAGCGTGAGGACGTTCGTCGTGGCATGGTGTTAGGCAAGCCAGGCACATTATCCATGCATAATGCCATGAAAGCACAGGTAGGAATACAGTAAAGACATCTTCAACCCTTTCATGCCAAAACAGGCCTCTGTAGTGGCTTTGAGGAATGTGCATTTGCAGGCCAGGAGAAGACTATTTTTTAAAGTTTACCACTGGAATGACTAGCTCGGTAACCAAGCCATTCATTCCAGTGTTAAAATATAAAAAATAGTCTTCTCTTGTCTTGCAAATGGACATTCTTCCCCACCACTGCAAAAGCCAGTTCTGGCCATATTTATGATGTATGTATGATTACTGTATTCTGAGGCTGTAGTAGTAGAAACATCCTACAACTGCAGTCAGTCCTTCTTCGCTTTTTCCCATTGTGTCTTTCTCAGCCGAAATCCTTAGCTTCCTCAGGTCCATTCTTGACTTGAGTGTACCGGGTCCCGCTTTCGTGAGGTCACCTCGTAGCACACTTAGCAGATTTATGAGATGACGTCCTCTCCTGGCTTTGTATTTGTTGGCTCCGAGTAGGGCGAATTCCAAGGCTCTCTGGGCTGGCGTGTCTTCTGGCATCCTTAGCATATGGCCAAACATGGACCATCTTTGCTGAGCGACTTACAGACAGCGGCAACATATTACACATACATGTATAGTCACAGTGCATCATTGGAAATTATGCTGTCTGGCCATCGGTGTCCAGTGATGGTGCATAGGTGTTTGCGGTGGCAGGCATTGAGTTTGTCTAGAACTGTTTTTGAAGCTGCCCAGCTGTTACAGTTGTACGCAGGTTACATTGTATAAACAATCTTTATCAAGGACATCTTTGATCTACGAATCCATAGCTTCCAAAAGGACTGGAAAGCTATGTTCCCCATGACGCAGCGAGCAGCAATGTCATCAGTACTGCAAAACAGTGAGCACAGGATTTTACTTTTCCTCCATGGTTCGGTGCCACGAGGTTGAGCGTCATTTTCTTTAGTTTCATGCTTTGTTGATAGATATATGTGGGTGAACTCTGTTTTGGATTCATTCATGGCTTCTAAATTTTTAGTTTGCTTGCAGCTATTGGGAGATCGTCAAGAGGTTTCTTTTCCTCGTCTCTGAAGTCCACATCGTCTGTATTCCATCTCTAACAGCATACCCAGTATTGACACTGGAGGGTTTGGTCTTGTCGCACAGATTTCAATGCAGCTGCAAGGTAACGGGTGAAAATCACAGGGGATAGACCATCTCCCTGTGAGGAGCCTATTGATGTCTCAAACTCTACAGACTTCATTGACTTGACTCGTACTCTCAGCTTGGTGTCTGCAAGGAGTAGTCTCAATAGTCGTAGCTTATCTTCATTGCAACTGCCCTGACATAGTACATCTAGGATCTTTGAGCGTTTAATTGTATGGAAGGATTGTTACATGTCAATGGCCATTTTGTGGAAATCCGTGTTTGGACATGACTACCGACACAAGCATGTGTTGAGCCCATACAATGTCTGCGCAGCAGCGTCCACGTCTGAAGCGACTTTGACATAATCCGGTGAAGTCGTCGATCTTGTCTCGGATGCGGCATAGAGTAACATTGGATAGGATTTGCTGTTGAGGAGCACAATGGGCCGCAGATTTGCAGGGGAGCCAGGAGGCTTCTTGGGCTTGTATAGCGCTATACGGGTTCCTTGGCCTACAGCGTCAATGGGCAGGTGGTGTATAAAAGCTCAATTGATTAGGTGTGTGATCAGTTTTAAGATAATATAATGTCACTTGCATATTTGAATAGTCAATTTCTTGGTCCAGATGGGCGTCCATTTTTCAGGGCTTAAGTGCCTTCTCAACTGCTACTGTTTTAATTGGTGTTAGTAATGGTCTGGGGTCTCCTGAGAACGGGTGCAAGGGCTCATCATCGTGGTCAGCGAACTGTTCCTTGAACCATTCTCGAATTGCCTCGACTTTGCCCTGGTCAATCCCGATAAAGTGTCCTTCAATGTTGTGTACAGTGAGTGTTGGTGTATGGTCAGTAACTCTCAGGGCTCGGGGCTGCCCGAAACATTTTGTGAGAGTCATCCGTGGCAGTGATTTCATCTGCTTGTTGAATAGCAAGTCTTAGATCTCATAAGCATTTGCTAATGTGGCGCAGAATGTTATTGGGTTCCTGTTATAGTTTGGTCATCAGTATACATAGTTCGGTTGTTTTTTAGAACACCTATGGTGCTGGTAGCTGATGAATCCATAGATTTCAGTATTTTGTTTATGGCTTCGATTGGGTCGGAGCTGACGTCGATGTTAGCTATGTGCTCCCTGAGGACCTTTTGGTATGACGTTTGAGTGTCAGTGTCGCTGTTGAGCTTAGGCAGTGTTGACCATTAAAGGGTTAAAATGTGGGTTTGTTTGAGTGCATGCTTGTGTGTGAACGAAACTCTTCCATCAAATTACAAGGAAATAACCCTCAATTTGTATACTGATTCTCTCTCTCTCTCTCTCACCAATATTTTTAATGGAGGAATCCAGTTTTAGCTGTGGCCCGCCCATCTCTAGCTAACCTGACTGACTATTAAGCGTTTAAGACGGACTAAATCGATTCATTCATGACAACTGATTATGACATCATCCAACATGTGACATAGTTGATTATGACATCATTTGATTGATGGGTAAAGTGGATTCCTCCATTCTGAGAATTGCCACTCAAAATATGCCTAACAATAAGTTATTGTTTTGAATGTGTATTCTACAGGTTTACTTCTTGACTCCGGCAGAAGGCGGCCGATCTAAACCACTTATGCCGTATTATCAGACACAAATGTACAGTAAGACCTGGGACTGTCCTGCATTGATCACAATACCTGATAAGGACATGGTGATGCCGGGCGAGGATGCCACCATTATGTTTAACATGAAGAAGAAAATGGTCAGTATCTAATGCTTACTCAGCGCTACAGACATGATCAGACAAACTTTATCCATAGTTATATAAGACGATAGTACTATTGTATATATTTACAATATATCTGCGTATGTGTGTGTTCATACGTCTGCACTCATCTCTGTATGTCTATATTCATATGTAATGTCTGCGTTCATCTCTATGTCTATAGTCATATGAATGTCTGCTCATCTCTATGTCTGTAGTCATATGAATGTTTGTACATGTCTGTGCTCATCTCTGTATGTCTATATTCATATGTAATGTCTGCGGTTATCTCTATGTCTATAGTCATATGAATGTCTGCTCATCTCTATGTCTATAGTCATATGAATGTGTGTACATGTCTGTGCTCATCTCTGTATGTCTATATTCATCTGTGTATATGCATGTTTATCTGCATATATTTATGGTCATATGTATATGGTCTGTATTTATCTGAAATCTAAGCTGCATGATAGCTTTAGAAAGCAGAGATAAATTCAATTTTGATTTGTGTATTAACCTTTAACACTCAAACCGGCTAAAAACGGCTTTGCAGTGGTCTTGAAAATGTCCATTTGCAGACCAAGAGAAGCCTATTTTTGAAAATTTATCACTGGAATAAGTGGCTTAAAAACCGAGCCAGATGTTAGTGATAAATTTTCAAAAATATGCTTCTCTTGGTCTGCAAATGGACATCTTCTGAGTAAATTGAAATTTTCTTTAACAAATCTGAGGGTTAAAACCTCATGACATGAACACGCTTCAGATTGTGTTCCAGCACAATTTTTACCATATTCGCTTCCTTGTGGAAAAGCTGACCATCACTGGGCTTTTCCTTTGTTGACATGATAATGGTTATTTATACTAGTGAATGTCAAAAAAAATTTTAACTGTTGCGGAATGATTGCTATTTTAAATCTTTAATTGTCAAGAAAATTGTGATGTTTGCTTAGTGAATATTGATTTGCAGATGAAGAGTACTCTTTTATTTAATATAGCACTATATGGCTGCCTCAGTTATTGAGCCAATCATTTCAGTGATAAATTTAAAAGAAACTTCTTAGCCAGCAAATCTACCTCAAGACCACTGCAGAGGGCAGTCTTGGCCAGCTTCATCATTGAAGGCTTAAACAGGATCCATGACAAAATAAGATTTTGCTCCACTTTTATTTGCTCTTGTAAATCTTATCCCTGGCTTTGCCTTCTCACACAGGTCATGGAAAAGGGGCAGAGATTTACAATGCGGGATGGCTTTGGAACTCTGGGATATGGTGTCATAACCGACATTCTTCCTGACATTGACGTTCTTGCACTGGAGAAGTCTATCAAGTTGATCAGGAAATCACAGAAAGCCGAGTTTGAACAGCAGACATTCTAGTAACTGTGGGACATCTCTGAAAATACGTTATTGACTTATACATCAGGCTTCAAAAGAGAAATCTGGACCTTGTTAATTATTTTGAAAACAGCAATGTCATTGATGACAATGGCTGCAATCCCTTTCACGCGAGCTGTTTTCAAAATAAGCAGCTCGACTTTATTATGATGATATAGGTAAAAATGTATAGACACTACATTGTATATAGCTAGATGTACACTCCAGTTTATTCAAGTAAGCGACAAGTTTAGGTAACAGTAGTGGTCACAAAAGACATGTGGTCTCTTCAGGCAGGTCAGTTGCCATAAGAAATGCTTTATGTGAACAACAAGTCAAGTCCTCTTTTTGTCAGGTTTCATTTTATATTGATACATAAGCAAGGAATTTTGTGTGTGTTGTGCTTGTAACTATGCAACTAATAGGTACTCTATAATAATTCTGCATGTGTATATCTGCTTGTATCTTTAGTTTTACATTCTGCTGCCATAATTATCAAGAACTGATCGATGTAATCGGTGCAGCTGAAAGCGGTTACTGTTAGCAGCAGCTTATGGCAGTACCATTGTTAAAATTGGCCCCACTAATCCTTCCAACAGAACCTTGAATTTCATGACACACGTTAAATTTCTGCTTTATTCATAATGATAATAGTCACTCATTGGAGAATATGATAGATCTGTTGAATTGATGGGCTAGAATTATGAAAACACCAGATCTAGACAAAACGGCTTAAGTAGTGGTCTTGATAAATGTCCATTTGCAGACCAAGAGAAGACTATTTTTGAAAATTTACCACTGGAATGACTGGCTCGATAACCGAGCCAGTCATTCTAGTGGTAATTTTTCAAAAATAGTCTTCTCTTGGTCGGCAAATGGACATTTTCAGAGAAAATTTAAATTTTGTTGAATAAATTCGAGGATTAGTATTAATGCCTGTATGGTTTGTTTTAGAACATTATTTTATGTACATGCCACGATTAACTTCATCCTCTAGCGCTACATCCGTGTTATATGATAAATAAATATGTTTATTCAAATAATGATCTCTTGTATTGTGCACTATATGGGAAGAGAATTAATGTGTACTGATTATTAGAATTTCTCAGGATCTCCATTTTATTCTGATTCTTGGGAAGTGTTTGTTTTGCATCTCCTACAGTTTTCATCCATTAACTCCAAACGTGGTCAACTTTAGTAGCGTTAGAGATGCATGGTGCTATTCAACAGAATTTGGATCTGCTCAAGGTTTTTCCCATGGGCAAAAATGTCCAATAGGAAGTCTATGGGTATTGTCAGTACTCATATTTGAACTCTTCTGATCATCACTTGTCTAGGATGATGCCATTGAGATTCCGTAAGATGTCTTGATATTGGGGTCAATGGTCAAGGTTAACTTTTTAACCCTCAAATTTGTTCAAGAAAATTTAAATTTTCTCCTACAAAATGTCCATTTGCAGACCAAAAGATTACTTTTGAAAGTGTATCCCTGGAATGACTGGCTCGGTTATTGAGCCAGTCATTCCAGTGGTAGATTTTCAAAAAAATTCATCTTGGTAAGCAAATGGACATTTCTCGAGACTACTGCAGATGCCATTTTGGATGATATGAGGCCCGTAGCATCAAAGTAACCAGGTTGGGTTTTGGGCCGAAAGTAACTTCCCTTGGTCAGAGGTCAGTGGACATATTAGAAGATATCATGTCACACCCTGTAATGGCAAGGTCACCCCTGTAGAGGGTAGGTTACCCCTTTAAGTAAACTGTGACTGTACTTACAGTTTTTGTTGAGTTCATAGTGAAGTGGAGGATGTCGACAGAGCGATCCAAATGACTTTCAGCGTCCGACAAGAATTACGTAAATGTAAGTTTTTCAATGGACAATTAATTCATCAAGGACTAATAGCTGATGTTAATAAAACTTTACAGATTTGATCCATCTAGTCTCCATCATAATTGAAATGATTTTCAAATTTTTTCCCTATTATTACCGTCTTTGGACTTATTATCTTATTTTGCACCAAGAATTAGGTAAAAAGTTTTTCAATGGCCATTTAATTCATCAAGGGCTTATGCTATGTCTATAAAACTTTACACAGATTTGTTCTATGCCATCATTGCATCCAGTTTCCATCATAATGATTGAGATTTTTTACATATTTTTAGGGTTTTTTTGTGTGATTTAAATCCTCCGTAAGCCCAGAATTAGAAGAATTTTAAAGGTTTTTAATGGTCTTGATTTAACAAGGGATTATCCGATCCCAATGAAACTTTACAGATTTGTTATATATCATCATTGTATTCAATTTGCAGCAAAATTACAATGAATTTAAAGGTTTTGTTAATACTTTTACATGGTTTGGACTTTCATTAGACCTTTGATCTATTTAATGGGTATACTATTTTAAATCTTTATTTTGCGACACCTCACATGTGTAATATGCTGAAAAACTAAAGGGCGTGAATGCAGGACGCAGTCCATCTAGTTTATCCGATCATCATCAAACTTGGCCAGGATGTTTGATTATGGAATCGCAAAGATGCAGGTTGACTTTGAGGTCAAAAGATAGGTGACCCATTAGTGTCAAAGTTACACATTAAGGGTCAAAATTACCAGTTCATTTTCCCTTGATCAGATAAGTCAAGGAATATATCCGAAGATACCTCCTGTCACCTCATAATGTCAAGGTCACCCCTATAGGGGGATGTGTCAGGCCTAAATGGCAGCAAAATTACTAGTTTTCATTTTTGGCAGAAATAATCTCCCCTGAATTATATACATTCAATGTTCATATTAGAATGTACATTTATGACACATTGGTAGCTGGACACCCCATTTTGTTCAAAATTATGTTTTCTTTTTTAACTGAAATGAATCTTTTTTTCTTTTTTCAAAATAGCCTCCAAAATAGTTTTTTTGGTCTGATTGACCTGTCATCTTGTCAACATTTATACAGGCCTTATAATAATTAATTTGGTATCAATGTTAAAGTGGATCCATCCAATGTGGGGTTTCCCCCCCCGAAATCTGCTTTTCAGTGCCCAATATATCCCCATAGTAAGTCTATGGGAGCAATATTTGAACCACATTTTCTCCTAGAGGTTTTAACCAAATAAAATGAAACTTGGAAGATTCTAACATGCTTTAGCCCTTTTCTTAAAGCCAGAGTTGATGTTCTCAATGGTTCTTGCGATACTTAATCCTAAGCGAGCATATTTGCAATCGCTTTAAATCATGTGTCTAATGTTGTGTGAGATTATTTATGATTAAGTAGATCTCTGCCATTAAGATCGTTAATAATCGCAAAAGCATTTCTATACTTCCTTAAGAAAGTAATTTTGATCTGTTTCCATGAATCACCAACATACGGTGCAATGGACCATATCATCAATCATATGACGTAATAATAAACTATGTGACGTGTAGACTGACGTCATAATCAATGGCATCATGAAGAACATAGTTATATTAGTCACGAACACTTAATTGATGACAAACGAAGCGGTGTTGTATCTTCTTCTTCTTGCGTTCATCTTTCTCATGACAGTAATCTTAGAATGTTTTCCTTATTTGGTGCATGAAAGCTGAAGTGATCATCAAACTGTCTCTGTCTCCTCTGATCTTCCCTTCAAAAGATACTTCAATAGGCCAGAAGCTTCTCCTAGCCTGTTCATATCGCTGGTAGTGCTGCCAGAGATGTTCTGCTTTTTCTCCTGACTGCTGACACTCACAAAGTGGAGAATCTGTAATCTTAAGACGGTGAAGATGTGCATTGAGACGATTGTGACCAGTGCTCAATCTGAAGACACATGTCTGATTCTCCCTGCTGAGGCTGTGTATTGCATCATTATGCTGCCTGCTGGTGGTTCTTGTGGCTTTAATGATATGCTTCAGTTCTTCACAACCTCACGGTTGAATTGTTCTTTATTTGATCCTTCCTTAGCCAGTTGATCAGCTTTGTCATTTCCTAATATGCCACAATGCGAGGGGATCCACTGTAAGTTGACATTGTTCTCCTTAGCCAGCTGCGTAAGATTTGCATGAATTAAATCTGTACTTTCCTTTCCACTCTCCAGCGTCTGGAGCGCTGAGAGGGAGTCTGTCAGGAAGACAATATTTTCATTTCTGGTTTTTCGTTGTATCAGCTTATGGCTAGCTAAGATCAGTGCCTGGATTTCTGCAGTGTAATTGCTACAGTGCTTCCCTGTTGGTAAGCATGAGTGTTATATCTCCACATGGAAACCGAATGTGAGCACCTGCCCCTCCATTCTTGACAGCCTGGATAGCTGATCCATCTGTGTAAACATGTATCCATTCTTCCTCAGGGTAGTTTTCTGCAATATGACTCAATGCAGGAACTTTATTTGTCACCTCGGCTTGATCTCACTTGCTTTCAATCCCTGGAATCGAGGGCCAGATTGAAATTGTGTTTTCTATTTCAGAAGCTTTCCACAGTTCCCTCTCAGAGATAGCAGTTATGTTTCTACATCTGAGGAAGATGTCCAACTCTGTTTCTTTCAATTTTCTTTGATGTTAATAAGAAATTATTCCTTTTGAGCCTTCCTCTAGACATTTGGTGACTCAGCATATGCATGGGATGGTGAGGCATCAATTTGAATTTCTCGTATTGAATCTCGGCCTTGATTTCTCGTCTCTGCTGGAGTGGCTGGATATTGGTAAGATCTTCCATCGCTGCTATTGGAGCGGTCTTCATAGACCCTGTTATGATACGAAGAGCCTGATTTTGTACCTTATTCAATGTCTGAAGGGTGCTTGTAGCAGCTGTCATCCATGATGATGAGCCGTATTCGATGATGGGCCTAACTGATCCAGAGTAAACCTGTTTCAGAATTTTCATGTTAGCTCCCCATTTTGTTCCAGAGAGCTTCCGCATAACTGCCAGTCTTCGCTTGGCTATACCTTCAGCTTTTCTGATTTGCGCCTTCCAGGTTAGTCTTTTGTCAGATATCAGACCAAGATAAGTTACTTCATCCTCAAAGTGCAGAACTGAGTCACCAAATTTCAGACTTGTCTCGTGTTCCTTTTTAGTGGATAGTGTGAATAGAGTTGCGACTGTCTTCTCTTTGTTGATCCGGACAAACCATCTTGTAACCCAAGAATTGAGGTGATCAATTGCGAGTTGCATGCGGTAATTGGCTGTTGACACACTCCTCGCTGCTCCACATCACAAGATCGTCAGCATACAATACAGCTCTGAGTCCCATTGGAAGGTTCTTCACCAGGTAATTGTATGAATTGTATGTCTACTATTTAATAAACATGCTATTGAATATTTTGAAACTAATTTGACTGGGCGCTGGTAGCAACAACGGCCAGGCAAATTACTTTCAAAATATTCAACAGCTTACCTGTATAGTTTTCTGGAAATTAATAATCAGAGTTCAGGGATCGATCGATCCCAACACTGGCGAAGTGTGTGGAGCTTAAGGTAGCTAGAGATGGGCGGTGTATAGCTAAAGATGGATTGCTCCATTCTCAGCAAATCACTCGGAGAATAGTAGTCTAGAAATAGCACAATATCATTCTCCATAAGGAACTATTTACAAATTCAAAATCGGCTTAGTCATTCTCGATATAATATCATTTTCGTAAAATCAATCTTACAAAATCAAGAAAAGCGCATTCTGAGCCTATCTTATACGGGTTAACTCTTTAACCTTCAAATTCATTCAAGAAAATTTCAATTTTCTCAAAAGAAATTGTCTATTTGCAGACCAAGAGAAGACGATTTTTGAAAATTTACCACTGAAATGACTGGCTTGGTTATCGAGTCAGTCATTCCAGTGGTAAATTTTCAAAAATAGTTCTCTTGGTCTGCAAATGGACATTACTCAAGATCAGTGCAGAAGGCGTTTTTGTCTGATATGAGTGTTAAAGGGTTAAACCTGCACAGATGGTATAACAAGCTGCTATTCATACCTTGAACAGCGTTAAGCCACTCAGCTTCATTCATTCTGTGTGTGGGGGGGGGGGGTCATTGCTTTGTCTACTGCATAACAGTTTATCATGTTGGCAAGTGGGTAACATGACATTAGTGATTAGAGATCGACATCTGGTAGTGGCTATGAGATCTCTAACCTTTTTTTTTGACAATACGCTACAGCCCATATAAGAACTAGATCAGTTTGACCTAGTTTCTGAATAATATAGGGTAATGGTCAATTTCCTCATTGGAATCGAGAGTAAATTATTCTGGCAGCCCATGGTGTCATCTTTCATATTTTGAACTTGGATCGATGCTTTATGGGCTAAAGATATGTCCTATATCCAAAGTAGGCAAGAAAGTATGTCAGTGTAGCCTACTTTACAGTTCTCTGAACATCATAGCACATGACCAGACTCGTTTCAACTTTTTCATATACAGTAACCAAATTTGGTGTATCGATATATTATCCCATAAAGGTGTGTGTGTGCTCATAAGTAGTACTTTTCATGGTTTAGTGAAAATGTCATTCTTGGCTATAGTTTCAACAGCTGTTTGTAGGTCATATGTATGATTACTTATTCTGCCGCTGTAGTAGTAGAAACATCCTACAGCTGCGATTACTCCTTTGCTTTTGACCACTGTCTTGTCCTTAGCCAAAATCCTTAGCGTCCTCGCGTTCATTCTTGACTTGAGTGTACCAAGTCCTGCTTTCTTGAGGTCGCCTCATAGTACGCTTATCAGATTTATGCAATGACGTCCTCTCCTTGCTTTGTAGGGTGAATTCCATGGCTGCGCTAGCGTGTCTTCCGGCATCATTAGTATATAGCCAAACATGGTCCATCTTTGCTGGGCGACTTTGACAGACAGTGATGATGTATTAGACATCTTATATAGTGCATCATTGGAAATCATGCTGTCTGGCCATCGGTGTCCAGTGATGACTGATGGTGCATAGGTGGCAGGCACCAAGTTTGTCTAGAGATGCTTTTGGGGCTGCCTACCTGCATTTTGTAGGCAATAACCAAACTTGTGCTAAATATGTGTCATGTATCAGAAGTAGGTCACTGTCATCGATTTCTCACAGTTCAATGAACACCAAATAAATGTCCAGTTTATTCTCAAAACTCTTCAACTGATGGTCAGCAAACTTATGGGTGCATCTATACATGATTCACGCAACGTAATGGAAATGTATTTGAGTGTGATAGTTGGGGGGGGGGGTATCCTCTGTGATGCAGTGCATGACTAAAGTTAGTTTCCTTATTAACCCGTAACTTTTTTCATGACAATTGTAATTTCTCATAGAAAATGTCCATTTGCAGACTCAGAGATTATTTTTGAAAATTTATCACTGGAACTAGTCATTCCAGTTGTAAATATGCAAAAATTGTTTTATCTTGGTCTGCAAATGGACATTTTCTGTGAGAAAATTTTAATTTTCTCGAACGCATTTAAGGGTTAAATTTGCAAAAATCACTCTTGGTCTGCAAATGGGTATTTCTCAAGACCACTGCTGAAGCCGTTGTTGGCTGATATGAGTGTTAAAAGGCTAAAACCAATAATAAACGATTCAGGCAGAAGTTTGAATTATTTTCAACTATTTAGACCAAATATGTTGATATCCCTTTAGCATTATTGACATGTCATGCATGTAGGCTTAAGAACGTCCCAGGCACCCTGGGCCTCCTGTTGTTATTTTCTATCTGCCATTGAATTGAAGGCTTCAAATGGGTATCATTCAGAAGGATCATCATAGAAGAAAATGAATTTATTTGAACTTCATTTGCGACTTCTTCCAAGAATTATATTGAAACTGTCTAAAGTCAGTTTGCGGTAATTCATGGTTAGATACAGAAATTTTTGAAGGAGTGGTTCACCAAAATTTGTTTTAAATCAATGTTCCAGGGTTTCATGATTTTATTGACAGTAATTACAACCCTTTTTACAAAGTATGAGGTTGATAGAATCTTGGTAGCTGCAGTGAAGCCTGAAAAGTAGGTCACACTGACCTACTTTAGTTACACTACATATCTTAACCCTACAATGCATCCATACACAGTTTACGAAACTTAAAAATCACAGGTACGGTTTTCTGATTGACTGATGCAAGAACTAAGTGATATTGTGGTTTAAAGAGCTGCTACATGCATGACCCAGTGTCTAACACGACCAGCGACCACTTCATATTTAATCAAGCACAAATACTAGTGTCGTTTGTGTGACCTTGATATTTTTTAGCTTTTGACCAAAATTTATCAGATCTTTGGGACCCACAGACAACCTCCACCAAAGGATGTTCAAGATTTCTCCAGTAGAACCAGTTATTGCGAAATTGTGACTTTCAGGAAGTTTTCAAAATAAGCATTTTTAATTTGGTCCCCTTGACTTTTACCTTTAGACCCCTAACTTGTCATACATCTTCAGCGGAATAAGCTTTTGCAACTAATTGACTAAGAGACATGGCGATTTATTGAGCTGCTATCAACAGCTAAAATAGGAACTGCAACCAAGGTTGGGTTTTTTCTTAAATCCAACGATGCCTCCTCTGGATCTGCTACTATAATCACCCAGGCTGTATTTGAGCTGGTGGCAGAAAATAATGTCACTGATTCAGAGTACCATTTTGAAAGAGAATACCTGTTGCTGTCAATCAAGTATTGTCATCATAATCAATTACGCGACAGGTAGGCTAACGTCATAATCAAAATATGTCATGAATGGCATATCTAAGTCTGTCATGAACTCTTAATAGTATGTCAAGTTGTGTCTTTACTATTTTGTAAACATTCTGAATATTTTATAACCAGCAACCAGTAAAATTAGTTTAAAGATATAAAAAAAGGTTAGCTGTATAGTTAAGATGAAATAGGGATTCCAGGAATTCAGGATCCAGTTTATAAATCGCTTACACACGCTCACAGCAGAGAATAGCTAGAGATAGGTAAGGCAAAGCTAACACTGGAGTCATCCATTGAAACAAACAGCAGTGGCATTACATGAGCTAACACTCCACTAGAGACAAAATACAACACATTTGTACTATTTCAGAAATAGGTGAACATTTAGAAACTGATTTGACTGCAAGTTGGCAATGGCTAAGGCAGTAATCCCTTCGAGGCAAATTACTTTCAAACTATTCACCAGCTTACCTGCAAGGTTACTTTGAATCATTTCAAGCATGAAATCACAGTATCTCGAGGTAACCATACAGGTGTTAATGCTAATGTATATGAGTAAATGACTGCAGTGTATAGTTTGAAGCATTTCAAGCATAGCATCACAATATCTCATTATAACGTGGACTGATTTACCCAGACATTAGCATTAACCCTTTAACATTCAAATTTGTTCAAGAGAATTTCAATTTTCTCAGAAAATGTCCATTTGCATACTAAGAGAAGAGCATTAAAAATTTTACAACTGGAATTTTTTAACGGTTCGGTTATCGAACCAGTCATTTCAATGGTAATTTTCTAAAATTGTCTTCTTGGTCTGCAAATGGACATTTACAAAGACAACTGTAGAAGCAATTTTTGGCTGGCTTGAGTGTTAAAGGGTTAATGATTAAGCCAGCCAAGCCACCCTCTACAGCGGTCTTAAGGAATTGCAATTTGCTGACCAAGAGAATATTATTTATGTAAATTTACCTCTGGAATGCCTGGTCTAGCCGAGCCAGCCATTGCAGTCGTAAATTTTCATAGTTTTGTCTTGGCCTGTAAATGAGCATTTAATTAGCAAATATTTAGATTTTCTTGATGGTCCACACGTCCATGCGCTAAGGATGCCAGGGGACACTCCAGCACAGAGACTTGGAATTCTCCCTACTGGGAGCCAGAAAATACAAAGCCAGGAGAGGATGTCATTGCATAAATCTGTTTTAACGTGCTACGAGGTGACCTCAAGAAAGCAGGACTCTGTACTATACAATCAAGAATGGACCTGAGGAAGTTAGAGACTTTGGCTCCGGACAAGACACAGTGGCAAAAGCGAAGGACTGATTGCAGCTGTAGAATGTTTCTTCTACTACAGCCACAAAATACAGTAATCATACATACATAGTACCCATTTGTAATCTTTATGATTACTAGTTCAGATAACAACGAATGATAAAAGTTTCACATTTGTCCAAATGAATATAAGGCAGCTTTGGCATGTTGGTTTACCTTAGTACCCCTGATTAAACTGGTAACTTATTGGTACCCAAGTATTGACTCGCTCACTCCGGTTCCAGTTTTCTTTATTACATTCAGGATATACAATAACATAAATGTAAATATATATTAAAACATTTCTAGGTGATATTGATCAGAGACAATTTTAATTTACATACACATATAATGCCTATGCATTATGTCATTATATCTATACACTTATAACATTTTATAATTTCATTCATGATTGAAGGTTGTCAATTAAAGATTCTTGAAATAGTCTTATATTGATTGTTGACTGTTCTTTCTGATGACAAGCTTAGCTCATGGCAGTGACTGGGTCAGAGCAGAAGTATGCATGGGTAAGACATGCAAGCTTATGTATTAATCCTTTCACGGACAAATCTCTGAAAAACTATATTTACAATATAAAATATTCACCAGTTTTCTTGTATGGAAGCGTTGTTAATGAGATTTGGGGAATTCATCAGTGAAAGGGTTAACCCTTTCCGAAAGGAAAAAAGAAGAAATTCTTTATAATGGTGTGCATGTATTCTATTGAATATTTTGTCCTTCATCTGCCTGGAAACCAGTATTGACTAAGGCAACATTATCTTCCGTAGCAATACCTTCGAGTCAAAGTATTTTCAAAATATTCACCATATTTGTTGTATTGGTACCTTGAAGTTGAGAAAACAGGATCTCAGTGGTGAATTGGGTAACCAGCACAGGAGTGGAATGCACTGTGTATATAACGTGCCTTTGCTAGCTTATACAATGTCTACCCGAACTACATTATACCATCACTCAAGTTCCTTGTATTCCATGAGAGATGCGCGTGAAAGCCATGAATGTTAAACGCGTTAATGAGAAAGCTTTGTCTTAGTTTTTGTTAACTTTAAATCTGAGTAATCAGGGTCTATATGCTCGCTCCCGTTCGTTCATGGGTTCAGAATTGAATATCAGTCGGTAACCCTGTTATTATTGATGATTTCATAAGAAGAGGTGAGTGTGATAGCATTGTTCAATTGTTGGATGGAACTTTTGAAACTTTTAGGCGTAGTCCGCCATTGTTATTAGCTGCTTCAGCAGCAGCAGGAGGGAGAGTCAGAAATCAGCCTCCACTCTCATGGGCATGAGAGTGCTTGGTAGGCTGTTCCAGACATCCACTACTCTATTTGTGAGTTGAGTATTTCTGTAGTTCCTACTGACACCTTTTTCTCTAGCCTTAAGTTGTGTCTTCTTGTTGTCTAAATACCTCTATCACATCCCCTCTTAGTCTTCTATATTTCAGTGATGGACGTCCTAGCTTTCTTAATCTATCAGGATACTCTAGGTCCTTCAGTGTGTGAATCAATTTTGTTGCTCTTCTCTGCACATTTTCCATTATCGCTATGTCCTTTTTGGTGTGCGGCCCCCACACACATACAGCATATTCCAGGTGAGGTCTAACCAGCGCTTTGAAAAGGCTGATGAACATGCCTTCATCTAGGAAGCTGAAGGATCTCCTTATCAATCCCATTATTGAGTTGCCTTATTTCCTGTGACTGTATGTGTTGCTTAAATGACAAGTTATTGTCCACTGTGACGCCTATATCTTTTTTTTGTGTGACATTTTCCAGGGTCACCAAGTCACCATCCTGATTTTGTAGACAATAATCATGTTTTCCTCTTTATTTGTTCCACTCTGTATCTTCATAACTTTGCATTTATTTGAGTGAAACCGCAGTAACCATGGGTCAGTCCATCTTTTTAGGGAATCCAGGTCTTCTTGTAGCTTTACCTTCTCTTCAAATGTCTTTATCTCTTTGTACATCTTTGTCATCTGCAAAGAGAAACGTTGCATTGACACAGTCGGGCAAGTCATTTAATGACATAGTATCGGTCCTAGGATGCTGCCTTGTAGGATCCCACTTGTCACACTTCTGTCACGCGAGCTTATTCCATTAACAACCACCTTTTGTGTTCTGTCAGTTAAAAATCTTTTAATCCATTTTACTACCCGACTGCTTATACCGTACCCCCTTTGTCCAGTATTTGTGTCCACTCGTCCATCACTTTCAGCAGTTGAAGGCTTGTTGACCTTCCAGACAGGAATCCGAATTGTGCGCTACTGAATTGTTCATTTCTTTCCATATGGGTTAGAATCTCAGCCCTGACCAAATTCTCCATTAATTTACATATGACACTTGTTAGGCTAACAGGTCTATAGTTCCCTGGGTCTGATTTGCTTCCTTTCTTAAAAATTGCTGTAACATTTGCAGTTCTCCAGGCTTCATAAGGAGTTGGAAAATGAATAAGATAAGTTCATTACAGCGGAATAAGGGAAATTATGACGGTTCTCTTTCGACTGAAGCTTGCGTAGAGATAAGATGGTGGATAAACTGTTTGGCATCAATGAAGAATGATCTGACTTTAGGCGTGCCAGATATTTTGATTACTACGGATGCATCTAAGGAAGGTTGGGGAGGGGGGGGGGGGCAGTAGTCCAAAGTCAACAGCCCGAGGAGACGATGGCGTTCAGATGAGGCGGCGGAGCACATTAATGTACTAGAATTAAGAGCTGTCCTTTTTGGTCTTCGGTCCCTAATTAATGATCACAATAAGCATGTACTAGTTAGAATTGATAACTCTACAGCAGTGTCATACGTAAACCATATGGGAGGGTCTAAATCCAATAGATGTCACCTGATAGCGAAAGATATATGGTTCTGGTGTATGAAGCAGGACATTTCTCTAACTCCTAGTTTTATCCCTGGGATTGATAATGTTGAAGCAGATCTGAAATCTAGAATTTTCAACAATAGGACAGGGTGGACACTTTGTAATGAGGTTTCCCGAAACATTTTACAGAAATTCTCATTTGATTGCAATATAGACCTTTTTGCAAGCCGCTTAAATTACAAACTAAAACCCTTTGTTTCATGGGGGCCTGATCCAGAGGCACTGTTTATTGATGCATTTACTATAAATTGGAATTTTTACAGATTCTATGCGTTCCCTCCATTCTGCCTAATTTTGAAAATGTTGAAGATCCGAGACGAGCAAGGAGAGGGCATAGTGATTGTGCTGGAATGGAAGAATCAGATTTTCAATTTGCGAATAGAATGTTATCATCAATATAGATGCTGGATGCACTTAAACTGGTAAATTATAGTATGCTGGAAAAATTGTATCATTAGATACATTATATGTGGATTTGCAACACTCACTGGACTTGTTTCGAGGGCGTGTCTTCCGGGACAGGGATCTCAGGTATGAATTGGAGTTGCCCTTGGATCTGGAAATATTTCCTTACTCTGGTGAGTAAACTGAGATTATGGCTCAATATTTGACATGAGTTGGACTAAATATATCTGTTCTTTAAAGTCTCATGGAATACAAGGAATTTGATTGATGGTATAATTATTAGATTAGATGAGGCTTACCTGCAAGGTCAGGTGAAGTATAATCATAATTATACATCAATCAAATTACGTAGTATTCAATGCCCACCCAGTTGGAAACATGAGGCTTTAGAAGAAATTACAATGGACCCACCATTTCTTAATACAAATGAATTTAGTCAGCTTCAAAATATGGCTTTCATGCGCATGCACATTCTCTCTCATTGGATACTACGTAATTTGATTGAGGTATAATTATGCTTATACTTCACCTAACCTTGCAGGTAAGCCTCGTCTAATCTAATAATAAGTACTCATAATGCCTACATTTTATAATAGAGTATCAGTTAACAGTACATATATCACATAAAGCATGTAACGTGCTATAGAATATAAGTGAGTTTACATATTTTCTAGAGAATACAGCCCAAATGAAATGGCCTGAATAACTTGTCCTTGATACATGGATGTTTGGGATGGTGTTACTGATAACATTATATTACAGTTGACAGAAATGACATCAATAGCATGTGATGATGCTATGAACCTGCAGCACTGAACCACTTACACAAGGGATATGGATTATTTATGTACAGTGCCTATCAAATCAATACGCTTATTAACGCATGATGAACCAGAAATGTGGTTGCAATGACTTTACGACTTTGCAATGAACTATGAAGCTTTACTTCAAACATAAAACTAGTTTTAGCAAAGACACAGTGACTTTGGCATTTTTACTCCTTTGACATTTTTACTCTCTCCCTTAGGAAGCATGTGTTTAGGTTTGGGTACAGTATGATTAACCAAACTTGAGATATTAATTACTAAGTTGAGCTACACGCAAATACTGTAAAAAAGAGGTTTTTTCAAATCACAATAGCGACTTCAAAAACGAGCAGCAAGACTTATTCTTGATGCAAATAAAGACACACCTAGTGCAGACCTGTTTCAGCGATTAAAATGGCTTCCATTTTCTGATTTAACATATATTTGCACTGCAACAATGGTATACAAGTCTCTAAATGACCAGACACCACAGTATCTAAGAGATATGTTTAAATAAACATCAGAGGTAAATAGTCGGTCACTCAAATCTGTAACAAATTCTAACCTATATATGCCCATGTCTAAAACTGAGATTTATAAGAATGGCTTTCTTTGTACGGGCACACAAATTTGGAACAGCCTACCCATTAATGTACGTGAAGCAACCTCACTAGGAGCTTTCAAATTCAGGATTTGGGCCCATGTAGCCAGATAATATATTATTTAATTTATTGTATTGTAGTCCATCTTTTATCATAGACTGTATAAACTTTTGGATTTGTTTTGTATACTAACTCATACCCAAATGTATCTGTGTTATTATTTTATTTTCAAAGCGGGTACGGGTGGGTGGGGCAGATTATGCTTTTTGCATTTGGTTTATGTTTAATAACTTCCGTTATAATAGATGGATTTATTTCAAATTTGTTATGTCAACTCCTGATGACATGTCCTCGGTGGGTGGATGGGTGGGGTAACATGTAATGTACATCATCTAGTTGTTGAATATACCTGTATCATACTCTTGTATCGATAGTTTATATAGCTGATTGTAAATATATTCAAACTGTAAATAGTTGAGAGCCTCGGGGAAAAACAGTTATTTGTACTGATCGAGTTTACTGTACCCTCTATAAATAAAGATATTATTATAATAATAATATTAACCTTTGACCTTTTGACTCAACATCATTGTATGATGCCCCGCAATTACAAGGAAGTGTGTCCAAGGTTGGGTCCAGTAGACTTAACCAAAGATGAGATACGAACTGCTAATTTGAGCTAAATGCAAAATGTGATGCCTTCTAATTATACAGAAGCATGTGTCCAGGTTTGGGCCCAGTATGATTAACCAATTGAGATATAAACTGCTAAGTTGAGCCGAACAGAAAATGTTAATGTTGAAAAAACTAAGATTTTACCAAGGATACAGTGACTTTGCCACTTGACCTTTTGGCCCAAGGTCATTGTGTGATGCTGTGTCATTGCGCCGTACATCCAAGTTTAGGTCCAGTATGCTTAACCAAACATGAGATATAAACATAAAAATTGAGCTAAAGGGAAAATGTTAATGTTGAAGAAACAAAGTTTTTATGAAGGTCACAGTGACCTTGACATTTTGATCCCAAGGTCAATATGTAATGCCATCTCATTATATGGAAACATGTGTCAAGTTTGGGTCCAGTATGCTTAACCAACCATGAGATATAAACAAAGTTTGGGCTAAAAGCAAATTGGCTGCCAACAACATGCAGGGTATCACATTAGCTAGTTTTACTTCGTAAAGTCGAGCTAAAAATGAATTACAACTTTATTGTCTCCTGCAATAAAAATAGAAGGAAACTAAATACTGAATGTAAAAATCTTACAAAATTAGGATCACCAATCATAATGTAATTTAAAAGAATAGAACAAGTTTGTGATGTCAGCCAGGCATTTAAAATGCACTCTGCTATATTGTAGCACAGATCACCGTCGGGTGCGTACAAGATGGCCCGGTCCGGGATGGTCCATGCTCACCCCTCTGTCGGCCAAATACGGCCCACGCATAAACGGCCATTCCAGCAGAACAAAATAATAGAGTCCGTGGGATCGCCCTACGTGCATGCACGGCCATGAGAGGTAAACAAACATTGACGCGTTAGCCGGTGGAGACTGCCAACTTATGTATATACTTGCTCATATTATGGCAATTCCGTAATATGGGACCGTCCTCAAAGATTTTGGTATGTATTAATATCAGAATTGAATGACGAATTTAACACACTGAACAGAAATTAAATCGGTTAAGATCTGGCAAAGATATGGCAAAATTAAAACAGTCTTTTGGAGCTCCAACTAAGCATAGATATCGCCCGAGCGTGCGCCTGAATGGGAGAGAGCTAGGCACGATTGCTCTAGCTACCTTGTCTCGCACGCAACATGCGCTCTGATTGATTGAGCCAGCTGGCACAGCCTCTCACCGAGTATAAAAGGCGTTCTCAAAGCCAAACTCGAATAGAAGGGAGGCGGACTCGGTCAGAGAGTGGGAGCATTCTTACTATCTGCCTACTGCATAGAGCTCGCGTTCTGCAATCTACACCAACGCACCTTATTACAATCAGGTTCCCTCTCCGGACAGCCGCGCTCCACACTGCTCCAGTTTTTGTAGACTCCAGGTAGATCAACAGGAGTAACAACCTAAATTAAAAGAAGGCTCTTTATTTTGACCATCGTCACCAGTGGTGCCTTCATCGCGGTGTAAGACTTTTGGCTGTTACCATCTAAATTAGTATGTAAGAATGGTGGTGTTTTTCATGTCTCGCCAGGCTTGCTGTGCCACTCCAAATACGGTGGTAGAAAACAATGAACGTATCCAGCATCATTGAATTTACGTTTTGACCGTAGTCCAGACAAGGACATTGCTTTACGCGCCGTAAGAGCTAAACGCCATGGATCGTCTTGTGGCGAGAAAATAATTCAACATAATATGTACTTACCGTCTCTACAAAATGGAGACATCCGTCACTCTTAAAGCACAAACAGTATAACGGTATTACGGTGAACGATTCAGTATGTGCTATGCATTAGGACCTGTTAACCACCAAAATTGGCGTTATTTTTCACTGTTTTTTAGTATGAAACATTACGGCCAGCATCCTGCAGTAATTCTCCAGGCAGCTACACCATGCCTCAACTCATACCGCAAAAAAGCGGTACAAAGACTACATGTGACGTTTAAACTGCACTGATGACTAATAGGTGTACCACACATAGTAACATATCTTAGTTATGTATACCATTATTTATAACAAATAAAGTACCCCCCTAAGTGGTACCGTAAGGTCGGATGCAACCTCTGCTTTAAGACAATATTGTACATAATGTTATGCATTGTAAACAGTGTCAGCAAATAAACGTCACCGTGTGTCGCATCGACCCTATATTCCTAATGAATGTATATATATATATATGTAATCAGGCATTCTGCCAATATTGTTAGTTAGCAGTAAAAACTACAAAAATATTTGGACCGCAGTACACCTAGGTTACACTATACATCAACAACAAATGCATCACCATATTTTCTCCCGACAGCACCAATTTTACATTGAGGTCGCTCTTCATGCTCTCGCTAGAGAACATGACATGCTGCGGTTAAATATAGAACTATGATAGCTCAATAGGACAGGTTTTTAAGCTAGCCAAGAACGGTTACTCTTCAAACGGAGAATTGTTATTAAAAACTCTTCTTCACGGTCAATAAGACCGTTGTGTAAACAGTACTACTGATTTTCATAGTTGGCCATCCATATTAATTGTTTGAATTCCCACCGTCAGAATGGTTAGGACCGTCTCAAGAAACTACAGCAGGTTTCTGGTCGGCCAGAATCAATTTGCCGTTCACATACATACCCCGAGTATCTTCGGATACCTATTAAGCAAGACTTTTTATGCCAAAGTAGGAAACACTGCGAAAATATAAATAAGGCAAAACCGTTGCCATCCCAGCAGTGTTCTTAAAGCAACTTTTCTCCAAACCTAAAACAGCTAAACGGTAATGCCAGGGTACGGATCTCATATGGTCCGTACTCGAAACCTTAGGTGACGGATAGAAGCACGGATCACCATCTAACTCATACCGGTGACTGGGTGAAGCCTTAGAGCTCACCATGCCTACGAGATAGCCACCATAGGTGAAAATACGTTTCTCTCTCCCCACTGTAAGTAAACTAAAATCCGCTTTCTAAAAACGCTTCTGTCAATGTGATTTGTCCATGTGTTGTTATTTGTGGTTGTGCTGCGGTATGTGGAGGGATCGCTTTGCAGCTCTGAAACTACCACCAGACAACATGTTGCATGCTGTCAGTCTGAAGAGAGATGCTCCATGGGGTATCGGCAATGTACTGAGCATCCTCGCCAGGAAGACGTATTCGTTAGACAGTTGGTGCTATTGCGGCTTAAAAATATGTTTTTGAACTTACAAGTAAAAGTTAGTCTAGTCCATTTTTAGGTACACAAAAATGGATGGTACCAACTAAACAGTATCTTTAACTTAAGACAACGGTGATGAAATGAATCAGTCACCGTATCTTCACGTACACACCATAGGCACACAACAGTAAAATAACTACCATAAACTGGGGTGAATAGGGACACCAGGGTGAAATGGGACCATTTTTTTAATTTTAATATTTTGTGCTATTTCTCGGTTGTTGCTAAGTGTATCACTGCCATGTTTTTATGATTATAACTTCATTACGACTCTAAACAACAGGGGGAGAACCTTTCCTCTGGAGCAGACTTGTTTATCTCTACCTGTGCCTGTAAAATTTATATAAGTTTGTGACAAAAATAATGTAGTCAAAACTTTGTTCCTTCATACCAAACAAAACAGAGTGCAATTGAGACGCGTATGGTATGATGACTGGCAATGAGTTAGCTAAGTATCCTAGCAATATGGAAATTATATGGTGTTTCAACAATTCAAAATATTTTTATTTTTATTTTCAGGCATGAAATTAGTTTCTCACGGGGTGAATAGAGACATGGCTCGTGTATATAAACCAAAAGCTGGTGCCAAAACGCACAAAAAACATGACAGTTCACAGATCCATAAAGCTTTAGCAGCAATAGAACATGGAATGTCATACAGAAAGGCTGCTGAAAGATTTAATATTCCTAGAAGTGTTTTGTGTCGACATAAAAAGCGGAGAAATGTGTTACCACAAGGTGGACAGACGGTTTTATCCCGCAAAATAGAGCAACATTTTGTAAATCGCCTCATAACATGCTCTACATGGGGCTATCCAATGGACAAACTGGATATTCATTTCATAGTTAAGGGGTACCTAGATCGGCGTGTGATGGTTATTAAAAAGTTCAAGGACAACATGCCTGGGACAGTGGGCAAATTCATTTTTGCTGCGTCACAAAGAGGAGCTTGCAATGCGATTGTGCTAAAACGTCAAACGCTCGAGAGCAAAGGTATCCCCATTTGTTCTTAATGAGTATTTTAATAACCTTACAGAAACACTCAAGGATATCTCAGCATCAAACGTAATGAATTACGATGAAACTAACTTGAGTGATGATCCTGGTAGACGAAAGGTCATCATAAAGTGCGGGACAAAGTATCCCGAAAGGATCATGGACAGTTCTAAGTCTTCAACCTCGATCATGTATGCAACGTGTGCAGACGGCCATCTTCTGCCATCATATGTGGTGTACAAATCAGTCAATTTATATGATACTTGGACTATGGGAGGGGGGGGTGTCCAAAATCAGCTCGGTATAATAGGAGTAAATCAGGGTGGTTTGACCGTACCTGCTTCTCAGACTGGTTTAAAAATCTTGCCTTGTCCCATCTGAAAACACTACAAGGGCAAAAAGTGCTGATTGGTGATAACCTAAGCTCACATTTTTCTGCTGAAGTGATTGAACTTTGTGAGCAACATAACACTCAATTCTGCTTTCTCCCACACAGCTCTATGCATTTAGCACAGCCACTAGATGTGGCCTTTTTCCGCCCTATGAAAACCACCTGGCGCAAGATTCTGGAGTCATGGAAGAAGGGCCCAGGTCGTAAGCAATCATGCATACCCAAAGATACATTTCCTAATTTACTGAGTAAGCTCACGAATGACATGGCATCGAATGCAAGTGAAAACATAAAAGCTGGTTTCACAAAATATGGAATAGTACCAGTAAATCGCAACAAAATTCTTAACAGACTATCCAAGGAGCAAAATGCAGGTGATAGTCCTAGTGTCATTTCCACTGCCAATGGAGCCGGTGCTGCTGCTGAATCAGATTTGGACAGGAGTTTTATTCAGATACTTGAAGAAATGAGATATGATGGGAATGCTGTTCAAAATAAAAGAAAGAAGAAGATAACTGTACAGCCTGGAGTGTTACCGGAGCAGATTTAGCAGAGGCTGAGAGTGGTGAGAGTAGTCAACACAAGAAGAAAGGTATAGATGGTGGTAAAGATATTGGAAAGAGACAATCTCCAGTAGCTGAGTCTGAGCCTAGCTGTTCTGGCATTAATCAGAGAGGAAAAGAGAAAAAGATACAGAAAGAAGGTTGGAACAGATGATGAGTCAGATATGGAAGAGTTCATCTGATGAAGAGTGCCAGTACAAGGATAGCAGTGAAGAAGAAAGTGATGACAGAGAGGTAAATGAAGAAGACTGTATGGAAAGACAAAGCGATGATTCAGAACAGGGCGTACAGTTAAAACAAAAAGGACCAATGCATCAGCTGACAAGTCTGACCTCAATTTAAATACTGGAGATTATGTGCTCTTTGAGTATGAGGGAGATACCTACCCAGGTAAAATCATTCTGAAGGATGACAATGGTGGTATAATTACCTCAATGATGCGGAGTGGAGGAAACTGGAAGTGGCCCAGTGACTGATGAGTTATGGTATCCAAATCAAGACATAAAGATGAAAATCAAAACCTCAAAAGTGCTTAGGCGTGGTGTTCTCGAAATTGTTGAAATGAAAGCAGACATGTGATGTTGTTCAAATTCCATACTTACGGGTATCACGATTTGAGTGTGAAATTTGCTAAGCATTCTTTGTCACCAATCAGCACATTTTCCCCTTACCTTCTGTGACATAATTAAACTGTTACTTTGTTAGATGGTTTGATACAGTTTGTAATCATTTTAGACTAAGATTACCGGTACTGGTAGTTATTTTTCCTTGATGCGTTGTATTTTATAAATTTTTACACTTGCTCTGCAACAGTGCCGACGTCTCAGTCATATCTGAAGCTAACCAAGCTAGCCTCCAGGTTTTATTTGTTCACTTTATGTTACTTACTCAATAAAAGATTTTTTTAAATATATTAACTGTTCCTTTACACCCCAATATAGAGTACAATAGAGACAGTAATGCCAAAAAGTTGATATCCCCATTCACCCCATTATTGGGGTGAATAGGGACAGTCAATAGTGAATAAAAAAAGAACACCCATTACTAAAACTTGGAAAAACCATATATTCTCCCCAATAGCCCATGCACAAAATGGAAATAAGTATTACTCGAGAAAAAAGTTTAGTTGGTTTTATCACACAAAGAACACCATAAACCATCCCTATTCACCCCAGTTTACGGTACATTAGGATAATTACACATGATAATTTTTCTCTCTCTTCGTAGGATAGGAGGGCAGCCCTTTTTAGTGCTCTCCTCCTCCACTTCGGCATTGAAGGCATTTTTCTTTTTGACGGAGGCCCGCGCGAGGCGTCTTCCTCTGGCAAAATTGTGTATTCCCTGCCTTGTGCAGTGAAGGCCAACATAATTTTCCTCCTCATTTTTCGTTACCATGGGATGTCTCTCTAACGTCTGCATGCAAATGACGAGATTACATCCACCCCCTTCTTCACATTTTTATAGTTGACTTCCCACCGGTTGCCTTCTCACAAGGCGACACGGTGTGGTACTGTCATAAATTTTCTCTCAAACAAATGGCAAGGGCATAGTCATCCTTGGCATAAAGAGGTATTGGTTCCGCATTCTTCCCCCTCGACCGTCCTCCAGGCGGAGCACGGTACTGCATCGTCGTATATTTCCTCTCTAGCAAATGGTAAAGATTCAGTCATTATTGGTACCATTTGGTATGGGTTCCCCATTTTTCCCTTGCATCTTATGCAAGATGACTTCTCTCCTATTTTCTCTTCTCCTCCGCTATGGCATTGTAGGCATTTTCCTGTGACGGAGGCCCGCGCGAGGCACTTTCCTCTCACAAAACCAATGATTTTTGGCCAGCCGGAGGCAGATATAGTTTATATTAAATCAACTGATGTTCCCTGACCGGAGCTTTCCCCCACAGGGGTACCTTTCATGATACTGTCTATATATGACTAGATCAGTTAGGTACCTCCAGCGAGACATAAACCCAAATTCACCACTCTCATTTTTACATACACCATTCATAAGTGACGAGCATACAATAAAAATTGTTACTAAAATCAAGTAAGTAAATTTGTGTTCTGGCACCGTTCTTTCCACCTTAGAAATGACAGCTAGACACACCAGGTATACGAACAGCTGGGACGATATGGTAGTGTTCAATTTTCGCAGCAATGGCTGCACGAGCCCACTGGAACGTGATCGTTCCACCGGCCCTGGAGGCCGGTTTTTGTGGACACCCGAGATGCGCAGAGACCACTCCCCAACCCCGAGGCTGGCTGACCAGCAGCAGCAACAATGACAGCCAGCGGCGGAGCCACGCGCGCCCCCGGCAGCTACAATATGCAGAGATACCAATAATATATTCTCTGTGACCACTGAACTTATAGACACTGATATATTTGTTTAAAGATAATTAGCTACTACTTGCTACAGGTAAAATTGCTAAAGGAGCCAGCAACTCCTTTCTCATATCAAAATATGTAATAGGGATCATGGTGTAATTGACCAGGAAAAGGTGATTATAAACTAATCCGTAGTCAAAGAGAGACAGGCACACACCACATAGCCATTGATAAAGATTTTACAAAGTTTGATTTGTTGATACGTGGAAAACCCCCTATTATCTCCGATGGAAATTCATCAAAAATTTGAGTCAATACATTTGACATATATATTAAGGACTTTTCATTGAATCCGCTGGATGTGACCACCACTATAGCAGAGATGTATGACAGAACAAAAATGTATATTTTATGTATGTAGCAAGGACACAAATGATTCTGAAACAGACAGCCTTCCCGAGATAAGTATATTACCTCAATCTTCTGAGGCACCTGCTGACACTGGTGTTTCAGAAGATTCGGAGGTCTTTTTAAATTTTAAACCAGACAATGAAGTTGCTCTTGTGGAGTGTGTTCGGAAATAGGAAGTGATTAGGATACTGACAATACAACAGCACAACCACCAATTAAATATATATTATTCAAGTCCATCTAAGGAAAACAGTCTTAATGATATACTACATAGATTTAAAGACTCGTTAGTTGTATCATCTGACGTAAATATAGAATATATCCTGAAAGTAAGTTTCACCCATTGCTGGTCAGAGTTCTACAGTCAGTGCCCTGTCGGTACATCATATACTGAGTGCCAATGAAAACGCAACACCTAATTTTTTTCAAATATTTTGTAGAAAATAGAATTCTACTTAACACAACCGTTGTGTATTGGTTTAAAACTGAGCAAGATTTCTTTCGATGAGTTTTGGCCTTGCGATACTGGTACTACGAAATTGTTTTCGTCAATTTCACAGACCGTTGGTTTGTTACACTCTCTATCCACCGTTTTAGCCCTATGAATGCACGGGTATTTCGTTTTGGCGCAAATTCATGCAGGATTGATTTCAAAAGTGTTGTTTTGTAAAGCTTATCTAAAGTGATTAAGAATCCCTTCGTGAGCCTGGAAAGTTATGGCCCGGCTCTCCGACAATCAGCGGCATCAAGTTTGGGGTATGATCCAAGGAGGCCTCTCTCGACGTGAAATTGCTCGACGAATGCAATGCTCAGCTTCAACCATCACACGTCTGGTCCAATGCTACCAACAGACTGGGACCCTGAATGACAGACCTCGTCTAGGGAGACAACGGGTAACTACGGCCCGACAAGATCGGTACATACGGCTTCAGCATTTGCGATATCGATTCCGCACCGCCGTTCAAACTGCACTAGAAACCGTAGGCGTCCATGGCCGACGCATCGGAGCAAATACAGTGCGACAACGTCTACGCAATATCGGCTTAAGAGCTCGAAGGCCCTTCCGTGGCAACATGTTGACACATCAACGACGTCGAAATCGACTTTTATGGACGCAGCAACGTCTGCGATGGACGCACAGGCAATGGGCATCAGTATTGTGGTCAGATGAATCCAGATTCAACTTACGCCATAGTGATGGCCGAACACGTGTGTGGAGGCGTAGAGGAGAACGTTATGTTGATCCTTGTATTGAAGAGACTGACCGTTGGGGTGGTGGCAGCGTGATGGTATGGGGAGGCATCTCTTTTAATCATAGGACTGCCCTCGTCGTCATCAATGGCAATCTCACGGCTCAACGTTACATCGATGAAGTGTTACGACCCACAGTTCTTCCGTTTCACGCCAGACATCAAGAAGTGGACCTGTTTCAACAGGATAACGCACGTGCTCATTCCGCCCGTATTACAGCTGCATTCCTTAATGACAATACCATTCAGACTCTTCCTTGGCCAGCTTTTTCACCCGATTTGAGTCCGATCGAGCACCTATGGGATCAACTTGGTCAAGCTGTTAGAAGACGACAGCCAATGCCGCTAACGTTACGTCAGCTTGAGATTGCGTTGTGGGAGGAATGGAATAACATTCCGCAAGTTCGTATCCGTCGTCTCATTCGATCTATGCCTAGGAGATGCAGAGCATGCGTCGCTGCAAATGGTGGACACATACGCTATTGACATTGTGAGTTTATGTACTGATTGACCTTGCTTTAGCGATGAATTTTTGTTAAAGCAATTTGAATTAACTTTCCATTTTTGATTTTGATTTGTTGCTGATGTTGTTAAATTCGCAATATACAATATGTTGGTATTATAAACTTTTTGATATACATCTTATTTATATAAATATAGGTGATGCGTTTTCATTGGCAGTCAGTATATAAAGTACTGTACAATAGACATGCCTACCAAGAAGAGGAATCGAGAGCTGCTGGATGGATTCTTAAAATAGGTTGGGATATGTTTAACTATATTCCAATTTTGTTAGCACTTGTATGGTTCGATGTGCTATAGGGTGTACTGTTTGTATGTGATGAAGGAGAACTCAACAAAGAAGCTATTGGTTCTTACACCTCTGTAATTACAGAATTTTCCGGGTTTCTCGAGTGTGGAAAGCTGCTGGCAGGTTACTAATGAGCAAACCATGATTTTTGGCCAGGCGGAGGCAGATATAGTTTACAATAAACCAACTGATGTGCCCTGACCAGAGCTTTCCTATGACTAGATCGGTTAGGTACCTCCGGCGAGACATAAACCAAAATTCACCACTCTCATTTCTACATACACCTTTCATAAGTTACGAGCATACAATAAAAATTGTTTGTTACTAAAATCAAGTACGTAAATTTGTGTGCTGGCACCATTCTTTCCACCTTGGAAATGACAGCTAGACACACCAGGGATATGAACATCTGGGACGATATGGTAGTGTTCAATTTTCGCAGCAATGGCTGCACGAGCCCACTGGAACGTGATCGTTCCACCGGCCCTGGAGGCTGGTTTTTGTGGACACCCGAGATGCGCAGAGACCGCTCCCCAACCCCGAGGCTGGCTGACCAGCAGCAGCAACAATGACAGCCAGCGGCGGAGCCACGCGCGCCCCCGGCAGCTACAATATGCAGAGATACCAATAATATATTCTCTGTGACCACTGAACTTATAGACACTGATATATTTGTTTAAAGATAATTAGCTACTACTTCCTACAGGTAAAATTGCTAAAGGAGCCAGCAACTCCTTTCTCATATCAAAATATGTAATAGGGATCATGGTGTAATTGACCAGGAAAAGGTGATTATAAACTAATCCGTAGTCAAAGAGAGAGAGGCACACACCACATAGCCATTGATAAAGATTTTACAAAGTTTGAATTATTGATACGTGGAAAACCCCCTATTATCTCCGATGGAAATTCATCAAAAATTTGAGTCGATACATTTGACATATATATTAAGGACTTTTCATTGAATCCGCTGGATGTGACCACCACTATAGCAGAGATGTATGACAAAACAAAAATGTATATTTTATGTATGTAGCAAGGACACAAATGATTCTGAAACAGACAGCCTTCCCGAGATAAGTATATTACCTCAATCTTCTGAGGCACCTGCTGACACTGGTGTTTCAGAAGATTCGGTCTTTTTAAATTTTAAACCAGACAATGAAGTTGCTCTTGTGGAGTGTGTTCGGAAATAGGAAGTGATGAGGATACTGACAATAAAACAGCACAACCACCAATTAAATATATATTATTCAGGTCCATTTAAGGAAAACAGTCTTAATGATATGCTACATAGATTTAAAGACTCGTTAGTTGTATCATCTGACGTAAATATAGAATATATCCTGAAAGTAAGTTTCACCCATTTCTGGTCAGAGTTCTACAGTCAGTGCCCTGTCGGTACATCATATAAAGTACTGTACAATAGACATGACTACCAAGAAGAGGAATTGAGAGCTGCTGGATGGATTCTTAAAATAGGTTGGGATATGTTTAACTATATTCCAATTTTGTTAGCACTTGTATGGCTCGATGTGCTATAGGGTGTACTGTTTGTATGTGATGAAAGAGAACTCATCAAAGAAGCTATTGGTTCTTACACCTCTGTAAGTACAGAATTTTCCGGGTTTCTCGAGTGTGGAAAGCTGCTGGCAGGTTACTAATGAGCAAACCATGATTTTTGGCCAGGCGGAGGCAGATATAGTTTACATTAAACCAACTGATGTGCCCTGACCGGAGCTTTCCTATGACTAGATCGGTTAGGTACCTCCGGCGAGACATAAACCAAAATTCACCACTCTCATTTCTACATACACCTTTCATAAGTTACGAGCATACAATAAAAATTGTTTGTTACTAAAATCAAGTAAGTAAATTTGTGTGCTGGCACCATTCTTTCCACCTTGGAAATGACAGCTAGACACACCAGGGATACGAGCATCTGGGACGATACGGTAGTGTTCAATTTTCGCAGCAATGGCTGCACGAGCCCACTGGAACGTGATCGTTCCACCGGCCCTGGAGGCCGGTTTTTGTGGACACCCGAGATGCGCAGAGACCGCTCCCCAACCCGGAGGCTGGCTGACCAGCAGTAGCAACAATGACAGCCAGCGGCGGAGCCACGCGCGCCCCCGGCAGCTACAATATGCAGAGATACCAATAATATATTCTCTGTGACCACTGAACTTATAGACACTGATATATCTGTTTAAAGATAATTAGCTACTACTTGCTACAGGTAAAATTGCTAAAGGAGCCAGCAACTCCTTTCTCATATCAAAATATGTAATAGGGATCATGGTGTAATTGACCAGGAAAAGGTGATTATAAACTAATCCGTAGTCAAAGAGAGAGAGGCACACACCACATAGCCATTGATAAAGATTTTACAAAGTTTGAATTATTGATACGTGGAAAAAACCCTATTATCTCCGATGGAAATTCATCAAAAATTTGAGTCGATACATTTGACATATATATTAAGGACTTTTCATTGAATCCGCTGGATGTGACCACCACTATTGCAGAGATGTATGACAAAACAAAAATGTATATTTTATTATGTAGCAAGGACATAAATGATTCTGAAACAGACAGCCTTCCTGAGATAAGTATATTACCTCAATCTTCTGAGGCACCTGCTGACACTGGTGTTTCAGAAGATTCAGAGGTCTTTTTAAATTTTAAACCAGACAATGAAGTTGCTGTTGTGGAGTGTGTTCGGAAATAGGAAATGATGAGGATACTGACAATACAACAGCACAACCACCAATTAAATATATATTATTCAAGTCCATTTAAGGAAAACAGTCAATGATATGCTACATAGATTTAAAGACTCGTTAGTTGTATCATCTGACGTAAACATAGAATATATCCTGAAAGTAAGTTTCACCCATTTCTGGTCAGAGTTTTACAGTCAATGCCCTGTCG
Source organism: Chaetoderma sp. LZ-2023a (assembly GCA_034401795.1). Taxonomy (NCBI): domain Eukaryota; kingdom Metazoa; phylum Mollusca; class Caudofoveata; order Chaetodermatida; family Chaetodermatidae; genus Chaetoderma; species Chaetoderma sp. LZ-2023a. The sequence continues at coordinate 81,720,015 of CM067370.1, read as the reverse complement.
GTACATCATATAAAGTACTGTACAATAGACATGCCTACCAAGAAGAGGAATCGAGAGCTGCTGGATGGATTCTTAAAATAGGTTGGGATATGTTTAACTACATTCCAATTTTGTTAGCACCTGTATGGTTCGATGTACTATAGGGTGTACTGTTTGTATGTGATGAAGGAGAACTCATCAAAGAAGCTATTGGTTCTTACACCTCTGTAAGTACAGAATTTTCCGGGTTTCTCGAGTGTGGAAAGCTGCTGGCAGGTTACTAATGAGCAAACCATGATTTTTGGCCAGCCGGAGGCAGATATAGTTTACATTAAACCAACTGATGTGCCCTGACCGGAGCTTTCCTATGACTAGATCGGTTAGGTACCTCCGGCGAGACATAAACCAAAATTCACCACTCTCATTTCTACATACACCTTTCATAAGTTACGAGCATACAATAAAAATTGTTTGTTACTAAAATCAAGTAAGTAAATTTGTGTGCTGGCACCATTCTTTCCACCTTGGAAATGACAGCTAGACACACCAGGGATACGAACATCTGGGACGATACGGTAGTGTTCAATTTTCGCAGCAATGGCTGCACGAGCCCACTGGAACGTGATCGTTCCACCGGCCCTGGAGGCCGGTTTTTGTGGACACCCGAGATGCGCAGAGACCGCTCCCCAACCCGGAGGCTGGCTGACCAGCAGTAGCAACAATGACAGCCAGCGGCGGAGCCACGCGCGCCCCCGGCAGCTACAATATGCAGAGATACCAATAATATATTCTCTGTGACCACTGAACTTATAGACACTGATATATTTGTTTAAAGATAATTAGCTACTACTTGCTACAGGTAAAATTGCTAAAGGAGCCAGCAACTCCTTTCTCATATCAAAATATGTAATAGGGATCATGGTGTAATTGACCAGGAAAAGGTGATTATAAACTAATCCATAGTCAAAGAGAGAGGCACACACCACATAGCCATTGATAAAGATTTTACAAAGTTTGATTTGTTGATACGTGGAAAAAACCCTATTATCTCCGATGGAAATTCATCAAAAATTTGAGTCGATACATTTGACATATATATTAAGGACCTTTCATTGAATCCGCTGGATGTGACCACCACTATTGCAGAGATGTATGACAAAACAAAAATGTATATTTTATTATGTAGCAAGGACATAAATGATTCTGAAACAGACAGCCTTCCTGAGATAAGTATATTACCTCAATCTTCTGAGGCACCTGCTGACACTGGTGTTTCAGAAGATTCAGAGGTCTTTTTAAATTTTAAACCAGACAATGAAGTTGCTGTTGTGGAGTGTGTTCGGAAATAGGAAATGATGAGGATACTGACAATACAACAGCACAACCACCAATTAAATATATATTATTCAAGTCCATTTAAGGAAAACAGTCTTAATGATATGCTACATAGATTTAAAGACTCGTTAGTTGTATCATCTGACGTAAACATAGAATATATCCTGAAAGTAAGTTTCACCCATTTCTGGTCAGAGTTTTACAGTCAATGCCCTGTCGGTACATCATATAAAGTACTGTACAATAGACATGCCTACCAAGAAGAGGAATCGAGAGCTGCTGGATGGATTCTTAAAATAGGTTGGGATATGTTTAACTACATTCCAATTTTGTTAGCACCTGTATGGTTCGATGTACTATAGGGTGTACTGTTTGTATGTGATGAAGGAGAACTCATCAAAGAAGCTATTGGTTCTTACACCTCTGTAAGTACAGAATTTTCCGGGTTTCTCGAGTGTGGAAAGCTGCTGGCAGGTTACTAATGACCAAACCATGATTTTTGGCCAGCCGGAGGCAGATATAGTTTATATTAAACCAACTGATGTGCCCTGACCGGAGCTTTCCCCCACAGGGGTAACTTTCACGATACTGTCTATATATGACTAGATCGGTTACGTACCTCTGGCGAGACATAAACCAAAATTCACCCCTCCCATTTCTACATACACCTTTCATAAGTTACGAGCATACAAAAAAAATTGTTTGTTACTAAAATCAAGTGAGTAAATTTGTGTGCTGGCACCATTCTTTCCACCTTGGAAATGACAGCTAGACACACCAGGGATACGAACATCTGGGACGATATGGTAGTGTTCAATTTTCGCAGCAATGGCTGCACGAGCCCACTGGAACGTGATCGTTCCACCGGCCCTGGAGGCTGGTTTTTGTGGACACCCGAGATGCGCAGAGACCGCTCCCCAACCCCGAGGCTGGCTGACCAGCAGCAGCAACAATGACAGCCAGCGGCGGAGCCACGCGCGCCCCCGGCAGCTACAATATGCAGAGATACCAATAATATATTCTCTGTGACCACTGAACTTATAGACACTGATATATTTGTTTAAAGATAATTAGCTACTACTTGCTACAGGTAAAATTGCTAAAGGAGCCAGCAACTCCTTTCTCATATCAAAATATGTAATAGGGATCATGGTGTAATTGACCAGGAAAAGGTGATTATAAACTAATCCGTAGTCAAAGAGAGAGAGGCACACACCACATAGCCATTGATAAAGATTTTACAAAGTTTGAATTATTGATACGTGGAAAAAACCCTATTATCTCCGATGGAAATTCATCAAAAATTTGAGTCGATACATTTGACATATATATTAAGGACTTTTCATTGAATCCGCTGGATGTGACCACCACTATAGCAGAGATGTATGACAAAACAAAAATGTATATTTTATTATGTAGCAAGGACATAAATGATTCTGAAACAGACAGCCTTCCTGAGATAAGTATATTACCTCAATCTTCTGAGGCACCTGCTGACACTGGTGTTTCAGAAGATTCAGAGGTCTTTTTAAATTTTAAACCAGACAATCTAAGTTGCTGTTGTGGAGCGTGTTCGGAAATAGGAAATGATGAGGATACTGACAATACAACAGCACAACCACCAATTAAATATACATTATTCAAGTCCATTTAAGGAAAACAGTCAATGATATGCTACATAGATTTAAAGACTGGTTAGTTGTATCATCTGACGTAAACATAGAATATATCCTGAAAGTAAGTTTCACCCATTTCTGGTCAGAGTTTTACAGTCAATGCCCTGTCGGTACATCATATAAAGTACTGTACAATAGACATGCCTACCAAGAAGAGGAATCGAGAGCTGCTGGATGGATTCTTAAAATAGGTTGGGATATGTTTAACTACATTCCAATTTTGTTAGCACCTGTATGGTTCGATGTACTATAATAGGGTGTACTGTTTGTATGTGATGAAGGAGAACTCATCAAAGAAGCTATTGGTTCTTACACCTCTGTAAGTACAGAATTTTCCGGGTTTCTCGAGTGTGGAAAGCTGCTGGCAGGTTACTAATGAGCAAACCATGATTTTTGGCCAGCCGGAGGCAGATATAGTTTATATTAAACCAACTGATGTGCCCTGACCGGAGCTTTCCCCCACAGGGGTACCTTTCACGATACTGTCTATATATGACTAGATCGGTTACGTACCTCTGGCGAGACATAAACCAAAATTCACCCCTCCCATTTCTACATACACCTTTCATAAGTTACGAGCATACAAAAAAAATTGTTTGTTACTAAAATCAAGTGAGTAAATTTGTGTGCTGGCACCATTCTTTCCACCTTGGAAATGACAGCTAGACACACCAGGGATACGAACATCTGGGACGATATGGTAGTGTTCAATTTTCGCAGCAATGGCTGCACGAGCCCACTGGAACGTGATCGTTCCACCGGCCCTGGAGGCTGGTTTTTGTGGACACCCGAGATGCGCAGAGACCGCTCCCCAACCCCGAGGCTGGCTGACCAGCAGCAGCAACAATGACAGCCAGCGGCGGAGCCACACGAGCCCCTAGCAGCTACAATATGCAGAGATACCAATAATTTATTCTCTGTGACCACTGAACTTAAATAGACACTGATATATTTGTTTAAAGATAATTAGCTACTACTTGCTACAGGTAAAATTGCTAAAGGAGCCAGCAACTCCTTTCTCATATCAAAATATGTAATAGGGATCATGGTGTAATTGACCAGGAAAAGGTGATTATAAACTAATCCGTAGTGAAAGAGAGAGAGGCACCCACTACATAGCCATTGATAAAGATTTTACAAAGTTTGATTTGTTGATACGTGGAAAAAACCCTATTATCTCCGATGGAAATTCATCAAAAATTTGAGTCGATACATTTGACATATATATTAAGGACTTTTCATTGAATGCGCTGGATGTGACCACCACTATAGCAGAGATGTATGACAAAACAAAAATGTATATTTTATGTATGTAGCAAGGACACAAATGATTCTGAAACAGACAGCCTTCCCGAGATAAGTATATTACCTCAATCTTCTGAGGCACCTGCTGACACTGGTGTTTCAGAAGATTCGGTCTTTTTAAATTTTAAACCAGACAATGAAGTTGCTCTTGTGGAGTGTGTTCGGAAATAGGAAATGATGAGGATACTGACAATACAACAGCACAACCACCAATTAAATATATATTATTCAAGTCCATTTAAGGAAAACAGTCTTAATGATATGCTACATAGATTTAAAGACTCGTTAGTTGTATCATCTGACGTAAATATAGAATATATCCTGAAAGTAAGTTTCACCCATTTCTGGTCAGAGTTCTACAGTCAGTGCCCTGTCGGTACATCATATAAAGTACTGTACAATAGACATGTCTACCAAGAAGAGGAATCGAGAGCTGCTGGATGGATTCTTAAAATAGGTTGGGATATGTTTAACTATATTCCAATTTTGTTAGCACTTGTATGGCTCGATGTGCTATAGGGTGTACTGCTTGTATGTGATAAGAGAACTCATCAAAGAAGCTATTGGTTCTTACACCTCTGTAAGTACAGAATTTTCCGGGTTTCTCGAGTGTGGAAAGCTGCTGGCAGGTTACTAATGAGCAAACCATGATTTTTGGCCAGCCGGAGGCAGATATAGTTTACATTAAACCGACTGTGCCCTGACTGGAGCTTTTCTATGACTAGATCGGTTAGGTACCTCCGGCGAGACATAAACCAAAATTAACCACTCTCATTTCTACATACACCATTCATAAGTGACGAGCATACAAAAAAAATTGTTACTAAAATCAAGTAAGTAAATTTGTGCTGGCACCGTTCTTTCCACCTTGGAAATGACAGCTAGATACACCACGGATATGAACAGCTGGGACGATATGGTAGTGTTCAATTTTCGCAGCAATGGCTGCACGAGCCCACTGGAACGTGATCGTTCCACAGGCCCTGGAGGCCGGTTTTTGTGGATATCGGAGATGCGCCGCGACCGCTCCCCAACCCCGAGGCTGGCTGACCAGCAGCAGCAACAATGACAGCCAGCGGCGGAGCCACACGAGCCCCCGGCAGCTACAATATGCAGAGATACCAATAATATATTCTCTGTGACCACTGAACTTAAATAGACACTGATATATTTGTTTAAAGATAATTAGCTACTACTTGCTACAGGTAAAATTGCTAAAGGAGCCAGTAACTCCTTTCTCATATCAAAATATGGAATAGGGATCATGGTGTAATTGACCAGAAAAAGGCGATTATAAACTAATCCGTAGTCAAAGAGAGAGAGGCACACACCACATAGCCATTGATAAAGATTTTACAAAGTTTGATTTGTTGATACGTGGAAAAACCCTATTATCTATGCGCATGCGCCAGTTAGGCTGCATGGAAAAATTTCTCTCCGTTATTTACAAATTTTTATCATTATTGGTGAAATCTAGAGTTAAGTAGATTTTAGTAACATGTGTAGAAGTGTGTCTAGATTAAGTTTGCTTAATATGTGGTGTGTTGTCTTATGCGGTTTATTAACAATTTGGAACAGAAGTGCTATTATAACTGCATTCAGTTTCGAGCAGTGTCCGCCATTCGAGCAAAGTAGGTTGCCCGAGAACTGTATAGTAAATACGTATACATTGCGTAGGACTGTAAGGCCAGCTATGATTAGGTACGCCGCCAGTGTACTATATACCATTCAGAAATCTGTAATGAGCGACAACTCACTCCTCCGGGTAGACAAGAAAACATCCAACACGCTCTGTACATACAGAATTAATTCAAAACCTGTGACTAAGCGTGGTGACTAGGTCGCAATGTACAGGTCCTTGATTGACAAGGAACTCAATTAACATATCCGGTAATACACGTCGATTAAAACGGAACTCACCCAAACCACAGTATATATCCTATCGGAACAATGCCTTACAGAGCAATCAGTCAGAATCCTTGCCAATGTTAAAAGTATGTATGTGGAACGCTCAATCCTGTCGAAATAAATGCATTGCCATTAACGATATGATTACCGACGAAAACATTGATATTCTAATTATGACTGAGTCTTGGCTACAAGAGAGTGGTGATGAATCCAAGATAGCGTGTATCACCCCGGATGGCTATGGACTGAAACATAATCCTAGACAATCTTCGCGTGGTGGAGGCATAGCTATAATCTATAGACAATATCTACAAATTAAGATTCGTGATAGCACTCTTCCTAACTTTCAGTCAGTCGAAACTCTTGATTATTCTTTAACTCATGGTCAATTATCTCTGCGGTTCATATGTCTATATCGACCACCCCTGTCTAAACGGAATAAACTGACAAGTACAATGTTCCATGATGATATTTCGAGCTTAATGGACCACATCGGTGTCAGTAATAATAAACTAATCATTCTCGGCGATATAAACGTACACTATGATGAGCAGGACCATTACGAGACAAAAAAGATGATGAATCTTCTGGACATGCACAGTTGTCACCAGCACGTCAGCACACCGACGCATAAGAACGGCCATATTATTGATTGGGTGATCAGCCGTGAATCGGATAATACCGTTACGAATGCCTTTGTCAAAGATCTACAAATGTCTGCTCATTACCTGATAACACTAAGTGTTAACTTAACCAAACCAGCTCCACCCCGGGTGTCAGTAACATGTAGGAACATTAAGAAAATTGACCCGAGTACTTTTCGCCACGATATCCAACAATCCAATCTAATGCAGTGCCCACCACAAGACTGTGAGGAATTAGCTGATCTCTATAATACCGAGCTATCTGAACTTTTGGATAAGCATGCCCCGGTCAAACAGAAGATAATCTCACAGAGGCCAGAGTCTCAGTGGCTCTTCACACCAGAGATCTGTCGAGCTAAAGCCGAGAGGCAACAATCTGAACGAAGGTGGCGAAAATCACGTCTGGAAGTGCACCGTCAAATTTTCGTTACCACGAGGAACGCCGTCACTAAAGCCATTTCCAAGGCAAAGCAGACGTTCTACAATAATAAGATAATAGAAAGTACATCAAATCCCAAAGTCTTATACAACATAATGTCTAAACTGATGGGTAAGAGCAATGCTTCCACACTCCCAAATATTTACGATCCATTACAAATCGCAGTCTTTCTCGGAATTTTTTCATAACAAGATTGAAGTGATTCGTAACCAGTTAAATACCAACTTGTCTCGTGATACTGAAGCATGTTCTCACTGCCTCGAGCAATTCCAACCATTCTCAGAAAATGATGTCAGGTTGCTTCTAAAGGAACTAAAACCAACATACTGTGCACTCGATCCCCTTCCCACAAAGATGATTTATGAGCATATTGACATCTTCTCACCGATTATCACTATGATCGCGAACTCGAGCTTAGAATCAGGCATTATGCCAACAGCCTTTAAGTGCGCGCTAGTCAATCCGCTACTCAAAAAGCCTAGTCTTGACGGGGATGATTTGAAAAATTATAGGCCGGTGTCTAATTTGTCATTCATTTCTAAAGTAGTTGAAAAAGCTGTCAATAAGCGACTGGCATATCACATTGCAACGAATAATCTGTATGAACCACTTCAGTCAGCTTACCGGCAGGGGCATAGCACCGAAACAGCATTACTTCGAGTTATAAACGATCTCCGCTATGGTGTCGACGATGGTAATGTGTCTTTTTTGCTTCTGCTGGATCTAAGCGCCGCATTCGACACGATCGATCATGTTAAACTTCTATCGAGATTGAGAGATGACTTTGGTGTGAATGGTGTCGCATGGACATGGTTCCAGTCATATTTGTCACAGAGATACCAATCTGTATATATAGATGGTATACGTTCTAGCCAAATGGAACTCACATGCGGAGTCCCACAAGGTTCTATCTTGAGGCCTGTGCTTTTCACTCTCTATACTAAGCAACTAGGATCGATTATTGATAATCACAGTTTACAGCATCATTTTTACGCTGATGACACGCAGCTCATGACAAGCTTCCCACCAACTAAACGAAATCAAGGATTTCTTTTTTCACGAGAGAGTTGATACTTACCTCCCTAATACTTTTGATATTGCTAAATATTGGCTTTCACTCAATAAAACACTCAGATTAAAAACAGTTAGGTGCTCCTACTGGGCAGGTAGTCAGAGGTAGTCCGGCGGATGCCAGCCCCACCACCGCGCATGCGCCGACTACTACTTCCTCTGACTAATTTATTGGCTAACACATGCAACTACCAAGAGCCTGAAGACCGAGCCTCTGTGGGGTGGAGAGGCTGGGTCCGTATCTAGGGAGGTAAGTATCAACTCCCTCGTGAAAAAAGAAATCCTTGATTTCGTTTATTTCACATCAAGAGTATACTTACCTCCCTAATATGCCAGAATTCGAAACTGAATCTGGCGGGAGGGAGGCGAGGTCAAAAGACCAGCTCTTCCCTATACGCTTTCACGCGTTTAAGGCACTTATGACGTCTGAAATGTGTGAGAACACAGTCAGGATTTGACAAACCATCGGATAACACAACCGATGCATGAGAGATGACCGAATGTCATATGCGCTCCCCCCCCCCCCCCCTCCTGGGAGGAAGACTAGATGACCTCAATGTCCTATACGCTCTCTACGTACTAGTGCCAAGTACTATAGGACAGAGACGAAAAGGCTCCATTTTCGTATACTCTCTATGATGAACCACCTCCCACATAAACCATCACCATATTAATAATAATGGGTAACGTGACAATACAAGTAACAATGAACAACACATGAACAAGACTGACCTTGTTGAACTTGGAAGCTGTCATCATGATCCCAGTAGAGAAGCCTGATGCAGTCCCGACAAGTGGTTGTTACCATCGCTAAATTGCGAAGTATATAAGCAATGCGGAAGCACTCCTCACAAAATGTAAAAGGGATTAATGTTTCAAAATCGACAAGGCAAGAGGGTTAGAGGTGTCACGGAGGTAATGGTCTGTAAAACTTGACTCACAGTGCCACTGAGCCACGGACATAATGTCATCCACAGGGACCCCACTAAACAGGGCAGTGGATGCCACGACACCGCGGACACTGTGAGCCTTGGCCACATCAACCTGTCTCCCGGTGGCGGATTTGTGACAAAACTGAATACACTCCACAATCCACCTAGAAATGGTGTCCTTAGACGCCCTGCCATGGGGTTCAATATATGACAACCATAACGCTGATAGGTCGGTACGCCACTCCGAAGTACACTGTTTGTACCGGAGCAGCGCCCGGACGGGGCACCATGCTTTAGAATTAGGATTATATCTAGTTAAAGATGGCAAAAAAATAGGTTGACCTGGATATTTCAATGACTGATTCTTAGCCAAGAAATTAATCCTAGGTAGAAGCTTAAGGCCTTCCCCTGTAACCACAAAACGGTCATCCTCGGCTGATAAGGCGTGAATCTCACTCCTACGCCTTGCCGAGGCCGCAGCAATTAAAAATACAGTTTTAAGCGTTAACATTTTCATAGAAATGGAACTAAGTGGTTCAAAAGGCTTATCTCCTAGTACCTGAAGCACCAGAGATAAACTCCAAGACGGAATCAGTGGAGGATTCCTTGGTCTTAGATTGCCCATGCCTTTAATTAATACATTTAATGTACTTACTTCATCACTCCCCCTATTAGCCAAGGAAGGGATAACAGTCATTAATGCTGATTTGTAACCAGCAATAGAGTTAGGCTTGAGGCTATAGGCATCATATAGGTGACAGAGGAAATCAGCCACTACCTGAATAGATGAGTCCATTGGATCAATACATCTTTTTGAGCACCACTCTGCAAATCTGTTGATTTTATAATTATATGCTCTGGAGGTTGACCCCCTCCTGGCTTTGGCCATAAACATGGCCGCTTGCTCAGAAAAGCCCTCCTTAATTCTAGATTCCTTGACAACATCCACGCAGTCAATCTGAACATTGACGGATTGTCGTGAAGGGCCTTGCCCTGGAAGATAAGGTCGTCCATCAGAGGCAGAGGAACCGGACTGCAGACCAGAAGGTCCAGCAGATCCGTATACCACGATCGGCTTGGCCAATCCGGGGCGATCAGAAGCACTTGGCACTCCTGCTGCCTGATTTTCTGAAGCACCTTTGGAATCAGGATTGCTGGAGGGAATGCGTATGCATACATTCCCCCCCAGCTGATAGCTAACGCATCTGTTGCGAAAGCGCATGGGTCTGGAATCGGCGAGACGTACGTCATCATCTTCGCATTCTTCTTCGTTGCGAACAAATCGATGTTGGGCTTCCCCCAATGGTCGAACAGACGATCCGCCACACATTGATTTAGTTGCCATTCCGTGGGTAAAACACTCATGTTCCAGGCCCAGGACTACTGCTCTTAGCTCTAGTAGATTGATATGTTCCTTGGACTGATCCAGATCCCAAAGCCCTGATATTGTGGACTCTTCCAGACAAGCTCCCCACCCCTCCATCGATGCATCTGTATACACAGTCACCTGAGGGTGGGGAGGGGTTAGCAAAACTCCAGGCAAGAGATTCTCTGTATTCAACCACCATTGCAGGTGGTGAATCAGAGGCGCCAACACTGACACGTTCGAGTCCAGCGAACCTGAACTCTGGGTCCACTGTGTCATGAGAAACAACTGGACCGGGCGCCTGCGCAAGGCGGCCTGCGGAATGACTGGTTCCAATGAAACCATCAACCCCAGCATTCTCAAGTAAACCCATGCCAGGACATGACGACTGTCGCACACCGACTGTATTACTGAGATGAGTCTTTGAACCCTCTCCTGAGTGGGATAAACATATCCCCTCTCCAGATCGAAGAACATGCCCAGGTAAACAAACTTCTGGGATGGAGTTAGCTCTGATTTTTGGAAATTGACTATCCAGCCCAAGTCCGTGAGAGTTTTCAAAACAATCTCCAGATTGGCCGATAACGTTTCCCGGGTGTGTGCTTTCAACAGCCAGTCGTCTATGTACGTGTGGACTGCTATGCTTCTCCTGCGGAGGTATGCAGTGATCGCGAGAACCACACGGGTGAAGACCCGAGGAGCCATGGAAATTCCGAAGGGTAATACCTTGAATTCCCACTGTCTGCCCTGGAATGCAAATCTCAGGAAGCGACGGAAACTCCTGTGTATGGGAATGTGGAAATAAGCATCCTTCAAATCTATTGACGCTGTCCACATTCCTCGCTCTAACCCCGCCAACACCGAGCGCACAGTCTCCATCTTGAAACTGGGCATCTCTATGAACTTGTTCAATGGCTTGAGGTTGAGAATCGGCCTCCACCCTCCGGTGTTTTTCGTTACTAAGAACACGGTTGAATAGAAGCCCGGGCACCTCTGCGCCGGCTGAATGGCTTCCTTTTGTATGAGGGAATTTATTTCGTCCTCTATACACAACCTTTGATCTGGATCCCTCGGAATCGGAGTCCAGATCGGCACGAGAGACAGTCGCGATGGCGGGCCTGTCATCCACTCGGGACGATACCCGACTGAAAGCCATCGCAAGACTAAACGGTCCTGAGTCAACCGCTTCCACTCTGGCAAGTGGCCGGCCAAACGGCCGCCCACCGGTCCACCTAGGGAGAGAGGTGGACATAAGGAGTGCGAGAGTGGCACTGTCTTCTCTGCCTGAAACACCGGAGTGGTTCCCACCGCGGTAACCGGCCCATCAGGCCCGATTACCGCGACCAGATCCCTGCGCGCCACGCCCAGCACCGCGCGCACCACGGTGCGCGGGTGGCTGCCTGGCTGGCTGCGCCTGGGGAGCCTGCGCCCCCCTCGCTGCTGGCCGAATCGCACGCGGCCTAGACCGACGCTGCGCTGGTGGCTGGCCTCTGACCTGGCCAGCACCACCTCGAGCCTGCAGGGGACGATACGCAGGGGGTGCTGCGCGAACGCGCTCCCGCCGGAGCACCTCAAACTGCTCACGCAGCGCCCTCTGGTTGTTGACCAGAGTCACCGTCTCCTGGAGGTGCCTACATCCCTCACCTCCAAAGAGACCAGGACCTGTCATAGGAGTTCGCAGCAGCCTATTATACAGGTCCTGGGACGGGCACAGATTGTCAAGGGCAAACGTGTGCCTCGCCCGGACACTCCTGGTCACCGCCCGCGTCAAACAGTCCAGAGCCAGGTTGATACCATCCTGGATGGCTCTCTGGACTGTGACCGGGCTTGGCTGGCGTGAAGCGGATGCTGTTACCACCCCCTGTAACAGCTGGGAGACGTGGGACAGAGCAGCAATCGACGCTCTCCCACTCTCCTCCGCATCACGCAGCGCGGTATTAGCCGAACGCAACGCGTTTGAGCACAGGACACCCGTGTCAGAACGGGAGCCTGGCCGCGCATCTTCGCCCAAAGCCGCGCGATCATCTAGGCTGGGCTTAGGCACCACACCCCGTACCGCTGGTAATCCAGGGGCACGATGCGGCAACGCCTAGCCACCTCGCGAGGGGCCTTCGCGAGACGCCCATTCGCCTTAATGGACGTCTCTGCCGCCACGAACATGTCAACGACATGCTCAGCCAGCGGCAGAGATGGCATAGCGGTGGCAGTCGGCTTACCAGCTAACCACGGCCTATGGTCACGCTGGCTCGCCGACTGCTCCACGGGCAGATCTGGCCGAACACTTACCAGCCACTGGCAAGCGTCCGACCAATCCTCCTCCGTGGCTAACTGCGAGCGCTCTACTAGACGAGGGCCTTCGTCTTCCTCCTGAGCGCACGCAGTTGTACTAGACGGCGGATATGCTGATACCCCTGACAAGCCAGGGAAAGCATGCGGGCCCAAAAGAACAGGCATGCTAAACTCCCTGGCTTGACCAGGAGCAGGCGCGGTGATAGAGCGTGGGGTAGACACCGCCCCACCACGGCCCTGGCCAGCACCAGCGATACTCTCGGCAAGCCGAGGTACGCGGTAACCGTGGCCATCAGCACCGCACAGGGTCACCCTCTGGACCGTGGATTCTACTCCTGCGTGAGTAGAACCATGGAACACGTCGCCTGTATTCCCCGCGAGGGGTGCACAGACGTCGTACTCCATGGCCACGTCCCCAGGCGGCGACCCTAGCAGGTAATCCTCTTCCTCCTGGCCAGAAAGGTTAGGATCCGGGTCAGCAAAGAGAGCTAACCCGGACTGGCCAGGGAAGGTGCCATAGGAGGCTTTGACACCCGCGGCGCGCGGATACCCAGGGTCTGATGAGCAGACCGCGGGTCCCAGCAACAACCGTTGTCCACGGCCCCTCGGCGCGGCACCAAGCCTGCTGCCAGGGTCGTGGACCGCCCCCATCAACGGGGCCACCTCTGAATCCTCCTCGAACAACGGACCGGACCTATGGAACTCCACCTTCTCCCTTGCCTGTAACGACAAAAAGTCAGCCATTAGTTCACCTCCCCCCCACTGCTTACAGACATCGCATTTTAGCAACGGTCCACAGGGACTGCAGCTAAAACACAAATGCGGTGCAAAACGGTCCTTTAAAAACCGACCACAGGACGGGCAACCAGGTCTCTGAAACAGGACAAAGGACGAGGACAATGAGCAAGATAGCTACGGTTAGAAAACTCAAAACCAAACTAAAAGAGAGGGACAGGATCATAAAGATCACTAATCAAGAAGAAACCAGCGTTGGACAAAACTTTAAATGTTAATAAAGAGCAAGGCCGATTATGACGTCATCAATCCCTTAACAGAAATTAATCGGTCCGCAACAATCATCCAAGTGCAAGGACGAATTGTATTCATAACCAGAACATCCGCAAAAGGATATTCAGACTACACATCATCAGATACAGAATGATAACAATGGTAAAAAAACAGTGATGCACTGGCGCACTCCACCAAGACTACGCCTCTTCACTCTCTCCACCTTGGGGGAAGGAATTGGATCAAGAGGGCAAAGTGAGAAGACCTTTATAGTAAGCCTCCAACTCACTGAACATAGACTTTTTGGTTAGATAACCTAACAGTATTAGTAGGAAATGGAACCGTGGTGGAGAGAAACAAACCCTCCTGTGCTGAGAAGTCCACCAATAATTCAAACTGATACCTGTGGACATAAACACAAAGAGATTAGTCTTATAAAGCACCATGTTGGAAAAAACCCAACTCAAACAGGCGCTATCACGGTAAGCGCGAGTCCCGGAAACACATTACACCGGGGAAAAAACTCGCTAGAATATCATTGAAATCACCTGATAAAGAGCTCCAGTCCCCTCCTCTGGTGAATTCGTTCTCTCTGACATCTTTCCTCAATAGAATTGAACTCAACAGACGTGAAAGTAGGCTCAAACGCGTAGAAAACTTGTAGATAACTGCAAGCGCATGTGAATCCTTTGCCAATAAATTAGCAAAGAGGTAGTAGTCGGCGCATGTGCGGTGGTGGGGCTGGCATCCGCCGGACTACCTCTGACTACCTGCCCAGTAGGGGCACCTAACTGTTTTTAATCTGAGTGTTTTATTGAGTGAAAGCCAATATTTAGCAATATCAAAAGTATTAGGGAGGTAAGTATACTCTTGATGTGAAAAGCCCAAGACACAGCAACAACTACAAAACAAATCACTGACTGCTGTGCTGATGTAAAGTCATGGATGTCGACAAACATGCTTAAATTAAATGATGAGAAAACTGAAGCCATATTAATAGGACCATCACTTAGACGAGACAAAGCTGAGCTAACCAGTCTTGCTGTAGGAGATAGCTCAATTCCAATCTCTAATAAAGTAAAAAATCTTGGTGTAATTTTGGACACCGACTTAAGCATGAAAGATCACGTTAACTACCTGTGTAAAGTATGTTTTATGCAATTACGCAACATCGCCTACATTAGAAAATATCTGACAAGAGAAGCTACCGCTACACTTGTTCTAATGACAGTTATGTCACGTTGAAGATATCGGATTGTCTTGTGGAAGTCATGACCCCACTGGACGTCTTATATTTATGAGTAAGACCTCAGTGAAATTATTATTATTTGAAATACCAGGTGAGCTAATGAACTGAGTGAATATGGATAGCAGTTAGATATATAGTAGGCAGCTGCACTGGTTGACATCAACCAGTGCTGATGAGGAACGGTTTCGCGGAAATGGAGTCGAAACCAGATCGAAACTGTAACATATAGTTTCATCCGGTAAGTTAAGAATTGAATAGAATGAAATAGGAACGACGGTTCTGAGTTGGTGAAATCTGTCAATAGTTGATGATAAAAGTTGTTGCTGTGGGATCGGCATACACTTTTATAGTATTCAGCAGTCGTTTCGGTCTTTAGTTTAGTAAATAATAGAGTGGTAAGAATAGATACGAATCGATGGGAATCGAGAGAAATTATAGGAAACAGACGGACGTTAGTTGTTGACGGTCGGCATTCAGACTCCCTTAAGCAAGTACAACAACACCAGCTGGCAATGAGATCATACAGCTCATGTGCTTATTAACGTTCGTTTCCTACAGGCTTATCCACGATAGGCAAGGGACAGGACAGAGGCATTGTAGCGTCCTGTAGGAATTAATAACACAATCGAAATTTGTATATCAACTATATGTCTATCAAAGAGAGGCATGCAACAACAACACATTCCGTAATGTTGTTAGTTGGCTGACAGATCGCATCAAATCAGAACCAGCCAACACCGCTTTGACCCTGTTTTAAGTTATCTCCATAGAAGAGAAGCCCAGAGTTTGATTAGTCGAGATGACGTCAAAATCAATGAGCATCGAGTCAAACTCTGTGGCAGAAAAACAAAAGGAATAGAGTTTCGAAGTGAAATCGAGAGATAGGCGAACAGGGATTGGTCAGAACGATCAACAAGAATAGGTACGAACTTCTAGGAAGGGATAGGCAGATGTTGATTGGAGGCAAGAATGATGTGGGCCAAACTGTGGTTATAGCTACCTAGAAGAATGAAAGGAACAGGGGCTATGTATTACGATATATATAGATCTATATATCGTGATATGTATAGAAGTTAGGAA
This sequence comes from Chaetoderma sp. LZ-2023a, assembly GCA_034401795.1. Lineage (NCBI taxonomy): Eukaryota > Metazoa > Mollusca > Caudofoveata > Chaetodermatida > Chaetodermatidae > Chaetoderma > Chaetoderma sp. LZ-2023a. The sequence continues at coordinate 81,703,734 of CM067370.1, read as the reverse complement.
AATGTAATTCGTATATAATAGGCACTTTGTCTATTGATTCTTTAATCTTTTACCATCGTTGATTCACGTATGTAATATTCTCAGTTTGAGAGTAGGCTTTGTCATTATTCGTATCGATTAGTAAGCCGTACTAAGTTAGTCGTAGTCTTGATAACATATCAGCTATAAGTTGGGAGTAATCAAGTTGCAAAGTAATTAAATAATATTAAAATATAATCGTGATATAAGTAGTAGATATAACTTGTAGTTTGTGACAGTATAAGTCACCATCATTTAATAGGTGTAGTGTACAGTTAGTATCAGAATAAAATCATCACCTTGTATATATTCAAGGCACGAGTTTGGTTAATTATTCCAGAAGTACAGGGCAACCCTGTACCTTTCCTGAGAGCTTTTGATCCGTCAGATAGGCTCGGTTACCAATACAAATATCTTCATCTCTCGTAGTGAAGAGGCGAGCTGTAACCAGAACAGTTGCGTCATCAGAAGATAGATTGTCGCAGCAATCACAACATCATAGTCTTCTGAAGGCGTGACCGTATTCTTATAGGAAGTGTTATCAAAGTGTAAGATCGAAAATCTTCAGTGGCGAGCCTGCCAGGATAGGAATAATAAAAACACAAACTGTAAGTACATAAGACGTATGGCCCAGGCACAAATAGGACGACCCACTAAGGTAGTGTTAGACAGCGTGGCAGATAAAGTACAAGTATTTATAAAGGAGGTAGGGCAGTCAGAGCACACGAAGGTAACTGAGCATAGGGAGTACCGAGACGGTTCGGCAGTAAAAGTTACCACCGACATAACCTGCACCGAGCAACCCCGACTCCGGAGAATAATTGTCTGTTTTTACTATCAGTAGTAAAAATGGCCCGTAAACCTGACCCTGCATTGCCATGCCTCACTGACCCTCAACCCGGATCAGAATTGCGACCCGAAACGGTGGCCGCCATGCGGGAGATGGGTACAGCCATGGCGGGGGCTATCGTAGAGAGTAGCGGGAGAAGAGAGACAGCCCGGGTGTACCGAGAGGACATACGGGAAATGGTGCAGAGGATACAGCCTTGCGACGGACTGATTCCGGAGCAAGTCAGGGTCTTCATAGATGAGGCGAAGAGAGTATGGGTGGCGAATGAGGGAAGACTTGAGGGAATCCCAGCATACATAATAATTAGCGCGTGCGGTGGACGGATTTCTCGTGGGAAAGGTGCGAGAAGATGTCGTCTTTGCAGAGATAGAAGAGTATATCACCACCAACTTCATTTCTTCCAACGAAGATGAGCGAGTGAAATATGCCCTGGAAGGGGTGCATCAGCGGAGAAACGAAACGCTTATAACTTTTAATCGCCGTTACAGGGAGTTGGCGCTCCGAGCCTACCCTGAAGAGAACAATGACAATAAAAGAACTGTGCTAGCCATATACTTAAAGGCCCTGGGTGACCGCAACCTGAGTAAGAGAATTGTGCGGAAACATACCACGACATTGGCCAGTGCCATGGAAATATCTGAGGAGGAGGTATGTAATGATCTCCTCCGAGCAATGAAGATAGATGGGCGATATGAGGAGCCGATGGAGGTGGGCGTATTAGATGCAGCGGAGGAATGCGGGGTATGGGCGGTGATAAATTCACTAAAACGTCAGATGGCTCAGCAGAGCAAGATGATAGAAAGGCTCTGTGGTATCATCGGCACCTTGAAGAATGAGCGAACTAGTGAGGAGAGACCACGTCAACCAGTGGTCAGAAGAAAGCAAGAGAAGCCAGCAAGGCAGACCCAGTCGCAGCAACCGCCGCAACCAAGCAAGCCGGGCAGGGCTCAGCACATCACTTGTTTTAATTGTGGACGAATGGGGCACTATAAGAGTGACTGCCCGCAGGCTGTTCAACCCACCCGAAATCCAGTACAAAGGAGGACCCCACCGAAGCAACAGCAGCGGGGACAGAGACCACCCATAGTGTGCTTCACGTGTGGAATAGAAGGGCACCTGGCTCGAGAGTGCCATATCGTGATTAAAGATAGAGAAGAAAGACCCAAAACCATAAAATGTTTTAGGTGCGGTAAAAACGGTCACATCGTTCCCGATTGTCCATTAGCAGTAAATCGGGCAACCAGACAGGCGAATCCAGAACATCGCCGAGTGCTAAAGAGGCCAGGGATGACGCCATGGATATTGACGAGTTGGGACCGAACTATAACCAGTCAGAACGGAATATAACACCCCGTTCGTGTTCACGGAATGTGCGCAGAGACGTAGCCAATAGTTTAAGGGCGCACGACGAGTATGAAGACCAGGACGGTTTCGTTTTAACGGGGGAGGGCACGGATGAGTATGGCCGGTATTCTCACGATATCGGAGGAGACTCATCCGGCCGACGGAGTTCGTACGCAGAAGTAGTGGATGGACGAAGGAGTCCGGGAAACTGCGACGGAGGAAACCGTTGGTGAGAACACCGACCGAACGGTTTCTGATCCGTCTGCGATTAGAAAGAGACGGTCCGGAGGATCAAGGTGAGTACCTGCATGCCCTAGTGGATACTGGTGCTAGCACATCCTTGATTCGAAAGGATATTTGGCGTAGCATGTTAAATGCTAGGCCATTGAAAAGAGCCAAGACGCTCTTAGCTGTAAATGGTTCCCCGATAGAACTTTTGGGGGGAGACTCAAGTCAAATTCAAGAATGCCCGGCCTATTCCGAGTACGGTTGTAGCCAGCATGCGGCATGAATGTTTGATTGGAGCGGATGCTTTGCACTTGGGAAATGCAAAGATTGACTATCGGACCAAAGTTGTAGTATGGTTTGGTCAGGTATATCCCTTTAGATATCCCTATAGGGAACAAACGCGATATGTATACGCGAGTTGTAAAGAAACGACCGGATATAAAGATATCGACAAAGTTCTAGATGACTTTGCGGATATCTTTGATACGGCTCGTCCAAACACTTTAGGATTGGTCCCCAAAGTAAAGTGTACGGTGCCAACAGGAGATTCGTATCCTATAAGGCAGAAGGCCTACCGTCTACCGCTGGCTAAGCAGTATGTGGTCAAAAACCAGGTAAAAGAGATGCTAGCAGCGGGCGTCATAAGACCATCGTCATCACCCTGGGCGTCACCCATTACATTGGTCCCCAAGAAGGACGGTGACACCCGGTTTTGTATTGACTATAGGAAGTTGAATTCGGTATGTCGTAAGGATAGTTACCCGTTGCCGAATATCTCTGACATTTTTGATTCGATGCGCGGCGCAACGATCTTTTCTACTATGGACTTGAAGTCTGGATATTGGCAGATACCAATGGCCAGCCAAGACATAGAGAAGACGGCGTTCGTCTGCAGTGAGGGTTTGTTCGAGTGGATTCGGATGCCGTTCGGTTTTTGCAACTCAGGTGCCGTATTTCAAAGGGCAATGAATGACATTTTCCGGGAATTTGTAGGAAAATGGGTGCATGTGTTCGTAGATGATATAGTCGTATATTCACGAAATCCAACGGAACATGCACAACACTTGCGTAAGGTCATGTGCAAGATTCGAGAATATAATTTGCAAGTGAAAAAGAAGAAATGTGATTTCGCCAGTAAGTCGGTGGACTTGTTAGGCTATCGCATTTCGGCACACGGGGTAGCTCCTCAGGCTCAGAAGGTCAAGGTCATTAGAGAAATGTCTCCACCTCGAGATGTGGGTGAAGTGAGAGGTTTTCTCGGAGCTACAGGTTATTACCGATCGTGTGTACAAGGCTACGCCGAAATTGCAAAGCCTTTGATAGAATTGACCAAGAAGTATAAGCGTTTTGAGTGGGGTAAGGAAGAACAGCAAGCGTTCAAGAAATTGCAGAACTTGTTGTGTAGTGAGACGGTTCTCACCTATCCTAATTTGAATGCCCCCTATAAGTTGTATACTGATGCTTCTAGCTATGCGATTGGTGCAATTCTAGTGCAAGTAGATGATAAAGGTGTAGAGCGGGTGATTCAGTATGTGAGCTCTACCCTTAAAGATAGTCAGCTTAATTGGCCCGTAATAGAGAAGGAAGCTTACACTGTGATTCACGCGTTGAAGAAGCTCCGACCATATCTATTTGGCGCACAGTTTACGGTGTACACTGACCACAAACCCCTAAAGAGTTTGTTTGTTGGAGAAGTGAAGAACACCAAAGTGCAGTGTTGGGCCGTGCTGATTGCAGAGTACGGATGTAAGATTGAGTACATCCAAGGCTCGAAGAATATTCGAGCGGACATGTTGTCCCGGTTACGTTGACCGGTAGAGGTCGCCACGTTTGACACGGGCGATTTTGTCATACCTGATGTGGACGAGGGGGCGTTACCGCACGTCCCTCTTGAGGTGTTTGGTGTCGACTACAATGAATTATGTACCGAGCAGACCAAGGAATACCCGGAGTTGTTTAAGAACACCCCGGAAGAGTACATGGTCAAAAACGGTATCTTGTATTCGTTAATTACACCTTCAGCGTTGGACGCTGAGTACCCCCGAATTGTCTTACCTACCCTGTTCCGTGAGAAAGTGCTCCGGATAGCTCATGAACGAGCTGGTCACCAAGGTCTGAAAAAGACTATCGGTATGGTAAGAGATTCGTTTGTATGGACGTCTTTGAGGAAAGACGTGATGATTATGTTGGAAAAGTGTACAACGTGTCAGGTCAACCGACCCGTCACCACTCGACCTAGGTATAGTGAAATGCCCATGGCTGATTATCCAAGTCAGATAATAGGCATGGATTTGATTGGTCCACTACTAGAGTCGAGCAAAGGTAATATGTATATTATAACGATAATCGATCACTGTTCTGCATGGACAGAGGCATATCCGATTAATGCCAAGACTTCTCAGAATGTTGAAGACAAGTTTTTCAACGAGTATGTCGCTCGTCATGGTGTCCCTGAGATAGTGATTACTGATCAGGGTAAAGAGTTTTGTTCAAATAGTCTGGAGGAACGATTTAAGGAACACGGTATCAATCATAGAAGATCGAGTCCATACCATCCGCAAACGAATGGACGTACCGAGAGGTTCAATCATACGCTCAAGGAGCTAATCCAGAAAGGTGTGAATAATGAATCTCGTGCATGGGAGGACGAATTGGGCGCGGCTTTAACAGCGTACCGCAGCTCTCGTCACTCCACGACCGGGTATACGCCATTTTATCTGACGTATGGTCGTCGTGCAAGACTTGCATTAACCATCCCACTGGATGCCACGCAGGATCTTGGCGAAAGACTTACATGTCTTAATAATGCCTTGCTGCGCGCTCGTGGAGAAACGGCTAAGTCTCGAGAAGTTCACCGCGAACAAATTAACAAGCGTGCAAACGCTGGTGAATTTAAGGTGGGCGATTCAGTGGTTGTAAAGGCTGAGGAGAGGATGAAATTGACCTCTCGCAGTGACCCTGAGTACGAGATATTTAAGATCAATGGTCCCGTGGCTCATGTCCGCCATCAGAGATCTGGGAAAGTACGCGTACTTAATATATCTAAGCTACGTGTAGTTGACTCAGAGATGTGTTGGGACAAGGTCCGACCACGCCCTATTCGTAACCCTGCTAAAGGTACGAAAGCCAGCCATCACCCTTGAGTGATGGTACCCGAGTCCAAACCTTTGCCGGTAAACGACTCCGGGGCGACATCGAGTAAGAGGGTTCGTAGGAAGCGACCAGCTTCTGATGGGGAGCCAACGATGCGCAAGGTGGGTAGGGGGGTTGATGTAAATATAGATCAACCTGGGATGAGTAACGATCGAAATTATGGGTCACCAAGGGAAACCCCGGAGACTCGTCGTACCGTTATGATGGACACCTCGGAGGAGGTACCCGAGCCTGCCAATGAGCCAATGGAAACGCTTCCGTCTCATCCCTACTTTCTGCGCAAGCGCAGTCTCGCTCCTGATGTCTACTCAGACCCTAAGAGACTCAGGATTGGCGCGTTTGGCCGTGCTCGATACGATGATTTCATCGGTCGTATCGAAGCGGTTATAAGCCGACGCAGCCAGAAGTAAAGTCACTCTCTGCCTACACGCAGTACTAGTAACATAGCATAAGTCTAGCATCATGTATACATTACGTTTATGTATGGTAGTATCGTACCAATAGCCTTCGCCGTGATATAGTATCGTATAGGCCGTTCAGAACGTAACAGTATAGCGGATAGTAGCGTATCTAACATACACCATGTCAGTAGCAGCCATATCTGCCGAGGCCGCCCGGGCCGCGTGCGCCATGATAGCCAACATTGATAGGCTGTGTAACGCGGATAAGGACATGATGCGTACGCTGATTATGAGGGGTATGAGGGTCATGTTGAAGGATGACAAAATTAATGCCGGAAGGGTTATACTCTTGGCCGAAATCAGCAAGGCATTGCTGTCCGGGTATGGTATAAACATAGTGCATTGGGTTCGAGTGCTGTTGTTGAAAAGCTTTATTACTCGCTGTATTTCTCACCAAGATCGGATAGTATGTGACCGGGTCAGGATGTCCTGGTGGTAACCGCGAGTATGTCACGGGCAATTACGGGTCGATAAGACCCACGTGCCGTGCATAGTGAGTTTACCAACTAGCACCACCGATAGTACCTGTAATATTCAGTTGACCGAGTCCAACGAGACATCCAGTAAAGTTTTTTCCAACAAGAAAATAGGCGTCGTGTTGCAGACGTTCGGGGAAACTATTGAAATACACTGCAGAGGACGACTGACTGACAGATGCGTAGTTGAGAATGGTGTGTTTGCGTTGATGTCTGGTGAGTGCGATTATAGTGGTAAGGGTTGGCGGTTTGAGCCAGTTCTGTCTTATAGTCGGACATACACTCGAATCAGTCTGGCCATTGATACACCAAGATTGGATGTGGCCGGCCTTCTCAACCAGTCAATGATTGTTGAGCAATTAAGTGTGCAGAAGTGGGACCATTTGCATAAGTCTAAGTACGTGCCGCTAGCACCATTATCTGCGATCGACCCAGTGATGGTCGATGGCATGGGGGTACGTTCGTTTGTTTCGTATTCGACGGGCTCCTTCGTTGTGATAATTGTGATTGTGATTATATTATACAAATGTGGATTACTTTCTCGTATGTGGGTTTGGATTAGTTGCAAGCCACATGCGGCCCATAGAAGTGCGCCACGGATTATTCCACCTCAGAGGCCTCGGAGACCTGCAGCCCTACCGGAGCCGCTGAGGATATCAGCCGGGTCGTCGCCTAACGTTGAGGCCAGGACTGTGATCGACCTGAATGGGTGAACGTGGAATTGGATGCCAGTCCTAACATCAGTATACAGTACGAGGACTTGGGATAATATTGGTATTGTAGCACAGACTTTATAGTGCCATGTGATGAGTTGTTTATCGTATTGTGGATGTCACTATGACCTTATTATGAGATGTAATGGTATTTGCATTGTGGATTAGGATTTGTTTTTGTATGTCTGATTTAATGTTTATTTAATTGTTTAGCTTTTGGTTAGTAGTCGCATTATATTTTTTTTTTCTCATGACTGATCATAGTGTTATTGGTTCAGTGTCAGAGAGCCCTGGTATGGTGCAGTTTGGTTGTTGATGTTGCACAACGAGTTAATTATCACTCTCTTAAAGGCCTTAAGAGACGGTTAATTAACTTCGGTTGAGGGGCATGTGTAGATATCGGATTGTCTTGTGGAAGTCATGACCCCACTGGACGTCTTATATTTATGAGTAAGACCTCAGTGAAATTATTATTATTTGAAATACCAGGTGAGCTAATGAACTGAGTGAATATGGATAGCAGTTAGATATATAGTAGGAAGCTGCACTGGTTGACATCAACCAGTGCTGATGAGGAACGGTTTCGCGGAAATGGAGTCGAAACCGGATCGAAACTGTAACATATAGTTTCATCCGGTAAGTTAAGAATTGAATAGAATGAAATAGGAACGACGGTTCTGAGTTGGTGAAATCTGTCAATAGTTGATGATAAAAGTTGTTGCTGTGGGATCGGCATACACTTTTATAGTATTCAGCAGTCGTTTCGGCCTTTAGTTTAGTAAATAATAGAGTGGTAAGAATAGATACGAATCGAAGGGAATCGAGAGAAATTATAGGAAACAGACGGACGTTAGTTGTTGACGGTCGGCATTCCGACTCCCTTAAGCAAGTACAACAACACCAGCTGGCAATGAGATCATACAGCTCATGTGCTTATTAACGTTCGTTTCCTACAGGCTTATCCACGATAGGCAAGGGACAGGACAGAGGCATTGTAGCGTCCTGTAGGAATTAATAACACAATCGAAATTTGTATATCAACTATATGTCTATCAAAGAGAGGCATGCAACAACAACACATTCCGTAATGTTGTTAGTTGGCTGACAGATCGCATCAAATCAGAACCAGCCAACACCGCTTTGACCCCGTTTTAAGTTAGCTCCATAGAAGAGAAGCCCAGAGTTTGATTAGTCGAGATGACGTCATAATCAATGAGCATCGAGTCAAACTCTGTGGCAGAAAAACAAAAGGAATAGAGTTTCGAAGTGAAATCGAGAGATAGGCGAACAGGGATTGGTCAGAACGATCAACAAGAATAGGTACGAACTTCTAGGAAGGGATAGGCAGATGTTGATTGGAGGCAAGAATGATGTGGGCCAATCAAACTGTGGTTATAGCTACCTAGAAGGATGAAAGGAACAGGGGCTATGTATTACGATATATATAGATCTATATATCGTGATATGTATAGAAGTTAGGAAAATGTAATTCGTATATAATAGGCACTTTGTCTATTGATTCTTTAATCTTTTACCATCGTTGATTCACGTATGTAATATTCTCAGTTTGAGAGTAGGCTTTGTCATTATTCATATCGATTAGTAAGCCGTACTAAGTTAGTCGTAGTCTTGATAACATATCAGCTATAAGTTGGGAGTAATCAAGTTGCAAAGTAATTAAATAATATTAAAATATAATCGTGATATAAGTAGTAGATATAACTTGTAGTTTGTGACAGTATAAGTCACCATCATTTAATAGGTGTAGTGTACAGTTAGTATCAGAATAAAATCATCACCTTGTATATATTCAAGGCACGAGTTTGGTTAATTATTCCAGAAGTACAGGGCAACCCTGTACCTTTCCTGAGAGCTTTTGATCCGTCAGATAGGCCCGGTTACCAATACAAATATCTTCATCTCTCGTAGTGAAGAGGCGAGCTGTAACCAGAACAGTTGCGTCATCAGAAGATAGATTGTCGCAGCAATCACAACATCATAGTCTTCTGAAGGCGTGACCGTATTCTTATAGGAAGTGTTATCAAAGTGTAAGATCGAAAATCTTCAACGTGTCGACTATTGCAATAGCCTACTCGTCGGTGCGCCAAAAAATCTCATCAATCGTTTGCAAGCAATTACAAAACACAGCTGCAAGAATCATGTCACTATGTAGTAAATATGATCACATTACTCCAATACTCCGTAATCTACACTGGCTACCCGTCGATAAACGCATCGAGTTCAAAATTCTCTGCTTAACTTACAAATGCCTAGAAGGTACTGCACCGGCCTACCTCGCCGAACTCTTAGTACTTTACAGTCCCCGCCGTTCACTCAGATCAGAAAGCAAAAAACAACTTAACATTCCTAAATTCCGAATGAATACATATGGCCAAAAAACATTCTCTTACTCAGCTCCCATCCTATGGAATAAATTGCCTTTGGACATCAAAACATCCCCAAACCTGAGCACATTTAAATCTAGACTCAAGACATGTTACTTTCAAAAATGTTATCCAACACCTTGATCTGTATTTTTTCTAGAATACTCTAGATAAGCTTTCTAAGCGCTTAGAGCATGCTGCGCATGGATTTTGGCGCGTTACAAATGGACTATTATTATGACTATTATTACTATTATTATCTCCGATGGAAATTCATCAAAAATTTGAGTCGATACATTTGGCATATATATTAAGGACTTTTCATTGAATCCGCTGGATGTGACCACCACTATAGCAGAGATGTATGACAAAACAAAAATGTATATTTTATGTATGTAGCAAGGACATAAATTATTCTGAAACAGACAGCCTTCCCGAGATAAGTATATTACCTCAATCTTCTGAGGCACCTGCTGACACTGGTGTTTCAGAAGATTCAGAGGTCTTTTTAAATTTTAAACCAGACAATGAAGTTGCTCTTGTGGCGCGTGTTCGGAAATAGGAGATGATGAGGATACTGACAATACAACAGCACAACCACCAATTAAATATACATTATTCAAGTCAATTTAAGGAAAACAGTCTTAATGATATGCTACATAGATTTAAAGACTCGTTAGTTGTATCATCTGACGTAAATATAGAATATATCCTGAAAGTAAGTTTCACCCATTTCTGGTCAGAGTTCTACAGTCAGTGCCCTGTCGGTACATCATATAAAGTACTGTACAATAGGCATGCCTACCAAGAAGAGGAATCGAGAGCTGCTGGATGGATTCTTAAAATAGGTTGGGATATGTTTAACTATATTCCAATTTTGTTAGCACTTGTATGGTTCGATGTGCTATAGGGTGTACTGTTTGTATGTGATGAAGGAGAACTCATCAAAGAAGCTATTGGTTCTTACACCTCTGTAAGTACAGAGTTTTCCGGGTTTCTCGAGTGTGGAAAGCTGCTGGCAGGTTACTAATGAGAAAATCATGATTTTTGGCCAGCCGGAGGCAGATATAGTTTATATTAAACCAACTGATGTGCCCTGACCAGAGCTTTCCTATGACTAGATCGGTTAGGTACCTCCGGCGAGACATAAACCAAAATTCAGCACTCTCATTTCTACATACACCTTTCATAAGTTACGAGCATACAAAGAAAATTGTTTGTTACTAAAATCAAGTAAGTAAATTTGTGTGCTGGCACCGTTCTTTCCACCTTGGAAATGCCAGCTAGACACACCAGGGATACGAACAGCTGGGACGATATGGTAGTGTTCAGTTTTCACAGCAATGGCTGCACGAGCCCACTGGAACGTGATCGTTTCACCGGCCCTGGAGGCCAGTTTTTGTGGACACCGGAGATGCGCAGCGACCGCTCCCCAACCCTGAGGCTGGCTGACCAGCAGCAGCAACAATGACAGCCAGCGGCGGAGCCACACGCGCCCCCGGCAGCTACAATATGCAGAGACACCAATAATATATTCTCTGTGACCACTGAACTTATAGACACTGATATATTTGTTTAAAGATAATTAGCTACTACTTGCTACAGGTAAAATTGCTAAAGGAGCCAGCAACTCCTTTCTCATATCAAAATATGGAATAGGGATCATGGTGTAATTGACCAGGAAAAGGTGATTATAAACTAATCCGTAGTCAAAGAGAGAGAGGCACCCACCACATAGCCATTGATAAAGATTTTACAAAGTTTGATTTGTTGATACGTGGAAAAAACCCTATTATCTCCGATGGAAATTCATCAAAAATTCGAGTCGATACATTTGACATATATATTAAGGACTTTTCATTGAATCCGCTGGATGTGACCACCACTATAGCAGATGTATGACAAAACAAAAATGTATATTTTATGTATGTAGCAAGGACATAAATGATTCTGAAACAGACAGCCTTCCCGAGATAAGTATATTACCTCAATCTTCTGAGGCACCTGCTGACACTGGTGTTTCAGAAGATTTAGAGGTCTTTTTAAATTTTAAACCAGACAATGAAGTTGCTCTTGTGGAGCGTGTTCGGAAATAGCAACAGCACAACCGCCAATTAAATATATATTATTCAAGTCCATTTAAGGAAAACAGTCTTAATGATATGCTACATAGATTTAAAGACTCGTTAGTTGTATCATCTGACGTAAATATAGAATATATCCTGAAAGTAAGTTTCACCCATTTCTGACCAGAGTTCTACAGTCAGTGCCCTGTCGGTACATCATATAAAGTACTGTACAATAGACATGACTACCAAGAAGAGGAATTGAGAGCTGCTGGATGGATTCTTAAAATAGGTTGGGATATGTTTAACTATATTCCAATTTTGTTAGCACTTGTATGGCTCGATGTGCTATAGGGTGTACTGTTTGTATGTGATGAAGGAGAACTCATCAAAGAAGCTATTGGTTCTTACGCCTCTGTAAGTACAGAATTTTCCGGTTTTCTCGAGTGTGGAAAGCTGCTGGCAGGTTACTAATGAGCAAACCATTAGGCAACTAAATCGCAAACTGGCACACCAGGAATTAATACAATTCATGGCAGACTGATGGAAAGATATTATCGTCAACATATCAGCTGATATTCATCCAAAAAATTAACACATATTTGTAAATTGTCCCAACATCCAGGAAAGTCTGATAATGTAAATGTTATGAAATTCTTGATTGAATTCATTAAGGAACTTAACTTGTGCAATTTGAAACATTTTGTGTTACTGTACAAATGTATATTCCTAATCCTAACTATTTCCACAGGGTGGCCACACCTACACCACCACACCTCAAGTGATCACTCTGCCCTGCTAATGGGAGACTCCGGATATAAATGCAGTTTTATTTCTATATAGGCAGGTATGTATTTGTGCATTCCATTATGTGGCTTACATATGTACAACTCCATCAAAATTAAGATTTGAGTTGCATATATTACCTATTGCAGTACTTTAGCCCTTTAATGGTGAAGTGGGCCTCTACAGTTGTCCTGAGGAATGTCCATTTGCAGACAAAGAGAAGACTAAGACGATAAATGAGCCAGTCACTGCAGTTGTAAATTTTCAAAAATAGTCTTCTCTTGGCCTGCAAATGGGCTTTCAGTAAGTAAATATTTTCAGTTTTTTTACCAAATTTTACCATTAAAGGGTTAATGATGTTTTATTTATGTTCGAATCAAAAATCATTCTCTTTCGGAAATGGCCATTCAGAAGTTTTTGACAATATAAATTTGATGATGCGGATGTATCTATATGTGAAACAGGAAAAGGTATGGAATGCATCGTAGGAATGTCATAGTACAGTTTCTTGTACAATCTACTTGTGAAAATATACATGCCTCTAACAAAATATGATTTTAAGAAAGATGAAGAAGTTGTTGGTTTGATTGGCCTCTATCGAGTCCCTGATTCCCGGTCCCATTCACGCCATTCTAAGCTGATTTTATTTCAGTTTATTATTGGTAACTTCCCCAGTTTTTAGACTGGTACCCATTTATACGCCCGGGTGGAGATGCGACGAGGTGTGAAGGAGATTGTCTATGTTTCCACCATTGATCGTTTGCTATAGCTGATCGCCTGAAAATGCAAAGGGGGCCACGCTATTGCTGTCATGGATGGGACAAGTCAATATTCACAATGGTAGAGTTAGTCCACACACCTGAAAGGAGTAATGCACATATATTGTTTACTATTCCCACAACGTGTTCATCGTGGGTTTCAGAGCTCTTATCATATCACATTTCACAAGGTATGATTTTCATAATGGTGCTAGTAATCACATGTCAAGTACTTGGCATCGTAATGTGCAAGTGGATGCAACCACCTTTTTGTCTATCAGAAACACACCGGAAATGAACGTTGCTTGTCAAGTGGATAGTGCTGTTAAGCATTTGTTAGACGAAAATATAAAGAAATTATATCCAATATTGTCAACAATATTATTGTGGTACATGTGGTATTGCATTGCGTAGAAAAACTAACCCAGTTAATGCTCGGTACATAGTCTAAGAGTTAGGTGGATTTTATTTAACATGGAAGCTACAAAACCTTCTTCATGCCCGTCTGTTACAGGTAGCTAAGCAGAGAAACTGACGTACATTTTTCAGCAATTTTGGTGGACAATGTTGGTGTCTACGACAGCACCATCTTCCACCAAATTTGTTGAAAAATCAACACCAGTTCATCTTTTACTTTAATTTGAAAATTAAAAATATTGATATCAGAGTGGTAAAGGTTAAGTGCAGCTTGTGGTGAGCGAGGATGGGGCACCACTAAAAGACCCCCAAATTGGTTTTATTTGACATGGAGACTACAAGACGAACTCATATGTCAAGTTGTAGAGTGATCCACACTGATTACAAATCTGCAACTTAATTTTCTGGTGGGGCAGAAGGTGACTTAAAGTTCTCATATACTGATAAAAATACATATTCTCACCAAATTTAGGACTATTTGGTACTTTATGGACACTAACTAACTAGGAATGTTGCCGCCATTTTAGACAGATATTTGCTGGCACCATTATTTCAGCTTCCATTGTCTTCGCCGGTGCGCAATTGTTGGCATAAAACCATTCTCGTAACGCTAATGCTAGTTATAGCCATTAATCAAATTCTTTGAAATCCATGAGGCTAAGGCTTTGCGAAGAAGCGTTCTAAAATTTGAAAAGGATTATTAGAATAATTTGTTGGATTATTAAAGTTGCTACCACTTATTGTGGTTGTATAAGTTTGCAATCAAAAAGTTATAGTTGTTTTAAATTTCTAAAGTTGACCAAGTTAACAGATTTGGTCAGATTGAAAGTTTGGACAAGTTTACCAGAAATATTTGTTGTTGGCGCGTACACCATTTTGTTTCATTGACCGACTTAGAGCGAGACTCTATATCTGCCTCTACTCAATTAAGTCTTGAAACTGTAATACATATCGCACCATGGATGATGCGTCGGGAGATGACTTGGTCGAAGCCCTTTTGAAGGGGTCAAAATCTGATCAATCTCATGCAGATGATCAATGAAATCTTTCCCCGGAATTGTCTAAGAGCAAAGGGAATGGGGTCCTGGCAAATATACCAGGGTGACACATGAAAAATCTATTATGGATAATATAGAGGTGGCTAATGCTTCAGAAATCTGTTTTGCACGAGGAATCTTCAGCATACTTTGCATATCGGTAGTGGCTCAATCTGTGGAAAGATTTATGGCACATATTACATCAGCATTAGCTGAGGATGAGTCAGAAGTTGACGAGGATATTCCGGAATGTTCATTTATTGCGCAGGATGATGATATTGCACAACCCGTTGTCGCGGATGTTGCTGGTGAATCGAGGGTTTCCTGTCTATACTTATTGGTGGACTGCATGATCCTTGTGAACATATTTCACACTCGAATTCGCATATGATCTAGGCCTATCTAGTTTGGCATGCACTTGTTAGCTAACAAAACAGAAAGCCTGTTGATTATTCTGAGAAAAATTTGACAAAGCTGTTGCTGTCTCAGTCAGCAATGTCTGTCTATAAAGTTGATCGAAATATCTTCAAGTCTTGCAACATTGACTGCCCTGCTGATTATTTTGAGAACAATTCGACTGCAAGCTGTTGTGTCAATGATTTTCAGTCCACTTTTGAAGCCATTATGGCTGTATGCCTTGACTGCACAGCCTTCTGCAAAGGATGTTTCATCTGTGGACCATAAGTTTTTTTAACAAGTACAGACTACATGATTTGATTTAGTAAATGGAAATAATGTAACATATATTCTAAAAATGACAGTATTATATTTTCATAGGAAGCAGATAATTATATAAACATCATATCTAAAGTGCCAATTTCCATACCTTCCCAAAAACAAAACTGGCACAGATCGCCAGTGTCAAAACAAGGCTGTGATGTGAACTAAGGGACCAGTCAGAAAAAGATCTTTCCTTATATTACTAAAAATGGAAGTTGATTCAAACGATGAAGATTTTTCGGCATATTGTTCAGGCAGTAGTCACTACAACGAGCATGAAGTATTCTGGGCCTGAAGATGGCAAGGATGTGCCGAATTTAGGCATAGTGACATACCAGTTTGAACCAATACCAGATTTCGACCAGGCGGTTGCTGCAGATGACCTGAATGACAGAAATGTGCGACTTCAAAACTTAGACTGGCCAGTAAATTACAAACAAGTTTAAGTTTATTTCTGCATGACCTAATATTTTATTATATCTGACTGTCAATAATGTTATCAGGTATATATGTGTATCAGAAAAAGGATAATTTTAATCACAAAGTAATGTGTTTTCGTTAAACCTTACAAGGAAAAACTTTTGTAAATGTTAGGGTCATGCTTTATCACAAACAAAAAGTTCATGAGGTTTTCTAGTTGAAAACACTTGAAAATTTACCTTGCCTGAAACAACACTATCATCATCACTTGAAATGGTTGCATCAGGTAACGGATAAGATTCAGCGATTATTGAGGTGGAGCTCTGTACTGTAAGAGTATAACGTTAGCGTGCAGCACAGAAGTGGGAAGACGAATGCGAATACTGATAGCCTATCAAGGATCTGGGCCGAGTGACCAGTCTTGATACAGTTGCGAGAGCATAATCAGTGAGAGCAGAATCATACATGTATATCTGTACCTGCATTCGTGTAAGCCAGAACATGGGTAATGAGTCTGTTATATCTTTGAGCGATGTAAAGTGGGTGATTGATCTATCACATAGCGTACTCACTTTGCAGGCATCTAAAATAGATCCTTTCTGGAGAGGGGTGGGCATTAACTTATTCTGCATGAATGGAAGATTAATTTGTCCGGTGTGCAATATGAGGAGATTTTACCTACTACGGTTTAAAATGGGTGCAGAAGGGCACCGATCCATTGTTCATCACTAACAAGGGACTAAATTGACAAGAAACTATTTTATTGAGGCACTTAGGTCCATCATAGAGCGTAGCAACCTGCAACAGCTTACAGTATTGCGGGCACAGTATTAGAAAGGGGGCAGTGACTTCTGTGGCTCGGGGAATGGTGGAAGACCACATGATTCAGTTAATGGGTCATTGGGAGTCAGTCTGTCTTCTACTTTTCGATCGCTGGTATCACACTTGGAGAGCCATTCTCAAGATGAAATCTGTGGTTTTCTGCAGTTCTTCCACAGGCCCATACAGCTTTTCAAGAAGAGGTTGACAATGGCCAGATCTCTTCTCTCAGCAGCTGATACGTACTGCAACATTGAAGTATGTGCTCTGTGCTCTGTTCTGCTTCTCCACAAGGATAAGCGGGCGATGTCGTAAGGTGGAACCGCCTGTACATGTGTTGGTTTAGTCTGTTGGGAGTCAGTCTGTTATACTAGATATATCAATACATCTCTCACATCTATCAGAAATGCACAGGAAGCCATGTTGTAGATATCGGATTGTCTAGTGGGAGTCATGACCCGGTGGACATCTTATATTTATGAGTAAGACCTTAGTAGAAATTAGCATCGTTTGAAAATACCAGGTGAGCTAAGAAGGGATAACATGGCATTGGTAGTGTACAGAGTAGTATGTGTTTGCACTGAGTGACTGAGGGCAATGAGTGCGCCGATAGACGAGAGTAGTAGTAGTGTTTGCACTGGGTGACTGGATGACATCACCAGCAATGATGCCGATGCGAAACTGGTATCGAAACTGAGAGTAGATTAGGACTGAAAATGAAATGTAATGTTGAGAGAATCGACGGGGCTGGGTTGATGGTATCTGTCAGTAAAGGGATAAATTAAGGATGAAAGTTGTTGCCATGAAATTAGCAAATAGTTGGTAGTATTCAACAGTTGGTCAGAACGAAGGTTTACAAAATAATAAGCAAATATAACGCGATGGGAATCGATGAGAAGCGTTAAGTATAATGAGCAAATAACAACGGACTAACTGACCCGAAGGTCGAGATAGAAGCACAACAACACCAGCTGGTGATGAGCTCATATGGCTCCAGTGCTATTAACCTTCCTAAATGACAGGCATAGGCCTAAAGGCAAGGAAGAGGACATGGACGGACTAGAGTCAATAACATAACATCCTGTTAGGAACACACTTGTATATCAATAATGTGTCGATCATTCATGGCAGGCTAATTATCAGAAATGGATAATTGTTGATAGAAACTGACAGATCGCATCAAAGCCAGAACCGGTGAGAATCAGTTGGACCAGGTTCAGTGGTGTAGAGGGAGATACGAAACCATTAGATGGTAGAATCGAAACTCAGGAGAGTATAAAAGGGGCGCGCTGCCTTGTATCGAGAGCAGTCAGCACGATTAGGAACTTGTAGTAGCGATAAGCTCTGTTCAATTTTAGTAGAGTAGGTCGGTCGGTATAGAGATAAACTCTGGTTGAAATCATTGTATGATTGAATAGAAATAGTTTGCTTAAACTTAGTATAAAATAGTATTATTATTTTATGACAGTAAAAGTCATCTTATTCTTGTGTACAGTTAGCGGTAGAATTAAAGTCATCACCTTGATAACTTCAAGGCACTAGTTTGTTATATTTACTCTGGACATTACGGAAGACCACCGTAACGTACCTTCAACTTCTGAGATTCAGTCAGATCAGGCCCGGATATCGAATACAAATATCGTTCAATACATCTACTTACGAGGCGAGTTGATATCCATCTTTTGCGTTCTCGGTAAAGTTAGTTGTCGCCGCAACTACTCATACAAGCTTTACCCAAAACGTGCAGATAAGAACATATAAGTAATAGTGAATCTTAGCGGTGCATCTTGAAGATATATACGTCATCAAAATCTTCAGTGGCTTCAACTGCCAGGATCCAGAGTAAAAACAGTGAGTACTTTAAGAATAGATGGCCCAGGAGCAGGGGAGACGACCAGTAACAATAGTAGTCAAGGACGTAGCGGACCGGGTGGCAGATTTCTTAACAAAAGCACAACAGTCAGAGGGGTGCCAGGTGACCCAGCATCGGGAATACGGGACAGAGTCAATTTGCAAAATAACCACTGACATCCGCTGTCCAGAGCATCCAAGGGTAGCGAAGGTAGTTATCGGCATCCATTACCGGTAAACAAAATGGCGACGGGAAGAACAATGGCCGACCCAACGTTACCCCAAGTAGAAAGATTAATCCCGGTGGAACTGAGGCCAGAAACAGTGGCTGCTATGCGGGAGATGGGAACAGCCATGGCGGGGGAAATCGTCAACAGTAGCGAAAGGCGGGAGACAGCTAGGGTGTACAGGAGGGAGATACGGGACAACATCTACCGTATACAACCTTGTGATGGGGTGGTGCCGGAGGAGGTACGCACCTTCCTAGATGAAACCCGGAGGGCATGTGTGGCCCATGAGGGAAGATTGGACGGGATACCCGCATACGTAGTGACAAGGGCGGCCAGAGGACAGCTGTCGAGAGCGGTCGATAGTTTTATGGTGGGAAAGAGGAGAGAGGACGTGACGTACGCAGAGTTAGCAGCGTACGTAACTAATAACTTTGTATCTACGAATGAGCCCGAAAGAATAAAGTACGACCTTGAGAACACCAAGCAGAGGCGGAACGAAACCGTGATTACTTTTAATCGGCGGTACAAGGAAGACAGCAGTAGGGCCTACCCGGTTGAGAATGCCGACAATCGACGTACCATTCTTGGTATATACTTGAGGGCGTTGAGTGACCGGGGGTTAAGCAAGAGAATAGTAAGAAAACGAGCAACCACCCTGGCCCGAGCAATTGAGATCTCCGAGGAGGAGGAAACCTGTAATGATTTGCTAAAAGCAATGCAGATCAGAGGTAGATAGGAAGAGGAAATGGAGGTGAACATGTTAGAGGAGGCTGAGGAGCGCGAGATATGGAGTGTTGTTAAAAAACTAAAACAACAAATAGCTGCGCAATCAAAAATGATCGAACAGCTGTGTGGGCTGGTGAGGGACCTGCAAACAGCGGATGCAGGCCCGAAACCGATGGAGCCAAGAAGGGCAGTCGCGAAGAAAGTGGTTCCACAACCACCGAGAAGACAGGCAGTCGTAAAGAGGACCGCACAACCCAGGGATGTAAGTCATATTACAAGCTATAATTGCGGGAGAACGGGGCATTACAAGAGTGATTGTAAGCAGCAGGCACAACCACCCCGTAACACGACACGTAAGATAGTAACACGACCGCGACCCCAAAGGCCACCAATGACATGCTTTCGATGTGGGAAAGAAGGCCACATGGCCCGAGATTGTGGGGACAATATGTTTGGCAGTACTCCGTCAATAGGACAATGTTTCATTTGTGGTCATGCAGGCCACTGGGCGCGAGAATGTCCAAGAAAGGGACCGGAAGCACGACAACAGGCGTCCGGACGACCTAACGGACAACCACGGAAAATAATGCGCCGAGCAGAAAAACGTCCTGCCAACGAAGACTGGGACATCGACGAAGTTGATCGGGAGCGACATATTACTCCGCGGGAATGTTCTCGAAATGTGAGGAGATTTCGATAATATGCGACAGCAGGACAGTGAATACGAGGATAGGGATGGGTTCGTTCTAACAAGTCCTGGGACTGACGCGTACGGTCGCTACGGTGGACGCGACGCATCACCGAGGCGAGATTCTTACGTGGAAGCAGTGAGCGGGAGAAGGAGCCCGTTAAACTAGGACGGAGAAAACCGTTGGTGCAAGCACCGACCGAACGGTTTTTAATCCGTCTAGTAGTAGATTCGAACGGTCTAACGGATCAGGGTGAGTACTTGCATGCCTTAGTGGATACTGGTGCTAGCACATCCTTGATTCGTAAAGATGTATGGCGTAGCATGCTGAATGCTAGGCCATTGAAAAGAGCAAAGACGCTCTTAGCTGTTAATGGTTCTCCCATAGAATTGTTGGGAGAAACGCAAGTAAAATTCAAGAACGCCCGGCCTATTCCTAGTACGGTAGTAGCAAGATTGAGGCGTGAATGTTTGCTTGGAGCGGATGCTTTGCACTTGGGAAATGCAAAGATAGATTATCAGGCCAAAGTAGTAGTATGGTTTGGCCGGGTATATCCATTTAGGTATCCTTATAGAGAACAGACGAATTATGTCTATGAGAGTTGTAAGGAAACGACCGGATATAAAGATGTCGACAAAGTCTTGGGGGATTTTGCGGATATCTTTGATACGGCTCGTCCAAAGACACTTGGATTGGTTCCCAAAGTGAAGTGTACGGTACTAACAGGAGATGCGTTTCCTATAAGGCAGAAAGCCTACCGTTTACCGCTGGCCAAGCAGTATATAGTCAAAAACCAAGTGGCTGAGATGCTGGCAGCGGGCGTCATAAGACCTTCGTCATCACCCTGGGTGTCACCCATTACATTGGTTCCTAAGAAGGACGGTGACACTAGGTTTTGTATAGACTACAGAAAATTGAATTCCGTATGTCGTAAGGATAGTTATCCTTTGCCGAATATATCAGACATTTTTGATTCTATGGGGGGCGCAACGATATTTTCTACTATGGACTTGAAGTCTGGCTATTGGCAGATACCAATGGACAGCCAAGACATAGAGAAGACAGCGTTCGTCTGTAGTGAAGGTCTCTTCGAATGGATTCGTATGCCGTTTGGTTTTGCGAACTCAGGTGCCGTATTTCAGAGGGCCATGAATGATATTTTTCGAGAATTCGTGGGAAAATATCTGCATGTTTTCGTCGATGATATAGTCGTATATTCACGAAATCCGACGGAACATGCACAGCACTTGCGCAAGGTCATGCGTAGGATAAGAGAGTATAATCTTCAGGTTAAGAAAAAGAAGTGCGATTTTGCTAAGCCATCAGTTGATTTGTTAGGGTATCGCATTTCCGCACAAGGAGTAGCTCCTCAGGCTAAAAAGGTCAAAGTCATTAGGGAAATGTCACCCCCACGCGATGTGGGCGAAGTAAGAAGTTTCCTTGGAGCTACAGGTTATTACCGCTCCTGTGTGCAGGGCTATGCCGAAATTGCTAAGCCTTTAATAGAATTAACGAAGAAGTATAAACGTTTTGAATGGGGGCCGGATGAACAGCACGCGTTTAAGAAATTGCAGAACTTGCTGTGTAGTGAGACGGTTCTCACATATCCAAATTTAAATGCCCCGTATAAATTGTATACCGATGCGTCTAGCTATGCGATAGGTGCAATATTGGTACAGGTAGATGATAATGCGGTAGAGCGAGTAATCCAGTATGTGAGCTCTACTCTGAAAGACAGTCAGTTGAATTGGCCTGTAATAGAAAAGGAAGCGTACGCAGTGATCTATGCGTTGAAGAAGCTTCGACCGTATCTATTTGGCGTGCAGTTTACCGTGTATACTGACCACAAACCCCTAAAGAGTTTGTTTGTGGGAGAGGTTAAGAACACGAAAGTGCAGCACTGGGCCGTACTGATTGCCGAATACGGATGTAAGATAGAGTACATCCAGGGCTCGAAGAACATTCGAGCGGACATGTTGTCCAGGTTACGTCGTCCAGTGGAGGTCGCCACCTTAGATACTGGCGATTTTGTTATACCGGATGTGGATGAGGGTGCGTTACCGCACGTCCCTCTAGAGACATTCGATATTCCCTACGACGAGTTGTGTAGCAAACCAAGGAATACACGGAGTTGTTTAAGAACACCCCGGAGGAGTACATGGTTAAGAATGGTATTCTGTATTCGTTGGTTACGCCCTCAGCGTTAGACGCTGAGTACCCCAGAATTGTCTTACCTACCCTGTTCCGTGAGAAAGTGCTCCGGATGGCTCATGAACGAGCTGGTCACCAAGGTCTGCAGAAGACTATCGGTATGGTAAGGGATTCGTTTGTTTGGACATCTTTAAGGAAAGATGTGGTACGTATGCTTGAGAGGTGTACGACGTGCCAGGTCAATCGACCTGTCACTACTCGACCAAGGTACAGTGAGATGCCCATGGCCAGTTATCCGAGTCAGATAATAGGCATGGATTTGATCGGTCCACTGTTAGAATCGAGTAAGGGTAATGTGTATATCATGACGATCGTTGATCACTGTTCTGCGTGGGCAGAAGCATATCCGATTCCGGCTAAGACGTCTCAGAATGTTGAAGACAAATTCTTCAACGAGTACGTCGCGCGTCATGGTGTCCCTGAGATAGTGATAACTGATCAGGGAAAAGAATTTTGTTCTAAATCTCTGGAGGAACGATTTAAGGAACACGGTATAGATCATAGGAGATCGAGTCCATACCATCCACAGACAAATGGACGTACCGAGAGGTTCAATCGAACTCTTAAGGAGTTAATCCAGAAAGGGGTGAATAATGCGTCTCGTACATGGGAAGACGAGTTGGGTGCCGCCTTGACAGCGTACCGCAGTACTCGTCATTCCACGACCGGATATACGCCATTCTATCTGACGTATGGTCGACGAGCAAGACTTCCGTTTGCGATTCCTGTAGATGCTTCGCAGGATCTTAGTGAGAGGCTGACGTGTCTCAATAATGCATTGCTACGTGCTCGTAGTGAAACGGCAAAGTCTCGCGAGATTCACCGAGGACAAATTGACAAGCGTGCAAACACTGGTATATTCAAGGTGGGGGATTCGGTGGTCGTAAAAGCTGAGGAGAGGATGAAATTGACCTCTCGCAGTGACCCCGAATATGAGATCTTTAAGATCAACGGGCCAGTGGCTCATGTCCGACATCAGAGATCTGGGAAGGTGCGTATACTTAATATAGCCAAGTTACGCGTAGTCGACTCAGAGATGTGCTGGGACAAGGTACGACCACGCCCTGTTCGTAACCCCACGAAAGGTACGAAGGGTAGCCATCATCCGAGGGTGATGCAGATCCCTGGGTCTGAAACCTTGCCGGTAGCTGGCAAGAGTGCGACCCCTAGTGGGATGAATCGTAGGAAGCGGGCCGCTGCTGACGATGAACCAAGGGTGAGTAAGGTGGGTAAGAGGGTTGATAATAACATCGGTCAACCGGGTACGAGTATGACTCGAAACCATGAGTCACCAACCGAAACTCACGTGATTCCTCCTGATGCGATGATGGACACATCGGAGGAGGTACCCGAAAGTGTGCCGGAGCCAATGGAAACGCTGCCAGCACATCCATACTTTCTGCGCAAGCGCAGTCATGTACCTGATGTCGAAAATAACACCAAGAGACTCAGGATCGGTGCTTTTGGGCGTGCTCTATATGATGACTTCATCGATCGTATAGATGCAGTCATACTGCGCCGTAGCCGCAGATAATTATCATTCTAACTTGTACTCTGTACCAGTAAGCATCGTAGTAATATAGCATCGCATATTCAATAAAAAATTTAAATTTTAGTACCGATAAAGTGTCGCGGTAGTATAGCATCATGTATGCATTTAAGTTGAGCATAGCCGTAGTGGTGTTTAGTATGGTGTTAGGTATGTGTAAGGATTCCAGTGTACACCGATTGCCGAACGGTATTATGATAACCGAACCGGAATCAGTATCGGTAATAAGAGCGGAATGGACGGTGATAGTTTCCATAGACCATCCATATTTACCGAGTGATTTCATGGGAAGATTAGCCCAAATGGCTAGTGTAGTGGCTGATATAAGTCGAAAGACTTCATTCTTAAGCAGTGCGGATATATTTGGCCTCCAGCATAGAATAAGAGGAGTGCGAAAGATCGCCATAAAAACACAGAAGACAATGGTAAAGAAAACGCACCATAGGGAGAAACGGGGATTGTTTAATTTTGTCGGGGACATAGCATCGTCGTTATTCGGAACCGCTACCTCGGGGGACATGGATGCTCTACGTGAAGTGGTAAAGACAGCAATGGGTAATGTTAATAGAGTAGTACATTTTGCTAATAAATTATCATCCCATGTGAAATTGGCATTCCATGATATTAATATGAATAGGGACCGCATAAATGAATTGGGCGATAGTCTAGCGGAGGTGACGGGGAATATGAGCAAGATATTGCGTATACACGAAACACGACAGAATGAACTGTTCGCCCTGGTACGCCTGGGGCATATAATTGACTCTGCTGAGTATGTGGTTTATGACTACCAAAAATCGGCTGAACAATTTCATAGACAAACTGCGTCGCTAGAATTGGGGAGATTGACTGAGGAACTGTTCAGTCCCGTTGACCTGGGATCAGTTTCTAAGCAGGTCGGTGTGGGAAATCGGTTGATACGTCCATACCAATGGTACTATAGGAACGTGATAGTATACCCCTTGTGGAAAGACGATTCTAAATTACATTATGTTGCGACGTTACCATTGATAGACGGAGGAAGGTACATAGAGTATGGGCTACATTCATGGGCCGAGCCGATAGCGGAAAAGGGTTATTATATGAAGGTAGAGCTGGGTCGAACCAGCATTGGCCTGGACACCAAGTCTGGATGGTATTTTACGGTATCTGGGTGTAGAGGTAAAGGGCCTAGGGTGTGTCAGGGTCAGCTAAGGGTCGACAAGACCCACGTGCCCTGCATAGTAAGCATATTAACAAACACGACCGATAGAAATTGCAATATTCAACTGTCTGAATCCAACGTAACCGCAAGTAGATTATTTGCCAATAGGAAGATCGGGGTAGTTTTGCAAACCTTCGGTGAAACTATGGAAATTCATTGTGGCGGAAAACTGACAGACAGATGTGACGTAGGTAATGGTGTGTATGCGTTGATGTCCGGAAAATGTGGTTATAGCGGGAAGGGTTGGCAATTCGAGCCGGTGGCGTCTTACAGTCGGACGTACACTCGAGTTAGCCTGGCCATTGAAATGCCCCACTTGGATGTGACCGGCGTTCTAGACAAATCCATGATAGTAGAGCATTTGAAAATGCAACCATGGGATCATTTACAGAAATCTAAGTATGTGCCGCTAGCACCATTGTCCGCGATTGACCCAGTGATGGTCAATGGCATGGGGGTACGATCTTTGGTATCCTACTCGGCGGGCTCTTTCGTAATTGTGCTCGTAATTATAATTGTGCTGTACAAATGTGGATTACTTTCGCGCATGTGGAATTGGTTAAAATGCAAGCCACGTGCGGCCCATAGTAGTGACAAACACACCGCCATTCATATTACTGCACCAGCAGTTCAGGCCCCGCGGCACTGGAAAACTGCAGTGATACCGGAGTCGCTGGGGTTGGCAACCGGGTCGTCGCCTAATGGTATTCCGAGGACTGAGATCGACCCGACGGCTGCCGACTGGGTGGACGTAGAACTGTACGACGACGTGGTGGATCCTGATGAGGGTGTGGCTCGACTGGACATATCCATGTGACGTTGTGGTACAAACTTCATTTGCTGTGTGTGGAACATTGAATGGTGATGTACTATATATCCGTTATGTTTGAACTATATATGAACTTTGCGTAGGACTTATTATATGACCTGTAATGAATTTGCACTGTAGGATTAAGGTTTTGAACTCTAATATTGTGTCGGGACGACGACTCGTTACGACACGCGAAGTCGCTGCTGACCATGTTGTCGCTGCTGGCAGTAGTGACAATTTATATTAATGCACTGTGTAATATATATTCACTTATTTTAAATTGTATTAATTATTCGCTTTGGTTGTTAGGATACGCGTGTGGCGGGTTACGTCCACGGTTTAATGATGGTATTAATGTGTTTCCGGGGACGATATACAGTTATCCGGACATGTATGTGTGTATAGTCGTGCCTGGAATGGGTGGTCTAGCATGATACTCCATTCCTGGTGTAATCCGATTTCCTAGTTACAATGCTTTATGTATAGGCGATCGTATTGATAATTACAAATGCTTTATGTATAGGCGATCGTATTCGTGTGATTGGTACGTTTGAGTGTTGGATGTTATCCGTTCGGAGGGCTGCTGGTATAGTGTGGTTTTGTTGTTGATGTTATACAACGAGTTAATTGACGCACCCTTAAGGCCTTAAGAGGTGGTTAATTAACTTCGGTTGGTGGGCATCTGTAGATATCGGATTGTCTAGTGGGAGTCATGACCCGGTGGACATCTTATATTTATGAGTAAGACCTTAGTAGAAATTAGCATCGTTTGAAAATACCAGGTGAGCTCAGAAGGGATAACATGGCATTGGTAGTGTACAGAGTAGTATGTGTTTGCACTGAGTGACTGAGGGCAATGAGTGCGCCGATAGACGAGAGTAGTAGTAGTGTTTGCACTGGGTGACTGGATGACGTCACCAGCAATGATGCCGATGCGAAACTGGTATCGAAACTGAGAGTAGATTAGGACTGAAAATGAAATGTAATGTTGAGAGAATCGACGGGGCTGGGTTGATGGTATCTGTCAGTAAAGGGATAAATTAAGGATGAAAGTTGTTGCCATGAAATTAGCAAATAGTTGGTAGTATTCAACAGTTGGTCAGAACGAAGGTTTACAAAATAATAAGCAAATATAACGCGATGGGAATCGATGAGAAGCGTTAAGTATAATGAGCAAATAACAACGGACTAACTGACCCGAAGGTCGATCTTATTCTTGTGTACAGTTAGCGGTAGAATTAAAGTCATCACCTTGATAACTTCAAGGCACTAGTTTGTTATATTTACTCTGGACATTACGGAAGACCACCGTAACGTACCTTCAACTTCTGAGATTCAGTCAGATCAGGCCCGGATATCGAATACAAATATCGTTCAATACATCTACTTACGAGGCGAGTTGATATCCATCTTTTGCGTTCTCGGTAAAGTTAGTTGTCGCAGCAACTACTCATACAAGCTTTACCCAAAACGTAAAAGACTGACGAGTCGATTAGTGCAGATAAGAACATATAAGTAATAGTGAATCTTAGCGGTGCATCTTGAAGATATATACGTCATCAAAATCTTCAATGTGTATAAGTTAAAGTAGGTGGCTGATCATGGTCAATGGTATGTCGGTGATGTGGTCATTGCAAATGGGCTCCAATACCTGGTAACATATTAAAGGGTATAATGGGGGGGGGGGCATTACCAGGGATTTGTTTTCCCCAATTTGAAACTGTTTAGTTTAAGGCTACTTATTGACTGGCATATTCTGGTTTTCTAAGAGTAAATGAGGTAGTATTTACATCAAACAATCAGGCCGATCACCCTTTAATGTTGGACGATGTATCTATGGAGGGGGTTGGAAAAGCCCTTACAATACGAATTAGATTTTGAAGATAAATCAATTAGGTCAACCTGTAACGTTGCATACCCCGGTGGACGAGGATAATGTCCTATGTTGTGTACGAGCAGTTTCTGAATATTTCGCTCAAAAACCATAGATCTCCATTAACGCACTCAGTTTTGTGATGTCTTATCGCAGGTCAGTCATAGCATGGGAATGCCGATGGAGCGATTTTAGACATATTCATTTCCTATTGGCCAGCCAATCACTGTAGCAGTACAGGGTGTTTCATCAGAAGTTACTAAGAAATTGGGCAGGCGGCGGTCAAATGCATACAATAAAGTTATATTAGAATTGATAAGTAAACATAAAACAATTGTTTTGCATTACAGAGACATGGCTTATTGGGTCATCATTAATTCACTGGGCTCATGAGCGGATATTAGTTTTGAATTACGCTAACATGGGGATAGATACTGAGGAGTTCAGAGTCTGCCAGATGAGCAAGAGTGGGATGCTGTGGAGCGACTTCTTGCCACCAGTTCAATATCAAATGTTAAACAGTCGTGTTCAGGCAATGATAGTAATTCACATTGGTGGTAATGACCTTACCCAATTTAAACTATCCAATTTGTTTAGGAGAATCTAAAGACACAGTAGTGGTCTGGTCAGATATTTTGACTAGACTCTAATGGCATGGTGACTAGAAAGCCGAGAGAACTCATCACAACGGATGACTTCGGCAAATTTACTGCCCATGATATTACACATACAGACTCTACATTATTTGAACGGATGGAACACATTTGTCCACAGTTGGCAACAATAGGTTTTTGAAGACTTTAACTGATTCGATACAGGTTTATTTGAAACAAATCTGAGAAATTATGTTTGGGAATGAACTGGTTTCCCGCTATAATTGGCAGCTAATTTTAATTGTGAAAAGATTAATAGTTTAAAATTGTGTGGCAGTAAAAGGGTTGATGTCAGTAAAATTACTTTTGTCCTTGGTTGAGTAGAGGTCTCATTTAGACATTCACATTCACGCTTTCAGATAGAGAAATTTCATACATCGGTTCCCAAGGCAGATGACGAACCATGTCAATTCTCAGACCACCTATGTCGCACATACGACGCAGAGCTGTGGACCTTATGAAAGCTAGTTTGTCAGTAAATTTAAGAATGGTTTGTACTAATGCGGTAACTGCATTTGCCCATTTTCACTCATCATACAATTTAGGGTCACAATGGCCAATACCACTCTCACAAATGATTTTATTCATTGCGCCCTGTTTTGAAAGGAGTTATGCCCCATCTACCATATCATCATAGGTTTCATATGCTTAAGTTATTGGCATAAAGTTAATAATTTTCAGGATCTGACTTCCTAGACTGTTGGAAAGAAATTATTGGAGGGATGTAGGCATTTAAATCCTAGAGTGGATAATCAGGCTCCAATAACTGGGGAGATATTGAAGGGTATAATGCGGGCATTACCATGGATTTGTTTGTCCACATTTGAAAGTGTTTTGTTTAAGGCTGCTTATTGATTGGCATATTTTGGTTTGCTAAGAGTAACTGAGGTAGTGTTTACATCACATAGTCAGGCCCATCACCCTTTAATGTTAGATGATGTATCTATTGAGGGGGGGGGGGGAAGCCCTTACAATACGAATTAGGTTTTCGAAGATAAATCAATTAGGCAACCTGTAACCTTGCCTATCATGGTGGATGAGGATAAACCATTTGTTGTGTATGACCAGGTTCTGAATATTTCGCTCAAAAGGCCAGATAGCCCACATTATATTTTTCTGCCATAGTGATAGATCGCCATTGACGTGGAGTCCGTCTTCTGGTGTATTGTCGCAGGCTATTCGTAGCATGGAGATGCCGATGGAGTGATTTCAGACGCATTCAATCATATCGGCTAGGCAACCACCTTAGCAGAACAGGGTGTTTAATCAGAAATTATTAAGAAATAGGGCAGATGGCATTCTAGATAACCAAGTTAGATACTACTAATATAATGGGAAAGTGTGTCACATGTGTGACATCACATGTATTACATGAAGTAGACACTAAATTAAATGCAAAAAATTTCCTATATTTGTCCTTCAAACGCTGTTGCCACATGAACGTGGACTTCACTTAACTGCTTGAGTTTAGAAGTCAGATATAAAAAATTATTCCAACACTACAACTATATGTATTATGTGAATTATGATGAATATGACAGTCCAGCATTATACATAGGTAAAATAAATGTGCCTCAAAATACAAGGTACACAGTTTCATTTTAGTTTTAATTTGTGGTAGCTAATACTTGGTTATGATCACCATATTTACCAGCATGATATTTATGTGGCACGATATTCTAGTAAATAGTAGCAATGAGCATAACTGATTATTATCTATTTAACATTTTCACCAGAGCAGTACAATGGAGGACTCTGGTTTATCCATCAATCATATGATGTCATAATCAACTACATGACATCATAATGAACCACGCAATAATGTATCAATTTAGCATTACAGTTGCAAGGAAGGGTTGAATCTTTGTTCAGTCATACAATTAACCCTTTAACACTCATATCAGCCCAAAACGGCTTCTGCAGTGGTCTTGAGAAATGTCCATTTGCAGATCAAGAGGAGACTATTTTTGAAAATTTACCACAGAAATTCCAGTGGTAAATTTTCAAAAATAGTCTTCTCTTGGTCTGCAAATGGACATTTTCTATGAGAAAATTGAAAATGTCTTGAATAAATTCAAGGGTTAAAGGGTTAACAGATGATGGGGCTATTGAATGTAGACTGAAGATAGTTCCTGATGGTACCCAATATTGAGCGATGGACAGCTGCCTTCTTAAAGTTCATGTTATATCAACGAAAAGGCACTCAAAGTTTTTGAATTACATCAGCATATGTCCATCATAAGTGAGGCATCAAATTGTAATGTTGATTTCTCTTAGCGTACAGATGGTAAACAGTTTCTGTTGCGTCAGATGACATCCACACAGCCATGGGGTAAAGTAAACCCTGATCTATGCATGTACATTATGGCTTCTCAAGAGCCTAAGGGTGATAAAATGTTTGATAAAAACTGCATGTTTTGATTTTAACAGTGTCTTTTGTGGGTGGAAACAGTGTAAGTTTCATCATGTGTGCACAGGATATGGCCCCAAGGACCAAAATGCTTTAAAATGTGTTGATGTAGGGAATGAACATTTTCATCAAACACAATATAAACCAAACTTTCGTCCACACAGGAGGTTACCAAAAACAGGAACAATTTCAGAGGGAGATTCTTTGGCAGGTCCTTCAAGAGATGATGAGTGGTACTGATCAACTGTTCCAATCTAATCCATATAATTAAGAAATCTAATAATGGGGTGATGTAGGATCCGAAATGTCAGCCTGCCACCTCACCTGAGCACGAGGCAAAGCTCATAGCGATCACGTTTCAACACTACCGGACATTGATTAACTTTAAGCAGTTAGTCTGTCTCTATCAAACATTTCATACACATGCACATATTTCATATCGTTCTATATTAAAAATGTATATATAATAATTAACATCACAGTCCTTGTAATAACACCATAATTATAGCTTATGACTATGTGCACATAACAAACATGAAACCTCATGGAAGCATTGCAGCATGTATCCTGATCCAGTCGTCTTAGCTGATTGATGCTCATACTGATCACTATGTATTGGAGCCACCAGAGAAATCTACAGATAAAGAAAAAAAATATATATTACATATATAATGGAGTCTTAAGAGCCATCAACTTCATACAGTAAATCATACAAGAGATGGCAATACTATAGGGAGGGCTTAGTGTCCACTTGTGGCTAGGGCTGCACGGTTTCGATATGACTTTTCATATCGGTTTCAACTGAATATGTTTTATGGGTGACTTCTATTACGTATACGTCAAGAAAAAGTTTAAATCCATTCTAAACACTAAAAAACATGATCGCCAATAACATGAAAATAGAAAACTATTTCTCTGTACAAATTCTTGCCAACTTACACAAATACTTAACATATCCCGGGCCCATCGTTGCGGAAGTGAACTTATTATCTGGTACCACCTAAATATTAGGTATTCTGTATAATCATCATTTATTATATCAAAATTAATATACAATTTGACATTTCACGTCGTAGTCGTGAAAAAATATAAATCGTGTGATATTAGAAAGATTCAATTCTGGTATTTAGAGCAAGTACATGTACTCATCTGTGACTCATGGCCCGCAGTTTGGACTCAGAACTCGGAAATTACTATAATTATTATTATTATTATTATTGCATGATTGTGACCGAGGACTGTACTTTATACCCAGTCCGAGTTTCATACAAGCAAGTTTGGATAGCTCAGTTATCTCATATTCTCAAACTGCCATATGAGATCTCCCGAGAATACAAAAGTGTGTCTTCAAGTAACCTTCTTCATGAATAGTTTAACCAATGTATATCAGAATTCTTTGCTACATATATCGATCACATGACCTGTTGTCATTATTAGCCTGCCAATTCACATGCTAATCGAAAAGTTTGTTTTAGACAATGGGGCGAAAAAGATATTCCCGCTGTCAGCAATCTATCAAGGCTGTGTTAGATATTTCACATCATGTGTGTATAACCAATAATTTCTGCAAAGATTGTAAAGCGCCAGCTATGACGTGATTAGCTTTAAACATGCATTCGTGGGGAGAAAAATTCTTCTTCATATAGTGATTGGATAATTCTTGTCATGCTAGCCAATGAGAAAACGGAAATGGAATGATCAGCAAAAGCAGCCTAAACGAGATAGATATTTCCTGTGAAAAAACATGTCTTAGGCATCAATCATTACTCATTGCGAATTTCATGATTGTCTCTGGTTAGTATCTTTAATTTTTAGCAATGGTGATACGAAAAACCAAAAATTTGTTCATATTTGTTTTTCGACTTTTATATTTTATAAGCCGTGTTGAAACTGTCAGTGCAAAATATCAGTTTTAAATATGGTATCAGCATATCGCACAACACAACTTGTGGCTAAAAGACAGTGTTTCCTTAAGGCATCTGTCTTTTAGTGTAGTTGATTTGAATTAAATGTATACATCACAAGCCACAAACAATTTTCAGACAAATTGTTTCAAAATATTCAGCAAGTCAGAGTTTTGCTAATTGAAATTATTGTCTGGTGGCTTGCAGCAGTAAGAGAGTTAAAGACCATCTCTATATAATGACACAAAGCATATATATTAAGAGTATTCCTCCTTATTGAAGCAAGAAATTAATAACTTTCTATGGAGCTCACTTATTCCCACGAGCTGTCATTACACATATATTCGATTTTGACTACAAAAGAATATTTCTGACATTTAATTATAACGAACTTGTTTCATCTTTTCTGTGGAGAAAAAAAGGAAACCTATATTTTTGTAGCACAATCACCCTCTATGACAAACTGCTCCACCCCACCCCAATAGTGTGTGCATACTGCTCCAGACTTACTTCTATAATGCACATCTTGTAAGAATCTCCTTGCAAAATTGTCCAAGCTGATAACCGCACCCCCTCCTTTTTCTGGATCCATGCTGATGAATTCTTCTATATTATTATCACTTCCTGCAAAAATTAATATAATTCAACGTCAGAAATTCTAATGTGTTACTAATATTACACCTGGCCAGCTGCCTTTCGATACTATTTATTATTTTCTTCATGGTGAAACTAAAAACTATGTCACAGACAGAATGAGTGATTAACATGTCTTGCATCGGCGTATGACAATACAAATACAATGCTCAAATGACACATTAAAACTGTAGTGTGAGCTTTCTCGGACTATGAACCCAAACCTGACAGATGCATGAAAAGACATGATGGGTCAAGCATGTAGGATTGGGCCTCTTGGGATAAAGCAAAACTAGCAAAACTGGTTTTAACTATATACCAGCTTCAAGAGGTAGAATGATTGTAAATTATATGAAATATGAAAACCTTTTTTTTCTTTACCTATAGTACATATATAATAGTCTGATGAGTGATGTAGTTGTCTGTTCAGTTCAGTAACCGTAAGTTAACAGTTTAAAATAAATAAAATAAACAAGAGCAATCAGAGATTGCAGCCCCTCAAACTCCCATTTTTGTCAGATTGTGAATTTTTCAGATTGTCGAGGTTTTTTTTATCATATCCAAAGTTGTGAAATCCTAGTGTATGTTCACACACTTTGACCAATAGTTTCCGAGATATCCACAGCTCTAGACCTTGATCCGATCCAGATCCGTGTTCGTTTATCCAGGATCATGGCCAAAGTTGGGAAATCCTCTTACACGGCATGTTACTTCATTGTGTCAAGATTTGAGTCAAACTGGATCAGTAGCTTTTGAGATACATCTCTGGGCACATCCACCGACACACACACACGATCACAATACTCCCTTCCATTTACAGGGCGAGGGTAATGAAGTCCTGTTCATGATATATATTGAAAGTAGCACCATCACTACTGAAAATGTTCACTTTCATTATTTTATTATGTCACCATTTTTCATTATCAATAGCGTGAAACTCGGCAGTCATCATAGGACACTTTAGACTGGGTAACTTTCATTAGCTATAATCATCTATTTAACATTGGAATGCACCACTTACGAACCCGATTGACTTAACTCTTTACTCTCATATCGGCCAAAAACGGCTTCTGCAGTGATCTGGAGAGATGTCCATTTGCACACAGACATTATTTTTGGAAATTTACCACTGGAATGACTGGCTCGATAACCGGGCGAGTCATTCCTGTCGTAAATTGTCAAAATTGTCTTCTTTTGCTCTGCAAATTGACATTTTCTATGAGAAAATTGAAATCTTTTTGAACAAATTCGAGGGTTAAAGCTCTCCAGCCTAGTAAGCTGGTAAATGAGGAAGCTGAAGACAGCACAAACAGATGATATCATGAATACTCAGAGATAAATTAACACAAAGATGTTCTTGTATAGTTAGGTCATCTATGCTGTTACCATCATATTAAAATTTATAACATCGCCAACGAGAACTAGTGAGACATTAACACAGACTCAGTATGTGATTACAGTATGTATTTTCTTAGGAAGAAAAACTACATGTGGCCAAAACACATGAAAATCTATTATTTCATCGATAAATTGACTAAATATGGGGAATTTCCTGAAGGGCGATTCCGACAGGCTCCAATCAAATTATACTTGCCTAGATACATGAATTATTTCCCCAAAATTACAAACCAAAATTCCTATGTAGAGGTGTTTGGAACATACTCTCGAAAATGGCAACCATTAAATGTAATGTTATCTCGAATTTACTCTGTCAAAACAACCAGTCACAGTAAAACAAAGTTACTTGTATGTACTACTCATTGTCAATGAAGAATCACATGAGTAGAATAGTGGGAAACAAGAAAAAACTTGGAACATTCCATAACTAAGAACGTGCACAATGATTAAAAATTTTAAGTGTGATGTGCACTTCTAAAGTCTGCTAGGGGGTGAATCGAAAATGGTTAAATCACTGTGTAAATAGTTACCCCATGAATATCTCGCTCAATTTTCATCAAGAATTGTCCATTAATAACAGAGTACATGTAGGAGTGATTTTAAAATTTACGTGTGGGGCACTCTTCTTTAGAAAACCCTCCAGGCATGAATAAAAAATATGGTTCTGTCAGGATGTATGCATAGAATATACCTCTCAACGTTTAGTGAGATACATTCATCAATAACGGAACAAACATTTTAAAATTTAAGGGTGAGGATGCCCTTCTAAAACCACTCAGCGGGTGAATTGAAATTGAAGCTCTATAATAACCAAAGAACATTTTGTACCTTTCAGTGTCAAGCCAGTTTACTATCCAACCCTACTAGTTTCTGCATCAAATTTGCAGACGGCTAACCAATACACGTTTAACTGCATCAGTGCATTGTGAATAAAAGACTGTAATTAACTTTCAGTATTCATCACTGCTGACCTTGTGTCTTTATTGGAGGGTATGACGGTGGTTCATGAAGCCAACTACCATCTTCGGACAACATGTGTCTTCTATTAGATGCAAAATGTTCTAGGAATTCTTTTGCTGTTATGACTCGGAAGAAACTGTAAAAATATATACATGTATATGTCAATCCACATGTGATCACATCAATTTCATTAGGGTCAGTGCATTGTATTTCGATGACCAAGAGGGTTATGTGCTAATAAACAAATTTAAATTACATGATTTTCAAATGGACCTTTCAACTTCATGACTCAGTGGTACCTGTTGTGAAGTTAACTAACGTTATTTATTTTGACAAGCTTTCGCACATAAATGTGCTTCATCAGGTATAAAGTGGAATATGTACAGGATTTATATACAAGAATTAATACAACCAAAATACAGAAGTCAATCATGTATGAACAGTAACACCTGAATTGGTGATTATTGAGAAACAAAATATTGTTGATTAACAAAGCCCAGACATATAACGGTTGTGGTTATTAATAAGCTAAAGGTTGCAAATTGCTGGACAACAAGAGAAAGTCAGCTGGAGGCTGGACACCTGAACTCCCTGACGATCAATCTCCAGAAAACTATACGGTTAAGCTGTTGAATATTGTGAAACTAATTTGACTGAGTGCTGTTGCTGGCTATGGCAGAAACAGCACCCAGTCAAATTAGTTTCAAAATATTCAACAGCATTAAATAACAAAGACATACAATTTGTACGCCAATGCTTAGTCAGTCATCAATTATGTGACTGATAAACTTAGCTACATCATTCATGACGTAATTGATTATGATGTCCGCCTACGCATCACATAGTTGATTATGATGTCATTTCCACGACTCTCCAGGGCTGGAATTTAAATTTTCAAATTTGATGACTTTCCAGGATTTCCATGACCATTGCAAACCCTGTATTAAACCTATATATGTATCCTTGTTAAATCTGGTAGGTATTTAAGAACTACCATTGCCTTCTTCACTATAAGAGATCTTAGAAAATAAATTCAATAATTGTGGAAAATTTAGAAAATTTGTGGAAACTTGATGGCCACAATTGTTTGTCCCCCCACGTTTGCGAAAACATATTAAAGTTGGCTATCTTTGGATGGTCATAATCATAGATCTTTGCCAATTAAATATATGGTTAGTTGTGACAGGATTTAATTCAAGAATGACCACATTTATTGTTTCACCATTCAACATGGAAGATTTATCTGGATCTATTGTGAAACCTTTAAGATTGTGGGTAATTTGAGATTTGTTCGTTACAGTAAATTGATATTGCCATGATACCTATATTGAATGGTAAATAAAATATGTGGTAGCAGCATTGTACTGGCGATCCACTGATCATGCAATGGGGTGATTGAAATATGTATCCATACATTCGATCGCATGGGATGCTTCCTTTAGCAAAGCCTCTTTTTAACTCTGCTCTGTTAAAACCGGTTTGACCGAGGCTGTCAAACCCACCAGAGCAAAGGATATTTGCTCCCCATGAGGGGAGTGGGTTTGGTTATGGCTTCCATGCTGGTCAATAAGTGGTGGGCCGAACCTGCTTCCATGGTCTGTGGTTTAAGACTGACAGAGGAGTACAGCCAAACTCATCAGGACTGTCCAGGTTTAGGGACTAAGATGTGCAGGATGTTCAACTCAGAGACTGCTATAGATTCTGAATGAGAAAATCGCTTGCTAGTAATAGCAGAACCAGCAGCTAGGTTTGCTGCAATGGGAGACATTATTGCTGGAAATGTAACCGACAATCAGCATTGCAGGAATCCACTCTGACAGGATCTCTTCACATAATTCACAATTTCACCCTTGAAAGAAACCATTTCTGAAATAGAAGTGACTGGCTTCCTTTTACTTTGGAAGAAGGAACCCTTGCATATTTCCTTGATCAATGGCAATATGTGCCTGTTGATAAGTTAGGAAATCTCGGGACCAGGTTTCACATACTATTGTCTTATAACTTAGGTTACACAACCTACGGCTTGAACATTTGTGATTTTGTAATGATTCCTGACAAAACGGTGACATGTATGACATGAGGCAAATGATTTTCTTTAATCATATGGATAACGCTAAAATAAGTTTTAGTTGATAAAAATGGATTAACAATTTAACATGTGCCTTAATTTTTCTAGAAAATTTTAAGATTTTCTCTTAATTAAAAAATACAGAAAAAATAAATCCCTGGTCTAGGTCTTGAAAGCAGACTTTGGAAGATAAATTCTTCAACTTTTAACGTGTTTAAATATAGAACAGGCTATAAAACTAATTCTGGTTATATCAATATTATGTGCATCAGATAGGCAGTTGGGCTGGTTAATACTGATCGATGTCAACTGGAGAGCCTGCTTAATGTTAGCAGTTCTTTTCAATTCAAATACTAGATTGATCGGTCAATGACAGGCACCCCCCCCCCTACAGCCCACCCCTGGGGCGGAGTGAAATGTAAATGTCTTTTTGCACTCCACGATCATATGGGTTACTCACATACCAAATTTGGTTGAATTTCGTCCAACTGTGTCAAAGGAGTTGCATTACAATCAGTTTCATGACCTTTTCACCCCATCCCCTGGGGGCGGGGGCCAAACGTAAATGTGCTCATCCACTCCACACTGATATGGGTAGCTCATAGGGCTGGGCGCATGTAAATGTGTACATGTTCAGGTGATGTGTACATGGTTACAAAAGTTGTAAACATGTACACGGGAAAAATTGATAAAATATACATATTTTTGTGAATAAGTAAGTTAGCCTTCATAGAAAATTAATATATTTTTTAACAAATTAATTTTCAGAATTCATCGCCACGCTCTATCTGTCAACACTGTCCAAATTCTGAATTCACCCTTTAACACGCAAGCATGCCAAAATAAACCCGGCTCCTACAGTTGTCTTGAGAAATGTTAATTTGCAGACCAAGGGGAGACAGGTTTTGTCTTTTAATTTTACCACTTGAATGACTGGCTCGATAACTGAGCCAGTCATGCCACAGTAAATTTTCAAAAACAATCAGCTCTTGGTCTGCTCATGGGGATTTTTATGAGAAAATTCAAATTTTCTTGAACAACTATGAGAGTCAACGTGGTTAACTACTGCACGTAGCTGCGACGTCAGGTCGCAGGTATTCCTTTGAATAACCAACAACATATAGGTGTGAATTACTGTTCAAGCGTGATCTTATCAACACAGAATATCACTATCAATGCCATCATGTGTGGCACTTACTTATCTAAGCTCACAGTGGACTGATCGCCACCAGCCTTTGGTCAACTCATTAATAGCCAAGCCGGCCAAAACAGTCTCTATAGTGGTCTTGAAGAATCTGTCATTATTGAAGTCTATTTGCATGAAAGGAGATGATTTTTTTGTAAAGGTATCGCTGCAATGACTGACTCACCGAGCGAGCCAGTCATCCCAGTGGTAAATTTTCAAAAGGTTTTCTTACCTTTGCCCGCAAATCGACATTCAGTAATGTCAGATTTTGATTTTTCTTAGCCAATCTTGATCATCAAATGGTGAATCATTGTTGCTTGCCGTTGATTTGTCCCGGACAGGGGCCAAACATGAATTTTTGTCAAAAGCCGGTAAACAAGCTTTAGCCCTCTTAACTTAATCCTATAATGGCCAGGCTGACCAAAACAGCCTCTGCAATGGTCTCTATGAATTTCTATTTGCAGACAAGGAGATTTGTTTTGTAACCATACCACTGCAAGGAATGGCTCGGTAACCCAACCAGTCATTTCAGTGATAATGTTTAAAAACAGTTTTCTCTTGGCACGCAAATGGACAATGATCAAGCAAAAGTTATGATTTTCATTTTCGTTGTAATGTCCAAGCCAGCCTAAACATCATCTAGTGGTCTTGGGAAATATCTATTTGAATGACATCAAAATGCTCTTTTTGTAAATTCCAATGATAATTTTACAAAATAGTCTTCTCTTGATCTGCAAATAGACTTTAACGGAGCAAATATTTAGTATTCGGTTGATCAAAATGAGTAGCACTTCGAGCGCTGTTGATCCAAGGTGGGTGTAGGGAGAGAGGGGGAGTTAATACATTGTTATTTTAATTTCCAACCCCACCATATTACACTCCTCTACCCTTAATAATAGGCTAAATGGATATTAATTCAACATTTTTGCAGCAGAATGACAAATACATGGACACGTGGACACGTTCGTTAAACCTAACGTGTACACATGTACTGGTATTGCTCCAAATGCACACCTCTAGTAGCTCAAGTAATAAATTTGGTTGATTTCTGTCCAATTTGTTGCATTACAATAAATTTTTTGACACTTGGACTGCACCCGCACCCACCGCTGTGGTAGGGCCAAAGCTAAATGTGCTCATTGATATGGGTAATTGGGTAACTTATATACCAATTTTGGTCGAATTCCGTCAAATTCATTTCAGATGGAGTTGCATTACAATTAATTTCTTGACCTTTTGACCCCAATCCCCCACCCAAAGGGGCCAGGGCCAAATGTAAATGTGCTCATCCACTCCACATTGATATGGCTAACTCACATAACAAATTTTGTTGTATTCTGTCCAATGGTTTCGGAGGAGTTGCATTACAATCAATTCTTTTTACCTGTTAACCCCACTCCCCCACCCACCCCTGGTGGTGGGGCAAAATGTAAATGTGCTCATGTACTCCGCATTAATATGGGTAACTCACCTACCAAATTTGGTGGAATTCTGTCCAACGGTTTCTGAGGAGATGCGTTACAATCAATTTACGCAGGTTAAAATTTAACACCTCCACCACCTCCCCACTGGGACAGAGTCAAATGCAAATGGCCTCTTGCGCTCCGCAGTCATATGGTTAACTTACATGTCACATTTGGTTGTGTTCCATCTATCAGTTTCAGAGGAGTTGCGTTACAAGTGATTTGACCTTCTGACCCCCCGCTCCTCCCACACTGGGGGCAGAGCCAAATGTAAATATTGTCTTGCAAAGCTAAGTCATATGGGAAACAGAAATACCAAATTTAGTTGAATTCCACCCAATGGTTTGGGAGGTGACGGACGGATGGATGGATAGACGGAGGCGTTTACAATATCCCCGATGTTTTTTTAAAACTTGGGGATAATCATAGAGCAAGGTCAATATATAAAACTAGATTTCAAAAGGCAACCCACATTGTAAGTAGTCTTTTGAAGCAAAAATGTTATACATGTACATGTATTTATCACATGAAATAGGTTAAAATGGATGGACAGTAATCAGTATGATTGAATGTCATGATCGTTTCTTACCGACAATATTCTGGTTTGAGACAGTGCTCTGGTCGAATACTTTTAGTGAGGTACTCATCCAGTGTACAAGGGAATGGCAGTGACGTGTCGAGGTCATATACTGAGCACACTCCATGATAACCATCTTGATGCAGGAAAATGACATGGTAGTCCTGGAGATTATATGTAGTAAAATATGTGAACATAATAATACGGCAGTGGTGACACTACAGGGAGGACAGGGATAACTGATTCCCTACACACTACAGGGAGGACAGGGACTGAAGGAAATTTCAATTTCCCTTTCTCCGAGATCTAACAATACTTACCATTAAATTACTTATTGAATAAAAGCTCAACTGAAGCTGTGCACTAGGAATCTAGATTTAGAAAGCTCTACCGGCTCCTGGAACAGGATACCCGGTTCCCAACAACCGGGTACCCGCCTGCCAGAGACACCATGTTGTTTGCATAGCTACCAAACAAGACACAACTCGTGGCTTGCTCTGTGGGGCTGGGAGGCAGGGTCCGCAATGTAATGGTAAGTATTGTTAGATATCGGAGAAAGGGAAAGTGAAATTTCCATCATTTTCCTTCGATCAATACTTGCCATTACATTACTTATTGATAAAACCAGATTTAGTCAGTAACCTGGTGGGAAGGGGCAAGCCATACAAAGCCTCTTTTGCCCCTAGAGAAAAAACGTAGACTTATCCTTGTCACACAGAGAGCTAGAAGGACCGACAAATTTGGGACCCAATCACATTCATATCACCGCCTCCCCCTCCCACCCCCTTTCTCCTAAAAAGGGAGAGAACAAACGAACATCCATCTCGCCTGAAACACAAGTGTGCCAAGAGGGTTAACAGCTCTTGACACACATAAGCCTGGGAATGAGCTTGAATATATAAGTTGAATTACCTCATGATTTTTTGGATTCCAGACGTGGCGCCACCAACCAACACACTTTCGACCAAACGTGTCACATACGATTGAATTCCTCTCGCCTGACCATGTCTGCTCTAACTACTTTTGCTTTTCAAAGTTACCAAAAGGAGATGAGCAGTGTGGCCACTAGACTATCATTTCAAAACAGCTAAAGTGAGTGGATTTGTGGAGTCTGACACATCCCTCATATAGTAATCCATGAAAGAGGACTCACAGTGCCATTGTGCAACGGCCATGATGTCCTCTAACGGGACACCATTGAATAGGACGGTCGAGGCGGCTATTCCTCTAACATCGTGAGCCCTAGCACATTGCACCTGGTGCCTAGTCGCAATCGTGTGGGTAGTCTGAATGCATTCTACTACCCAACGAGAGATAGTATCCATGGATGCGGCGCCATATGGCTTCTTATGGCAGATCCACAGATGTTTATCATTTGATGTAGAGAGTCCGTCCATTTTTTGTACATGGTCAAAGTATGGACTGGATACCAGGCACTGGCATCACGATCAAACCTAGTTAGTTTTGGTATAATGATCGGTTTGCCGGGATATTTCAAAGATTGATTCTTTGACATAAATTCTGCTCTTGGCAGCAGTCGCAGACCTTCTCCAGAGACAATAAATCGGTCTCTATCTGATGAAAGCGCATGGATCTCACTGCGCCATCTAGCTGAGGAAGCTGCCAATAGAAAGACCGCCGTAAGAGTCAAATGCTTTAGACTAGCTGAACCCAAAGGTTCGAAAGGGTGCTTGGCTAGCACATTAAGCACTAAAGATAGACTCCAGGCTGGAATGACTACCAGTTGTCTCAGTCGGAGATTGATCATTCCCTTCACCATCACGTTTAACTGGGACACCTCTGGACTATCCCTATTGACTAGACAAGGGATAACTGATACCAAAATTGACTTGTATCCAGCAATCGTGACAGGAGGGAGTCCTGTAAAGAACAGCTCACAGAGAAAGTCTGCTATTTGCTGAATAGTGGATTGAAAGGGATCGATATCCTTTCCTTCACACCATTCTGCAAATTTGTTAACCATGTGGTTATATGACTTGACGGTTGAGCTCCTCGCAGCTGCGATGAAACTCGCAGCCCGTTGAGAAAAGCCTTCTGACGTGGAACGTCGTTTGATAACATCCACGCAGTCAATTTGAACAT
Source organism: Chaetoderma sp. LZ-2023a (assembly GCA_034401795.1). Lineage (NCBI taxonomy): Eukaryota > Metazoa > Mollusca > Caudofoveata > Chaetodermatida > Chaetodermatidae > Chaetoderma > Chaetoderma sp. LZ-2023a. The sequence continues at coordinate 81,660,585 of CM067370.1, read as the reverse complement.
CTCGCTCGCGTAGGAAGCGGCCCTTGGCCTGGGAGATTATGTTCAGAGTCTCGGGCAGCTGCACTGGATTGTCCACCAGCAGATCCAGAAGATCCGTGAACCACGCTCTGCTGGGCCAATATGGCGCTATTAGCAGGACCAGGCACGGCTCCTCTATGATCTTCAACAAGACGTTTGGTAGAAGGATGGTGGGTGGGTACGCGTACACGTGCATCCCTCTCCAGCTTATCACCAGAGCGTCTGTATCGATGGCATTTGGATCTGGAATCGGCGAGACATGTCATGATTTGAGCATTTTCCTTTGTGGTGAACAAGTCCACGTTCGGTTTGTCTCAATGTGCGACGATCCTTCGTAGAACTGGACAGTTGAGACCATTCTGTTGGCAGAATTCTCTGTCTGCGAGGCAAAACATCCGCCAGAATGTTCAATCACCCAGGAATGTGAGCTGCTTTCAAAACAACTGAGTAATTCCTGCACCATTGAATCAAGTGCCACACCTTCATACACAGTGTGGGTGACCTGGTCCCTCCTTGGCGATTTATGTATACCACTGTCGAATTGTCCGACCATATCAATATCACTGTGCCTCTGACCTGTGGAAGAAACTTTTCCAGTGCCAGTTCCACTGCCATCATTTCCAACAGATTGATATGCAGCTGACTCTCTTGGAGAGTCCATGTGCCCGAAACCTGGTGTTTTCCCAAGCAGGCCCCCACCCCTCCAGCGATGCATCCATGTACACGGACAGCTGGGGGTGGAGTAGGTGAAGCGAAACTCCTACTAGGAGATTCTGACGCTCCTTCCACCATACAAGATGCGACATTATTGGCTCCAAAACTGGTACCAGCTTTGACAGGGGTTCTGTTCTCTGTTTCCACAGAGACATCAGAAAAAATCGGATAGGTCTTCGCATAAAAGCAGCGTACGGGATTACCTGCTCCATGGATACCATCATGCCCAGCATGTGCTGAGTGGGCGTCAACTCATTTCTCCTTGTTGATTATCCACCCTAGATCTGAAAGTAATTTCAGTCGGAGCAGTATCCAATTCTAACCTGGCTGGCGTGTTCGCCTTGATAAGCCAATCGTCTATGTAGGTGTGAAGCACCACGGTTTCTCTTCTGAGAAATGCTGTCACCGCTAGGACCACTCTGGTGAAAACCCTTGGGGCTGTTGACAGGCCGAATAGGAGGACTACAAACTCCCAAACAGGGTTGTGAAACATGAATCTCAGAAACCGCCTCCTCTAACCGCTGTTCATTGGAATGTGGAAATATGCATCTTTCACATCGAGTGACACACACCACATTCCTTTCCTCAACCCTGCCATTACCGACCTCTGAGTTTCCATCTGGAACTGAGGCGTATGGATAAACCAATTCAATGGCCTGAGATTGAGTACGGGTCTCCACCACCACCACCCGCCCCCCCCCCCACCCCCACCCCCATGCTCTTGGGGACAAGGACCATGTTTGAAGAGGCCCGAAGTGTCCTTGGTACGGGAGTCCAGACAGGTGTCAAAGACAGATTTTGTGGTGGGAAATCACACCACTCTGGCATGTACCCCTGGGATGTCCATCCTGGGACCAGACTGTCTGATGTCACACTTCGCCAAGCCTCGATGAAAGGCATGAGCTTTCCACCCACTATAGGCGCATTGACGCCTAATGCGGGCATCTGGCTCGCGATCCCCTAACCCCCCCCCCCCACCCCCTCTCAACGAGAACCATTTTGGTCTTGGCTTGACTGGTCTAACTGGCACCACAGTTCCTGGGCACAGGTGTGGTCCAGATGGATACGAAGGGAGCTATCATAACCTCAGGTACGATCCGCTCCCTTCTTTCTGCCCTTGGAGGACTTCCCCTTGCCCTTACCACCTTTCGGGCGATCAGGGCCACAACTAGGGTGGGCAGGGGCCTCCACAACCTGGAGCTGGCTTGGCTTTTGCCTTAATCTTACGCATCTTCTGCTTCTTGGAGGAAAGCCAAGCAGCTAGCGGTTTCGCTACAGGCCCCTAGTGCATGCGCCTGACGCACTAGCTCCAGCTGTAGGTTCACCGCTAACCAACTTTGCTCAATGTTGGCTGTGTCTTCCAGGATGGCCCGCGCTTGGCCACCGAAGATGCTAGGGCCGTTCGGGGGCCTTCCGAGCAAATGTTCCCTAACAGCCATAGCTGGACGCATATGGTCAAGGACCATCTGCCTCCTAGACTTGGTCACATGCGCATGCACCCTGGCCAGTGCATCCATCGACAGCACAAGGCCGTCGTTGACGCACGAAAGTGCAGCAGGTGGCACAGGGTGGCCTGCCCCAGCTTCAGCCCACACTGACTGAAGCAAGCGATAGGAATGATTGACAGCGTTCATAGCTGCCCTCACACCCTCATCGCAGAGGAACAGGACTTCTTCACTGTGTGCCAGGCTCTTGTCTACAAGTGCCTGAGCGGGGCCACCCGCTCCTGAACTTTGGACACCAAGAACCCAAAGGTCATCCTCAGTGACCGTTGGGAACACACCATAACGCTCGTACTCTCCCCTGGGGATACAGCACCTTGCCCGCACCTCCCTAGAGGCCGCAGGGAGCCGACTCTTAGTCGCGAGTTGCTTTGCATAAATAGCTTCTAGCAACTCCTTGAACTTTGGATCCAGTCCAATGGACTAGGTCCGAGCCGTTTGCATGACCCCTGTCTGAATGGATGCCACCGACGGATAAGGCATGTCTTCCTCAGCTGTGGCCGAGGCCATGTATTGGTCCACCCTGGCTAGCCAAGCCAGAGCATCAGACCCGTCCACTTCTGAGGAAGACACCCCCGTAAACATATCACCCATTGATGTGTTCATGGGTCTATCAGCAACGGCCTCCCAGCAAGGAGCCACCGCTGGATAGCCAACAACACCGGTACCGTGCGGTTCCGCCACCACCCCATGAAACACAGTTCCATGGAGTAGGCCCACATGGAAAAACGTGCAGACCCATAGCAGTTACGGAACCGTGGCCATACACGGGCGCCAACGGCACCCCGTGTGTGGCCGCTGGACCAGGCGGGATAGGTGAGTACCATGCCTGGCCAGCCACACCTGTCACTGCGTCGGTTGGTGTCAAACCAACCAGCACTGGACGGGTGCCCAGTACCGTGTGTGGTCTCAACCACGGGCGGAGCGACTTCCATGGCTTGCGTCAAACCATGACAAATGGAGGGCAGTTCCATCCAGGACGGAATCGACCTCCATGCACTCCACCCGCGGTATCTCAGGCCGCAACAACCTCTCCTCATCCTCAGACCCCGAAGAGTCGTTACTGGACAAAGAGACACTGGAGCCGTCTTTGTGGACGGCTCCCATGCCCGACGGACCGACTACCACTACTGGACCACCCAGAGGTGCCCGCAAAAAAGAAGTACATACCCGCCAGGCCGGAGCCAGATGGGACCGCCAGGGAGCCATACAAGATGGTCCTCCCCACCGGTAGCCAGTCCAGAACCCAGTCCAACGGTCCATACCGGACAGGTTGCGCCACAGTTTTTGGTATCAAAGACAACACCAGCATGGGTAGGACGCTATGCAAGAACCCTTGTATAGCGGGCACAAACCATGCCGGGGGTGCCATCTCTGAACGCTCCAACTGCAGAAGAGGAGCGCCCCCAGGGGCCGAAATGGACACTTCTCGATTTCTTTTTGGTCTGCCTGACCTCAACGTTACAACCAAGATCGCGTAAGCTGGCGACAAGAACGAGAGCAGGACAATAATACACCCATAAACTGATCCTGCAGGATGTATAAAACGGAACCAGGAACCATATTGGCTATATTCGCGGTATACATGTATTTAAGAATTAATTCCAAAATTATACTACACAAGCGAACGCCAAACGATACGAGAAGGAACACCATAATGAATTAACACTACTGCTGTAGAACATGGTAAAGCCGCAGAACACACATCTTAATCAAGAATTTTGAGATCAACGCAAACAGATCGTGATTATATGCAAAACTAGACATAATTCAAAGGTTTCTGGTACAAAAGCGCACACAGCTACCAAGAATAAGATGTGCGAATTAATGAAACATTTCCTTCACCAAATAATCCGTAATAGGGTGTGACGTCACCCGCTTGGACCATATGGTTGAACGACGTAAGCCGATTTGTTATGCTAAAAACTGTAGACAAACGCCTAATCTTTCATATTACTGCCCGATCGCCGTTGGGATTTAAAGGTGATCTTATCTGGCATATTTAGTTGTAACCACACGTCCCAGTTCCAGGGTTCAGAAAATGGGACATGCAACACGCACGAAATTTCAGACATAAGTCTCCATATAACTAGAGAAATTATATGAAAGAATATGACCTGAGGTTCACACTTGGCGCTTTCCATTATTAATCCAGAGGTAAGAAACAGGCACAAAGCACAGTAAAAACACACAGAAAACTCTAGAATTTCTCCTGAGGCAAAAAACTTGTAACTCTTGTTGCTATGCAAACAAGAATGGCGTCTCTGGCAGGCGGGTACCCGGTTGTTGGGAACCGCGTACCCAGTTCCACGAGCCGGTAGAGCTTTCTAAATCTAGATTCCTCGTGCACAGCTTCAGTTGAGCTGTTATTCAATAAGTAATGTAATGGTAAGTATTGATCGAAGGAGAAAAAGATTTACTACAATGGTTTGAACCCCCACCTGCACCCCAACCTCACTTGCCCCTCCATGAAAGCTTTGCCTGAAGGCTTTTCATAGTTCTTTTATTGATATTGTCATGAACAGAGTGCTGCTTTTCTCTAGATTGATAGTTCTTCACCTTTGGATTATTGGAATTTGTGTGTCTAATGCCAGAGGATGTTTGAGGATAGATTTGTGGAAATTCATGCAGGCTCTACTCCCTACCAGGTTGTTTACTCCCACCATCGGCGAGATAATCTTAATGCTAAATTAGTGGTAAGGCACGTTTTAACTACACTGTACGTGCACAAATACATGGGCACAAGCACAACATGATGTCTCATCGACACTTACATCCCATCTTCATCACATTAATTAAACATCTAGGATTTCTTTTTGTACCAGAGAGTTGATACTTACCATCACAAAGACTCTAGATATAATATATACAACTGGCTCAATTATACACAGAATTTAAAATAACGTTGCCCCTATTAGGCAGGCTACACAACTGTCAAAGTCAGCGCATCCGGAAGCCTGACTGTTTGCGCGGCGCATTCGCTGACTGACACCTGTAAAAACTGGTACACCCCTAACGGAAGAACCAGAGCCGGGGAAATCTTGCACAAGTGCAGATGCAGAAGCAACAGAAGGATTTAAGGAGAAAGGCTTGACAAGCAAAACACTTGCAAAAGTAAATTTAGAGAAGTGCTTCTGCAGCCTCCGTAACTAACTCTGTACTGGATAAAGGCTAGTATACCAGATGCGTGCTTTAACCCTTAGCACACTGATGTCAATATTCTATCTTTTACTGCATCAATAGCAAAGAAAATTGGTGTACATTTTTCAACAATTTTGGTGGACGATGTTGCTGTCTACAACAGCAACATCTTCCACCAAATTTGTTGAAAAATAAACACCAGTTTATCATTTAATTTAAAATTTTGACATCAAGGTGGTAAGGGTTAAGATGTAGAGGCGGATCCAAGGGCAGAGAGATGTACAGGTTTCTTTTACATGTACCTGTACTACATCTTCAATATCTCATCATATCACAGTGGAGCTAGGACACAGTGGTGACAGGGGAAATTACTACGTTTTATATATGACCATGGAAACAGATTACCAGAAAACAAAGAAAATTTAGTCATATTGATATAAAAATATGACTAAAAACAAGATTTTGAACAAGTGGATGGTAAACGTTGCATAATTGTTTGCCTAGCTCTATCATAATCCTAATTTTAATAAACTTAAAAACTTAAAAACTCTGAAACACGAGGTTTTAGTCAATTTTTTTTAGCAAAGTGACGTGTCAGTTGGCGCATGCGTCACGCATGCACGATCGGGCTTCCGGATAGGCAGACTTTTACAGTTGTGTAGCCTGCCTAATAGGGGCAGCTTAATTTTAAAATATGTGTATAATTGAGCCAGTTGGATCTATTAGGATATATCAAGTTTTCGTGATAGTACAGTATGCATACGCATGAAGTGAAACACCAATTTCTATTATTTTGGCTTTCGTTATTGATGCCTGGAGGAACATGTTACATATCCCATAGGCTGTGGACACACCCTTCCCAGACCATCTCAATTACTAGAGCCAAGAAGCAAACCTCTCTCTTGCCCCCTTTCAAACATCATTTGCAGTTGCCATCACTGTACAATGGGTTCCAATAGAGGTGTATGTTCAATTCGCCTTTCCAGAGTATCCATCCATCATCTGACCTCCTATGACATCATAATTATCTCAGCGCATGTATGATGACGTCACAATAATTACGTCACAAAGGGTTCCATATAGACCGACATCAAATACTCTGACACGTTGTAAGAATTGCATGTCTTTGTACTTCTTTGCTATTTAATAAACATGCTGTTGAATATTTTAAAACTAACTTGACCGGGCGCTGTTGCTGTCTTAGGCACCAACAGCACCCAGTCAAATTAGTTTCAAAATATTCAACAGCTTACCTGTGTAGTCTTTTGGAAATTGATAGTCATGGTGTTCAGAGATCGATCGATCGATCCAAACACGAGCGAGGTGTGGGTGGAGCATAGCTAGAGATGGGCGGGCATAGTTAAAAGCGGAAAGGTCCATTGTAACCACATCAGATATAAACAATATCACAGAAATACTCCAGCATTCAGGCGCATGTTCAATTGTAACCACATCAGATATAAACAATATCACAGAAATACTCCAGCATTCAGGCGCATGTTCAATTGTAACCACATCAGATATAAACAATATCACAGAAATACTCCAGCATTCAGGCGCATGTTCAATTGTCACCACATCAGATATAAACAATATCACAGAAATACTCCAGCATTCAGGCGCATGTTCAATTGTAACCACATCAGATATAAACAATATCACAGAACTACTCTAGCATTTCTGTACATAGGCTTAATCCTCTTATCAATAATGTTCTTCTCTCTCTATTTCACTACACCCATGGACAGTAAAGTTGCTGATTATCTTTACAATAATTTTACTCAAAAGTATTGCTGTCTATTGTCTAAGAACACAATGTCTTCCAGTAAAATTTATAATTAATTTCAAAATATCTAACAAAATATGTCTTAAATCATAACAAATTTGTTTGTTGCATCGGGTGTAGAATGGATTTATTGCACCATGTTCCTGAGTTTACAACAAACAACTAAATTATGATTTTGATTCTATCATTATTCGACAATGCATATCAGTAAAGTGATGCATGCTCCCTGAAGGCATACTCTGCAGGGACACTGTAGAAACTATGGCCCAGACAAAGATTCTCTATAATATTCTGTGAACCATGAAAAGTAGGTCAAAAGCATGTTCACTGAACCATGAAAAGCAGGTCACTACTTTTCTGAAAAGCAGGTCACTACTTTTCATATACAACACACATTCAGCATATAATGCATCCATATACCAAGTTTAGTTCCAGTATACCAAAAACTCAAAAACTACAGCCTGGACAAAAGTTTTCTGTAATGTTCAATGGACTGTGAAAAGTAGGTCAAAAGGTCATACACTGCACACCTCCTTCTTGAGAAGCAGCCACATACCAAGTTTTGTTTCTGTATATCAAAAACTTTTGAAACTAAATCCCGGACAAAAAATGTTAGCAATGTTCAATGAACCATGAAAAGCCAGTCACGCGACCTACTTTTCATACACTGCACACCTTCTCCCTAAGATGCATCCACATATATGTTACAAGTATCACTAATATATGTGAAAATGTCATGAAGCTATGGCCCAGACAAACTTGTAGAGGGCAAATGGATGAAGAGACGGAAGAGTCAGTGGCGACTATATGTTCTGCCGAAATTTTTCGTGAAGGATACAAATGTAGATTAAACGAAATCTAGGATTTCTTTTTTCACGAGAGAGTTGATACTTACCTCCCTAATACTTTTGATATTGCTAAATATTGGCTTTCACTCAATAAACACTCAGATTTAAAACAGTTAGGTGCCCCTACTGGGCAGGGAGTCAGAGCGTAGTCTGGCGGATGCCAGCCCCACCACCGCGCATGCGCAGACTAGCACTTCCTCTGACTAGATTATTGGCTGACACACATGCAACTATTAAGAGCCTGAAGACCGAGCCTCTGTGGGGTGGAGAGGCCGGGTCCGTATCTAGGGAGGTAAGTATCAACTCTCTCGTGAAAAAAGAAATCCTAGATTTCGTTTATTTCACTTCAAGAGTATACTTACCTCCCTAATACTTTTGATATTGCCAGAATTCGAAAGTGAATCTGGCGGGAGGGAGGCGAGGTCAAAAGACCAGCTCATCCCTATACGCTTTTCTGCGTTTAAGGCACTTAAACTTCTGAAACTGTAAGAAAAAACAGTCAGGATTTGACTAACCATCGGATAACACCACCGATGTATGAGAGATGACCGAATGTCATATGCGCTCCCCCCCCTCCTTCCTGGGAGGAAGAGTCGACTGACCTCAATGTCCTATACGCTCTCTACGTACAAGTGCCATGTACTACAGGACAGAGACGAAAAAGCTCCATTTTCGTAACTCTCAACAATGAACCACACAAATACACAAACCATCACCATATTAATAACGGGTAATCGTGACAATACAATCAACAACGGACAACACATGAACAAGACTGACCTTGTTGAAAATGGCTGCTGACATCATCTTCCCATTAGTAAAGACTGATGCAGGCCCAAAAAAGTGGGTGTTTCCATAAATTAATTGTGAAATATATAAGTAATGAGGAAAAAACCTCCTCAAAAAATATAAACCGATTTATTTTTTTTCAAAACCGACAAGGCGAGAGGATTAGAGGTGTCACGGAGATAATGGTCTGTAAAACTTGACTCACAGTGCCACTGAGCCACCGACATAATATCATCCACAGGGACCCCATTAAATAGGGCCGTGGATGTCACTACGCCGCGGACACTGTGAGCCTTGGCCACGTCAACCTGCTTCCCGGTGGCGGATTTATGGCAAAACTGAATGCATTCCACAATCCACCTGGAAATGGTGTCCTTAGAAGCCCTCCCATGGGGTTCAATATATGCCAACCATAACGCTGACTGGTCGGTGCGCCATGCCGCCGTACGTTGTTTGTACCGGCGCAGCGCCCGGACGGGACACCATGCTTTAGAATTAGGATCATATCTAGTTAAAGCAGGCAAAATAATAGGTTGACCTGGATATTTCAACGACTGATTTTTAGCCAAGAAATTAATCCTAGGTAGCAGCTTAAGGCCTTCCCCTGAAACCACAAAACGGTCATCCTCGGCTGATAAGGCATGAATTTCACTCCTACGCCTAGCCGAGGCCGCAGCAATTAAAAACACAGTCTTCAGTGTTAATAGTTTCATAGAAATGGAACTAAGTGGTTCAAAAGGCTTATCACCTAGTACTTGAAGCACTAGCGATAAACTCCAAGACGGAATCACAGGTGGATTCCTTGGTCTTAGATTGCCCATGCCTTTAATTAATACATTCAATGTATTTACTTCATCACTTCCCCTCTTAGCCAAGCAAGGAATAACAGACATTAATGCTGACTTATAACCAGCAATAGAGTTAGGCTTGAGGCTATAGGCATCATAGAGGTGACAGAGGAAATCAGCTACTACTTGAATAGATGAATCCATTGGATCAATACATCTTTTTGAGCACCATTCTGCAAATCTGTTGATTTTATAATTATATGCTCTGGAGGTTGACCCCCTCCTGGCTTTGGCCATAAACATGGCTGCTTGCTCAGAAAAGCCCTCCTTAATTCTAGATTCCTTGACAACATCCACGCAGTCAATCTGAACATTGACGGATTGTTGTGAAGGGCCTTGCCCTGGAAGATAATATCGTCCATCAGAGGCAGAGGAACCGGATTGCAGACCAGAAGGTCCAGCAGATCCGTATACCATGATCGGCTTGGCCAATCCGGGGCGATCAGAAGCACTTGGCATTCCTCTTGTCTGATTTTCTGAAGAATTTTTGGAATCAGGATTGCTGGAGGGAATGCGTATGCATACATTCTCCCCCAGCTGATAGCTAACGCATCTGTTGCGAAAGCGCTTGGATCCGGAATCGGAGAGACGTACGTCGTCATCTTCGCATTCTTCTTCGTTGCGAACAAATCGATGTTGGGTTTCCCCCAATGGTCGAACAGACGATCCGCCACACATTGATTTAGTTGCCATTCCGTGGGTAAAACACTCATCCTTCGGCTCAATGAGTCTGCTAGCAGGTTTAACCTTCCCGGAATATGAACTGGTTTCAAGGTAATCTGGTGATCCAGACACCAACAAAGCAGTTTCCATGTCATCATACAGAGACTGGGCGACTTCGTTCCGCCCTGGCGGTTTATGTAAGTCACAACTGTTGAGTTGTCTGAACGAATAAGAACAATCTTGCCCTGAACTTTCTGTAAGAAATGTTCCAGGCCCAGGACTACTGCTCTTAGCTCCAGTAGATTTATATGTTCCTTTGACTGTTCCAGATTCCAAAGCCCTGATATCGTGGATTCTTCCAGGCAAGCTCCCCAGCCCTCCATCGATGCATCTGTATACACAGTCACCTGAGGGTGGGGAGGGGTTAGCAAAACCCCCGGCAAGAGATTCTCTGTATTCAACCACCATTGCAGGTGGTGAACCAGAGGCGCCAACACTGACACATTCGAGTCCAGCGAACCTGTACTCTGGGTCCATTGTGTCATGAGAAACAACTGGATCGGCCGCCTGCGTAAGGCGGCCTGAGGAATGACTGGTTCCAACGAAACCATCAACCCCAGCATTCTCAAGTAAACCCGTGCCAGGACATGACGACTGTCGCACACTGACTGAATCAACGAGATGAGTTTTTGAACTCTCTCCTGAGTAGGATAAACATATCCTGTCTCTAGATCGAAGAACATCCCCAGGTAAACAAACTTCTGGGATGGAGTCAGCTCTGATTTTGGGAAATTGATCACCCAGCCCAAGTCTGTGAGAATTTTCAAAACAATCTCCAGATTGGCGGACAAACTTTCCCGGGTGTGCGCTTTCAACAGCCAGTCGTCTATGTACGTGTGGACTGCTATGCTTCTCCTGCGGAGGTATGCTGTGATCGCAAGAACCACACGGGTGAAAACCCGAGGAGCCGTGGAAATTCCGAAGGGCAACACCCTGAATTCCCACTGTCTGCCCTGGAATGCAAATCTCAGGAAGCGACAGAAACTCCCGTGGATGGGGATGTGGAAATAAGCGTCCTTCAAATCTATCGACGCCGTCCACATCCCCCTCTCCAACCCCGCCAACACCGAGCGCACCGTTTCCATCTTGAAACTGGGCGTCTCGATGAACTTGTTCAATGGCTTGAGGTTGAGAATCGGTCTCCACCCTCCGGTGCATTTTGTTACTAAGAACAGGGTTGAATAGAAGCCCGGACACCTTTGTGCCGGCTGAATAGCTCCCTTTTGTATGAGGGAATTTATTTCCTCCTCGATACACAACCTTTGCTCTGGATCCCTCGGAATGGGAGTCCAGACTGGCACCAGAGACAGTCGCGACGGCGGGCCTGTCACCCACTCTGGATGATACCCGACGGAAAGCCATCGCAAGACTAAACGGTCCTGAGTTAACCGTTCCCACTCTTGCATGTGGCCGGCTAGCCGGCCTCCCACCGGCCCACCTAGGGACCGCGGTGGACACGAGGCATGCAAGAGCGGCACTGTCTCCGTCGCCATACACACCGGCGTGGTTCTTACCGCGGTAAGCGTACTGTCAGGAACGATAACCACGCCCAGATCCTCGCGCGCCCCGCCCCGCCCCGCACGCACCTCGGTGCGCGGGCGGCTGCCTGGCTGACGGCGCCTGAGGAACCTGCGCCCCCCTCGCTGCTGGCCGAATCGCACGCGGCCGAGGCCGACGCTGCGACGGTGGCTGGCCACTGACCTGGCCAGCACCACCTCGAGCCTGCAGGGGACGATACGGCGGGGCCGCGGCGCGAGCGTTAGCACGACGCAGCACATCAAACTGCTCGCGCAGCGCCCTCTGGTTATTCACCAGGGTGACCGTCTCTTGGAGGTGGCGACATCCCTCACCTCCAAAAAGACCAGGGCCCGTCATAGGCGTACGCAGTAGCCTATTGTACAGGTCCTGAGACGGGCACAGATTGTCCAGGGCAAACGTGCGTCTTGCCCTGACACTCCTGGTCACCGCCCGAGTCATACAGTCCAGCGCCAGGTTAATACCATCCTGGATGGTTCGCTGGACAGTGACCGGACTTGGCTGGCGCGATGCGGATGCCGTTACTACCCCCTGCAACAGCTGGGAGACGTGGGACAGAGCGGCAATCGAAGCCCTCCCACTCTCCTCCGCATCACGCAACGCGGTATCCGCCGAACGCAATGCGTCCGCGCACAAGACACCCGTGTCAGAACGGGAGCCTGGCCGCGCATCCTCACCCAAAGCCGCGCGGTCATCCACGCTGGGCTTGGGTACCACACCGTAGCGCTGGTAATCCAGGGGCACGATGCGACAACGCCTGGCCACCTCGCGAGGGGCCTTCGCGAGACGTCCACACGACTTAATGGACGACTCCGCCGCCTTGAACATGTCAACGACATGCTCCGCCAGCGGCAGAGAAGGCATAGCGTTAGCAGTCGGTTTCCCAGCTAACCACGGCGTGTGAACACGCTGGCTAGCCGACTGCTCCACGGGCAGATCAGGCCTAACGCTCACCAACCACTGGCAAGCGTCATACCAATCCTCCTCCGTGGCTAACTGCGAGCGCTCTACAAGACGGGGTCCTTCGTCTTCCTCCTGAGCGCAAGCAGTAGAGCTTGACGGCGGGTATGCTGATACACCTGGCAAGCCAGGGAAAACACGCGGGCCTGACAGCACCGGCATGAAAATATCACTGGTTTGACCAGGAGCAGGCACCGTGGCAGAGCGCGGGGTATATATAGTCTCACCACGGGCCCGGCCAGCACCAGCAACACCCTCGGCAAGCCGAGGTATGCGGTACCGCTGGCCATCAGCAGCGCCCTGGGCCACCACCTGAGCCGCGGACTTCACTCCAGGGTGAGTAAAACCGTGGAATAAGGCGCCTGTATTCCCCGCGAGGGGTGCACAAACGTCTTCATCCATGTCCACGTCGTCAGACGGCGACCCTAGCAGGTAATCCTCATTACCCTGGTCAGAAAGATTAGACCCCGGGTCAGCAAAGAGAGCTAACCCGGGCTGACCAGGAACGGTGCCATAGGAGGTACTGGCCACCGCGGCGTGCGGATACCCCTGGACTGATAAGCAGCCCGCGGGTTCCAGCGACAACCGTCCACGGTCCCCTATCGGCGCGGCAATAAGCCTGCTGCCAGGGCCGTGGAACGCCCCCCTCTAATGGGGCCACCTCTGAATCGTCGAACAACGGAAGCGGACTAAGGAAAATCGATCCAGAGGCGGGGATTACCTGCTCCGAAGCCGATGATGAGGACAGTAAAGGATTTGGTCCAGGAAGCATGCCACGAAGCAACCCTGGAACCAAATCCTTTATTGTCCTCTTCATCTCTCCCAACATCTCGGTCCGGAAGGCCTCCATATCCACCGCGGACGAGACCTTCCCCTTACCCTTCCTACTTACAACCTCTCGTTTCCGCTTCTTCTTCTTCTCCTCCTCTACCACCTTGTCCGTCGCCTGTAAGCAGCACAAGAATTCGGACATTAACTCGCCCCCCCAGTGCTTACATATGTCACAATTAACCAATGGACCACAAGGGCTACATTGAGAGCACAGATGCGGCCAGAACTTTACATGAATAAAACGACCACAGGACGCGCAACCCGGTCCCTGAAACAGGGCAAAGGACAAGGAGTATGAGCAACTAGTTAAGCTTAGAAACTCAATCCAACTCAAAGAGAAGGAAAACGATCATAAAGATCAATATACATCAGAAAACAGCATAGCGCTTGAATAGCTGATAAACACATAGCCAGGCTGATTATGACGTCATTAATCCCGTGACAGGAAAAATTCGATCCCAACAAAACATCCAAGTGCAAGGACGAATTGTATGCTGAATGGATAAGTCGACTACACAACCATCAGATACATATAGATAACTCTTTTCTGGCAAAAATGTTAATTATCTCCCTTTGTTTGTTTACAATAATTAACATCACCACATTATCAATAACTAGATACCTGAGACTTTGTATAGACAAACCATCCAACGTGACGAACCGGAGAACTCCACCATCTGCACGCCTCTTAACTCTCTCCACCTCATGGGGAAGGAATTGGATCAAGAGGGCAAAGTGAGAAGACCTTTATACTAGGCCTCCAACTCACTGGACATATTTTTCATTTGGTTAGATAACCTAACAGTGTTAGTAGGAAATGGAACCATGGTGGAGAGAAAACTAACTCTCTGCAACTGTGACGTCACAACCTAGCGTCATACAGACCTGTGGACAGAAACAGAAAGAGAAATTAGTCCTAGGTAGCACCGAGTTGACCTAAACCAACTAACTAAGGCGCTTATCACGGTAAACGCGAGTCCCGGAAACACAATACACCGGGAAGAAAACTCGCTAATTTTACTAGAAGTCACCTGATTTAAAGGTCCTAAGTCCTCCTTTGGTGAATTGATACTTCCCGCCATCCAAAAAAGTGACTATCACACCAAACAACACCACTTAAACTAGTTTAAGATAAAGAAAAGCTTCAGCACAAAAAGACATGTGTGAACTCTCTGCCAATAATCTAGCAAAGAGGAAGTGCTAGTCTGCGCATGCGCGGTGGTGGGGCTGGCATCCGCCAGACTACGCTCTGACTCCCTGCCCAGTAGGGGCACCTAACTGTTTTAAATCTGAGTGTTTATTGAGTGAAAGCCAATATTTAGCAATATCAAAAGTATTAGGTAGGTAAGTATACTCTTGAAGTGAAAAGATGAATTTGTGCAAAATGGAGCAATAACAAAGAACCATTGAGCCAGATTTATTACTGGGGGGCCCGTAGGCAGTAACTATGGAGGGCCTGGGAGTAGACAGGGGTCCTCCCTCGCCAATGACTCCACAGAGCATATAATTTCTAATTTTCGGCAGGGGTAGGGGGGGGGGCTTGGGAGGAAGGACCCCCTAGAATAGAAAATTTCAAAGCGATTCGTTAAATGGTCATGGAGTTTTCGTTCGGAAACCAATTTTCAAGATGGCCGCAAGTGACTCACAGCCATATTGGATTTCAGATCATCTTCAATTTCCACAAATTTCTTCCTCAGACCTAGTCGAATCATCCTATGAAGTTTCAAAGCGATCCGCTAAATGAAACCAATTTTTAAGATGGTGGCCTATAACTGGTGGCTATCTTGGATTTAGGATCATTGTCATTATGATTGGTTTCTTCTCCCGACATAATCAAACCACTCTTGAAGTTTTAAAGCAATCCGATGAACGGTCATGGAGTTATTGCCAGGAAACCAATTTTCAAGACTCCCACCATTGGTTGGCAGCAATCTTGGATTTCAGATTATTGTCAATTTCGATAAGCTTCTTCTCCAAACCTAGTCCAACCACCCTATGAACCAATGTGATCCGATAAACAGTAACAGAGCTAATGGCATTCGGATCATCGTTAATTCCATAGGGTTTTTCCCCAGACCTCGTCCAACCACCCATCTGAAACCGATTTTCAAGACATGACTACTGGTGGCTGATGGCATCTTGGATTTCAGATTATCATCAATTTCGAGACGTTTCTTCCGCACATGTAGTCCAACCAGCCTATGAAGTTTCAAAATGGTCCCATAAATGGTAACAAATTTATCATCCGGACACTAATTTTCAAAATGGCTGCCAGTGGCTGGTGGCCATCTTAGATTTCGGATCATCGCCAATTTCGATAGCTTTCTCCCCCAAACACCCTTCCAAGTTTCAAATCGATCCGATAAGCAGTAACCAAGTTCTTGTTAGGAAACCACTCTGCTACCTGCTCGCCCGGTGCAATCACAGAACCTTTAGGTGGGGTATAAATAGCAGTTACTAGCTCTAGTAGTTTTTAGCTTGCAAACAATTAATGACTACCCCGGTCCTACATGCTCCAGCATGTGTCAACTGTGTGTGCAGATAGCGCACACCTGAATATAATGAAAGTATATCTGAATATAGTTTCACAAGCGATACGAATAGTATGTGCTATAGTCGGCTGATATAGAGCGATTATCTCGCTACTGTTAATTCTCTACTGTATTGATCATTTTGATTCTTTGAAAGTCACTGTTTCTGGTGGAAGAAATGAGTTTCGGACAAAATGTTTTCGAAATACACTGCTTGTTTCCAGGGACGCAACACAGCACTTGCTGAATATTGTGAAAATTGTGACTGAAAGTAGGTCATTTTGCTGGAAACAGCGGCTTTCGGTCAAATTGTTTAGACAATATTTTACCTGTAGGAAGTAGTGGCTAATCAGCTTAATGTAAATATAACAAATTATATGACTGACTGTAGGGAATATTATTTATTTTCTCGGCATACACAACAGTACACAGTTGACACACAATATCTAGTGTGCATAGGACTTGCGGCGTCACTAATTGGTTCTCCCCAGACTGACATAAAGGGTATTTAGCTGCTTTTTCAAATTAATCCGATTTATTTGTTTTTTACTGGTGGTTATAGGTTGATTATTATATAAAGTTTTCAATCAACAGAATTTATTAGTTCCCTGGTCCTTTCTTTTAAGTGGAGACCCCTGGGCAACTGCCCATGTCCTAAATCTGGCCTTGGAACCAGTCATTTAAACAAATATCTGATACAGGATGTGATTAAGTATATAACAAGAGCAATCACAGATTGCAGACACTCAACATTCGTATTGTCCGACTTCTATAAATGTCAGATTTTCTGAAAAACTTCTGCGGAACAAGACCCAAGCTTGAGAATCACAGTGTACGATACAGATAACATCCTTTCTTGTGCTAAGATTTGTGACAATTCGAGTTGGTAATCTTTTAGATAGCAATCGATGCAGATTTTAATCTGATTCAGATTCAGCTCTTTAAATCTGGATCAGGACTAATGTCTGGTCATCCTAGTGTACATGTATGTTAACAAGTTTTCTTGTACATGAAAATTTGAGCAAACTCAGATTAGTAGTTCCTGAAACACAGCTGCAAGGACACGAAGACACACACACACACACACGCACATACGCACACACACACTCAAATTCAATGCACTCTTTCCATCAGAAGGCGAGGATAAATATATTTAACAAGAGATCAATCTGATAATGTTTTCGGTACACTGACATGCACATTACAATTCTCACTTACCCAAAGCACAGGTACATCAGTATTTGTCTGGCTCTTTTGGCACCATAATGGAATCTACCAAAAGGAAATTCTTTATTACATATATATATATATATATATATGTAAAACATCGAAAAAACCCACTAAAGTTTGAATATCTTACCTAGTTGAGCAAGCCCCATCACCCTTTAACACTCAACTTTATCTATAAAATTTAATTTTTCTCATTGAAAATGTCCATTTGCAGACTGATTATTTTAAAATTGACCACTAATGAGGCTGTCATTTCAGTGGTAAATTTTCAAAAGTAGTCTTCTCAAGGAAGACTATTTTTGAACATATTCTATGAGAAAATGTACATATTCTTCGACAAACTTGACAATTAAAGGGTTAAGTTGTAAAGAGACTAACAGATATACACTAAGTGGTGCAACTGAATGATGTACAATTATATTACAATCAATTCTGCACATACATGTACTTAACATTATCTAAGTGAACAGGACTTGGTTGTCAACAGTCATGACAGTGTATCAGTCAATTTGGTACCAGTAATTCACATGTAACTCCATGCACAGGCCATAACTTCATCCACAGGCCATAACTCCGTGCACAGGCCAGCTAATGGAAGAATCCAGACTTAGATATCCCCTGCTCAGATCTAGCTATGCTTCAATGATGCTTTGCTGGTGCTGGGATCACTCAATCCCTGCACTCTCTGAATCTCATTTTTCAGAAAACTATACAGGTAAGCTGTTGAATATT
The DNA here is from genome assembly GCA_034401795.1 of Chaetoderma sp. LZ-2023a. NCBI lineage: Eukaryota > Metazoa > Mollusca > Caudofoveata > Chaetodermatida > Chaetodermatidae > Chaetoderma > Chaetoderma sp. LZ-2023a. The sequence continues at coordinate 81,642,396 of CM067370.1, read as the reverse complement.
TTGAAACTAATTTGACTGGGTGCTGTTGCTGTCTATGGCAGCAACAGCGCCCGGTCAAATTAGTTTCAAAATATTCAACAGCATGTTTATTAAATAGTAGACATACGGTTCATACAACTTGACAGATTATTATTCCCATGTTTAAAAAGAAAATGTCTGGGATATTGCAATTGCCTCCATCCGCCTGTCTATCCATCACGCTATCTGCTCCCAAAGCATTGGGTGGAATTCAAACAAATTTGGTATGAGGATTATCCATATGATTCCAGTTTGCAAGACAATATTTACATTTGGCTCCACCCCAGTGGGGTGGGGCAGGGTTCAAAACGTCAATCACTTGTAATGCAACTCCTCTGAAACCGCTAGACGGAACTCGACCAAATTTGATATGTGAGTTACCAATATGATTGCAGTGCAAGAGGCCATTTAAATTTGCCTCCACCACATGTGTGTGTGTGTGCGTGCATGCATGCGTGCATGCGTGCGTGCGTGTCTCAAAGGGTCAGATTTTAACCTGTGGAAATTAATTGTAATGCATCTCCTCCAAAACTGTTGGTCAAAATTTGGTGTGTGTGTTACCAATATCAAAGTGGAGTACAGTACATGAGCATGTACACATTTGGCCCCAGCGCCAGGGGTGGGTGGGGTTTAAAAGGTCAAAGAATTGATTGCAATGCAATGCCTCCTAAACTATTGGACAGAACTCAAGGAAATTTGGTATGTGAATTATCCATATCAATGTGGAGTGCATGAGCACATTTGGATTTGGCCCCACTGTGGGGGGTGCGGTTCAAGTGTCAAGAAATTGATTGTAATGCAATTCTACAAAATTTAGTATGTAAGTTACCCATATCAATGTGGAGTGCATGAGTATATTTAGATTTGGCCTCACCCCAGGGGTGGATGCGGGTGCGGTCCAAGTGTAAGAAACTGATTGTAATGCAACTCCTCCAAAAAAATTGGATGGAAATCAACCAAATTTAGTATGTGAGTTACCCATATCAATGTGGGCGGGATGGGGTTAAAGGGTCATGAAATTGATTGTAATGCAACTCCTCTGACACTGTTGGATGAAATTCAACCAAATTTGTTATGTGAGTTACTCATATGATTTTGGAGGGCAATAGGACATTTATATTTGGCTCTGCTACCGGAGGGGGGGGGGGTCAAGAGTTCATAGCGGTGAATGTGGAAATTTGCGATGACACGTCATCGAGTGATCAACCTAGTTAACAATTTAAGATGGACTTATAATTGATTATGACATCAGCCTACATGTAAAATAGTACCCAGAAAATCAGTGACCTGAGCTACAAAGGGCAAGATAAAATGGACTGCACACCATTCTTTGAAAAATTCAAATCTAGCTTTATAGATGTCTCGAGAGGAAGATCTGAGAGATTTCTCCAATAGTTCTTGAGATCTGAATGAAAGATTGACGAAGACAAGGGCAACTCGACAGTTTCCAGACTGACAGGCGAAATATTTCTGGGTTCTGATGGAGAATCCTGCCAATGATCTGGGATAATGGATCGTGGGAGACAGGGAGTAGCAGAGAGAGAGATCTACAAGAAGGTCCAGAAGATCCAGAAACCATGATTTTGTCGGCAAAATGGGGCTAATAACACGACCATGCAGGGATGCTGCCTGATCATTCTGAGAACCAGAGGAATGAGAATCGTAGGGGAAAAAAGTGTAGGAGAATATGATGTCCCAAGATTGAGTTAGAGAGACTACCGAAAGAGCCAGAGCTTCCAGGAAAGGAGATATGAAAGTGGATATCATTCTGTTCTTGAGAGAAGCAGACAGATCTACATGGGCAACAGAACTGAGGAAAAAAGACTGGACTACAGCCTCTTTCAATTCCCACTCTGTTTCTGGTATCTTTGAAGGGCGAGATAATGGGTCACCTAGAAAATCAGTTTGCCGGGGCATGAGATGCTTGGAGAGAAATGTAGCGAGACCTGCACCAATAGAGAATGATCATGATCTCTCGACCCAGAAAAACCTGCCTGGATCCCACACCCCACCATTGATGATAGATGAACAACACTACTGTGAAATTGACTGACCTGATGAGGATTGATGTACTGAGAATCATGGGATCCCAATGAGCTAGGGCATGAAACAGTCCACAGTTCTAAAAGATTGATGTGGTAAGAAGATTCTATAAGGAACCAGGTTCCTGAATCTTTATGGAATTCCAAATGACTCCCCATCTTTCCAGAGATGTATCTGTGAAGAAGATAGCCTGAAGAGTTGAAGGATGGCGAGGAACCCTAACAAAAGGGATTGACTGTCTAGCCAAAACTGGCAATAAGCCATGATAGAAACTTGATGAGGATCCGATGATTCAGAGAATCTAGAGATTGATTTCATTGGGCCTTAAGATAAAACTGGAAAGGTGTTCTCATCAAAGGAACCCAAGGCATCAGCTTCTCTACTGAAACCATGAGGTCTATTATTCTGTAGGGACCTAGCCGACACTAATTTGCCTACCATGAGAGACTGAATTGTAGATATCAGTGTTTGAACATTTGTCCTTTTGTTTTGCATCTTGTTACACTGGAGTTGTTCAGGATTCAACCAGTCAAGAAAGTAAAATTATTTTTATTCTTTAGCCAATGATTTTTTCAATTCTGCGTTTGGTTAGACAGACTTCGTTTTTATTGGTGGTCTTTCCATTTTTTTGTTTCATTCATTGCAAGGGTTGTTATACATGATATCTTATTATGGACAGGTTCCTCGGATTCGTGTTTTACCCACCTGGGTGTCTCTTTTGTCCTCTCTCATGGGAAGTTATCCTCCATCCCTTCCAAATGTTCAAACACTGATAACCACAATTCAATCTCTCATGGTAGGCAAATTATTGTTCAATGTTGAAATTTGTATTTGAGCAATAGTAATGCAAGGAGGTAGGTTGTAAGGTAGTAATAACGACCAGACGACCCGTAGGGTCTGGTCTTATGTTTTACTAATTACATATACCTACCTCCTTGCACTACGGCCCACCTCAAGCCTCCCTTCTGTCTGGGTTGTTTTTTTGTTGTTGTTTTTTTTTTGGGGGGGGGGGGGGGGCTTGAGGCTTCATTCCTTGGTCATATCTTGTTAGAATAGTTATATTCAGTATAAGATATTCACTATATCTCTCAGCCTTAGAGTATACCCGGATATGTCAGTTTTTGACATATTTGGGTATTTATTAAAGATTTTTTCAGTCATATAATATTAAGTATTTAGGTAGATTCTTAAGTTTCAGCTTTAGTTGGATTCAAAGTCAAGTAGTGATAGGATCATGTGCCTCTTCATGAATCTGCACAAAGCTGGATTATATGACTGGATTCGTCAAGGAATGAAGACTTGGTTGCTACAACAAAGTTATGTGATGGCTGTCGGCCAATGAGATTGTCATTATGCCTTATGACTCACTCAATGGCTCTGGGTTATGTATTAACCCTCTTCCTGCATCATTCTGAGATAGAGCATTCAAGCGTTTTGCTATAGATCTCATCATTGGAGAGAGTATGGAGATTCCTGAAGAAGCCTTCAGTCACTCTGTAGCCACAATGCACAGCAAACATTGGCTGTAAAAATTTCATCCTACTACGCTTCCCTTCAGAGAAGGAAAGAGCAATAGTAATGCAAGGAGGTAGGTTGTAATGTAGTAATAACTTTATTAAAAATCCCTCTTTACAGGGACAAATCTATCTTTTTCAATGGTCTAGCCAATAGATTGAAGGAAATTTCAATTTCCCTTTCTCCGAGATCTAGCAATACTTACCATTATATTACGCTTGATAATACAAGCTAGCTTGCTAGCTGCTCTAGGAATCTAGATTTAGAAAGCTTTACCGGCTCCTGGAACCGGGCACCCGGTTCCCAACAACAGGGTACCCATTTGCGAGTGATGCTCATATTGTTTGCATAGCTACCAAACAAGAGAATACCCATGGCTTGCCTCCGTGCGGCTGGGAGGCATGGTCCATAATATAACGATAAGTACTGTTAGATCTCGGAGAAAGAGTAATTGAAATTTCCTTCATTCTCTTTCGATCAATACTTACCATTATATTACTCTTGATAACACCAGATTTAGATGGCAACCTGGTGGGAAGGGGCAAGCCATACATAGCTTCTTTTGCCCCTGGAGAAAGATTTTAGACGTAAAATTGACATACAGAGACCTAAAAGGACAGACAAGTTTGGGACCGAATCACATTCGCATCACCGCACACACAGCCCCCCCCCCCCTTTTTTTTCTCCTAGGAAAATTGAGCGAACTCACGAACATGCATCCCGTCTGAAACACGAATATGCGAAGAGGGTTAACTGCTCTTTGCATATATTAGCCTGGTAGTCCAGTAGAAATCAACAGAAATATAGGCTAACCCGGACATTTCGTATAACAGACGATTTTGTGTTCCAAACACTTTTTATGACTGTCCAGAGTCCACACAAGAAATTCTCACAAATTCACACTTGGGGGAACCTGATTTTTAACCCTTTGAAGTTACGGAACAAAATGTGAAAAATATTTAGCATAAATAGGTAATCTGTTGAGAATTTTATAAAATTAGACCTACTGCCAATTGCTATTGTCAATTGTGTATATGACAACAGATCCCAGTCAAATAACCTGTAAGACATACTAATGTAAATTAAAATTAATCAGTAAAACCTGTCTATAACAACCATATATGATTTGATACATATGGTACATCAATGTATGGCCAGTTCTTTAAAAGATCTGACGGAGACAGTTACACATATGGACAGCATGTTGATCGCAACTATGCAGTCAATGATATAACTATTCCTAACGCTATTATTCTTACTATTACAATAATATAGTCTGAGGTAAATTTAGAAAATGTTACTTGAAGCAAGTTAAGTTGATTCAATTATAAAACGATAAATATATATAGTCAAAATCACATTGTTCATGCTAATTAATGGTTTAGTACAATTTTGTCTGACCCTACGCAAGAAAAAACATGTATTGTATGTAATGTTTCCCATGATAGCAGCAGTTCTAGAAAACTTAGTCATAAAGGGCTTTCAACGCTGTTTGACGCTTCAAAGCTTCGTAGAGATGGTATTGATTTGAAACTATCTCAGTCGAACGAACATTATGTGCACGATAAATGCTACAAAAATTACACGTTGCCTAGAAATATTGCAAAAGTGCAACAGCAAAACAGAAACGATGAAGGAGTGCAACCATCTACCCCTACACTGCGCTCCAAATCTAATCATTATGATTACCATACTCATTGTTTGATATTTACTGAAGAGCTCGACTTTGATGCTGTCCGCTGTCACCCTGAACGGCATTCTCACATAAGCAATATTGAATATGTTAGTACGGGTAAACTCAGTGTAGTCCAGGGAACCTTGTTAAACGTGTGTGGCAAAAGGCACGATTCGTTAGCGAATGATGTTAAAGCAAGAATACTTTTTGCAGGTGACCTATGTGCTGTTAAAGCCAAATATCATCGTCAATGTATGCAAGAATTTATCTCTTGTAGAAACATCAGTTCGTGTGGTGCTTCTGGAAGTAATGCCCGGAACTTTGATGAAATGAATGATGTGGGCTTTAACCATCTATGCAATTGGCTAACAGCACAAGAACAGCAACAACGCCAGTTCACTTTACATGACCTTCGTACGCAATTGACCACCTACTTGCCAAATGGTGTACCCGCATATAGCATAAAGCACGTCCAGCGTCGTCTGCTTGGCCGATTTGGGACAGATGTGACAATATCCCAGGTTGAAGGCAAGACAAGCATGGTCACATTGACTGATAGAGCATCTATCATACATGAATCATATGCAGCATCAACCAGTGACGAGAGTGATGAAACTATGCGACTTGTTAGACTGGTGGGATCTATGATTAATCAAACAATTAAAGATATTGATCAACCATCAGATGTGTATCCAGAACCGTCCAGTTTAGACCTTGAAAAGCTTGAAATCGAGGTGCCAGATGCATTGAAACATCTTATTTCATGTATCTATTCTGAACGTCGTAGTGAATCTGCCAAGTTGAAAAATAAACTTAAGATGGTATCTGTATGTCATGTTATCATGCAAGCTGTTGGAAAGCAATCATTTGTATCACCACTGCTTCTGTCCATTGGTTTGTTCATCCACCAGTCTACCAGCTCCCGTGTTATCATAGATATGCTCTCATCCCTGGGACTCAGTGCTTCCTATGACCAGGTAATTGCATTTCAGAGATCTGCAGTTGGAAGCACATCCGTTGAAGACCTGTGTCCTGGGCTCGTGGAGAAGAAGGATGGAGGGGGTTTCTGTCAATGAGTAACTGACAATTTTGATTACAACGAGGACACGATTTCTGGTCATGATACAACGCATGTGATGAGGATCATTTTGTGTCAAACAATGGCATCAACCGAAAGCAGGATTAACCCAGTTGGGGCAATATGTCGTAAAACTATAACTGCTGATGAGATCAAAGAAGCTGGTGATTTTGGGAGCTTCATGCTACCCTACACATCTTCTAATAAATCCCTAATGGCAGATGTAAGGATAAAGACCATTAACCCCATCAGCTTACCTATTGCTATGCATGGTCAATTAGACACATTGTGGTTGTACTCTAGCCTTCTCACAAGTCAGCCACCAAACTGGCAGGGGTTCATGCCTGAAATAACGACATGCAACAATTTCCACTGCACGGCAGTAGTTTATAACCCCATGGTACCTTTGAATCCAGGATCAAATGAAGCTGTATATAGTACCATGATGTATGTGCAGTCCCAATCCCTAAAGGCAAGCCTGTGTTGCGCAACCATAACATTTGACCAGCCATTGTACTTAAAAAGCTACAAAATTAAGCAAGACACTCATCCACAGTTTAGGAACATGTATATAAGGCTGGGTGGCTTCCACCAACTAATGTCCTTTCTTGGAGCGGGCTGTAAGATCATGGAGGGGAGTGGGATCGATGATTTGTTGGCAACCGTGTATGCTAGGAATTCCCTACCTAGGATAATGGAGGGAAAAGCATACACAAAGACATTAAGAGCATGCCTCCTTACAGATGCCGCATTGCATCTTTTGCTAATTCAACCCGATGTTGATATAATTTCTCTACAAGGCAGTGCTGCAGACAACACACCCAGCAGTACATATGGTGAATCTGAATTTGCAGCGTTGGAAGATGAAGAAAGTGATGTTGATCCTGATAGCGATGACACTTCGGATGAGCAAACAACCGAAACAGAAACATGCTGTGAAAGTCAAACACATATGTCAACGGAAGATATGTGGTTAGAGCTGCGCAATTTATACGATGCTATTATGTCACATGATATTTCAGCAGACGATGTTTGTGACAATGACCATTTGCAAGACCTATGTAAGCAAGTTTCTAATTTGGAGGAGATTGTAGAGAAATCAAGAACTGGTAAATTGTGGTCGTTGTTCATGGAATTTGTCGCCATTGTATGATGGTTCATCAGGGCTGAGCGTACTGGTAATTGGCTCCTTCATTTAAAGGTGACACAACTAATGTTGCCATTCTTTGCTGCTGCAGGGCACAACAATTACACAAAGTGTTGTCACCTTTACCTCCAAGATTCTGATGATCTATGTACTTGTCTGGATGGTCCCATGCACGAAGGACACTTTGCTGTACACAGGAATGCCAAACTGTATTGGAGTGGTACCTGGTCTGGTATGACAATTGAACAGAGTCTAATGAGAGCTGGGAAGACACAGGGTGGATTGATCAATATAACGCACAAGGAATCCGCTAGAACAAAATGGCTTCTCACTGCACACATCATAGCACAGTACACACACGCTCTGCGGTCATTGACTGACACGTTAACCGGGACATGGTCGGAACAACACAGAGATGTTCACCCTGCAAATATGAGACGAGATGTAGAAGACATGAAGAAATTCACTCTGTTTCTCAGAGAACACAATCCATTCGAAGACGACCAACTGAGAAATATCGCAACTGGTTTGATTGCAGACCATCGTGTTACTGCCGATGATGCCATTGATATTGGTCGAAGAATTCATGAGAAGTTAAATGAGAAAAGGTTTGGCGACATTACGCTAAAGAAAGCAGATCAAGCTGTAACATTTGCTGTCATGCGAAAGGTAGTTAAAGTAGGAAATGAAGATGTCCATATGTCTTCCCAGGAGCTGTACCATCGCGTAATGTCAACTGCATCTGTTTCAGGACCGCCAGACAAAGCGATCTTTGAATACGAGCTTGCAACGGTATGTCCCGCCCTCTTCCACGATGACGGAACTATGAGGAAATCGCAAAAGTCACAACTGGCGAAGTATATAATTGAAATGAACACATCAATGCTACAGCAAGAGACAACAGAGACAGCTGCAAGAGTATTTGATGGCTGCGCACTTTTGCATCGGATACCATGGCCTAAGGTTGGAACAATGGAGACCGTTTGTAGCTCATTCGTAGCATCAGTAGTACATTATCAGAGGCTTGATGCGCCTGTATGCGTTATATTTGATAACTATCAAACTGAGACCACAAAAGGTCAAGAACAGAAGTGACGACGGCTTAATCAAGTTGGCGCTCCTGATGTAGTTGTCCAAGACAACACACCTGTTCCAGGAAACAAAACTGGATTTCTATCAAACAAACGCAACAAGCAGAATACCATAAATCTGTTGGCAAAACATTTATCAGATGCAGGTGTTGAGGTGGTACATGCAGTAGATGAAGGCGATGCTTATGTGGTGATTGTAAGGAGAGCATTAGAATTGGCAGGAACTGAAAGAACAACGATAGTTGTTGCTGACGATACAGACATATTGATCTTACTCCTCTATCATGCAAGCACCTCTGCAAATATTTTCCTACAAACAAAGCAACATAAGCTATGCATCAAAGTGGCCACAGAGATCTTAGGCAAGGAATTGTGTATGTGCCTGCCATTCGTCCATAGTATGTCCGGATGTGACACGACATCAGCTTTATATGGCATGGGCAAAGTAAAGCATATGAAAATGATCCAATCTTCACCAACCCTCAGACAAGATGTACTTGCATTTGGCGACATCTCCAGATCAAAGGCGGATATAATGGTTATTGGTGAAAAGTACATTAAGTCTTTATATAGTGCTGGATCAAGAAGTCCTGGCTTAGACAATCTCAGATACATGACTGCCATCTCTCCTAAGCATGTACCAGTTGAAAGGATGCCACCCACACGTAGGGCAGCATACTTCCATAGCCTTCGGGTTCATCTCCAAGCAAGCACATGGCTTCACCTAAAAACTGGGTTAAAGAAAGAAGAGTATGGTTATGCAGTAGAACAAGGATCAGTGACGGCGATCATTACGGACAAGTCAGCAGCGCCTCCGGAGCTACTTCTAAATATAAGGTGCCAGTGTAAAAGCAGCACACGTCTGTGTTCCTCATGTAGTTGCTCCAAGAAAGGCATTCCCTGTAGCATACATTGTAAATGTGAAGGTCACTGCCTTAACAGCTCGAAATTTGAAAGTGAAAATGCAGACAAATTTCAGCCATTCTGCCTGTTCGCTGTGTTTCACAACAGTCGCTCAGTTTGCATTAAATTTATAGTTTATCAAGTGATTTTGATGATGACATACTTTAAACTGTACAACACTTACCAAAACACAGGTTTTTAGAGTCAAAATACATATTACCTGGTTATTGGTCATCGCCCTGGTGGCCATTTTGAATTTCCTCTAAAAACATATTTCCCCCATGTGTGAATTTTGGAGAATTTCCCTGGGATGTATTTTGGGCCATACCGAAGTGATTAAAACAAAAATTTGTCTGTTATACAAAATGTCCAGGTCCATGTCAATTTCTACTGTACTATGGGAATGAGCATGAATATATAATATGAATGACCATGATATATAAACATAAATACAAAAAACTGTCAAACTTGAATTACTTTATGATTTTGGATTTCAGACGTGGAGCCATCAACCAAGCACTTTTTCGACCATCTGTGACAATATTGCTTGAAATCCTCTCGCTTGACCATGTCTGTTCCGTAACTTTTGTTTTTCTAAGTATCAAAAGGGAGAAGAGCAGTGTGGCCATTTAACTATGGTTTCAAAACAACTAAAGCGAGTGGATTGGTGGAGTCTGACACATCCCTCATATAGTAATCCGTGAAAGAGGACTCACAGTGTCATTGTGCAACAGCCATGATGTCCTCTAACGGAACACCATTGTAGAGGGCAGTCGAGGCGGCTATTCCTCTAACATCGTGTGCCCTTGCGCATTGCACCTGGTGCCCAGTCGCAATCTCGTGGGTAGTCTGAATGCAATCGACCACCCAACGACAGATAGAATCCATGGATGCGGCGCCATATGGCGTCTTATGGCAGATCCACAGATGTATATCATCTGACCGTAACCATTCCGTCCGTTTTTTGTACTTAGTCAAAGCACGGACTGGACACCAGACACTGGCATCACGACCAAACCTTGTTAGTTTCGGTTTAATGACCGGTTTGACGGGATATTTCAAAGATTGATTCTTTGACATAAACTCTGCTCTTGGCAGTAGTCGCAGACCCTCTCCGGAGACAATAAATCGGTCCCTCTCTGCTGAAAGCGCATGGATCTCACTGCGCCTTCTCGCTGAGGAAGCTGCCAATAGAAAAACCACCTTTAGAGTCAAATGCTTTAGACTAGCCGAACCCAAAGGTTCGAAAGGGTGCTTGGCCAGTACATTAAGCACTAAAGATAGACTCCAGGCTGGAATGACTACCGGTTGTCTCGGTCGGAGATTGCTCATTCCCTTCACCATCACATTCAACTAGCCCACCTCTGGACTATCCCTGTTGGCTAGACATGGGATAACTGATGCCAAAGCTGACTTGTATCCAGCAATTGTGACAGGAGCCAGTCCTGAATAGAACAGCTCACAGAGAAAGTCTGCTATTTGCTGAATAGCGGATTGAAAGGTATTAATACCCTTTCCTTCACACCACTCTGCAAATTTGTTAACTTTGTGGTTATATGACTTGACGGTTGACTTTCTTCTTGAGGCTGCAATGAAACTCGCAACCTGTTCAGAAAAGTCTTCCGACATGGAACGTTGTTTGATAACATCCACGCAGTCAATTGGAACATTTCGGGCCGCTCGTGTAGGAAGTGTCCCTTGGCCTGGGAGATTATGTTCGGAATCTCGGGTAACGGCACTGGATTGTCCACCAGCAGATCCAGGAGATCCGTGAACCACACCCTGCTGGGCCAAAATGGCGCTATTAGCAGGACCAGGCACGGTTCCTCCCTGATCTTGACCAAAACCTACGGTAGAAGAATGGTGGGCGGATACGCGTAAGCGTGCATCCCTCTCCAGCCTATCGCCAGAGCGTCTGTATCGACGGTATTTGGATCTGGAATCAGCGAGACATATGTCATGATTTGAGCATTTTCCTTTGTAGCGAACAAGTCCACGTTTGGTTTGCCCCAATGCTCGAAGATCCTGTGAAGAACTGGAGGGTTGAGAGACCATTCTGTTGGCAGAATCCTCTGTCTGCGAGACAAAGCATCTGCGCTATGACCACTCTGGTGAAAACCCTTGGAGCTGTCGACAGGCCGAATGGGAGGACTACAAACTCCCATACATGATTCTGAAACGCGAATCTCAGAAACCTGTGACAACCCCTGTTCATTGGAATCTGGAAATATGCATCTTTCTGATCGATCGACACACACCACATTCCTTTCCTCAATCCTGCCATTACCGACCTCGGAGTTTCCATTTGAAACGATGTGTATGGATAAACCAATTCAATGGCCTGAGGTTGAGTATGGGTCTCATGGGGACAAGGAACATGTTTGAATAGAAGCCTGGAGTGTTCTGGTTTGCTGGTTTTATTGCTCCCTTCAGAAGCAAACCTGACACTTTGTTTTGAATGGCTTCTAACTTGTCTGGCTCCCTTGGTACGGGTGTCCAGAGAGGTGCTAAAGACAGATTTTGTGGTCACGACGAGCCGCATGAACCTTCCACCCACTATAGACGCATTGACGCGGGTGTCTGGCTCGCGATCCGCTCTCCCCCCCACCCCCTCTCTTGACGAGAGAGAGAACCATTTTGGTCTTGGCTTGACAGGTCTAACTGGCACCACTGTTCCTTTTGCACAGGTGCAGTCCAGGCAGATACTAAGGGAGCTATCATACCCTCAGGTACGATCAGCTCCCATCTTTCCGCCCTTGGAGGATTTACCCTTGCCCTTCCCGCCTCTCGGCCGATCAGAAGCAACAGTGGGCTGGGCAGGAACCACCACAACCTTCTTCACCTTCTTAGCCGCAGGTGGCTGCGAAGACCAAGCAATAGCAGAAGCTGGCTTCACTTTCGCCTTGCTCTTGTACTTCTTCTGTTTCTAGGAAGAAGGTTGTACAGTCAGTGGTTTAGCTACAGCGCCAAGTGCATGCGCTTGTCGCACCAGTTCTAGCTGCAGATTGACCGCCAACCGATTCTGCGCAATGTTGGCCGTGTCCTCTAAGATGGCCCGCACTTGGCCACCAAAGACGCTAGGGGCGTTTCAAGCAAACGCTCCCTGACGGCGGTAGCCAGACGCATATGGTCAAGGACCATCTGCCTCCTGGACTTGGTCACTTGCGCTTGCACCAAAGCGTCCATTGACAGCACCCGGCCGTCATTGACGCAGGATAGCGCCACAGGGCAGCCTGCCCCAGCTTCAGCCCACACCGACTGAAGCAAGCGATAGGAGTGATTAACAGGACTTCTTCGTGGTGTACCCGGGACCTGTCCACAAGTGCCAGAGTGGGGCCACCCGCTCCAGCACTCTGAATTCCAAGCACCCAGCGGTCATCCTCAGTGACCGGTGGCAACACACCATATCTGTCATATTCCCCACAGGGAATACGACACCTTGCCCGCACCTCCCTGGAGGCCGTAGGAGCCGACTCATGGTTAAGAGTTGCTTGCTATAAATAGCATCGAACAGCTCTTTAAACCGTGGATTCAGTCCAATGGACTGGATCTGAGCCATGGGCAAGACGCCCGACCTAATCAACGCAACCAATGGATGGGGTGTGTCCTCCTCGGCCGTGGCCGAAACCACAGATGGGTCCAGCCTGGCTAGCCAAGCCAGAGCATCGGACCAGTCTGTCTCCGAAGAGGACACTCCCGTGAATACATCACCCGTTGACGTATTCACAGTTCTACCAGCAGCGGCCTCCCGGCTATGAGCCACCGCTGGTAAGCCACCACCCCATGGAGTTCACCATTCCATGGAGTAGGCCCGCACGGAAAACCATGCGGACCTGTAGCGGTTATGGAACCGTGGCAATACACGGGCGCCAATGGCGGACCAGGCGAGATAGGCGTGTACCCTGTCTGGTCAGCAACACCCGTCACCGTGTCGGTTGGTGGCAAACCAACCAGCACTGGACGGGTGCCCGGTACCGGTGTGGCATCAACCACGGGAAGAGCGACTGTCCAGGCTTGCGCCAAGTCAGACAGATGGAGGGTGGTTCCGTCCAGGACAGAATCGACCTCCATGCTCTCCACCCATGGCATCTCAGGCCATAACAGTCTCTCCTCCTCGACCTCCTCATCTTCAGACCCCGAAGAGTCGTCACCAGATGAGACACTGGAGCCGTCCTGGCGAATGGCTCCCATGCCCGACGGACCGGCCACCGCTACTGGACCACCCGGAGGTGGCCGCAGAGAGACAGAACCCATCAGGCTGTCCTACAACCTTCGGTATTAGGGACGACAACCGCATGGGCAGGACACTATGCAAGAAGCCTTGCATAGCGGGCCTGAACCACGCCGGAGGTGCCATTTCCAAAACCTCCAGTTGCAGACATGGAATGCCCCCAGGGGCCGAAACGGATGCTCCACGATTTCTTTTCGAACCGTGTGACCCCGCGTCAGACCCAGCCAAGTTCTTCTGGGAAAGGAACTCGACTAACATCTCAACCGGCCACACTGAACATATGTTACACCTATTATCAACATTACATAGTCAACAGCGGTAACAGACATGGTCTTTGTAAACGACCGTGACAAATTTGTGGCTTTTGGGCATGATCGCAGGGTAGGTTTGGCCTAAAAATAAGCACAAAACCTAAAATAAGCAAGCGGAACGGAACAGGAATGGAAGGAGACAAATAATTTTCCAATATATTGACCATAAATTAAGTGAAACCCTCCAGCAACCCATCCCGCAACGTTACAACAAAGATCACACTTACTGATGACATGAACGAAGCAGACAAATACACCCATATACTGATGCTAACGGATGTATAAAATGGAACCAGGAACCATATTGCATAGCATTCGCAGTATATTTAATAATAAATTTCAAATTATACTCTCAAACGAAGGCCAAAACGATACGCAAAGAAAACAACAAAACGATTTTAACAAACTGCTGTAGACCACGGTAAAACCGCAGAACACACATCTTAAATCAAGAATTTTGAAACCACCGATCAATGCAAACAGATCGTGATTACCACGCAAAACTTGACATAATTCCAAGCTTTTCTGGTACAAAAAGTATGCAGCACACAGAACAAGATGCGCGAATACATGAAACATTTTCTTCACCATAAAAATCCGAGAAACAACACGGGTGTGACGTCACCCGCTCGGATAATACAGAGAACGACGTCAGCTGATTTTCGTGTTAAAATGCCGTACAGCCAACACCCCATTTCATATTACTGTCGATCGCCGTTAAGAAGGCAGTCAATCTGGCATATTTCATTGTCACCACACGTCCCAGATTCGGGTTCAGAAATTGGAACATGCGACACAGATGAAATTCTAGACACCTAAGTCTCCATATATGCTAGAGAATAACATGAAAGAATATGACCTGAGATTCCGCCGCTCCTTCCATGATAAATCCAAAATCCTTGAAGCGAGTAAATAGCTAACAAATTGGCACAGAAAACAGTTAAGAAACTCTTAAGAAAACTCTAAGAAAATCTAAAGCTTTCCAAATGCAAAAAGCATGTATGCTCTTGTTGCTATGCAAACAAGAATGAGACTCACTGGCAAACGGGTACCCTGTTGTTGGGAACCGGTACCCCGTTCCAGGAGCCGGTAAAGCTGTCAAAATGTAGATTCCTAGAGCAGCTAGCAAGCTAGCTTGTATTATCAAGAGTAATATACTGGTAAGTATTGATGGAAGGAGAATAGGCTGATTAGCTAAATAACATTTTTGTTAGCCAAATAGTAAATATTTTAGACACATCTTTACTTCAATGTCACTTATGAACATGTTTGCAGTCAGTCATCATCTTTAAATATAGTATGCCGGCTTGCTCAGTCCAATTCAAAAGTTCTTTCTTTGAAGTAGATATCTGGTTTGTTCTTGGATTATTTGACTCTTGTTTCTTAATTAAGTCTCCTCAAACCCGTCAATATTTCAGTGACATTAGATTTAAGACTTTAGCTCTGTTTTGTGGAAATGCTGCGGTGTGCCACTACAGCCCAGATACAAAAGGATCTTAATATATAAGAGATATATTGAATATTTTGAAACTAATACATGACTAAAAGCTGTTGCGCAACAGCTTTCAGTCATATTAGTTTCAAAACATTCAACAATGTAACAGGAATATTTGTTTTGCAATTGCAACGCTTGAAACAGTCAGGAATACTCAGGATTCAACCAATAAAGAAAATTTAATTAAGTACTTTTAAACATTAGCCAATAATTTAGCCAATTCGGCTTTTCATTATTCAGATTTCAGTTTTACTAGCAATTGGCTAATTGGCTAGTGGGTAGACCTGTCCCCTACTTTGAGAAATTGGGCTGCTACAACCACGTTAACATATTACATCAATATCCATACTCACTGCTTTTAACTTGTTGGAAATGAAGACTGCGTAACAGCTGTCAATGTAGCTTGTGCAATGTTTGCTTATATATTCACACAACTTCCAAATATTCTCCTCACTGAAAGGAAATTAGCCGAAACCATTTACATCTGTCATTAGAATATGCACATTTCGTCCTCATTCAAATCTACCATAGGGGCAGTGATTTTCTACAACAACAGAAAATAGGTAGAATTCACGGAATTGGTAATTTGAAACGAAATGAAGGAAATTTCTATTTCCGTTTCTCCGAGATCTAACAATACTTACCATTACATTACTTATTGATAATATAGCTACCCTGAAGCTGTGCTCTAGGAATCTAGAATTAGCACTCTCTACCGGCTCCTGGAACCGGGTTGTTGGGAACTGGGTACCAGCCTGCCCGGGACGCCCATATTGTTTGCATAGCTACCAAACAAGAGAACAACTCATGGCTTGCCTCGGTGGGGCTGGGAGGCAGGGTCCGTAATGTAATGGTAAGTATTGTTAGATCTTGGAAAGGGAAATTGAAATTTCCTTCATTCTCCTTCGATCATTACTTACCACTACATTACTTATTGATAACACCAGATTTAGTCAGGAACCTGGTGGGAAGGGGCAAGCCATACAAAGCCTCTTTTGCCCCTAGAGAAAGAACTTAAGTCTTAAACTTCAACTTGTCATACAGAGACCTAGAAGGACCAACAAATTTGGGACCGAATCACATTTACATCACCACGCCCCCCCCCCCCCCTCTTTCTCCTAAAAAAGGGAGAACTCATGAACATGAGTCTCGCCTGAAACACAAATGTGCAAAGAGTGTTAACAGCTCTTGACACATATAAGCCTGGGAATGAACATGAATATATAATATGAATGATCATGATATATAAACATAAACCAAAAAACTGTCAAACTTGAATTACCTCATGAATTATGGGTTCCAGATGTGGTGCCACCAACCAACACACTTTCGACCAAACATGTCACATATGGTTGAATTCCTCTCGCTTGACCATGTCTGTTCTTACTACTTTTGCTTTACAAAGTTACCAAAAGGAGATGAGCAGTGTGGCCACTAGACTATCGTTTCAAAACAGCTAAAGCGAGTGGATTGGTGGAGTCTGACATATCCCTCAAATAGTAATACGTGAAAGAGGACTCACAGTGCCATTGTGCAACGACCATGATGCCCTCTAACGGGACACCATTGAATAGGGCGGTCAAGTCGGCTATTCCTCTAACATCGTGAGCCCTAGCACATTGCACCTGGTGCCCAGTCGCCATCTGGTGGGTAGTCTGAATGCATTCTACTACCCAACGAGAGATAGTATCCATGAATGCGGCGCCATATGGCTTCTTATGGCAGATCTACAGAAGTATATCATTTGACCATAGAGCGTCTGTCTGTTTTTTGTACCTGGGCAAAGCAGGGACTGGCCACCAGGCACTGGCATCACGATCATACCTAGTTAGTTTTGGTATAATGATCGGTTTGCCGGGATATTCCAAAGATTGATTCTTTGACATAAATTCTGCTCTTGGCAGCAGTCGCAGACGCTCTCCAGAGACAATAAATTGGTCCCTCTCTACTGAAAGTGCATGGATCTCACTGCGTCTTCTAGCTCAGGAAGCTGCCAATAGAAAAACCGCCTTTAGAGTCAAATGCTTTAGACTAGCCGAACGCAACATTTCGAAAGGGTGCTTGGCCAGTACATTAAGCACTAAAGATAGACTCCAGGCTGGAATGACTACCGGTTGTCTCGGTCAGAGATTGCTCATTCCCTTCACCATCACATTTAACTGGGCCACCTCTGGACTATCCCTGTTGGCTAGACAAGGGATAACTAATGCCAAAGCTGACTTGTATCCAGCAATTGTGACAGAAGCTAATCCTGAAAAGAACAGCTCACAGAGAAAGTCTGCTATTTGCTGAACAGTGGATTGAAAGGTATTAATACCCTTTCCTTCACACCAGTCTGCAAATCTGTTAACCTTGTTGTTATATGACTTGAAGGTTGACCTCCTTCTCGCAGCTGCGATGAATTTCGCAGCTTGTCGAGAAAAACCTCCCGATGTGGAAAGTTGTTTGGTAACATTCACGCAGTCAATTTGAACATTTCGGGACGCTCGTGTAGGAAGCGTCCCTTGGCCTGGAAGATTATGTTCGGAATCTCGGGTAACCGCACTGGATTGTCCACCAGCAGATCTAGAAGATCCGTAAACCACGACCTGCTGGGCCAAAATGGCGCTATTAGCAGGACCAGGCACGGTTCCTCTCTGATCTTCACCAATATCTTTGGCAGAAGAATGGTGGGTGGGTACGTGTAAGCGTGCATCCCTTTCCAGCTTATCGCCAGAGCGTCTGTATCGATGGCATTTGGATATGGAATCGGCGAGACATAAGTCATGACTTGAACATTTTCCTTTGTGGCAAACAAGTCCACGTTGGGTTTGCCCCAATGCTCGAAGATCCTGTGAAGAACTGGCGGGTTGAGAGACCATTCTGTTGGCAGAATCCTCTGTCTGCGAGACAAAGCATCTGCCAGAATGTTCAATCGCCCAGGAATGTGAGCTGCTCTCAAAACAACCGAGTAATTCCTGCATCATTGAATCAAGTGCCACACTTTCATACATAGTGTAGGTGAGTTGGTCCCGCCTTGGCGATTTATGTATGATACTACTGTCGAGTTGTCCGACCGTATCAATATCGCCTTGCCCCTGACTTTTGGAAGAATCTTTTCCAACGCCCGTTCCACTGCCATCATTTCCAACAGATTTATATGCAGCTGGCTCTCCTGGAGAGTCCATGTGCCTGAGACCTGGTGTTCTCCCAGGCAGGCCCCCCACCCACCCCTCCAGCGATGCATCCATGTACACGGACAGCTGAGGGTGGGGTAGGTGCAGCGAAACTCCTACTAGGAGATTCTGACGCTTTTTCCACCATACAAGATGCAACATTACCGGTTCCAAAACTGACACTTTGACAGGGGCTCTGTACTCTGTTTCCACAGAGACATCAGATACAACTGGATAGGTCTTCGCATCAGAGCAGCGTACGGGATTACCTGCTCCATGGAGACCATCATGCCCAGCATCTGAAGAAACCGCCTCGCCTGAATGTGGTTTCCCAATCGAAAACTCTTGAGGATGGCTAACAGACACCACTCTGGGCTCTGACGAGTAACCCTGCCCTCCTCGAGATCGAATCGCATCCCCAAATAAACGAAATGTTGAGTGGGTGTCAATTCGGATTTCACCTTGTTGACTATCCATCCTAGGTGTGAAAGTAACTTCAGAGTCAGAGCAGTATCCACCTCTAACTGGGCTGGTGTGTCTGCCTTGATAAGCCAATCGTCTATGTAGGTGTTAAGCGCCACGTTCTCTCTTCTGAGAACTGCTGTCACCGCAAGGACCACTCTGGTCAAAGCCCATGGAACTGTCGACAGGCCGAATGGGAGGACTACAAACTCCCATACCTGATTCTGAAACGCGAGTCTCAGAAACCTGTGACAACTCCTGTTCATTGGAATGTGGAAATATGCATCTTTCAGATCGATCGATACACACCACATTCCCTTCCTCAATCCTGCCATTACCGACCTCAGAGTTTTTATCTGAAACCGAGACGTATGGATAAACCAATTCAATGGCCTGAGATTGAGAACGGGTCTCCACTGCCCTGTGCTCTTGGGAACAAGGAAATGTTTGAATAGAAGCCTGGAATGTTCTGGTTTGCTGGTTTTATTGCTCCCTTCAGAAGCAAACCTGGCATTTTCTTTTGAATGGCTTCTAACTTGTCTGGCTCCCTTGGTACGGGAGTCCAGACTGGTGCAAAAGACAGGTTTTGTGGCGGAAAATCTGACCACTCAGGCATGTATCCCTGGGATAACCATCCTAGAACCAGACTGTCTGACGTCACACCTCGCCAAGCCTTGACGAAACGCATGAGCCTTCCACCCTCTATAGACGTATTGACGCCTAATGCAGGTGTCTGGCTTGCGATCCGCACCCCACCCCCCCCCCTCTCTCTGGACGAGAGAGCCCTCGCACCCTCAGGTACGATCCACTCCCTTCTTACTGCCTTTTGAGGACTTACCCTTCCCCTTGCCCTTCCTGCCTCTCGGGCGGGCGGTGGCAACATTGGGGTGGGTAGGCGCCTCCACAGCCTTCTTGGCCTTCTTCGCCGGAGGCGGCTGAGAAGATCCAGTAGAAACAGAAGCAGCACTAGGCTTGGCTTTCGCCTTGCTTTTATGCTTCTTCTGCTTCTTAGAAGGTTGTCCGGTTAGCGGCTTGGCCTGTCGTACTAGTTCCAGCTGCACATTCACCGCTAACCGATTGTACACGATGCTGGCAGTGTCTTCTAAGATGGCCCGCGCTTGGCCACCAAAGATGCTAGGGCAAGTAAGGGGCGTCCCAAGAAGACGCTCCCTAACAGCTGTAGCTGGACGCATATGGTCAAGGACCATTTGCCTCCTAGACTTTGTCACTCGCGCCTGCACCCTTGCAGACAGCACCAGGCCGTCATTCACGCATGACAGCGCCACAGGTCCCCGCTTCAGCCCACACCGACTGAAGACTGCGATAAGAATGGTTGACAGCACTCATTGCTGTGCCCTCACACCCTCATCGCATAGGGACAGGACTTCGTCATGGTGCACCTGGGACTTGTCCACCAGCGCCATAGCCGGGCCACCCACTCCAGCACTCCCAGCACCCAGCGATCATCCTCGGTGACCGCTGGTACACCACCATATCTGTCGTATTCCGCATGGGGAATACGACACCTCACCCGCACCTCCCTGGAAGCCACAGGGAGCTGGCCCTTGGTCAGAAGCTGTTTGCTATAAATAACATCCAACAACTCCATAAACATTGGATCCAGTCCAATAGACTGGATCCGGGCTGCGGGCAAAATCCCCGTCCTAATCGATGCCACCGATGGACGGGGTGCATCCTCATCGGCCGTGATCGAAACCACAGATGGGTCCACCCTGGCTAGCCAAGCCAGAGCCTCCGACCAGTCTGTCTCCGAAGAGGACACTCCCGTGAACATGTCACCCATTGACGTGCTTACGGGCCTACCAGCAACGGCCTCCTGGCTAGGAGCCATTGCCGATACGCCAGGAACTCCGGTACCGTACGGTTCCACCGCCACCCCATGGAAAACACCAGTCCATGGAGTAGGCCCACACGGAAAACCGTGCAGACCCGTAATGGTTGAGGAACCGTGGCCAAGCACGGGCGCCAACGGCACCCCATGAGTGACCGCTGGACCAGGCGAGATAGGTGTATACCACGTCTGGCCAGCCACACCGGTCACCGTGTCAGTTGGCGGCAAACCAACCATCACGGAACCGGTGCCTGGTGTGGCCTCAACCACAGGCGGAGCCGCTGTCCTGGCTTGCGCCAAGCCAGACTGATAGAGGACGGTTCCGTCCAGGATGGAATCGACCCCCATGCTCTCCACCCGTGGCATTTCAGGCCACAGCAATCTCTCCTCCGCGGCCTCCTCCTCTTCAGACCCCGAAGAGTCGTCACCAGACGAGGAAGCACTGGAGCCGTCCTGGCGGACGGCTCCCATGCCTGTCGGACCGGCCACTGCTACTGGACCACCCGGAGGTGGCCGCAGAGACGGAAACCATCAGGCCGGAACCCGGCGGGACTGCCAGGTAGCCGTACGAGATTGCTCCCTCGGTGGCCAGTCCAGAACCCTTTCCAAGGACCCTCCAAGGACAGGGTCCGTACCAAGCACGGGAAGAGACTGCCCTGCAACTTTTGGTAGCAGGGACGACACCAGGTGCAATCTCCACAACATCTGGTTGCAGACGTGGAGCGCCCCCAGGGGCCGAAACGGACGCTCCACGATTTACTTTCAGACCATCTGACCCCGCGTCAGACCCTGCCAAGTCCTTCTGGGCAAGGAACTTGACCATCATATCGGACGACCACACTGAACAAATATTACACCTACTATCAAGATTACAATTTGTACATCTAAAGCAGACATGGTCCTTGAACAAGACCCTCACGAACATATGGCACTCGTCACATGATGGCGGGGCTGGCTTGGCCTATAAATAAGCACAAACCTACAATAAACAGGCTGAACGAAACAGGAATGGAAGGCAGACAAATAATTTTCAAATAAATTTGACCATAAATTAATGTTACCCTCCAGCACCCCACCCCGCAACACTACAGCAAAGATTGCATTGATTATGACGACAAGAACGAAGCGGGCAATATACACCCATATACTGATCCTGAAGGATGTATAAACGGAACCAGGAATCATATCGCATAGCATTTGGGGTATATTTACTAATCAATATAAATTATACTCCTAACGGAGGCCAAAACGATATGTGAAGAAACAACAAAATGTAAACAAACTGCTGTAGCACACGGTAAAACCGCAGACCACACATTTAAATCAAGAATTTTGAAACCACCGATCATTGCAAACAGATCGTGATAACACGCAAAACTTGAAAATTCCAAAGTTTTTTTTGGTACCAATTACAGTACGCAGCACCCAGAATCAGATGTGCAAATTAATGAAACATTTTCTTTACATAAAAATCCGAGATAACTCGGGTGTGACATCACCCGCTCGGATCATACAGAGAACGACGTCAGCCGATATTCGTGTTAAACACTGCATAGCCAACACCTTATTTCATATCTGCCGATCGCCTGTTGGGGTTAAAGGAAGGCGACCAATCTGATATATTTCGTTGTTAACACACGTCCCCGATTCGGGGTCAGAAATTGGAACAAGCGACACACACAAAATTTTGAAGACCTAAGTCTTTTAACTATAGAATAACATGGAATTATACAACCTGGATATCATCGGCTCCTTCCATGGTAATCCAATATAATCCTTAGAGAGCGCACAAAGCTATCACAATTACACAGGAAAAGACTTAAGACTCCAACTGCACAAAAAAGCATGTAGCTCTTGTTGCTATGCAAACAAGAATGAGCTTCATGGCAAACGGGTACTCGGCAGTTGGGAGCCGAGTACCCGGTTCCAGGAGTCAGTAAAGCTTACTAAGTCTATAGTCCTAGGGCCAGCTATCCAGGATAGCTTGTATCAGAAGTAATAGAATTGTGGGTATTGATCGAAGGAGAGTCGTTGTTGTCACTTCTCAATGCTGTATGTATTTAGCAGTGATAGCAGGAAATTTAAGGCCCGGTACCACGGCATTCGCACCCGGGTGGAATGTACATTCATGTATTTATGGACAGACATGCATTAATTCCCATTTTTTTGTAGCTTATGTCTGGATAAATGCGATCTAAAAATTCTAGCGGAGTTCCCGAGTCCATTAAATTAGGTCTGTAAAACGCAGATGATTCTCCCGAGTATTAATCAGCTTCCGCTATAGGCCGAGTTTATGCTGCTACTCTCGTAGCTTATCGAAGCTACCTTCCTATGTATGTGGATTGTGAGTATCTACCCGGGTACTAATCAAAATCTGGATTACATTTGATGAAATAAACGATGTTTAATAAAGTATAAGCACTATTTAGGCGGTCCCAATTAATAATTTGATTATTAATAATGATTATGGATATATATGCACTATACATTAAGACGGTATGAAATATTTAGTGTGGAAATGTTTGAATTGTTGTGCTAATTTTTTTTTTTTTTCGTTCTGTACTTTTGGGAATTTGGAGCTTATTTTTTTGTCTTCACAGTTCTCAAAAACAAGGGGGGCACGGTATAATTGGGATGGGCGGTTAAAATAGGGAAAATACAGTACATGGGCCTACGTATTTAGGTCATTTCGACCCTATGCAAATTCATCCTGTTTATTTAAGCAATAAATGGTGTCTGCATTAGCTTATAGGCAACGCCAATTTTCATATTAGCGAACGCAGTGAGCAATAGCTTCGCGCAAAGCCATCGCGAACGAAGTGAGCGTATATAGATAACATGTACGTACGTATGAGGAAAAAATCAACAGAACATGAGACAGGGAACCCGGCTAAAATACATATACCATGCGACGGAGAAAGTTTTGTTTCCGGTCGCGAGCTTTTTTGGTTCCGGTTTCGGCTTATGATATAGCTTTTGTGGTTTGTTCATGGGCCCCCCCGTTGCATTATGGGATATGGTTCTTCATTATGCATATGTTCCCCTAGTTATTTTAGGGCAACCTACTGCGCACTATCAATGTCCAAAATTTGTGTGATATTGTTATCACGAAATAGTGTACATTTACTTCAGAATGTAAAACGGTTAAATCATCTGATGCAGACCAGATACAAACTTTATTTATTCCTATTTATGCGTCTGTAAATGCAATATGTTTGGTTGACTGCCTCGTATTATTTTTACCACTCATGGCCGTGGAAAGTAGTTGTTGTCACTGCCTAATGTGTTATGTATTTAGCGCCGATGGCAGGAAATTTAAGGACGGGTACCACGTGATTCGCCCCAGGATGGAATGTACATTCATGTATTTACTCGCAGACATGCATTAATTCCCGTTTTTTGTAGCTTATGTCTGGATAAACACGATCTAAAATTTCTAGTGGACGAAATTTCATTATAACGTCATAGTTATTATAATGGCTTGTTTGTATTTCCCCGCGATACGTCAGTACAACTTTTATAACGTTATTGGAATGGTGCAACTATTTAATGGTGTAGGCCCCGCTAAAAGATGCAATAATGCCAAAGGGCAGACACATTCTGTGACATTGTTGTGAATATCGTGGACTGGATCGCCAAAACAAAATCTGTCAAACTCGCCCCTGGTCGATCTCGACCTATGGGGGCGAGATCGACGTCAATCATGCATTTTTCCTATAGCAACTTATCAAACACATACACCGGTACCATAGGACACTAGTACACAGCTTATTGACAGTCATCAGTTTTCGTAAAATAAATGACACCTGTTTTCGTGTTACAAAGAATTGATCATTATATAAATGGTCAATAACGTATCCTCATGCTTAATTAATTATCTTTAAATAAGTACCAGTAGCATAGCGTATAGATACATTCATTAAGAGGTGGCAATCCAAAAGTATTTAAATCTGAATTGATGGGCGCGGCCATCTTTTTTATGCTAATTGCCAGATTGGTATTTTTTAATACGGTTTTATCTTCATCATCCCCATCATCATCATCTGTTGCGACGTAGGAGGCCATGTTTGGCCCATTGCCGATCTCATTTATTTAATTTTTTTCATTACTGTGGTTGGTTGCGCAATGCGCGGATAATGGGCATTATAGACCTGTAAGCCTGACTTCAGTCGTAAAGTCATGGAGCGGTTCGTTAGAGATAAGTTCATTAATCATATGTCAAACTCTATTTCCGACTGTCAGCATGGCTTCCTGGGTGGAAGATCCTGTATCACACAATTGTTAGAAACCTTAGATTATTGTACTGACATCGTAGATCAAGGAGGGGCAGTCGACGTAATATACCTTGACTTTGCCAAAGCGTTTGATACCGTCCCACACCAGAGAGTGCTTAGCAAATTAAAGAGCTACGACGTCAGTGGAGATGCCTTGGGCTGGATTCAAGACTTTTTGAGTAACAGAAGGCAGAAGGTTGTCATTAACGGCTCTAGGTCAAATTGGGCTCCAGTCCTCAGTGGAATCCACAAGGCAGTGCGCTGGGACCGGCATTATTCGTCTGCTACATTAATGGCATGCCCGAAGTAGTAAGCAGTATTATACAGTTCTTTGCAGATGATACTAAGCTCTACTCAAAGATAGCTTCAGAAGTGGACCATCAGCAGCTACAGACAGATCTCAACAATCTAAAAGACTCGTCAAATACCTGGCAATTACGCTTTAACGCATCCAAGTGCAAAACCATGCACTTGGGTAGATGCAATAAGAAACAGTCTTACAGCATGAATGAAAATGGTCAAAGCATAACACTTGGCAAAACAATCTGTGAAAAAGATCTGGGCATTTTTGTTGACAATGGACTGAAGTTTAACAGCCATGCAGAGACAACAGTAAACAAAGCCAACAAAATCGTTGGGATGATTAGAAGATCGTTCAACTTCCTAGATCCAGTCACATTTGTACTGCTCTTCAAAGGCCTTGTACGACCCCATCTAGAATACGGAAACGTGGTATGGTCTCCACTGTACAAAAAAGACATGCTGTTACTTGAAAACGTCCAGCGTCGAGCGACAAAGATGATCTCAGGGCTAAGTGATTTGCCATATGAAGATAGACTCAGAAAACTCAAACTACCAAGTCTAGTATATAGGCGGCTTCGCGGAGACCTTACCGAGGCTTTCAAATACACGCACAATATGTATGACATCAATCGGGAGCATCTACTGCCATCAGATGTAGGTGATCGCACAAGAGGTAACAGTTACAAGCTCACTAAACAACGCTTCGGCAGTGATACCAGAAAGAGGTTGTTTAGCATACGAGTGAACAAGCATTGGAATAGCCTACCTGATCACATAGTGACAGCTCCAACACTCAACGCCTTTAAAGGTGTGTGCGTGCGTGCGTGCATGCGTGCGTGCGTGCGTGCGAGCGTGCGTGCGTGCGTGCGTGCGTGCGTGCGTGCGTGCGTGCGTGCGTGCGTGCGTGCGTGCGTGTGTGATTGCTGTGGTATAGGTACAATGTACAAATATACTTCAAGACAGACCCACCTTATCAGTGCACATGTAGCCTCATATGGATGGTAGGACATGTCCACCTGTCTTGGATTAATATGTGTGGACATATATACAATATGTATTATTAATACGTTTCGTGATTGGTAGGACCAATCCTCCTTGTCAATTTACTTGGGGGTGTGGGGGGGGGGGGGGGGCTATGACAGTTACGATCACAGTTTTGTGAATTCTTCCAGATTAATATGTGTGGAGATATATACAATATGTTGGCTGGTACCTACTTTCACAAACTAGAGGCATACAGAGTTGCTGGCCCCATATTGACCCGGATACAAGGATTTATCCAAGATCGACAAATGATGGTTCACATCCAAGGAAACTACTCAGACTGGACAAGTGTTGACAGTGGAGTTCCACAGGGCTCCGTCCTGGGTCCACTGTTATTCCTGGTATATGTAAACGGCATTCCAGACGATATTCAAAGCAACATCAAAATGTTTGCAGATGACACAAAACTCTGGACCCACATTAAAGACGACTCAGATAGTAAAAAATTATAAAACTACCTAAACTATCTGAATGGATGGTCGGACCAGTGACTTTTAAAATTCAATGCCAGTAAATGCAAGAAAATGCATCTAGGTCATAATAATCAATTGCATAACCATACCATGAAAGACAAAAGTGAAACACATACACTGCAGATTATAACGCATGAACAAGATTTAGGAATCTGGATAAAAAATAACCTTAAGCCACCTATGCAGACTTTAAAAGCAGCAAATAAAGTCATGTATATCATGAGACAAATCAGACGAGCTTTCAACCACCTCGATCGAGAAACAATTCTTATTTTACACAAAACATATGTCCGCCCACATCTAGAATGTTGTGTACAAGCCTGGTCACCACACCTTGTCAAAGACATCAACCACTTAGAACAAGTACAGCACCGATGCACCAAATTAGTAGTAGGATTACGAAACAAAACGTATGAAGAACGGCTCAAAATACTTGGTCTACCAACTCTAAAACAATGTCGAGTCAGGGGCGACCTAATAGAAACATACAAAATTATTACACAAAAAGAAAACATTGATCCAGAACAATTTTTTTCATTGGTAGAACGATCTGGACAGCGAGGTCATAGCCTAAGGTTCTTCAAACCTCGATGTCGAACACAAATCAGGCAAAAAACTTTCAGTCACAGAATTGTGAACGAATGGAATAACCTACCAGAAAATGTGATCAAATCAAAAACCGTAAATGCCTTTAAAACTGCTCTAGATACCTTTTGGAAGCAAACCCAGCAGTAGGATAGGGTATCATATTTCAAAATGGACATAAAATAGGCAAAATGCTGAACTTCGTCCATCTCTGTAACTCTAACTCTAACTCTAACCTGGTACTACAACAAAGGACTTAATACAGCAAAAACTCACCTAGTGACCTGTTGGGGCTGGTAAGGCTGACTCGCATAATTAGCTTACTTAAATGGTAGGACATACCCACCTTAGCAGTACGTTTACATTATTACAATAGTTGTTTATGAGCTTGTGGGGCTGGTAGGACAAGCCCACCTGACAAGGCTTGTTGCGGATGAGAGTATTATATTATAGGTTGGTTGTGGACTAGTAATAGAATGTGGACCAGGAACAGCATAGCAGTTTTAGCTGGTGGGATGGACCTACCTCATTAATACATTTCGCAATTTACTTCGGGGGACTGAGACAGTTACGATTTTCTGTTCGGTGTATTCTTTCATGATTGGTAGGATTGACCCACCTTGTCGATATACTTGGGAAGTTAGCCACTTATGTTTAAAAGTGTGCTTGGAATAACCTTCCCTTGAAGGTATTAAATAGTACCAAGTTTCTCTGAATCGCATTCTGGTTGGTACTGGCTTCTGAGAACTTGAGGGAGGTCGACTGGATAGAGATATTGGGACCAGTGTTTATCTAGTCGGTGCTTGAAGCAGTTAAGGGAGGGTGCCACCACCACATCCTCAGCAAGAGAGTTCCAGTTGTTGATAACTCTGTTGCTGAAGGTGTGCATGCAGTGATTTATTTGAGTGGTGCTTCCTAAGGTTGTAGCTGTGTCCTGTAGTTCAGATCGACCGGGCGGGTACGGGCCGTACTAGCCAAGCTGGGTACACGCCGCCCGTCCTGGACTCATTCCCTGAACACATCCCCCTGAGTAGAGCCATAAGCGTATATGAGCCTATGAGAGAGAATGCGTTATAAAAATGACTAAGTTCGTTAAAGCGCATAGTGCGCATGCGCATGCTTAGATGCTATTTTTGACAGAGCACATAGTTTATGACCAAGATGGGATGACGCTTTTAGTGTACAGAGATGGTACCATGTAATCCTTTTTAATTACCTGTTCCCGCCGAATCTGGCATTAATCAAGACCAGAATTCGACTGGCTTTCCAAATCTGTAAACCATTTCAAAATCGGTTAAGAAATGGCTGAGTTATCCACGAAAAAACCCTTTTGATTATCTTCAAAATATTGCTGTCATGTCATAACCACATGGACGCAGAACTTCTAGAATGTTCTAGAACATTTGACTACGTCATTATTAGCTACGCACTGATTGGCTGTTGCTCGACCGATGATTGGTTGGAGCCTGCCCCTGTGACGTCACGAGTAGTATAAAAGGAGATGAGATCCAGAGTTCGAGAGCATCCTCAGCCAGGGGCCAAATAGGTTGGACCTATTCCAGCTACGATCAGCACGACATTACGCAGATCACTTCGCTTTCTGTCGGTTCCTCTCCCGTAGCCAGCAGTACTCCATCCCACAGCACTAAAAGCAGTTTTGTAACTCCCGTCTTTGCGGGAGCATTTTGGAACTTTCTAGTTATTGTTCACGAATATACCAAGATCTACTTCGGAACACGAACTTGCGGTGAGGCCTTTACGGCCTGAAAATGTGATTCTACAGATGTAGAGGCAGCGATGTTCTTTGGTGGATGACTCGCCGGATCTGCCGGCCATGCCCAGAAGTGGATATTTAATCATCCTCGCACTGATGTCGTGCAGGTTCTTCTAAACTTTCGACCACAGCAAGTAAACTTTGCCCGGTACGTCGTCAGAGCTGGCTGACGTACCCCACACCGTTAAGCTTAGTTTTGTATCTTCAGCTGCATCTTACAACCCCCGCTTATGATCAGGTCGTTATCAACTTCCATCTGAACCATCGGTGTATGGGAACTTTCTTCACAGCAGCAATGTTATTGTATCTCTTGCTGACTACTCGTTAGACATTCTATATTGTGATTACAGTCATGAGTTCGATCCGCTCCTGTCATGAGCTGCTTGCGGGAATCCTGTTTGCGGGAACCAGCCTGCGGGAACTTTCCAGCTTCCTGAGAATGCATCAACTCACGTCAACGTAAGAGTGACATATCAATTTCAGTAACACGATAGCCAGATTCAAGAATGGCTACTGATTATTCAAGTAACTATACTTAACGTTTTAATTATTCCGTTAAATGTATTTTTCCTAATTACATCATACCCGTATAAATGGTCCCGATGAATAAAAGGTACCGTAACGGTCTTAGGACCGCTAGTTATAATTTCTGTATATGTTAATAGTTATTCTCATTTTCTGTAAGGTGTTTTCACTAACCGCACCGTAGTAGGTTCGTTAACCTGTACAAAAGACATATAATTCTGATCATTCTACACTGTATTGATTGCTCTGGTTAGTTCATATATATATATGGCCAGTGGCCATCAGTTCATATGTTTTGTTTAATTGTAGAAAATATAGGACTGCAGTGCACATAGGAAACACTATACAGCAACGCTTATATATGCAGCACTTTCTCCCGCCACCAACAATTTTTCACTGAGGTCGCTGTCCGTGCCATAACTCTGTTTAGCCCGGCATGCTACCGACTAAAACCTTTTCCATTCAGCTCGATAGGATAGGTTTAATATGATTAGAGACAATTTCTTCGTTAGGAAATCTGTAGTATACACCTCTTTGCCGGTAGTTGCGATAATTTAGCCCAGCACTCTGGCAAGATTCCTATCTCTAAGATATTGTCTCTCTTCATGTTCCACTAAGCCTTGTGGCTTCTTAATTGTTTGGATGATCCGACCCTGGGGAATTGTTGGGGTTACCGAGCAGTGATGCCCATGGTGTGGTATCACATACATTCTCTCTGTATCCTCGGATACTTAGTAGTTAGCACTTCGGCCAATGTAGGAAAGCGCTGCGCAAACATATCTTAATTATTAGTTTCTTTTATTTGCTGAGCAATTCTCCCGCACTGCAGTGCAAAGCTGGACAACTTGTATTTAAACCTAATGACATTTTAAACGGTTTGTTCCATAGGACCCTGTGACGGGCGAGATGCGCATCCCTACCGAATTCCATAAGAATGTCTGGGCATGATATTTAGATATGTCACACCCTCACGGGAAGGACATTTACGGAGGGTATTCGTCTCTCTTACCACCAGAATAACGATAGAGCAGTTGCCTAAATTGCTTTTGTGAAAAGTAACCAGTGTCTTATAACGTTTTATGTGGTTACAGAGCGAGATGTCTGGATTCTTATCCAGTTCGGAGCTCTTACTAAGTAACATGTATGAGCGCTTTCTTCAGTATTGATGTCTTAGGGCATCCGTTCTCAATGACAGCCGTATCTAACAGCTAGGTAGACACCCGCCATTTGCGGCCTAAAATAGTTCTTGTCACTAAAAACTAAAGGTTAGATAAGCATAGAAGAAGGCCCGCATAAATAAAGCGCCAACTACTAATTTAGCATACTGAGAATCACATAAGACGGTGACGTGGGAATCCTAAGGGAATCGTTCATCCTGTCTTCAAGTAAAACAGCACGCAACCCTATAGTCATAATCTCACTAGGTATGGTCTTTTCTTTTCAGCATTTTGGTTAAATATTAGAGTGGGCCCATTTTTGCCTACTGCTCTTCTCCTACTTTAAGCAGTTGTGACACCTTCCTGTGATGGAAGCCCGCGCGAGGCACTTGCCTCTCACAAGGATTCAGCGACGACAGCCCACACGAGGATAATACTCCTCAACCAAGCTAGCACTAGGAGTAGTGCCCGCGCGAGGCACCTGATTTTTCGTCACTATAAAGATAATTTTCTTTCCTTTCAGCTTAGAGGTATAATAGCTCATATTAAAATAATTAGTTAAGTCTCGTGTATGGGAGCATCCCTTGCGGGGATACCTCTGCGGACCTACGAGTCTGTGTGGTACCTCCGAGAGTCCTACGTTTAAAAGTTCATCTGGCTGTCTCTATGTCTTGTATTTTCGTATGCTCATCAATTTATCTAGCATACTCGACAGTCTGTTTGGGTAAAATTATTGTATAGACTTAGTTTAATTAGGTCACCAAAACCAAATCTTGTAAGTCCATAGATCACGAAATTGCTATGGACAGGCATACTGGTGACACAAACTCTTGGGATGAGACCGTTGTGTTCAATGTTCGAGACAATGGTCGCACGGCCCCACCGGATCAATTGAGTTCCACCAGCCTTAGGAGCTGGTCTTTGTTACCCGTAGGGCAGTATCGTACAGGATCCGTCACTCCGAGACCGGAAGCTAACCAGCGTCATCATTCACAGTGCACTTGTGGCACGGCAAGTCGACATCATACACTGGAATGGCCCGACACTACCCCGCGAGCTACAAGTGGTGCCCGATGTGGGGCTCGAAGAACATCATTGTTAACACGCAGTGAACTCACGCCCATACCATATAGTGAGCTCAGTTCTATACCGTCCCCATTTAGCGACGACTCCCTCGATTAAGAGATAGCATCATACGATGGATTCACAGCTCACATGCTCACCGACTTTGCCAGAAATTCTCCTGCGGAATCAACAACACCGCAATCTAACCTGTTTTCGCCTGTCAGTGACGGCACCTTTCGGGATGCCTCACAGGTGGGAACAGAGTTTAGAACTATCTCGGACGTCCGCGACAGGCCACCACTATCAGGGCCGAATCGTGGACGACCCCGACAAAGACCCGATTATGGGCATGTAAATAATCCTTCAGACTACTGTCATTCACCCGTGTCATCTACAGAGACCATATGGCCGGGTGACAATCCATATTACAGACAACCTCCCGCACCTCCCCCTTCTAGTGCAATGCTATACTCAAGGGGAACACTGCAGCTTTATCGGGAGGAATCGGCACCACCTTTTCGCCGGTACATCAGTCACGCTACACATCACAACCATCAGCCGACTGCACCACCGCCATATAAGGAATATCAGTCCTCACCTCGGGGAGAACGTCCACGTAATCTTCACAATATTCCGCCTCGCGTCCATAGACCCATGCCGGTCTATGGTTCCACAACCGGACGGGATGAACTAAATTGGAGTACGCGTGTTCTCGCTCCTCGGCATCAGCATCGACGGGAAACACCGACACCACCACCACCACCACCACCTGCACAACAACCAGCCTCACAATACTCGTCAGTCTCACAGATACCCGCACCACCCAGGTTTCAACCACTTCATTCTTCCCGTGGTCTTGGCCGAGTCATTCTCCCTCCCGAATTTAGTGGGGGAAATGACTGGAATAACTACAAAATACAGTTCGAGATAATAAGTCGGACCAACCGCTGGAACGATCAGCAAATGGGTGAATATCTCGCCACAAAGCTTTCCGGAAAAGCCCTTGAAGTTCTTGCGGATCTTGGGACTGACTACACACCCACCTACACCCAATTGGAATGAGCATTGACGGAGCGATTTGGCGTTACAGCTCTCGGAAAAACAAGTCATCTTCAACCCAAAAATCTCCGATGGCGCGCGGGGGAAACTCTCCCAGAATTGGCTAGTCGAATCCGGAGACTAGTCACCCACACATATCCGAGCACCAACACGGAAGGCGTAATCCATCTGCATCTTGACACATTCATTGATGCATTGAGTGGTGAACCCACCCTGAAAGAAAAGTTATTTCTTGGCGACCACGGTAGTTTGTCCCAATTAACGGCAACGGCGGTCCGTATAGAAAACTTTCTGGAGCAGGAAAAGAGTAGCCGACGCCAACTCCACCCTATCAACGAGATAGAGGGTGCAGCTATCGCCACTCCCACCAGTGCTTCCCCCCGCCCCAGATCATCAACACCAACCACACAAACATCACCACAACCAGCTGTACAAAATTCCAATCAGAATCAAGCGCCTGGAGGAAGGGGGCGTGCCCATAGAGGAAGCTACAACGGGGCCCCCGGGCATGGGAACCAGTGCAACAATAACAACGGCAACATGAAAGAACGTATAGATGAGATCAATAAGCAGATCTCCACACTAACTAATTTAGTCACAACACTCATTACAAATCTCGCCACCACTCACTTTATGACAACAAACACCACCAGCACCAGGACCAGTGTCCTAACTGACCTCCTTCAACAACACCTGCCCCTGACCGCAGCACACCGCAACCAGAGAAGCCATCAAACTCTTAAGCTCACCAAAATATCAAGAGTCACCTCGGTGCACGTATTTGCTTCCCGGCTCAACTGCGGCCTTCATACAACAACATTCGGTGGCCAACAATCACCCACCAAAATCAACTTTTACACCTACACCCAATATGTCAATGCCTATGTTGCCTCCCCCATCCGCAGCATTGCCATCCCCCTCTTTTTCCGCACATAACAAGCCTTCTTTGCCCTGTAGGTGGGGCTTAGAATACACCTTCCGTATCATCTGCGTGTTGTAAGAGGCGACTAAAGGAGGTACGGGTGAGGTAAACCTGACAGAACCCTCGAGTGCTGAAGACGGAGGTTCCAGGCCGCACGGCGCACTCGAATAAACCATGGATCCATGCACTTAACACTTATGATCATGTCGATAGTCACTTACAAGACTGGCAGTATGATCAGCGAACGAAAAGATGAAGAAGAACGAGCCTCCTTTCCTGTGTAAAACGGCAGTGGTAGGTTGTAGCACCTCCGCTGAAACAACATTTTTGCAAGCACCACGTCCCGCCACCAAGACACTGAATTCTCGGTGATCTTTGATGGTATGCAAAACACCGCCTCACCCAACATCATCTCCAACATCCACAGACAGCGGCGACTCAGGAGAAACGATTCACTCCTCCTCATGGATTCCCAAGCGCCGACGTAGACGGGGGAAAACACGTCCCTGGCGGTATCACTGTTTCTTCTGTGCTTCACCGAAACATCCAATGAAGCATTACAGGAAATGGCTTGCACAGGTGGAGCTTATCCATCATCCTGTGCACACCGCTGTCTACACTAATACAGCATATCCTGAAATAGCAACATCTCCATCATCATTGCTACCCGCAGCTCCGCCTTCACCACCACCCTCACAGCAGTGATGACGATGAACTGGCCCTTTCGTCACTCAGCCATTCACCACATTAAAAGAAGCAATTCGGAAACAGTCAGAGTACATACAGAGTGATTCCGCTGTCTTGGCACCATTGTCGCAGACGGCGTCATTGGAAACTCTTCCACAAGTACACCGCATAGTGATATACAAGTGTGCCTGTCTGTTTATTAGCATTTCCACCAGTGCCACCGTCGATACTGGTGCTTCAATCATGGTATTTAACAAGCGCTTATATGAAGGCATCCGACCTCATAAAAAGCCTCCCCTTAAACCTACAAACATTTACCTACAGACGGCTATGGGAGCTGATGTGCCCATTGCTGGTGTAATCAATTTACTCATCCAAATAGAGGAGATGCAATTCATACAGCGAGTTGTCATCGCCTCTATTCATAACGATGCCCTCCTTGGCTCTGATTTCCTCAGTGCCAGCGAAGCCACCATACATTGGAAAACAACAGGAACTCGACATACATGGTCGACGAATATCTCTTGGACCGGCATCGTCAATATATGACACATGTGCTGTAATATTTCCAGTACAGCCACAGTTGAGCCGAGACAAGAACAAATCTTATGGGCCACCGCACCACAGTTAGGAAGCAACACACACATCGCCATGCTGGAACCCAATCCTGATTATATGATCACCTCACAATGCGCAAATCCCCGCATGCTAGTAGACACTACTAATAAGGAAAATATACCTTTTAGAGTGTTCAATGGTACCGCAGATCCCATCACTCTGGAACCAGGAGTACGCTGCAGCCATTTAGTGGACATAATCTCATTGGAATCACCTACACCTGCTGACACACCACCGCATATGACTGATGATTTACCCGAATATTTACATGATTTATATCTTCGTGCCACAGTTGGATTACAGCAGTCACAGAAACATGAAATTCGGAAATTACTGCACATATATCGAGATAGTTTTTCCTCCTGAGACATGGATCTCATCTCATACAACACTCCATCGACACTGGCAATAATCGCTCCGTATGTCAACCGGTATGACGTCCTCCCACTCATAAGGAAGGGGAAGCACACCAACAAGTGAACGACGAAAAAGGACGGAACCTTGTGGTTTTGTATAGACTACTGCCACCTTAATGATCTTAGTGTCAAGGATGCTTATCCGTTACCTCAGATAGATCAGGCCTTGGATTCCTTGTCCGGAGCCAAGTGGTTTTGTACCCTTGACTTAGCTAGTGGTTACTGGCAAGTAGCCATGGATGAAGCTGACATGGAAAGGCTGCATTCGTTTGTAGGGATGGCCTTTTCCAATTCCGCAAGATGCCCTATGGGTTGTGCAATGCTCCCGGAACTTTTGAACGACTCATTGAGCAGGTATTAACCATGCTGCAATGGGAAATCTGTCCCTGTTACATCGATGACGTGATAATCTTCGGAATCTGACGTGATAATCTTCGGAACCACGTTTGAGCGAACCTTAGTAAATTTGGACACCGTGCTATCAAGATTCTGCACGGCCAATTTGAAACTCAAACCCAAGAAGTGTCATCTCTTTAGACAGAGCGTTGAGTTCCTGGAACACGTCATATCCGGTGATGGAGTGGATACTCAGCCACCAAAAACTAAGGCAGTAGTACAGTGGCCAAGGCCCTCTTCAGTTACAGAGACACGGAGTTTTCTTGGCTTATGCCAGTACTATCGCTGTTACATCCAACATTTCAGCGAGATTGTGTCACCCTCCCCCCGCCCCCCCCCCCCCCCCTCTACAAGATCACCGAAAAAGATCGACCATTTGAGTGGACGAGTAAGTGTGAAGGCTCCTTCAGGGCATTGAAGGAACTCTTGACGACTGCCCCGATTCTTGCTCATTCTAATCCAAACCACGATTTCATCTTCGACACTGACGCGTCAGCTTACGCTATAGGCGTGGTTCTATCTTAGGTCACAGAAGATGGAACGGAGCAGATATTGGGTTATGGTTCGCGTACTCTGAATAAAATGGAGAGAAGATACGCAGCCACCAAGCGAGAACTGCTAGCGGCGGTACACTTCATCAAGTACTATAAACACTTTCGGTACGGGCGCCCTTTTACACTCCGTACAGACCATGCCTTACTACATTGGCTCAGGAACCTGAAAAATCTGGAGGGCCAGGTAGCGAGATGGCAGGAATCCCTGCAGCCCTATAACTTCAATATTGTTCACCGTCCCAGCAAATTGCATGGGAATGCCGACGCCATCAGTGGAATTGGCGCGGAGACTGAACACGAATAGGCCGCCACCATGACACAGTCAACACAGCCATCTCCGGTGTTCCCTGAATTGAGGTGCGCAGAGTGGAATCCAGAGAAAATCGCACACCACCAAACAACAGACGTACAGACACGAAATATATACGCGTGGATCCAGGGGGGGGGGGGGGTACGTCCTCCCAAGGAATCGGTAACACCACTTTCCACTACAGCAAATTATTATTACCAACGGTTCGAAGAATGTTGATTAATAAATAACGTTCTGTACATTAATGACCATCTGGTAGTCCCGGAAAGTTATCGTGATCTTATATTAAAACAACTGCATGATAATGCTGGGCATCTGGCCATGGAAAGGACTGTTGCCTGTATCAAATTGAGATTCCACTGGATCGGCATTCGCGATAGTGTCAAGGCATGGGTTGCCAAATGTATCCCATGCCAAAGATGCGCTGTTGGCCAACACCATACCGCACCATCTCAAATTAAGATTGTTGGTGCACCGTGGGAGCGAGCGGCTATCGACGTGCTCAGACCCTTGAATACGACGGATGACAGAAATATGTACATCCTCGTATTACAAGATTACTTTACGAAGTGGGTAGAAGCATTTGCTTTGCCGGACCATGAGGCATCCACCGTAGCGGAGGTCTTGGCAAGCAATGTGTTCTGCCGTTTTGGTATGCCCTATGAGTTGCACTCCGATCAGGGAAGTAATTTTGAAAGCCGGCTCATATCAGAGCTCTGCAAATGGTTCCATATCGTCAAAACAAGGACGACTCCATACCACCCCCGGAGTGACGGGATGGTAGAGAGATTCAACAGAACTCTCGCGGAGATGCTTACCAAGGAAACACGCTTTCATTGTAGAGATTGGGACCTACGGCTCCCGTATGTACTCATGGCTTACCGCACTTCAATACATTCCAGCACGGGTTATACCCCTGCTCGATTAATGTTAGGCCATGAATTAGCCTTACCCCTGTATCTGGCCATGCCTTGGATACCAGGAGAGAAAATTCACCATCTCTCTATGTTGAACTCTTGCAGTAGAGGATAGAACAAGCCCATGGGATTTTTTGTGTGTTTTTCAGTTTTTGGTTTTTGTTGTTGTTGTTGTTGGGGTTTTTTTAAAGTTTTTTTTAGGCCCTAGTAGGTGTTTATAATCATATTTTTGATCTTCTGCTTAAAAGACTGTAGAGTAATAATGTCTGTGCGTGTCTTTGTATCTGTGTTATTCCATAATTGTATTGCTTTATATGAGGGTTTTTGTTGTGCTGCTTTTGTTTGGTGATGTCTTGTGTGCAGGTTATTTCGTTTTCTAGTGTTGTGAGAGTGTATTTGTGTGTTGACCGTAAAGATACTGGTTAAAGGAGAGGGTAAGTTGCCATTGTGGAAGTCCCTTAAAATTGTGTTTAATTGGAGCCTTCCAATGGCCTCGAGTTTTAGAATTTTTGCTACTTTAAAGATATCCTGGCCACCTGCTGTTTTTGTAACTAATTTAATAGATTGCTTTTGTAGTGATTTTAGTTTTTTTAGTTTAGCTTCACATGTTTTAGTCCAGATAGCATTACAGTAAGTGATGTCAGGAAGTATCATTGTGCAGCACGGATTTTTAATAATATTCGGTGTTAGATAGGGTTTTAGTCTGCGTAGGATGCCAATGCCTTGGATGATACGACTTCAATATGCTTCTCCCATGTCAAATTCTTATCCAGATAGACTCCTAGAAACTTGGCATATTGGGCTTCATGTACTATCTGGTTGTCCATGTAAAGTTTTGGGAGAGATGCTTCCTTTAATTTATTAGATTTTGTAAATAACATATAGTTGATTTTGCTTACATTTAAGGACAGTTTGTTAACTTTAAACCAATCTATTAACTTTGTCATTTCATTATTAACATGTTTGTAAAGAATTGCTATGTCGTTATGGCTGCAGAAAGCATTCGTATCATCTGCAAAGAGGATTAAAGAGACTTTACAGACTTTGGGTATGTCATTCATATATAAGAGAATCAGCAGGGGGGTCAAGGACTGAACCTTGGGGTACACCACAGATTACCTCTTTATATTCTGAAATGACTCCATTGAATTGTACACATTGTTTTCTGTTTGACAGGTAGCTCTGTATCCAATGCAATGCAGTGCCCCGTATTCCATAGTATGCAAGCGTTTGTAATAGAATCGAATGGTCAATTGTATCGAAGGCTTTGGAAAGGTCCAGGAATACACCCAAAGTATGTTCATTATTCTCTAGGGAGAGATAGTTTTTCAATCATATCCACAATGACAAGCATAGTAGTGTTTTTCTCTGGAACCATACTGAGATGGATATAAGACGGAGTTTTTGTCTAGGTAATTGGTAATTCTACTAAAAACAGCTTTTCCAGGATTTTCTAGAAGAGTGGAAGTACCGAGACTGGCCTATAGTTAGTAAAGTCAGATGCATCTTTGGCTTTGTATAGAGGTGTAACACGTGCAAATATACCATGTGTCAGTGATAAATTACAAATATGATCCAGAGGAGTTAGTATTTCTACAACACAGTGTTTGAATATTTTCCATTTAAAATTATCAATGTCAGCACTTTTAGTTGTGGTAATTTGCATTAGTATTTTGTAAATTTCTTCACTATCAGTAGGATTTAAGAAAATGGAGTGTTGATAGCTACGTGATAGTCCTGTACATGTATGTTCGAGCTTGGCTGAATTTTTTTGATAAGCTGGGTCCAATGTTAGTAAAGTATTCGTGGTGGCTGCTATTTGTTTTTTGTCATTTATGACTGTATTATTGTAAATAAACCGCGATGTTTCGGAATTTGGTTTTTTTTGTCTTCTATTTGTTTTTTGTCATTTATGACTGTATTATTGTAAATAAACCGCGATGTTTCGGAATTTGTTTTTTTTGTCTGCTATTTGTGTTTTGTCATTTATGACTGTATTATTGTAAATAAACTGCGATGTTTCGGAATTTGTTTTTTTTCTTGTTCAGTAATGATTTAATCAGTTTCCAGGTTTCTTTTACATTATTTTTTTGTTCATCAAATTTATTATGAAAATAATTTACTTTTGCTGTTCTAATTATTTGATTAAGCCTGTTTCTATATTTTTTGAATTGTGAATCATTATATTTTGTTGGATATTTGATGAAATATATATAAATTGTTTTTCTTGTGACAGGCAGCTATCAATCCTCTTGTTATCCAGGGTTTAGTTGTATTTTGTATAAAAATTGTAATGTTTTTAAGTGGAAAGACAGATTCGTAGATCTTAGAGCATATAGTATAGAAGGTGTTGTAGGCATCTTCACATCTCTTTTTTCGTGTTTTATACAAACCCAGAGGAACGTCAACATTTCTGTCGCATAAAAATCTCATTAAAATATAAAATATAAAATAGTTCTATATTGTCTTCAATTAATCGTCATGTGTAGCCAGTGAAAGTAGTTGAATTGGCTAGTTAAATTGTTTTCTCCAAGTTGTCACCAGTTTCCGTGCTTGTTTATCATAGCAACGCTATAACGACATCAGTGTTACCTGACAAAATTCGTCTATGATCAAATAATTTTACCGATTAATATTATAAAAATTAATAAATAATCTTACTGAATAATTAATAATAATGAAAAAAGTAATTGAAAGAATAATCAAAAAAATAATTCAAAAATAATTAAAAATGAATAAATTAGCCATAAAATAAAATAAACAAATCATCTATAGGCAACACAACACTAAACAACAAATCACCATACTACAGATACTAAACTGACATGTCACTAACACACCATTCATTTGTTGTACGTTTCTAAAGTGAACATCAAGGTGTAAGTTGTCAATATGTCTGCATGCAACGACTGTCAAACAGCTGGCAAGCCCACTACTTTTTGTGTCAGTGACTTATGGTTGTGCAAAGAATGCAATACCATATGGGTAGAAGAAAGAAGAGAAACTTTCAGAAAGGAAAAATCTTCTGAAGCAGCTAAAAACACAAACGTAAACACCATTCCCGTTCTGCCACCCTCGCCAGCCAAAGATCAAGGAACGAGAAGGCAGAACAAATCTATCACATCAATAACAACTTCTATGGGTACAATGACCATTAGTGAATCGGACGATACTGTCATTCTCTCAGATATCATACAGAAAGCTACTACTACGAAAACTGATGTTGAAGTCACACCCATTACCGTTACAACCACAAATATTACACCACCTACAACTGCTACACACAATCATGTTGAAGCCACACCAACAACTACTACAAACACCATTACAGAGGACACAACTATTGCAGATACAAATGGAGGTGCCAGGCCCAAAGCAAAATGTAAAAGTGGTAAACCAGATTCTGAGTACATGATAAAATGCGACATATGTAAATATTGGGTGCATTATATGTGTACAGACCTCCCACCTTACATGCTCTCGACCCTAGCATCCACCAAGCGTAAATATACATGTCAAGACTGTTGCCAAGTCTCCCAGCACATTAAAGACTTTCTTGCATGGTACACTACAACATTCAATTGTGAGTAGCCGGCTAGGCCAGTTAAGGAAAGCAGTGTTCAGCTAGAGTGGACCCAAGCCCAAATAAGTGATATTGCAACAAGCAATAGGAGCCACAAATTGACAACTACTAATTCTGATGAGCTACAACAACAGAGTAGACTCACAGATGCATGTGCTGTTAATAAGGATGGTGAGATTGATGGAATAAAACACAAAACTGAGACTTTAGGTGCTGTCATTAATGAGATGAAAATGCTCAAGGAAGACCTTAGACAACTCAGAAAAGAATTCCAAACCTTGCAGGCACCGAATGATATGTCATCACAATATTCTGTAAATTCTAGACAGAGATTAGGTACTAATGTCACCGACATAGACATCAACCGACCCTCAGCGATGGCATGTGCACCCCAAGTCAAACCTAACCATTCAAGTGTCAACGATAATATCAGGACAACACAAGATAAACAGGTCCAAACCAGTCTAGCATTGGTAAACAACTGTCACCAATTAGACTTAACATTGCCATCCATTCAAGAAAACCAATGTTCATTTCACACAAACTATGAACCTATTGGTAATATTCAAGCCCAAAGTGCACCACCGCATACCAATCAGCTGCGGGGACACAGGGACAACACTTTCCAAAATAGACACACATCCAACAATATTTCACACAGTAATTCAGGACCGAACAGGCACACGCCGATTCCTCAACATCACTACATAAATAATACAGATGACAAATATACTAAACCAGGTAGCAGAAGCTATAGACAGGTTGTGCTTAATAGCCAGAGTAATGCAAACAAGGGTGGCCGAGTTTATAACAAACCTGTCTTTCAGAGCAGTTATAGCAATGTAGAGTACCAAAATCATAATAGACAACCATCCCTGCAATCCAACACTCAAACTGCAACAACCAGGAAAGTTCTAATCATTGGAAGCTCGACACTCAGGAAACTTAGTGGTAGGTTTATGTCAACAGAAGAGTGTGACATCACAGTCAGATCCTACGGTGGGGCCAGAATCAGTGAAATTGCGGAAAAACTTGAATTGTTTCTCTCACCCAATACATACGATATTGTCATCATACATGTTGGAAGTAATGACATTGGTAAGCGTAAAGCATACAGCATGATCAATGAATATGATGCACTCATTCAAAGAGCCAAATCACTAGCTCCAAACACTCAAGTGTATGTATCATCCCTGCTGCCACGCCCCCAAAACACACATGAAAACAACCTAGTTTATGAGTTTAATGAAATGCTCAGCTCTCTAGCAGAATGGCACAAAGCAACCCTAGTGAACAACACAGAACTGTTTACGTATTCTAATGGGGAAGCGAATGAAGAGATTTTTCGAGACTTTATGCACCCAAATTATCATGGAGTTAGACTGTTATCAGAAAACATAATGAACTATCTGAACTCCCGTATCGATTCCCTTCAAGCCAACACTACCTGTAGAAATACAATCCCTCATCCTTTTTTAGGAATAAACGCATAGGAAAAAAAGGCAATATACTGTATAAATATTTACCAAATGCAGAAATAACCAAGCCTATACATCTATATAGCAGATACCACAATTTGGTTGATGAATGTACAGTTCCACAAGCAATGGATACTAACAAATATATACACGATACAATATCAACAGCTATCTCGCCATCAAACAGAAAAGAAAGCACACAGGTATTACAAAGTAAGAAATTGAAAACTCTAAGGAAACAAGCAGAACCTAGAACATATTGTAAATCCACACAATCTCAGCTATCAGAACATGAGAGATCTGAGCTACACTTGAAATGCATGTACACCAATGCAGATAGTTTCTCTAATAAATTACCTGAATTCAAAGCAAGGCTTTTGGCCATGAAAAAAACACCAGACATTATAATGATAACAGAGATATTCCCTAAAAATTTCCGATTTCTCCCTACTAAAGAAGAAATGTCCATCGCAGGATACGATACTTTCCCAAACAACTTCTG
The DNA here is from genome assembly GCA_034401795.1 of Chaetoderma sp. LZ-2023a. NCBI lineage: Eukaryota > Metazoa > Mollusca > Caudofoveata > Chaetodermatida > Chaetodermatidae > Chaetoderma > Chaetoderma sp. LZ-2023a. The sequence goes on along the minus strand of CM067370.1, from coordinate 81,598,778 downwards.
TGAACAAACCGGAAGAGGTGTTATGATACTTGTGAAACAGGAACTACATTCGGATGAAATCAATGTGCAAAGCAATTTTAAGGAACATTGTTTTATTAAAATACGCCTAAAAATAATGAAACTTTACTAGTTGGTGTTATATACAGAAGCCCCACTGGTGACGAGAACAATATAAACCTAATGAACAACCTCCTGCTCCAAGTAACAAATAACACAAAGCAATACACACACATTTTCATTTGTGGAGATTTCAATTTTCCAAACATCCAATGGGACTCCTGGACAGGATCAGATAGTACTGAAGGATTCCTAGAATGTATAGGAGATTGTTTCGTTTTTCAAAAAATCGATAACCCCACTAGAGTTAGAGGCACTGGCACCCCACATACACTGGATCTAATTCTCTGCAACGATGAAAATCTTGTGTCAGATATTGCATACGATAGCCCTCTGGGAAGCAGTGACCACGTTGTGATCACATGTAATCTCCAATGTGCAAATGAGACAGTGACAACTGAAATAGAAAAATTAAACTACGACAAAGGGAACTATGGGGCAATGAAATATGAACTAAATCTCGACTGGGATAAAATATTAGAAGGTAAAGATGTTGAAGACATGTATTCCACTTTTTCTAACAAACTAAAGTTAGCAGAAGTAGCGCATATCCCCAGATACAAGCCACACAACAAGGGAAAGAAAGCAGCTATTACATCAGAAATTCTTAAACTAATAAAGGCTAAAAATAGAGGTTGGACGAACTATATGAAAACCAGAACAGACAAAGACAGGCTTAAATATACACACCAGCGAAACAAACTTAAGACACTCACAAGAAATGCTAAACGAGAAAAAGAAAAAGAAATAGCCAGTAGTGTAAAAACGAATCCTAAACATTTTTGGTATCATGACAATTGTACAAGAAAACTCACCTCCAGAATACCTGAACTTGAGGTTGAAGCAAATGGTACAGTCCTGAAAGTACAACATGATATTGACAAGGAGGATGTATTAGCAAATTTCTATACTACTGTTTTCATTGATGAAGATACTAATACGCTTCCACACCTTACTAGGCGAAACTACACAACTCTCTCTAGTGACACTACCTTCAGCCTCAACGAAACACTTAAAATTGTGGAATCAATAAACATTTCTAAATCACCTGGACCTGATGAGGTACATCCTCACCTCATATATGAATTAAGAGAACTACTACATAAACCACTTAACATCATATTCAACAAATCATTTGTCTCAGGATGTGTACCTACCCATTGGAAACTTGCAAACGTTACACCAATTTTTAAAAAGGGGGGATAAAAAGGACCCAGGCAACTACAGACCAATAAGCCTTACAAGTGTAGTTTGCAAACTCATGGAAAAGCTCATTCGGGATAAGATATTAAAGCACATAACATCAAATGATCTACTCACTAATAAACAATTTGGTTTTATTTCCGGGAGGTCAACAACACTGCAATTATTAAATGTTTTAGACCACTGGACAAAAATACTGGACAACACTAGTGCAATAAACCTAGTATTTATGGACCTAATGAAGGCATTCGATAGGGTCCCACATGAACGACTCGTGATCAAATTGAAGGCATATGGATTTAGTGATACAATGTGCCAATGGATAAGGGAATTCTTAAAAAATCGTAAACAGAGAGTCTGGATTAATAACAAATTTTCTGCATGGCAAGATATATCCAGTGGGGTACCACAGGGTAGTGTGTTAGGCACCTATCCTGTTTGTTATATATAACATATATATATATATAAGTTGAACTTGAAAACGAGGCCTGAATATGGTTACGTTGACACAACTGACAACTATTGCCCTACAGTTGACACACGTGGCTAGATTGTCATTAATGGTGTCTGAAAACGAAGTTTAACATCTGTGCACGAGTTTGAGACTGTCATTATTAATACCGGGTATATCCACCTTGTGCCTGGATGACGGCCTGGACACGACGTCTCATGCTGGTCACCAACCGACTGATACGCCATTGTGGTATTCGTTGCCATTCAAGATGGAGTGCGTCTGTTAATTCCTGTAGGTTCTGCACAGGAGGATCCCTCCTTCTCACCATGTTTCCCAAAATGTCCCAGATATGCTCAATAGGGTTCATGTCAGGGCTCCTTGCTGGCCATGGTAGGGTTTCGATGGCATTCTGGCGGAGGTATTCATGCACAGCTCTAGCACGATGTGGTCGGGCGTTGTCATCCATGAATATAGGGTGGGTTCCAGGTGGATGATTTACAAAATGAGGGACCACAACTCTATCCAGTATGGAATCTTGATATCTTTGTCCATTTAGTGTTCCAGGTACAGTCAACAGATCCAGCTTACAATCAAATGAGATGCACCCCCATATCATAACGGAACCTCCACCAAATGGAACTTCTTCCATGATGTTACGTTGGTCGTACGCCGTGCGTCTGGACCTCCATACACGAGTTCGACCATCTGTGGCATGAAGCAGGAACCGACTTTCATCGGACCAGTGTACCCGTCTCCAGGATCTCATGTTCCAGTGTCTTCTTTCGTTGCACCACCTCAGACGCTCCTCTTTGTGGTGTGCAGTGATGAGAGGACGTCTGATAGGTCTCCTAGCTTTCATGCCAGCAGCATAGTCTCCTTTTGACGGTAGACATTGACACTCTATTGCGCGTTTCCCATTGCTGGCTGAGCACTCTGCTGTTGGTGAATGGAGATCTCCTAACAAGGCGAACTAGGGCTCGATCATCACGGGCAGTAGTCTTCTTCGGTCTTCCAGATCTAGGCCTGTCCTTCACCTCGTTAGTTTGCCCATGTTTTGCAATCAAACGACTGATTACAGTATGGTTAATGTTCAGCTGTCTGCCAATCTCTCTGCATGACATACCAGTGGTATGCATGCCTATGATTTGCCATTTCACACGATCACTTAACCTTCGTCTTGCCATAGCGGTTCACAATCAAGAGCTAATTCTCTCTGTACAAATAAACCACGGTCATGAACACAAAATTCCTAATCTTGTCGCCTAAATCTGTATGTAATGTTCTACACCTCAAACTGGACTTTTACGTAACTGAACACGTGTGCTGTTTCCCGCCACGCACGGACATCAAGCGGCGTGAAGTCATGCATGCATGTGCATTTCGTACTTGGAATTATGTCAGCTAACGCGGGGACAAAAAGTATGGCAGCCTAGTTGTACCATCATGTTTCTACGTTCTATTGTTTTTGCTGGTGCTTAACTTTTGCACAGGTGTATATATATATATATATATATATATATATATATATATATATATATATATATATATATATATATATATATATATATATATATATATATATATATATATATATATATATGGCCTACCGGATAATGTCAGTTCTGAAAAATCTACTTATTCGCAGATGACACAAAGATTTATAAAGAAATTCATGACAAAACAGACAGTAAAATAATACAGGATGATCTTGACTCCATGACCGACTGGGCTTCTACATGGCTACTAAAATTCCATCCAAACAAATGTAGAGTTCTGGAAATAAAAAGCAAACAAAATGTTGAAAACAGATCCTATCACCTACACGGAGAGGATGGTCTCCCAATACCACTTGAATCTATTGAGTTTGAAAAAGATCTAGGCATATTTATAGACAGACAACTTGACTTTCGAAAACATATACAGGAACAGGTAAATAAAGCCAACAGGATAATGGGAATAATTCGCAGAACCTACACATACCTAAATAATGACAATTTCACCTTGCTATACAAAGCATTAGTACGCCCTCAACTTGAATATGCTAACAGTGTCTGGTGCCCATACAAAGAAAAAGATATCAATACTATCGAAAATGTTCGAAGGAGGGCAACCAGACAGATTCCGTCATTGAAGGGACTGAGCTACCCTGACAGGCTAAAGAGACTAAATCTTCCAACTCTAAAATACAGACGACACCGGGGAGATATGATTGAATTATATAAAATCATACACGGTTATTACGACACACATCTAACAAAACATCTTTTCACATTAAACAATTCAATAGCAAGAGGACACACATATAAACTAAAGAAACATCGCTTTTCACATGATTTCAGAAAACATTACTTTACCAATAGAATAATCGATGCCTGGAATTCACTATCTGATCACATTGTAACATCGAAAAATGTAAACATCTTCAAGAATAGATTAGACACATACTGGGCAAACCAAGAGCTAAGATTTAACTATCATAGCAGCCTAACTCTATAGCAGCCTAACACAAAACGGAACATAGAGGCTTTTTAGCCTGCGTTCTGCAAATCAATCTTATCTTATCCTATGACTGCGACTGAGTTACCTGATTCCAATTTACACTAGCCATGTTGTTTTTGAACAATTCAATATTTTCCTTTTTGAAGTCCCTACAGGTTACTTCTTCTTTTTCAAATCGCTTTCCTCTTTGATTTTGTTTTTCTATATAGAAGATAGGTAAATGATCGGAAATTTCTACGACAAAAATACCTGATTCATTTTTGGCACTTACTGTTATTTGAGAGCATATTATCAATAACGGTAGCTGAGAATTCAGTAATTATTGTTGGTTTTGTTATCAATGGATAAAATCCGGATGTTTTAAATACATTTAGTAGGTCTTGGGTGTAGAAACTGTGCTGTTTTAGTAGATCAATATTAAAGTCACAAAATATATAGGCAGATTGCTTCTCATTTTGTAGAGTATTTAGAATTTTTTAGAATGATTTGATAAATTTATCATTTTCACTTCCAGGAGGTCTGTATGTAACGCCAATAAGTTTATTTTTTGTTTTGTCCATCAGAATTTTAATAAAAATGGTTTCAATATGCTCTTCAGTCATGGATAGGTCATCTCTCAAATTACACTGTAGATTGTCCTTTATGTAAATGCTTACACCACCACCTTTTTGTGTGGGACTGTGTTTCTCAATAAATTTATAATTTTGCATGTTAGTTAAGTCCAGTGGTCAGTCAGGTTTTAGCCAGGTCTCGGTAATTCCTATGACACTAAATTCATGAGAACTAAGATCTATAAAATTATCAAATTTATCAAAGTTTTTAAGCAGAGATCTAATGTTAATATGGATTGTTCAAGATTCAAGATTCTTTATTTCCATATCGGTAAATAATTCAACAATTCAATACAGGCATCCAGCAAAGGCAAGGCCTATGATGCGGTGGACCCTTGACATGTATCATAAATTTATAATATTATGTTTATACATAACATTTATACACATTTACATGGATATTTTATATTACAATAGAGTACGATATGTAGTTCGGATCGACCGGGCGGGTACCAGCCGTACCAGCTAAGCTGGGTACACGCCGCCCATCCTGGATTCGTTCCCTGAACACGCCCCCCCCCCTCCCCCCCCCCCCCCCCCGGGTAGAGCCATAAGCGTATATGAGCCTATGAGAGAGATCGTGTTATAAAAATGACTAAGTCCGTTAAAGCGCATAGTGCGCATGCGCACGCTTAGATGCTATTTTTACAGAGCACGTAGTTTACGACCAAGATGGGATGACGCTTTTAGTGTACGGAGATGGTACCATGTAATCTTTCTTAATTACTTGTTCCCGCCGAATCTGGCATTATTCAAGACCGGAATTCGACGGGCTTTCTAAATCTGTAAACCATTTCAAAATCGGTTAAGAAATGGCTGATTTATCCAAGGAAGACCCTTCTTGATTATCTTCAAAATATTGCTGTGACGTCATAATCACGTGGACGCAGAACTTCTAGAATATTCTAGAACATTCGATTGCGCTATTATTAGCTACACGCTGATTGGCTGTTGCTCGACCGATGATTGGTTGGAGCTTGCGCCTGTGACATCACGAGTAGTATAAAAGGAGACGCGATCCAGAGATCGAGAGCATCCTCAGCCAGGGGCCGAACAGGTTGGACCTGTACCAGCTACTATCAGTGCGACAGACAATACGCATATTACTTCGCTTTCTGTCAGTTTTTCTCCCGTAGCTAGCAGTTACCCAACACACCGCACTAACAATTTTGTAACTCTCTTCTTGCGGGAGCAATTTGGAACTTTCTAATCATTGTTCACGAATATCAAGATCTACTTCGGAACACAAACTTGCGGTGAAGCCTTTACGGCCTGAATATGTGATTCTACAGATGTAGAGGCAGCGATGTTCTTTGGTGGATGACCCGTCGGATCTGCCGGCCATGCAAAAAACTGGTATTTCAACCGTCCCCGCACCGATGTCGTGCAGGTTCTTCTAACTTTCGACCGCAGCAAGTAAAACTTTGCCCGGTGCGTCTTCGGAGCTGGTTGACGTACCCAGCACTATTAATCTTTGTTTTGTATCTGGATCTAACAACCCCCGCTTGTGATCGGGTTGTTATCAACTTCCATCTGTACCATCGGTGTACGGGAACTTTTTTCACAGCAGTAATGCTATTGTATCTCGTACTGACTACTCGTTAGACATTCTCTATATTGTGCTTACAGTCCTGAGCGATGTGCTCCCACCATGAGTTGCTTGCGGGAATCCTGTTTGTGGGAACCAACCTGCGGGAACTTTCCAGCTTCCTGAGAATGCATCAACACACGTCAACCAAAGAATGACGTATCAATTTCAGTAACACGATAGCCAAACTTAAGAATGGCTACCGAGTATTCAAGTAACTATACTTAACATTTTAATTATTCCGTTAATTAAAATTTCTGATAATTATATTGTATTCATATAAATGGTCCCGATGACTAAAAGGTACCGTAACGGTCTTAGGACCGCTAGTTATAATTTCTGTATATGTTTATAGTTATTCTCATTTTCTGTAAGGTGTTTTCACTAACCGCACCGTAAAGACCATACCTAGTGAGATTATGACTATAGAGGTGCGTACTGTTTTACGTGAAGACGGGACGGAAGATTCCCGATGGATTCCTTCGTCAATGTCTTATGTGATTCCTAATATGCTGAGTTAGTAGTTGCCGCTTTATTTCTGCGGGCCTTCTGCTCTGCTTAATCACTTGTTTAGTTGTTTTCAGAACAAGAATTAGTTTAGGCCGCAACTGGCCCATAGTTACCTAGCTATTAGACATGGCTGTCACGGAGAACAGATGCCCGAGGACATCAATACTGCAGACAGCGCTCATACATGTTACTTAGCGGGATCTCCGAACTGGGTGAGAATCCGGACATTCCGCCTTGCAACCATATGAAACATTACAGGACATGGTTTACATTTCACCGAAGCATTGTTAGGCCATATCTCCTATCGTTATTGTGGGAGGTAAGAGAGAGGGATGCACACCGTGAATGTCCTTCCCGTAAGGGCTTGGCAGATCTAAATATCATGCCCAGACATTTAAACAGAATTCAGTGAGCATACGTATCTCGCCCGTCACCGGATCCTATGGAACTAACTGTTTAACCTGTCATTAGGTTTATATACAAGTAGCCAGTTTTGCACTGCAGTGTGGGAGGGTTTTCAGTAAATATAATAATAATTAATACATATGTTTTCGCAGTGCTTTCCTACATTGGCTTAAAGCACTATCTACTAAGTATCCGAAGATACACGGGAATGTGTATGTGATACCGCACCGTAGCCATCACCGCTTTGAAACCCCAAAAGTTTCCCAGAGTCGGATCAGCCCATGGTGCGGATAGGAATGTCCAAACAATTAAGAAGCCACAAGGCTAAGAGGAATATGAAGAGACAAAATCGTGGAGTTATGAGTCTTACCGGAGTGCGGGGCTAGATTATTGCACTGCCGGAAGAGAAGAATATATTACGGTATGTAATGAAGAAAGTGTCTCTAATCATGTTGAACCTATCCTATCGAGCTGAATAGAAAAGGTTTAGTCGGTAGCATGCCGGGATAAACAGAGTTATAGCATGGACAGCGACATCAGTGAAAAATTGTTGGTGGCGGGAGAAAATGCTGCATATATAAATGTTGCTGTGTAGTGTTTCCTACGTGCACTGCCTTCCTTTATTTTCTATACTTAAGCAAAACAATTCAACAGATGGCCACTGGCCATATACATACGTAATCTAACCAGAACAAACAATACGGTGGCAATGATTAAGATATATATATATATATATAGTAATACAGGTTGAACCTATTATAATGCGGCTAGCAACACATTGAGGAAAATGAAAATAACTATTTAACAAATACAGAAATTATAACTATTGATCCTAAGACCGTTATGGTTCCTTTTAGTCATCGGAACCGTTAGTACGGATACGAGATAATTAACAAAACCTATATAGAGAAATAATTAAGCGGTGAAGTATAGTTACTGGAATATTTGGTAGTCATTCCCAAGTTAGGCTACCGTGTCACTGAAATTGACACGTAGATCTGTAGTCGACGTGAGATGATGCACTTTCCGGAAGCTGGAAAGTTCCCGCATGGTGGTTCACGCAAGCTGTTTTCCACAAACAAGAGTTCCGCAAGAACACTCATGGCGGGAGTACATTGCTTAGTGCTGTACGCCTAATAGAATGTCTAACGAGCAGTCAGTAAGAGATACGATAGTACCATGTAGTGAAGAAAGTTCCCATACACCGGTGGCACGGATGGAAGGTGTAAACAACCCGTCACAAGCGGGGGTTGTCAGAGTCAAATGAAGATACAAAACAAAGCTTCACGGTACTGGGTACGTCAACCAGCTCTGAAGACGCACCGGGCAGAGTTTACTTGCTGCGGTCGAAAGTCGAAAGAACTTACATGATTGGTGCAGTGTCATTTGAAATACCACTTTTAGGCGTGGCCGGCAGATCCGGCGAGTCATCCATAAAAGAACATCCTGCCTCTACATCTGTAGACTCACATATTCAGGCCGCAAAGGCCTCGCCGCAAGTTTGTGTTCCGAATGTAGATGTAGTATTCGTGAACGGTTATCGAAAGTTCCAAATTACTCCCGCAGAAGGAGAGTTACAAAATTGTGTTAGTGCGGTGGGTTGGAAACTGCACTCTACGGGATAAAAACCCGACACATAGCGAAGAAAGACGCGTGTCGCGCTTGATAATAGTTTGTACAGCTCCAACCTGTTCGGCCCCTGGCCGAGGATGCTCTCGATCACTGGATTGCTTCTCCTTTTATACTCCCCATGACGTCACAGGCGCAGGCTTCATCCAATCATCGTTCGAGCAACAGCCAATCAGCACACAGCTAATAATAGCGTCGTCGAACGTTCTAGAACATTCTAGAAGCGTTATGTCCATGTGGTTATGACGTCGAGGCAATATTTTGAAGTTAATCAAAAAGAGTTTTCCTGGATAACTCAGCCATTTCTCAACCGATTTTGAAAGGGTTTACAGATTTAGAAAGCCCGTCGAATTATGGTCTTAAGTAATGCCAGATTTAACGCAAACAGACAATCAATAAGAATTACAGAGTACCAGCTCGGTACACTATAAGCGCCATCCTATCTAGGTCACAGCTACATGCTCCATAGAAACAGCGTCCTGCCGTGCGCATTGATGTGACTGAAGAGGAAGGCTGAGAAAATTAATGTACATATATAGACAATTGTCATGATTGTATGAAATCATCACAGGCGTAGGCGGCACACAGCAGCTCACGCCCATGATACATATTCATACAGCAGACTAATATATTGTAATAAAATAGGGCTTTACCAGGCCAAAACGGATGCTACTAAAACCAAGAACAGGACAGAAAAGGGTGGTTAATTATGGGTTACAAGACTTATGGGTAAGAATTCCCTCACATGCATTACCGCCCACCGTCCTGCTAATGATATGGATCTGAAGTTCGCTGGTGTCGCCGGATAGCTGCTTCATCTCTGCGTCGTTGACCTAGCTTAAACTCTTCCTTATACACAGAATGAAGGCAATTTCAATTTCCCTTTCTCCGAGATCTAACAATACTCACCATTCTATTACTTCTGATACCAGCTATCCTGGATAGCTGGCCCTAGGACTATAGCCTTAGTAAGCTTTACCGACTCCTGGAACCGGGTACTCGGCTACCAACTGCCGAGTACCCGTTTGCCATGAAGCTCATATTGTTTGCATAGCCACCAAACCAAACAAGAGATACCCATGACTTGCCTCCGTGGGGCTGGGAGGCTGGGTCCGTACTAGAATGGTGAGTATTGTTAGATCTCGGAGAATGGAAATTGAAATTTCCTTCATTCTCCTTCGATCAATACTCACCATTCTATTACGTCTGATATACACCAGATTTAGATAGTAACCTGGTGGGAAGGGGTAAATCATCAATTGCTACTTTTGCCCCTTGGAGAAAGAGCTAGACTTAAACTTGATTAATGGAGACCTAAAAGGACCATCAAGTTAACGGAACCGAATCAGATTCGCATCACTGCCACCCCCCACCCCTTTTTTCTCCTAAGAAAAGGGAGTAAACTCAAGACCATGCATCTCACCTGAAACACAAACATGCCAAGAGGGTTAACCGCTCTTTGCATATATTAGCCTGGGAATGAGCATGAATATATAAGATGAATGAACATGATATATAGACATAATACAAAAAACTCTCAATCTTGAATTACCTCATGATATTTGGATTCCAGACGTGGAGCCTTCAACCAATCACTCGTCCGGCCATGAGTGAAACAATCTGGTTGACATCCTCTTGCTGCTTCTTAATTCTTGCTTACAAATGTCAAAAATTGAGAATTGCAGTGTGGTCGTTTAAGTATCGTTTCAAAACAGCTAAAGCGAGTGGATTGGTGGAATCTGACACATCCCTCATATAGTAATCCATGAAAGAGGACTCACAGTGCCATTGTGCAACAGCCATGATGTCCTCAAACGGAACACCATTGTAAAGGGCGGTCGAGGCGGCTATTCCTCTAATATTGTGTGCCCTTGCGCATTGCACCTGGTGCCCAGTCGCAATCTCATGGGTAGTCTGAATGCATTCGACTACCCAACGAGAGATAGAATCCATGGATACGACACAATATGGCTTCTTATGGCAGATCCACAGATGTCTATCATTCGACTGTAACGAGTCTGTCTGGTTTTTTGTACTTAGTCAAAGCACGGACTGGGCACCAGACACTGGCATCACGATCAAACCTAGTTAGTTTCGGTATAATGATCGGTTTGCCGGGATATCTCAAAGATTGATTCTTTGATATAAACTCTGCTCTTCGGAGACAATAAATCGGTCCCTCTCTGCTGAAAGTGCATGGATCTCACTGTGCCTTCTAGCTGAGGAAGCTGCCAATAGAAAGACCACCTTTAGAGTCAAATGCTTTAGACTAGCCGAACGCAACGGTTCGAAAGGGTGCTTGGCCAGTACATTAAGCACTAAAGAGAGACTCCAGGCTAGAATGACTACCGGTTGTCTCGGTCGGAGATTGCTCATTCCCTTCACCATCACATTCAACTGGGTCCCCTCTGGACTACTCCTGTTGGCTACACAAATGATAACTGAGGCCAAAGCCGACTTGTATCCAGCAATTGCGACAGGAGCTAGTCCTGAAAAGAACAGCTCACAGAGAAAGTCTGCTATTTGCTGTATAGTGGATTGAAAGGTATCAATACCCTTTCCTTCACACCAGTCTGCAAATCCGTTAACCTTGTTGTTATATGCCTTGAAGGTTGACTTCCTTCTCGCAGCTGCGATGAAATCCGCAGCCTGTCGAGAAAAACCTTCCGACACGGAACGTCGTTTGATAACATCCACGCAGTCAATTTGAACATTTCGCCTGGGAGATTTTGTTCGGAATCTCAGGTAACTGCACTGGATTGTCCACCAGCAGATCTAGAAGATCCATGAACCACGCCCTGCTGGGCCAAAATGGCGCTATTAGTAGAACCAGGCACGGTTCCTCCATGATCTTCACCAATATCTTCGGCAGAAGAATGGTGGGTGGGTACGCGTAAGCGTGCATCCCTCTCCAGCTTATCACCAGAGTGTCTGTATCGACAGCATGTGGATCTGAAATCGGCGAGACATAAGTCATGATTTGAGCATTTTCCTTTGTGGCGAACAAGTCCACGTTGGGTTTGCCCCAATGCTCGAAGATCCTGTGAAGAACTGGAGGGTTGGGAGACCATTCTGTTGGCAAAATTGTCTGTCTGCGAGACAAAGCATCCACCAGAATGTTCAATCGCCCAGGAATGTGAGCTGCTTTCAAAACAACCGAGTAATGCCTGCACCACTGAATCAAGTGCCACACTTTCATACATAGTGTTGGTGACTTTGACCCGCCTTGGCGATTTATGTATGATACTACTGTCGAGTTGTCTAACCATATCAATATCGCCTTGCCCCTGACGTTTGGAAGAAACTTTTCCAATGCCAGTTCCACTGCCATCATTTCCAACAGATTGATATGCAGCTGGCTCTCATGGAGAGTCCATGTGCCCGAGACCTGGTGTTTTCCCAGGCAGGCCCCCCCCATCCCTCCAGCAATGCATCCATGTACACGGACAGCTAGGATGGGGTAGGTGCAGCGAAACCCCTACTAGGAGATTCTGATGTCTTTTCCACCATACAAGATGCGACATTATTGGCTCGAAAACTGGCACCAGCTTTGACACGGGTTCTGTTCTCTGTTTCCACAGAGACATCAGATACAACTGGATAGGTATTCGCATCAGAGCAGCGTACATGATTACCTGCTCCATGGAGACCATCATGCCCAGCATCTGAAGAAACTGCCTCGCCTGAATGTGGTTTCCCAATCGAAAACTCTTGAGGATGGCTAACAGAGACACCACTCTGGGCTCTGACGGGTAAACCCTGCCCTCCTCGAGATCGCATCCCTAAATACACGAACTGTTGAGTGGGTATAAACTCGGATTTCTCCTTGTTGACTATCCAGTCTAGATCTGAAAGTAACTTCAGAGTCAGATCAGTATCCACCTCTAACCTGGCTGACGTGTCTGCTTTTGATCAGCCAGTCGTCTATGTAGGTGTGAAGTGCCACGTTCTCTTTTCTGAGAAACGCTTTCACCACAAGGACCACTCTGGTGAAAACCTGTGGAGCTGTCGACAGGCCAAATGAGAGGACTACAAACTCCCACACTTGATTCTGAAACGCAAATCTCAGAAACCTGTGACAACTCCTGTTCATTGGAATGTGGAAATATGCATCTTTCAGATCGATCGATACACACCATATTCCCTTCCTCAATACTGCCATTACCGACCTCAGATGTTCCATCTGAAACTGAGGCGTATGGATAAACGAATTTAATGGCCTGAGATTGAGTACGGGTCTCCATCCCCCTGTGCTCTTGGGGACAAGGAACATGTTTGAATAGAAGCCTGGAGTGTTCCGGTTTGCTGGTTTTATTGCTCCCTTCAGAAGCAAACCTGACACTCCGTTTTGAATGGCTTCTAACTTGTCTGGTTCCCTTGGAACGGGTGTCCAGACAGGTGCCAAAGACAGATTTTGTGGTGGAAAGTCCCACCACTCTGGCATGTACCTGTGGAATAATCATCCCAGGACCAGACTGTCTGACGTCACACCTCGCCAAGCCTCGATGAAACGCATGCGCCTTCCACGCACTATAGACGCATCAACGCCTAATGCGGGTATCTGGGTCGCGATCCACTCCCCCCCCCCCCCCTCTCTTGGCGAGAGAGAGAGAGTGAGAACCATTTTGGTCTAACTGCCACCGCTGTTCCTGTCACACAGATGCGGTCCAGGCAGATACAAAGTGAGCCCTGTACCCTCAGGTACGATCTGCTCCATTCTTTCTGCACTTAGAGGACTTACCCTTCCCCTTGCCCTTCCCGCCTCTCGTGCAATCAGGAGCAACTTTGGGGAGGGTAGGGGCCTCCACAACCTTCTTGGTCTTCTTCGCCGTAGGCGGCTGTGAAGACCCAGTAGAAGCAGAAGTAGCACCAGGCTTAGCTTTCACCTTGCTTTTGTGCTTTTTCTGCTTCTTAGAAGGTTGCCCGGTTAGCAGCTTGCCTAGAGCCCCTAGTGCATGTGCCTGACGCACTAGCTCTAGCTGTAGATTAACCACCAACCGATTCTGCGCGATTGTTGGCAGTGTCTTCCAAGATGGCCCACGCTTGGCCACCAAAGATGCTAGGGCCAGTAAGGGGCGTCTCAAGAAGACGCTCCCTAATGGCAGTAGCTGGACGCATATGGTCAAGGACCGTCTGCCTCCTAGACATCGTCACTTGTGCTTGCACCCTTGCCAATGCCTCCATAGACAGCACCAGGCCGTCATTCACACATGAAAGCGCCACAGGTGGCACAGGGCGGCCTGCCCCCGCTTCAGCCCACACCGACTGAAGAAGGTGATAAGAATGGTTGACAGCACTCATTGCTGCCCTCACCCCCTCATCGCATAGGGACAGGACTTCGTCATGGTGTACCCGAGACTTGTCCACCAGCGCGAAGGTGGGGCCACCCGCTCCAGCACTCTGGACACCCAGCACCCAGCGGTCATCCTCGGTGACCATTGGGACAACACCATATCTGTCATATTCCCCCCGTGGGATATTACACCTCGCCTGCACCTCCCTGGAGGCCACAGGAAGCTGGCCCTTGGTGCGGGCAAGATCACCATCATAATCGATGCCACCGATGGACTGGGTGCATCCTCCTCGGCCGTGGTCGGAACCAGTCTGTCTCTGAAGAGGACACTCCCATGAACATGTCACCCATTGACGCATTCACGGCCATACCAGCAATGGCCTCCCAGCTAGGAGCCATTGCTGATATGCCAGGAACTCCAGTACCGTACGATTCTGCCGCCACCCCATGGAAAACACCAGTCCATGGAGTAGGTCCGCACGGAAAACCATGCAGATGCGTAACAGTTGAGGAACCGTGGCCAAACACGGGCGCCAACGGCACCCCATGCCCGACCGCCGGACCAGACGAGATAGCTGAGTACCATGCCTGGCCAGCCACACCAGTCACCGTGTCGGTTGGTGGCAAACCAACCATCACGGGACCGGTGCCCGGTACCGGAGTGGCCTCAACCACGAGCGGAGCCGCTGCTCTGGCTTGCGCCAAGCCAGACAGATGGAGGATGGTTCCATCCAGGACGGAATCGACCTCCATGCTCTCTACCTGTGGCGCCTCGTCTTCAGACCCCGAAGAGTCCTCACTAGACGAGGAAACCGTGGCACCATCCTAGCAGACGGCTCCCATGCCTGACAGACCGGCCACCGTTACTGGACCACCCGGAGGCCGCAGAAAGACAGACCCCATCAGGCCAGAGCCCGACAGGACTGCCAGGGAGCTGTACGAGACAGCTCCCTCGGTGGCCAGTCCAGAACCCTGTCCAAGGACAGGGTGCGAACCAAGCACGGGGAGAGACTGCCCTACAACTTTTGGAAGCAGGGATGACACCAGCGTAGGCAGAATGCTATGCAAGAAGCCTTGCATAGCAGGACCAAACCACGCCGGCGGTGCCATCTCCGCAACCTCCGGTTGCAGATGTGGAATGCCCCCAAGGGCCGAAACTGACGCGCCACGATTTGCTTTCGAACCGCCTGACCCACATCAGACCCTGCCAAGTCCTTCTGGGCAAGGAACTTGACCATCATGTCGGACGACAACACTGCACAAATGTTACACCTACTATCAAGATTACATTTTGTACAACGAAAACAGACATGGTCCTTGAACAGAACTCTCACGAATTTATGGCACTCGTCACATGATGGCGGGGCTGGCTTGGCCTATAAATAAGCACAAACCTACAATAAGCAAGCGGAACGAAACAGAGATGGAAGGTAGACAATTAATTTTCAAATATTTGACCATAAATTAACTGTTAACCCTCCCGCACCCCACCCCGCAACATTACAGCAACGATCGCATTGATTATGATGACAAGAACGAAGCGGGCAATATACACCATATACTGATCCTCAAGGATGTATAACGGAACCAGGAATCATATCGCATAGCATTCGGGATATATTTACTAATCAATATAAATTATACTCCTAACGAAGGCCAAAACGATATGTGAAGAAACAACAAAATGTAAACAAACTGCTATAGCACACGGTAAAACCGCAGACCACACATCTAAATCAAGAATTTTGAAACCACCGATCATTGCAAACAGATTGTGATAACACGCAAAACTTGAAAATTCCAAAGGTTTTCTGGTACCAATAAAGTACACAGCACCCAGAATCAGATGCGCGAATTAATGAAACATTTTCTTCACATAAAAATCCGAGACAACACGGGTGTGACGTCACCCGCTCAGATCTTATCGAGAAAGATGTCAGCCGATTTTCGTGTTTAAACACCGTAAAGCCAACACCTTATTTCATATCTGCCGATCGCCTGTTGGGGTTAAAGGAAGGCGATCAATCTGGCATATTTCGTTGTTAACACACGTCAGATTCGGGGTCAGAAATTGGAACATGCGACACAGATGAAATTTTGAAGACCTAAGTCTTTTAACTATAGAATAACATGGAAATATACGACCTGGTTATCATTGGCTCCTTCCATGGTAATCCAATATAATCCTTAGAGAGCGCACAAATCTATCACAATTACACAGGAAAAGACTTAAGACTCCAACTGCACAAAAAAGCATGTAGCTCTTGTTGCTATGCAAACAAGAATGAGCTACATGGCAAACGGGTACCCGATAGCTGAGAGCCGAGTACCCGGTTCCAGGAGTCGGTAAAGCTTACTAAGTCTATAGTCCTAGGGCCAGCTATCCAGGATAGCTTGTATCAGAAGTAATAGAATGGTGAGTATTGATCGAAGGAGAAGATTCCATCTCCCGGCAGTTCATGAACCTCTCAAACAATTGACTCGCTTGAAAGATCCACTGAGTGCATAAAGATGAAATGTTCATAATTTAAATAGGGTCAGATGACTCTGTTGGACATCTTGAGGACTAAAGTGTGCAAATGTGATCTTAGTGCAAAGACAGTGCGATTTAGAGGGTGTTATTTAATGCAAAAGGTTGGGGGGGGGTGGCACCAAAATCCTGATGGGTTATCTAAGGCTATGCCTGACTGCAAAATTCTAAAGAAGAATCGAATTCTTAAGGGAAGTGTAATGAAATATAAAGGTTCTACAAGAAAAGACCAAGCTTGAAAAGAAAAATAGATAT
The DNA here is from genome assembly GCA_034401795.1 of Chaetoderma sp. LZ-2023a. Classification (NCBI taxonomy): domain Eukaryota; kingdom Metazoa; phylum Mollusca; class Caudofoveata; order Chaetodermatida; family Chaetodermatidae; genus Chaetoderma; species Chaetoderma sp. LZ-2023a. Next base: position 81,581,684 of record CM067370.1, on the reverse strand, counting down.
TAAGTTAAAATGTTGTTAGTTGAGAAGTTGTTGGCCAGGCTTGCAACTTAATTTGCTATCGAACAGAACAACAGTTCAACTACCAACAAATGGAAAAACCTAATGAACTAATAGCTAGCTAACGGCTCAAAGGTCAAATTAACCTACTGTGTCCCAGAAAAGTGCAATGGTTATCTGGTAAATCACTTTTAAAAAAAGGAAAAAAAAGGTCAATTAAAAACTGACTAAGTGATTGGCATCAAAGTTGAATGTTATAAACAAATGTCACTCATTATAAACAATAACTAAGGTTGAGACAAATAATAACAATCCAACAAGTAAATTGTGCACAGATTAAATACTGTAGTGATAGCGTCTGAGAACACCGTCTGGCAATAATGCCTACGGTTACTTTGGAAACGTGCTGATAACAATCTGGCAATGGTTAACAATGCTCAGATTCTGCATCGTAAATGATAGTGATTGAGCGCAATATCTGGCAACAACACTCCAATTTAAATTCTATCCGGCTTTGATATAACTACAAATGCTAATGGGGTAACAGTGTTGACACTATCTGGAAACAGAATACCGCGAGTACAATCCAGCAATGACTACCAAATAGAAAGTACTCTGACAATGTTCAATCACTGAAAATGAAAGGACTGGGATCAGCGATGTTGTCGGGTATACAAGTACCAAGTATGAATGCAATCCGGCAACCAATTGGAAAGCACTGACAACAAACTACTGTCCTGAAATCTAACAAGTGAAAAGGAAAACTAACTCTACAAATTAACTAGAACAACCTGACACGGAAAGCAATCAGGAGCCACTGATGAACCATGAGGTGAATCAGCAGAAGATGATTACTTTGCTTGCAAAGCTAGTCAAACGTAATAAGATTGAAGATAAGGACGCCAAAGAACTTAAATTCTAGGGAAGCCAGTTACTGAATCGATTTAATAAGACTTGATTTTTAGACTGTCCTGAGGCTTACTTCTTAGGTTATAGGAGCGCGAACTCGCTATTGAAATAGCCTGGGCAAATAAAGCAGACTTATAACTTAATTGTAAACCCCTAATGGCGAGGAATATTAATCAAATGTGTTCTTGAAAACACATTTAACCAACATTCATCACAAGAAACTGTTTATACCCTGCTACTTTACTTTCGCACTCCCTGCTAAGATGGACAAACTTTCCCCTGAGGCCTGGGTTAATGTGATACCGGACTAAGTTTTGAGCATCAAAAGGGTGTTGACACCTGCAGCCAAATTTGTGGCAATTTGGAACTAATTTTAAAGTACCCAGTCAAAGTTTTACTAAATTAATCAAAAACAGGCAAGACAGAACTGATAAGCACCCTAGGCTGCTATCTAATAAATCTGGTTCACCTATCCTAGCTATAAAGATGAAATGTGTGCGGCCGACTTACTTTAATAGAAATCTCTCGACTATGGCATTTTAGTACTGAAGCCCTCGTCAAGAGGGAGGAACGCCCCTTTGACAATGACCTAGCACTTTAACAAATAGATTTGAAATATTCAAGAAATGGTATCCTTTAATTGACAATCAGATAAACTCCTAGTGTCATATATTAGGCAATAACAATAATCGCTTCTGTACGTGTACTGTTGAAGTGAGCCTACATGAAAGTAATTTTCATAAACTGGACAATAATTGGTTGCGCCTCGAAGTGGTGGAATATCCGCAACAATCAGAAGTTTCGGTTTCTCTGACATTTCTATATCTGGAAGCGTGACTTGTATTTCTAGCTCCAAATGCTGATTTTAACACAATGCATTACAATTCATTTACTACTGGACAATTTTAATATAATGCATCTCTTAATCTAATGTTACTGGCGAAATACATGACTATCCAATACAGTCTGAAAGTTATACTCTTACTGGATTCTATACAATAGTAATTAAATAACCAAGATGGCGGTGTCCGTAAAACTTAGTTACCTTTGAAATTGAGAATCACGTGACAATGTGGCTGACAGCAGAAAACTAGACGTATCTGGTTCCATGAACGTAGCCCATAGCCACAATGACTAATTATGCGAGCATGTACGAACATGGAATCAAATAATGGTCGAGAAAAAGCTGCTTAAAATACAGGTTTAAGACCTGGTAACAATTTAGTACAAGAAGGCTGAAATGTCCAAAAAAAAACCACAGACACCCCCCCCCCACCCCCCTTTGCGGGTTGGTCTGTTGTTTTATTAACCACTATAAAAACATACTTACCATTCAATCACTACTTGCTAAATCAATTATCTGCATTTAGCTACCAGAATAAGATTTGTATGCTTGCATACACTCCTCCCCATGTCTATTCCTATAAATATTGACCCTCAACCAGGCTACTGGTTAGGTCCATCTCCAGTAAATTAACTGATATAGACTGGCACCAGTCTGTACTCACTCCATAGTGACGCCTGTCACTAAGCGCGCTTGCGCATGCACCCTGGAGCCCAAATAGGAAACACATTCACTTTTCTGAATTTAAGTGCCAAATATTATAGGCAAATTCTCAAATCAATTCCACGCATGGTGGCTGAGGCTGGGTCGTAGTGATTGAATGGTATGTTTTTACAGTGGTTAATAAAACAACAGACCTACCGGCAAGGGGGGTCTGTGGGTGGGGGGGGGGGTTATTACACCACAAAAACATCCATTACCGTTCAATCACTACTTGCTAAACCCGTAGATTTGGTCAGTGCCCCACTTAATACATTAGGTGGGAGGCGATTTGAGAATCAACAAACAAGGATAAAAATCAAACCAATCTTATCCAAATGTTAATAACATAACATAATAGTGCATTTAAATCAATCACACAGTGATTATCAAATGAGGAAAACTTGAACTTAGAGATAAATAAAATCGTAATATTACGAAAGAAGGAGGCTGCTGCACTCTAATCTTTCAAAAAAATGTTGTAAAAGAGGATTCAGATTTCCATCCTGCAACCTGCATGACTTCATCCAAATACCTAAATACGAACCGGCAAAAAGCGCAAAAGAGGAAGCCATTCCTCTAACATCGTGAGCTTTAATATGTGAGAGATTAATTTGTTCCGGAGACGCAATCTCGTAACAAAGCTTAATTGTCTCCCAAATCCATCAGGATATCGTAAACTTTGAGACTGGCTTAGCTAACTCTTCCGCATAAGAAAACCATAAAAGGGACGGATCAAATCTTTTGAAATCAGTTCACTGTTTATACATTCTTAATGCCCTAACAGGACACCAGAGTTTGTCGGAAGGCGAAAAAGACGATAATGATTTTAAAATGATCGGACTAGCAGGAAACCGGTTAGACTGAGTTTTAGAAAAAAAATCCCTTCTGGGATATAAAACTAAACCATCTCCTGAAACTATAAATCTCTCCCTTTCAGCAGAAAAAGCATGAATTTCTGAACGCCTTAAGCAGAGGCCTTTAATACTAATAGAGGAAAGAGGTTCAAAATGACAGCCTGCCAGCACTTGAAGAACCAAAGCCAAGTTCCATGAAAATAAAGGCTTAGCTATCGGAGTACGAATATTGCCTAGACCTCTAATAAAAGCTATTAACGGTCTTAGTGTCCTTGACTTCGGCATACAGAAGGCAAGGAAGAGAAGATGCCAGAGAAAATCACTACTGAGCCAAAAAAGTTTAGCAACAGTGAAGTTTGGTTTGTTGTATTAAAACTATGTGTCCATTTATATAACCAAATCTGCAGGATGTTTCATCAATGTAATGTCTCGCTGATCATGAAGAAATGCAAATCATTTCTTGCATTTCTCGGCCACACGCTTACTGCATGTGAAAATGCATTTTTCATGCACTGGCCCACATTGGCGGGTAGCGAAGGCAAAAATACACTATTGCAAAAGCAGATAACGAACGTTAACAGAAAACGCTTAAAAGTTTACCCTACCGAGCATGGGCTGCCGCCCAGGGCTACCGGAAAATCAGCGCCATGAAGCAATGGGAAGACTCACTGCTGGGCAGAGCGTTCGCGCTGTTGCTCGACATTTTAATGTTCACGCCTCAACCATTTCCCGTCTCCGCCAACGTGAGCAGGAAACTGGACATGTTAATGACTGACCACGATCCGGCAGACCGCTACTTAGTGACGTCAGCACGACGTCTCAGGTTTGAGACTGCGCCGCGGCTGTCCCGTAATTTGCACACCACTACCTACTGTGCGAAACAGACTCCATGATGCTGGATTGCATGCTCAACAATGGAGCCACGTTTTGTTCAGTGATGAGTCGAGGTTTTGTGTGGATGTGGCGGATGGTAGGCAATGGGTTTGGTGATGTTTAGGAGAACGGTATGATGCAGCCAACATCATCCAGCACGACAGATTCGGTGGCGGCAGTGTCATGGTGTGGGCTGGAATCCATGAAAATGGCAAAACAGATCTTATTGTGATTCACGGAAATTTAACGGCTCAACATTACTGTGAAGGGAGTTGTCGACCCTGTTGTCATCCCTTTTATGCAGCATCATGCAGACTTCATGTTCCAGCAAGACAACGCCCGTCCTCATTCAGCTAGGGTCACCAGTGATTTCCTTGAGGCTAACAATGTTCCGGTGTTGGACTGGCCAGCGCGATCACCGGACCTGTCTCCTATCGAACACGTGTGATACATTCTTGGCCATATGGTGCGTGAGAACCATCCACATCTTCATAATGTGCGGGAGCTGGAAGCTGCACTGCTCCAGGAATGGAATGCGATTCCTCTTCGTGGCATCAGGTGCTTAATTCGAAGCATGAGAAAGCGATGTATGGCGGTGATTAATGCGCGCGGAGGTCACAACCGGTACTGACAGCTCAGTGTCATTATTTAAATTGTACCCTTCCGTTGAATGATGCCGTGTTAAAGGCGCGATGCTAGCATTACAGTAACAAGAGACTGTTGTTCAAATTGGAAAATGACCTATCAATTAAATAATATATTTGAATCAATTTATTGTTTTTGTTAAATAACATTTATACAGTAATATTCTCAGTGTTGCTAAACTTTTTGGTTCAGTATATATCCCCTAACCGTATTAGCTGATAAATGTAAGGAATCAGTGATATGTTAAAAAGTCTAATACTTGGGGAATAGAAACAGAATCGGGCACGAGACCTTGATCTGAACACCATTCTCCAAAAATTTTAAGTCGACACTTGCAAACTCTGCAGGTCGACTCTTCTGGAAGAATCGATAATAACTGGAGATCTTGAAGAAACTTTATTCTCGTTGACTTTAGTCTCGATATTCTCCAAACACACAGACTGAAGATTTCTGGGTTTGGATAAACACAAAGACCTCTTACTTGAGACAGAAGATCCTGGGAGAATGGAAGAAGACGAGGGAGGTCTACCAGGAGATCTAGAAGGTCTACAAACCAAATACTCTTTGGCCATAAAGGAGCTATTAAAAGAATCTCACAGATTTGTTCTTTGACCTTCTTCAACACTAACGGAATCAAAATCGTTGGAGGGAACGCATAGACGAACATTCCTGTCCAGGACTGAGACAGGGCATCCACCGCCAGGGCTTGACTGTCCGGAAAAGGAGACATGTTAGAGGAGATCTGAGCATTCAGAGATGTCACAAACAGATCTACCAGAGGACGATCTATAAGACTGAAAATCGCTTTGACAACCGACCTCTTTAACTGCCACTCTGTGTGGGCGAATTTGCTGGGACATGACAGTTGGTCCGCAAGAAAATTCAGACTGCCTGGGACATGAGAAGACACTAGAAGAATCTGATTCTTGCGACACCATAAGAGAAGGTTCCACACTTCTAGACAAAGGAGGGATGACCTTGTACCCTCTGCCTGTTGATATAAGAGACCACTGTCGAATTGTCCGACCGAATCAAGGCTTTGAGACCTATCACAAGATCTGACCATGACGGGAAAGCCTTCTAGACAGCACACAATTCCAGAATGTTGATATGAGCTGTCGACTCCTCCAGGGACCAAAGACCGGAAACCGACAGGGAGTCCCAGACCGCTTCCCATCCCTCCTGAGAAGCGTCTGTGAAGATAATCGCCTGAGGGGAGGACTTTAACAGTGGAACACCCATAAGAAGCAGAGAACGATCTTTCCAAAAATCTGGATGAGGAATCAAGTGTTCTCTGATGGGAATCTGATGGTAAATAGAGTGAACTGACTGCTTCCAAAGGGACATTAAATACATTTGGATGGGTCTTCTCATCAGAGCCGCCCATGGAATAACATTCTCTACGCTGACCATCAAACCTATCATTCTTAGCAGAAATCTTGCTCAGATCATGGAAGAAGACAGGATTTCCATTGCCACTGATAAAGACTCTATTCTTGGATTTCATGGGAAGACTAGACCCTGGGCCAGATGGAAAGAAATTCCTAGATGCGTGAAGATTTGAGAGGGACCTAGGCTTGATTTCTTTAGATTTAAAATCCAACCTAGGTTGCATGCCAGACTGCAAACCTCTGGAAGAATTCATGGGAGAATTGAGGAAGACTGCTTTACTAACCAATCGACTATATGTCAGGATGGATATAACGATGGTGTAAAATTCCTGCCACGGCTGAGACTAGGTGAGTAAAAAGAAAAGGAGCCATGGTCCGGCCAAAAGGCATGGCATGAAACTGCCAAAAAAAGAGTTTTCTGAAGGAAGGGTGAATGAGAACATGAAAGAATGCGTCATTTTGATCGATGGAAAACGACCACATACCATGATCAAGACTGGAAATGATCTGGGAGATGGTTTCCATCTTGACTTGGGACTAAGAATCATGAGATTTAATCATGTCATAGCCACCCCCCCCCCCCACCCTGTTAAATTAAAATTAATGCAGAATTGAATGTTTCAGAATGAATAGAGATCATTTCATTTTACTAAGATTTAATGACAGGGTAGAATTCCTACCCTAGGCTGAATGCTCTCATGTATGTATAAGGCCCTGGACTGACGGATCCAAAGAGCCAAGAAGAGGAAGAGAAGAGATAAAATAGAAGAAAGGGTTGGACCTACCCGGGCGGAGGCCACATCTTCACTCTCCTAGCTTGAAAAACCTCTGTGAGAAGACCTACCACTAGACCTTGAACTAGGTCTGTAAAAATAAGCCTGGCCCCCCCCCCCCCTCTCGCTCAAAGAGCAGGGGGTTGACTAACCTTAGAAAAACTTTAACATGAGAGGAAAGAACTTCGCAGGAAGATCCAGAGAGAGAGAGAGAGAGAGAGAGAGAGAGAGAGAGAGAGAGAGAGAGAGAGAGAGAGAGAGAGAGAGAGAGAGAGGTGGTGACTCGTAAGTAATCATCTTTTGGGATCTGAAAATGGAGCATCACATTTAGAGGTAAGAGAAATTCCTTAGAATTAACATCATTCACAAAGAAAACTAACATGTTAATGATCAAACTGTCAATTGGAAGGACCTAAGGAGACAAGAAAGAAGAATTAGAAGAAGAAAGAGTCGGCACAAAAGGAAGGTCTATAGAAAACTTGTCCTTAAAAGGAAGAGGACGAGTCTAAGCAATCCACCTGTGAGCCAGGGACCAGACATCCGAAGAGACCCTGACTGGACAAAACCTCCTCAGCCCTGACCGACTTGGGAATTGAAGAATTAGAAGAAGGATTAGGAGATGGAGAAGAAAAATGATGAGAAGAACCACCAGAGGCCATAGAATCAATAGTTCAAATGGAAAGAGGAGAGCAAGGCCTCCTGGAAGCTTGAAGAGAAAACTGTAAAGAATCAGAAAAGGAATAAGATTGATCAGAAGGAATGTGATCAGATACAACATCCTGACCAGAGGACATGGAAAGTGTTTCAGGCCACTAGCGGAAAAACTTGAAAGAATAGAGAAAAAAGCTGACATGAAAGAACGAACAAGGGACGAATCCCTAAGCACAGAAAACAATGAGAAATCCAGACCGTAATCAACAATTTGAAACTCAAGCTCAAAAGAGAGAATGACAGAAACAATCGGATTAAGATGATCAAAGGAGGAAGAGGAAGACGAAGGAGGAAGAGAGGAATTAAGAAGAATGGAAGATGAAGAGGAAAGAACAGGACCGGAAGATCCCTGGAGAGGATTGATAGAAGATGAAATACGGGAAAACCCCAGAGGAGGGAAAAAAGAAAACTGAGAGAGAGAGAGAGAGAGAGAGAGAGAGAGAGAGAGAGAGAGAGAGAGAGAGAGAGAGAGAGGAAGAACATGACTAGAAGAAAACTTTAGAAGGAGCAGAGGCAGAGGATGAAGGAAGAGACCTATACTTATCTTTACTTATTTATATTTAAAGACTTCGAACCAATATTATCATCTTGTAAAGACGGATGTCATTGAGTTTGATATGCCAATAAAAGGAATGATTGATAGATTGATAATGAATCTCCGGGAACAGCTCGAATGTTAAATACACAAAACACTGATACTTGATTATGATGAAAAAACTACGGGTTGAATCACGAAACAAAACGCTGAAAGACAGAGGCGATATAAAATCAAAGCGAAATGACTCACCAAAACCATGACTGTGACAACGCAGAAGAAAAAACTCGGCTTTTATTCCTTCTTCCTTCACACATTTTGTCTTATTTCTCTATTCTCAGCGTCTTCTTGCTCTTGTAATCATTAATCTTAGAGCCATTCTCTTCCCTATGAATCCACTACTGAATCTTTTCCTTTCAGCGCCTGTCAGAATTAGACTAAGAATTACGCTAGAAACAGGGATTTTCTTCAACAAATAAACTCCCTTTGGTTAAAATAAATGTCAACCTGCCGACATAAGAGGAAAAAAGAGCGCGAAAAAAGACTGAACGGCCCGAAGACAACTGGCCATCTAAAGTTGGATGAAATTAAAAATTATGTATCTAGCGATAATGCGTAGAATACCGACTGACTTATCGGCTGCAACAAAAAACTTATCCGGCAAGCAGTCAGAAGAGTCTTTAATTACGATGAATTGTTTCACTGATAAAAGAATAAATGCTGAATATCTACAATTCCAAGAGAGACTTCAAGACTGGCAATATCTCGGAATTAATATTTTCAGCGATTAAACATTCCGATTTTAAAAGCACTTACTGAAATAAGACTAACTCTTAGGCAAGATGATGACTAGATCCTAGGAAAGACAAAGCTGGAATATCAGTGAGAGCTATCACCAGAAATCCAAAAAAGGAAAACAGAACCGGAAGTTAATCATAGGACACCATGAAAACCGGTAATGACCCTATCCCCAGATGTACGACTCCAGAAGTGAAAAAATAGGAAACAGAAATGCGCAAACCGGAAGAAGACAACCGGAAACTGAACCCGGATGTACAGTAAAAAACAGAATAAGCATAGGAACCGGAAATACGCAAACTGGAAGTCAGACCGGATACGGAAAGAACGGGGGTAGATCCGGAAAACGGAAGTAACCCCTGTCCTGAATCCACTACAACTGATCTAAGACTAACATTGGCATATATGTTAAAGACGTGGGTGGGGGTGGGTGGGGGTGGGGGGGGGGGCTTCCGGCGCCGCCATCACTGCTTGAAGGTCTTGCCTTTTCTTCTCATCTACAACCACAAGACTCACGTGGATTTGACCCGGTGACCTGCTCGAGATCACCTTCGAGAGTTTATTTGCTCTAATTATTTGCTCTTTGTTCTTTATTCATCCACTAGACTGGAAGTTACGTCCCACCCGGGAGCGGAAGTTGGAAGAGTTTATTAGTCATACCGGAAACGGTCGGAACGGAAGTAAGAACCGGATCTTAAAGACCTGGATGTCCTGCAAAACCGGAAGTCATACCGGAAACGGTCAGAACGGACATAGCACTGGAAAACGGAAGTAAACCCGAGTCCCGAGGACCCGAATCCACCACAACGGAACCGGAAGAACTAGCAAAACTAGATTGCGGACTATGGCTATAGGCGACCTATGAAGAATCTTGACGACCGGTATGACCAAAATTTGGGCATTAGCATAATGCTTTTGGACGGGGTCTTCCGCCGCTGCCACCACTGCTTGAGGTTATGCCTATCACCCTCAAGACTAATGTGGGTTTGACTCAGTGACCTGCTACGAGATCACATTCGAGAGCTTTGTCGCTCTAGACTTTTGTTTAGGAGACCTGGTTTCTTGCATAGACGTTAGAGGAATCAGTTTTGCCCATATGCGGGAACGCCCGCTAGCCCTCAGGCTATTGTCTGAATCAGAAGAAACTTCCTGTTTCTTGGCCTCCATGATGGCAGAAGAAATTCTTTCGTCTAAAGATTTTAGTCAAGACTACAGCGAAGGATTCAAATCATGCCAATAAAGCTAAAAAGGCTTCCAAATTCGCCGAAGAAGGCTGCCCCCCCCCCCTTCCGTTGATGCTGGATTAGACATATTAGAACATTGCAAATTGCAAATTATTGTTCGTTAAAACAGACTCTTAGAAACGAAAAAAAGATTACGAAAGAAGCATACAGCTTAGAATTTCGATAGAAGGAGTCTAGAAACATGCAAACGCCTTTCCAAGAAAGGCCGGTAAAGTTCAAATTCAAGATTGTTTTCTATCATAGGGAAATAAACGTAATTCCTTGTAAAGCACTATTTTTTCTTTTAACTCAAAGTGATTAAGGGCTCACTGGAGTAATAGAGTGATTTTATATGATGATGACTTAGGCATATTAAAGTTGTTACCACGAAAACGAAACCCACGAAAACCGGTAACATTTATATACATAGTTATAAAGATCAATATAACCACGAAATACTTCCAAAAACATAATTTTGGGAGGATAGACTTCATAGTAGGCATAACTTAGCGTGAGGAAGTCCTTCAATAGTAAGCTGACACAGCTCAAAGCTATAAAAACTTTCTGATAATATTTGTGCAGTTGTTCTGCTTGCAGAATAATTGAAAAGTGAATCAGTTTCACAGAGCACATACTTCAATGTTGCAGTACGTATCAGCTGCTGAGAGAAGAGATCTGGCCTATGTCAACCTCTTTTCTTGAAGTGGGGTGACCATCTTGCGGAATATTATTACTATTCAGTGAAATTACGATTATTATTAACAACAATAACAACAAAAATATTATTAACACCATTACTATTATTTACATGTATTATTATTATTATTATTATTATTACTATTATTATTATTATTATTATTATTATTATTATTATTATTATTATTATCATCATCAGTTTTATCATTATAATGATTGTTATTATCATGTGTAATTATATTGCTGTCACCACCATTATTATTATTATTATTATTATTATTATTATTATTATTATTATTATTATTATTATTATTATTGTCGCATTACTATTATCATTATATTTAATAATAACAACAGTAACAACGACATTACCATGAACTATTATTTACATGTAGGCCTATTATTATTATTATTATTATTATTATTATTACTATCATGTATTATTACATGTACATGTAGGCCCTACATATTTAAACATATTTGTTGTCCGGGTGGTCGGGTGCGCTACAGCGGAAGAACCCGTCTACAGAGACCACATTTATACAACACTAAAAAATAAATAATATGTCACTAAAAATTGGTTATTTCATACATTTAGGAATATAGGTAGTGGCCTGTAATACAGCAGGGCAGCGACTTTTCAGGACCTGGGTTCTTATGTCTACCTGCTTTAAAGGACCACCACCTCCTGGCTCCAGAAAGCGAGTGGCCGCTATAGACAGATTCCGCTGTAATGGAACATTGTTGAGAAAGAAATTGTGTCTGTGCTCTTGAGAATATTATCATTAAATTCTTTCTGAAGTATATAATCACAGTGGCAAATTCAGACCTTTGTCATCAGTGTCGGTTTCAGAGAAATTTGTGCATTGATCAGATGTGTTTAATTTGAATGGGTATGTATGTTTGTATTTATATCAGAATCAGAATCAGAATATTTTATTGGCACAAAATCATGAACATGTTGATATAGCCAAACACAGAATGTGACACAAAACATAAGACGTACAGACAATGGACAATTAAACAATAAAAACATTATTATATATTATAATACGTTATGTATATACTATGTGTAGTAACAATACTATGAATTAATATATACAATAGTGGGTAACTCGATACCGCATAATGGGATGTAGGCAGCAATGAGGTACATTCTGAAAACGTGCAACTGCAAAATGTACTTACAGTGACACATTTCCAGAATGCACCCCATTCACTATGAACAACAATTCAGTTACTTTGGGGGTTGAGGAGATTATGCCTCTTTTGGAAGGATTCGTATACAAAATTAAGTACCAGCTTGCATATTTCGCTGTCTCAATTATTGCAGCTCATTATGAAGACAAATTTGTCATCTTCTGAGAGAGAAGAGAAATCTGTAAAGTCAATAAATGTATTATGTAATGTTGATCACATTTCTTGATAAACAGGACAAGTCATTACAAGATGCTTTTCGTCCTCAACCTCTTGCAAGTCACAGAGTTTGCAGAGTCTGTTTGCGACAGGAGTTATGGGAGAAGTGTGTCTGCCCAATTCTATTTGAAGATTGTGTGCGCTTACTCTTAGCGTGGCAAATTGCCTTCTTCTGTTAATGTTTCTATCTATAATCAAAGAATTTTCAATGCAGAATTTGCTTTTGAATGTTCGGTAACATCTTAATTTAGATCCTCCATGCTGTAATGTAGGCCTATCCCTAGTAGATTGGTTGATAAAATCCCTGTTTACATGGGACGACCAATTAGACTGGAACCGAGTTTCCATTGCATCTTTTAGTAATTTAATCGACCTGGTCTTATTAAGATCCTGACAACGATTGCTCCATATGTCTGCAAGACCAAATTCGGCCCACAAAGTCTTCATGTGTGTGGACCAATTAGCAGTTTCCTGAGCCATAGATGTTTCAACGTAGGCTTGATAAACTACAGTTTCGGAGTCTAGCGCACACAATCTTTGCCATAATTTTGCAGCATACACTAGGTGTGTGGTCAGTAATTGATACTGTCCGAGTTCACCTCGAACAGCAGCATGTGTAGTTCTCCTACTGACCCCTAATATATACTTACAGAAATTGATGGAAACCTTTTCAGCGGGTAACTTGTCACCTAACTGCATGAAATTGGTTGAATTAATACCCTTTATATAGAATGGTGCCCATATTTCACTGCAGTAGGACAGGATTGGCAAAATCAAGGAATTGAATAGCTTAAATGCCATTAATGGGTTGTTTCGGACATTGATCGACTTGAGTTTAATTAAAGCTTTCTGGGCTTGATCTGCAAGTCTTTGACATGCAGGGTTAAAAGAGCCAAATGATGTAAATACAATCCCTAAATAGCAATAGGATTGTACAACCTCGACCATAGAGCCAAGAAATGTGAAGTGGTATGTCTTGTACAAATGCCCACTTCGATTAAATATAATTGCTTTGGTTTTGTCTAAGTTGACATTAAGACCCCATTTATTACAGTATAAACCTAGTTTGCGCAATGCGTTTTGAATACTAGTTGCAGATTTTGACAATATAGCCAAGTCGTCTGCAAACATTAGACAGTTGATAGCCATATTGTGTAACTGAACAGGATCATAAGTGTCATCAAAACATTCAGGTAGATCGCGCAGGTACAGATTAAATAAAAGGGGACTAAGAACTGACCCCTGCTTAACACCAACAGAGGAAGAAAGGCTATTGCTGTGTCCATCTGATACCTTGACAGCATATCGGACATCGGAGTACATATTTTGGATGACATTTATAAAAATAACCTCCAATACCAGCTTTTAATAATTTAAATAATAGCATTTTTCGTGAGACAGTGTCGAATGCGGATCTAAAGTCGACAAAACAGCAAAAAAACATTCTGTTTGGCAATGGCATTGACATATTTGTCGATAACTGACTTCAGTGCTAATATGTGGTCAGCAGTTCTGGCATTTTTTTGTAACCGATCTGGCATTGGGGTACTAGTTTATTGGCTTCTGCAAATTTTGATAGCCTGTTGCATAATATACTGCAGAACAATTTACAGAGGTTACTACCAACAGCAATCCCTCGGTAGTTTTCTGGGTTGGAAAGGTCACCCTTTTTGTGAAGTGGTGTTAAGAAATTACAGTGCCAATTATCGGGGAAATGGCCCGAGATCAAAAGATAGTTGAATAGTTTATGCAGGATAGGTAACAAAACATTTTGACCAGCTTTCAACATTTCATTAAGTACTTGGTCAAGACCGCTTGCTTTGTTGTTTTTTAGTTTGGAAATGGCTTGAGAGATCTCAGATGTGGAAATCGTGAAATTCAATTCATTGAAGATTTTGTTTCTATTAAATGAGGAATGTATCAATTTCATTTTGGAAATCCAGATCACTATATACAGGCATCATAATCACAAGCTTCTTAAAGTGGGACACCCATTCTGTACATGATACAGGGTTAGTTTTTGATTTTGAGCTTGAATCCTTAAGTTGGTCATATAATTTCCAGAAAGCTTGAGGATTTCTAGTTTGCAACGATCCCATCTGATCCACGATCTGCTCTGTAAAGATTGATTTCTTCCTTGTAAGAGTTTTCTTAAATCTCTTGCGGAGGCAGCGGAATCTGCTAATAAGAGTGAGATTTTGTGGGTCCTTATGAATTTCACGACTCAAACATCCAAGATCTCTCCTCATTGCCTTGCATTCTGCATCAAACCAATTCTTTCTCTTGCAATTTGCAAATTTGGCGTTTTTCTTCTTGTTGTTTCTTGTTTGATTTGAATGCTTTATGCCTGAGATTTGTGCAGCCGTTATTATAATATTAGTCACCGATTCAGCTAGATGCTCAATCGTATCACTCTGTAAAGTCTATATTCTCAAAGCTAGATTATTGTATTGTACGATTTAGAATGGCTCGCTCTGTGGGTTGACCTGCTGTTGTGTGGATTGGCCCACGAAAACTGATGACCTGCTGGGGTGTTATCAGAATTCCGCAGATTATACTCAGTGCAGTCCCTTAGACAGATCAGCGGATTTACAATGGTTTTATAATTCATTACCAGCTTGCTAAGGCCAAAGTCTGTCAGGTGAACACCATCGTGTACGAATAACCTATTGTAGCTCAAACTAATTGTGTGCTGAGGAATCACCGTGAATAGCAACTTTCCAATCTCTGAGTTAAACTCTTCAGCCTTCCTGCCATAGGTGGCTGTACTTTCGGCTGATTGAAGATGTTGTGGGAGAACGTGAAATGGACACTGATGCACCAGCAAACTTTGTGACACACAGGCTAGCTAACCTATTAACTGAATTTACACAAGACTCAACAGAGTTGCTGACAAGACAATTGTCAGCAACCTGAAGGATGACACACTTGGCCTTAATTGCACAATTTTCAACATGCTGGTGGGCACCATTGATACTTTTATCATTCAGACAAACTACTTTACACGTTTTGAATTTGAACATCCGGTTTGAATCAATCTTATATATGTGCTGTAGTCTTTGTCAGGCGGTGCGACCTATATTACAAGCAATTGTTATGTTTTAAAACTGAAATATTCCATGAGTATGCGTTGATATAGTTGCCATAACTGCTTACAACAATATATCACATCTTAGCAAATCGAATCCTACCAAAATTATGTTCTATAATCTGGAGAAAGGTGATCATACTTGGTCTGAATGACGGAAGTCCGAAGCCGAGTTGGGGGATAATATTCATACCCACATCCACAAAGGGAAATAGTGATATTTCTTAGATGACAAGAGTGCGCTTTAGAGCACAATTAGATAAAATAATTTAATATAATTCGACCATATTCGCTACAGCCACAAATGTAGTTTTTCTTTATAGAGTGAAAGCAGTGATCATACTTAGTCCGAATGGTATCCAGTCAACTCGTCCTAAATACATCCCGTCCTAAGTACAACTCGCCCTACTTCTAACTCGTCCTAGGTCAACTCGTCCCAGATAATGTTCATATATGAATATACGTAGTTTTGTTATATTATTCGGGATAACAGAGCACTGATATTATGTGATTATCAAATTGCATTGTATTAATCACATAATACATGCTCTATAATCCCGAATAATATAATTTTCCCACATATATTCGCATACGAACACTAATTGGACGAGTTGACCTAGGACGAGTTAGAAGTAGGGCGAGTTGTACTGAGGACGATCTTTCTATACACGACAGAATCTCAAATTATCAGATGTTTTTTAAAATAAATATTCCAACAGTTCAACAATGTTTTAAAGTAAAAAAGGAAAGAATATTTGACATCGTATTCTTTCATCATCAAGTATTCAATCATGCGCTAAGAACGCTTATTTGGCTACGTCCAAATTTAGTTAAAGGCATATACAAATTTAAATAGCCTAGGATGAATATGAGCGCAAACTATAAGTGTACTTATCGTATGATGACTATGAAGATAAGAAATGGCGAAAATTTTGAATTAATTCCATATATTCAAATTTTTATAAACAAAATTTCGAGTGACAAAACAGAGTAGAAGTAAGTATGAACGAGTCTGTGGTCAAATACAGACTGATCTAGTATCTAAAGCCAATACTACGTGGAAATCTAACCGGACATAACACGCTTTCTGATTGGCTCAAAGAGAGACAATCCCGCGCCGTTGTTGTAAGTACTGTATTCATTCTGTTGTTATAGCGCCTGTCCATTAGCGACGTGGTTTCCTGTAATTATGCTGCCTGTTATTTCACGTCTTAGCGGGGTTTGTCTTAGCGCCAAAATTTTATTTTGAGCTGTCACAATTGATTCATTGATCAGAGACAGCAACTACTATCGCTCAATGATATGGTGGTTCATTGTAGGAATATTATTGTATCTTAGTGGACCACGGGGTAAATGTGACTTGTTTAACGGAGACCCAAACTATATGCATTTTGGAAAGCTGTTGCATGCAAAATGGATGGTGGCTCTCTAATAGGCCAAGAAATTAGCTGTCTTTGTGGCCCATCATCAAAGTAAAGAGTAATGCAGGTAGCAACACCTTTCACTAACTTCCGGTAGAAAATAACTCATGGCAAAAAGGGATGATGGTTCTTTAACCTTTTAACACTCATATCAGCCAAAAACAGCTTATGGGGTGGTCTTGCGAAATGTCTAATGTCTCAAATAAAATATCCAAAATTTGCAGACAAAGAAGACTATTTTGACAATTTACCGCTGGAATGACTGGCTCGATAACAGTGGTAAATATGGCTCACAACAGTGATAAAATAGTATTCTCTTAGTCTGCAAATTTTCTATGAGACAATTAAAGGTGTATATTCACACCAAAATGCTTCAAAATAAAAAATTTTAAATTGTATACTTTTAGAGGCTTAAACTGTGGTCCTGTATGTAATGAAACGAATTAAATCTTAACATATGATGATTTAATTTCATATAAATTACTAAAAAAATTATAATAGAGGCACACAGTCCCCTAATTAAATCACAACTTTAAAAAAATTATATTAATTTATACGTAATGAAATGATCATTTGTTAAGATTTAATTTGTTTCAGTGGACCTAGACCAACATTTTAAGCCTCTAAAAGTGCACAATTTAAATAATTTTATTTTCAAGCATTTAGTGTGAATATGCATCCTTAAAATATAAGTGTAGAAAAATTCAACGGCTATATACAGCCACACAAGACGCATCTGTAAATTGACACCCTTGGCAAAGCCATGTAAAAGTTCGACTAGTACATAAAACTGAAGGTTAGCATGCTTTGCTGCTCTATTCAGCATCGCGTGCCAACCCTCAACGTCATTATTCGTGCGCACGAGCTGATTATAAACACTCCATGCCCGTGTCGTCCACGTTCGATTCACTATCCATGTGTCATGTATGTAAGTCACTAATCTTGCCAGAGGAACTGTCTGGACTTTAGCACGAAGTTGCCTGCATAATAATAATAATAATAATAATAATAATAATAATAGTATATCCCTCACACCACCCCAGTAATAAAACAGCAGCGTCAACGTTAGATATTCCTCTCCAGAGATTCACTAAAACCATAACTTTGTGTAGCAACAATTAGACATTTTGTATTTAACATCTAAAGAGTTGGTTGGTGCTTACTGCGCGATATAACCCATGTGCACGCTGTATCCCATAATTACCCTAGTAGTAGTAGTAGTAGTAGTAGTAGTAGTAGTAGTAGTAGTAGTAGTAGTAGTAGTAGTAGTAGTAGTAGTAGTGGCAGTAATACGCACCTGAAAATGTCGACATTTACCAACGAAAAACAATTCTGTATTTACGCCCTCGCTACAGTAGCAGTAGTAACTCAATGGAATCCACATCCCATGCTTATTACATGCGGGAAAACACGCGCCACTGCCTGCCACGTCGCCATCTCGTAGTCCATCACAACGCGAAGAATCTGTGGTTCTGCTGGAAACAATTCTTGAATCGCCGTAAGGACCATTTCATAGTCAACTGATCTTCGCCCGGACATCAATATAAATGCTAGTGGAATCGGTGTGCATGCCTCTCCATGTCTGATGAACGGATGCGCAGAAAATAATTGCACAAATGGCTCCCTGATCACTTTAAATGTTGCATCAACATACCACACCTTAGAGTTTGATAGTATGTGTAGCATTTGCTCGGTGGCGAATATCATGTGACGATAACCATCTCCACGCAAATCTCGCTGTAGAAATTCATCAGGAATCCATCCCAACACAACTTCGAAGTCGACAGTTCTCGGTTCTGGTGGACGCTGACTGGCACGGAAACGGTTTAGAATTCGTTCGAGAAGCTCGTTCCCAGGAAACGCATCCACGGGCTCATTTTGTTGTGTACGTGTATTTGTTACGACGTTGTTAACAATAACGCGTGCGGAGGTAAACATGTCGTTTATTCCCGTGTCGTTTATCTTTGCTTTGAATTTGGTGGCGGTCAGTAGTCCCCCGGATGTCGGATGCTGGTGTTCAATTGGACCTATAATAATAATAATAATAATAATAATAATAATAATAATAATAATAATAATAATCTGTCATGGTGTGAAAATTCTTCAGCACAGCAAGTTAGTTCATGTTGTTCAGATTTGACAAGGAATTGTCATGGCAGCGAATAAAAAATGAAATAATATACACCTGTTCAAAAGTTAAGCACCAGCAAAAACAATAGAACGTAGAAACATGATGGTACAACTAGGCTGCCATACTTTTTGTCCCCGCGTTAGCTGACATAATTCCAAGTACGAAATGCACATGCATGCATGACTTCACGCCGCCTGATGTCCGTGCGTGGCGGGAAACAGCACACGTGTTCAGTTATGTAAAAGTCCAGTTTGAGGTGTAGAACATTACATACAGATTTAGGCGACAAGATTAGGAATTTTGTGTTCATGACCGTGGTTTATTTGTACAGAGAGAATTAGCTCTTGATTGTGAACCGCTATGGCAATCCGAAGGTTAAGTGATCGTGTGAAATG
Organism: Chaetoderma sp. LZ-2023a; assembly: GCA_034401795.1. NCBI lineage: Eukaryota > Metazoa > Mollusca > Caudofoveata > Chaetodermatida > Chaetodermatidae > Chaetoderma > Chaetoderma sp. LZ-2023a. Next base: position 81,562,282 of record CM067370.1, on the reverse strand, counting down.
GCAAATCATAGGCATGCATACCACTGGTATGTCATGCAGAGAGATTGGCAGACAGCTGAACATTAACCATACTGTAATCAGTCGTTTGATTGCAAAACATGGGCAAACTAACGAGGTGAAGGACAGGCCTAGATCTGGAAGACCGAAGAAGACTACTGCCCGTGATGATCGAGCCCTAGTACGCCTTGTTAGGAGATCTCCATTCACCAACAGCAGAGTGCTCAGCCAGCAATGGGAAACGCGCAATAGAGTGTCAATGTCTACCGTCAAAAGGAGACTGTATGCTGCTGGCATGAAAGCTAGGAGACCTGTCAGACGTCCTCTCCTCACTGCACACCACAAAGAGGAGCGTCTGAGGTGGTGCAACGAAAGAAGACACTGGAACATGAGATCCTGGAGACGGGTACACTGGTCCGATGAAAGTCGGTTCCTGCTTCATGCCACAGATGGTCGAACTCGTGTATGGAGGTCCAGACGCACGGCGTACGACCAACGTAACATCATGGAAGAAGTTCCATTTGGTGGAGGTTCCGTTATGATATGGGGGTGCATCTCATTTGATTGTAAGCTGGATCTGTTGACTGTACCTGGAACACTAAATGGACAAAGATATCAAGATTCCATACTGGATAGAGTTGTGGTCCCTCATTTTGTAAATCATGCACCTGGAACCCACCCTATGTTCATGGATGACAACGCCCACCACATCGTGCTAGAGCTGTGCATGAATACCTCCGCCAGAATGCCATCGAAACCCTACCATGACCAGCAAGGAGCCCTGACATGAACCCTATTGAGCATATCTGGGACATTCTGGGATACATGGTGAGAAGGAGGGATCCTCCTGTGCAGAACCTACATGAATTAACAGACGCACTCCATCTTGAATGGCAACGAATATAACAATGGCGTATCAGTCGGTTGGTGACCAGCATGAGACGTCGTGTCCAGGTCGTCATCCATGCACAAGGTGGATATACCCGGTATTAATAATGACAGTCTCAAACTCGTGCACAGATGTTAAACTTCGTTTTCAGACACCATTAATGACAATCTAGCCACGTGTGTCAACTGTAGGGCAATAGTTGTCAGTTGTGTCAACGTAACCATATTCAGGCCTCGTTTTCAAGTTCAAACAAAAACATACAGTGTTTCCCCACCATCATAATCAGCATTCCTCTAGTTGCATTATTACCTCTTGCACTAAGATGGATGGGTACATAAATGTTTATGCTATTGCTTTCTTCATAGCACATGAATATACCCTCGCATGTGCGTAAAAATAGGGTGGTGCTTAACTTTTGCACAGGTGTATATAATACTCACCCACACCAATGTCAGATGTAGCACAAATAAGGGAGATAAATCGTGATAGGCTTTTCAATATAACATTAAACCAACCAGAAGTGATATCCCTTATTACTGATACATCGAAACGGTGACGGTACGGGAGGCAATTATATATATTTCACATATATATATATATATATATATATATATATATATATATATATATATATATATATATATATATATATATATATATATATATATATATATATATCCTTTTTAGTCGTGTTTGGTGATGGTGGTGGTGATGGTGGTGATAGAGATAGATCAAGAATTTTAACATACCTTCAGCAAAGTTATCCCCTTTCTGCCGGATTGACGCCTTACACCACAAGGTTTTGGAACGTACGCTACATATCCACAACGTTATGTTCTTTCCCGTACGCTTCACGGTGTAGCTGTACCCGGCGCTGTCTACTAACATCTTCCCACGGCGTTACGTACCACCTTCGACAATCTCGTAGGTTTTGACAGCCTGTTCAGGGACTTCAATATCTGCAGGTATTGGATCCTGTAGACTTGATTCCTCGTGGCGTGATGGTGTTAAAATGAATGGGTTCAAGGCAAACGTAACACTTGTATCTGGTGACGCAGGTGGAGATGGCGAGGCCGGCGAAGCAGGTGGAGATGGCGAGGCAGGCGAAGCAGGTGGAGATGGCGAGGCAGGCGAAGCAGGTGGAAATGGCGAGGCAGGCGAAGTAGGTGGAGATGGCGAGGCAGGCGATGGCACTGATATCGGTGATGGTGGCGACGATGGCGGTGATGAAAATGCAGGGGTTGGTGGCGATGATGGAGGTGATGATGGTGGTGAGGATAACGCTGTACTATGCAAATTGGGGCAAAAGTCTGAAGGTGAACTGGTACCTGCGGATTCAATATAGGCTGCCATCTCTCGCATCTCTGTAAGGCGTAAGGAATCCGCGTCGTTATCTTTACACTCCTGACACTGCCAATCCAATGGCTCTCCATTACGCACTGCATCCCTATATTCAGCTTGGCTGGCTTATTCCAGTGCTACAGATCCTATGTTGCCATCTATCACATGATTCACAAAGTAAACCTTGCTGTTTACTACTAACGGGATTGCCACAGTGGATACACAAATCAACCATCGTAACTTTAACTTTAACACTAAAACTGAATGAACAGCACTTAAATAACTTTATCGAATACTATTATATCACTTATAACTTTGAATAACACTTAAATAAATTAGGACTACTTTACTTAAAATCTCTAGCGCAATATCTCGTTGTCGAAGTACAGAAAACATTTGACAACGGTAAATATTTGCCTTCTTTTTAAAAAGAATATTTGGGAGTTTTGTTGTTCAAAGAGTAATTCTCAGCTAACAAGTTGTTTTTGTTAAAATAACTACAACTTCCGTATGCTATATTGTTTCGACTTTTCGAATTCTTATGGTTAATAAGTTTTTTAAAACACCACAACCACCCCAAGCAAGCCATGCCTTTGTAGTGGTTACTTGTAAGGAAAACATTGATTACTAGTAGTCGGTGATCTATGAAAGGCGCACGTGCCTGGTGATAACGGTACACAACAGATTAATTATAAGAATTTATTTTCACAATTACGGGAATCTGAAGTCGTTTAAAAGAATGCTCATTTACAAGCTAAGAGATGCCTATCTTTTTAAAAAATTTCCACTGGAATGACTGGCTCGGTGGTAAATTTTCAAAAATAGTGTTCTCTTAGCCAGGAAATAGACAATGACTAAGCAAATATATAGATTTTCCTGACCATAAACCGGTCACTCACTATGCCCACAAACTACATCTTAAGAAGCGTTAATATTCGAGCTGTGATTCAATTTATGAAAATTACTACGGTGGTGTGTTAATACAAGTGGTCAATGTTGATAATTTGTATAGGCGGTCATTAAATATAGTGGTCTCTTAATATAGGTGGTCAGTGTAGAGGGTACATCACTATAAATTATTATGTATAAGTTGTTGAATATTTTGAAACTAATTTTACTGGGCGCTCTGCTGCTAACAATGGCAGCAACAGCGCGGCAGCGCCCAGTCAAATTATTTTGTCGGACTAGTAAAATTTAAAGACTGGCCAAGTCGAACATTTATGACGTCATCATGCATGTCAATTAACATATGACGTCAGATGGTAGCTGGGTACTCTGGAATGTGCTATATGTGATCTTCAGATACAAGTGGGCGCTTGGCAAGTGTAGTAAGTTCTTTCAACCTGGGTTATTGCCAACACTCGCCGTCAGTAATAATTGTAACAACAAAAGTCAACGAGTGGTGCATATGCAATAATAACAACAAGAATTTATTTTAAAAAGAAACAAGTTTCAATCATTACATTACTTATCAAATCGGGCGGCAACAGATTCACTCAATAGCAAAAAGCGTGCATACAAAAGATACAATGAAACTAAGAAAACTACAGATTACACACTCTACAAAATTGCTAGAAACAAAGCAACAGCATGCATCAGAAAATCAAAACAGACATTTGAACGTAAAGTGGCAACTGAAAGTAAGAAAAATCCTAAAGCCTTTTGGAACTATGTCAAGAGTAAAACAGTTCTACGTGAATCAATTAGCAAGCTACGTAACCCTGCAAACGACACCATGACCACAGATGATACAGAAAAAGCAAACATTCTCAACACATTTTTCTCAAACATGTTCACTCCAGAAAATCTTCTTTCTACACCAATCATTAACCCCAGAAACAATGGTACCATACTAAAAGACATATTAATAACACCTATTGCCATCGAAAATAAACTAAAAGGACTCAACCCCAACAAAAGCAATGGCCCGGATGAAATACCAGTGAGAATACTAAAAGAAGCTCCTAAAGAAATTAGTACACCACTATGCATAATTTTCAACAAGTCTCTTGAAGAAGGCATTTTACCCGACATCTGGAAAATAGCAAATGTATGCTGCATACACAAAAAAGGCTCCAAGAATGACCCAAGCAACTACAGACCAATCAGTCTCACTTCTACATTATGCAAGGTCCTAGAATCTTTTATAAGAGACAGTATTGTAAATTTCCTGGAAACGGCTAATCTATTTACCAAATGTCAGCATGGATTTAAACGTAAAAGATCATGTAAAACTCAACTACTAGAATACCTGGAGGATTTAACAGCCATGCTTGACTCAAACGAACCTGTCGATACAATATATTTAGACTTTTCAAAAGCTTTCGATACTGTGCCACACCAACGACTCCAAACAAAACTGAGAAGCTATGGTATTGGCGAAAATTTAGTAAAATGGATAGGGAACTACTTAAGCAACAGGAGCCAGAGAGTTAGAATTAATGATGCATCATCGGACTGGATTGAGGTGACCAGCGGCGTGCCACAAGGAAGTGTTCTAGGACCTATACTTTTCTGATATATATATATATATAAATGACCTACCTGATCGATTAACCTGCCACTGCAAAATATTTGCAGATGATACAAAGATGTACGGCAACCCAGCTACCAGTCAGATTCAGGAAAACATAAATAAAGTATGTAAATAGTCGCAGACATGGCAACTATCTTTCAACACAGACAAAACGCATGTCATGCACTTCGGCAGAAATAACCCTCAAACCAAATACTATAAGACAGATACACCTGATCCACATCCTGTATCAACATCAGATGTAGAAAAAGATTTGGGGGTTCATGTCGACAGAAACCTCTCTTTTGACATACATATAGGGAACATTGTATCCAAGGCAAACAGTACAATAGGACTAATCAAGAGAACATTTACCAACATTGATCAATCTACTTTCACGCTACTATACAAATCACTTGTGCGACCCATTCTTGAATACTGCAACTCAGCATGGTCTCCAAGACTGAAAAGGCAATCGCAGCTATTAGAAAGAGTACAACGCAGAGCAACAAAACTTGTCCCACAAATCAGAGAGTATAGCTACACAGAAAGACTTGAAGCCTTAAATCTAATGTCACTGAAATATAGACGGTTTCGTGGAGATTTGATTGAAACATTCAAACTCATCAAAGATCTATATAATATTGATAAGAACTACTTTTTCGAACTGTCCAATGTTACACGGACCAGAGGTCATAGGCTCAAGCTCAACATAAAACGTAGCAGCAAAGATATTCGGAAGCACTCCTTCGCAAATAGAGTGGCACCACATTGGAATTCACTGCCAACAACAATAGTCGAAGCAACCACAGTCGAAATATTCAAGGGCAAACTAGACATCTTTTTCAAAGAAAGAATATTTGAATTCGACTGAACACAATTAATTGTGGTGTGGCTTTGGACGTTGCTGTTACACATATGCTTATACAACATATGTGAGCCGTCAATTCCCAAAGTCATAATACAATTATTGCATCACAGTGGACTAATCTTGAAACAGCCTGTGCATCTACATGAACATGCACACATGAAGATAGCTACACGTGTTGTATCCAGACCAGGGTTGCCAGCCCTACCAGTTTAGCACTGAGGCAATAACAAGCTAATGGCTTATGCCTTGTAAATTGATGATGATGATGAAATAATATTGTTAACTCGTCCCAATCACCAACCCGCCCCTTTAATAAGTCAACTCGTCCCACCTATGAAAGTCAACTCGTCCTAGCATAACAGACCGACTCGTCTGTTTGGAAATTTGGGCGAGTCTACCTTTTTTTCCGGACGACTTGACTTTCCACATGGGACGAGTTGGTGGTTGGGACGACTTGACTGGCAATCGTCCGAATCGGGGAAGTCCATTTGGGGAAAGGTATAGCCATAGAGGCAAAATGCATTAACTGTATTAGAAAAGATGGTTGAAATATTGCCATTTTCTTTATCTAATTGTGCGAAATGATTATATTGGCTCTGGTATGCATTTAACCGCCCTGAGGGAAGTATGTATTATTATTACATTATTAATAATCTGGCAACTCGTTTTTAGACTTTATCTTCAAGTATTACCATTTCAACATGGCAGCTTCAAAGCGATTAGGAAACATGGTTTTGAATCAAACAGCAATGTTTTTGTGTGATATGCAGGAAAAATTTCGTCCTGGAATCCAGTATTTTCCAGATATTGTAGCTGTATGTCAGAGACTGGTAAGTAAAACCATTCAAATCATTCTAATGACAAGTCATATTTATACCAACCTCAACTTGGCTCAAGTCAACCTGTCAATGTCATAAATTCATATGTTTTACTCTTCCGATTCCAAAATTATAGTTACATAGTCCGCTTCTGCTGGATCTGCCTGTAGCATGGCTTCATTATCTCCTTCGTCGATTTGTACCTGCTGAACGTTTTTGTGTGCGGACGGATTGGATCGGGAACTGTGTAGTGTGTTGTGTAAGCCGCGTTGTCAAAGTATTTGTCAAGCCGACTTAATGCATTGAGAGCTGGAGCAGTTACCACAGTATCAGGAAGACTATTCCAGTGGCTGTTTACTCGAATGCTGAAGAACCGTTTTCTGGTGTCAGTGTTGAATCGCTGCTTGTGTAGTTTGAAGCTATTGCCACGGGTTTGGTCGCATTTGTCAGACGGCAGGAGGCTCTCAGCATCAACCTTGTATATGCTGTGTGTGTATTTGTAAGCCTTGATATGGCCACTACGTAGACATCGATAAATTAAACTTGGCAGTTTCAGAAATTTCAGGCCGTCTCCATATGGCACATCTTTTAGCACTAGAATGGTCTTTGTTGCTCTACGACTATGGTGAACATTTTCGATGATGTATATATCTTTTTTCTATGGAGGCGACCAGGCAATGTTTTCATATTCCAAGTACTAGGCTTTTGTAGAGTAGACAGAATGTGCTTGGATGTAGGAAGTCAAAGGACCTGCGGATCATGCCGACTAATTTATTTGCTTTGTTTGCTGCGGTTTCGGCATGTTGGTTAAACCTTAATGCACTGTCGACATAGATGCCAAGATCGTTCTCGCATGTTGTTTCCTCCAGAGTTATAGCTTCAGACTTTTCTTGCATGGTGTATCTGTGTCTGGCATTTGTTCTGCCCAAATGCATAACTACATTTTGTAGCATTAAACCTCAGTTGCCGATTGTCGACCCATTCTTTCAGAAGATTCACATCGCCCTGGAGGTTGTTGTGGTCTTCCAACGTCGAGATCTTTGAAAACAGTTTGGTGTCATTTACAAACATCCTTATCATATTGAGCACTTCATCCGGCATAGCATTAATGAAACAGATGAATAATGTTGGTCCCAAGACACTGCCTTGTGGTATCCCACTGAGTACAGGGGGGGGAGCAGTCTGAGTATGAGCCGTTGATCACTACTCTTTGTCTACGGTTACATAGGGATGCCTGTATCCAGTTTAAGACTTCGTCATGGATGCCATAACTCTTCAGCTTACTCAATGATCTTTGATGTGGAGCAGTATCAAATGCTTTGGCGAAGTCCAAGTAGATAACATCAAGTGTTACCCCACTGTCAAGTACTTTAGTGCAGTAGTCCAATTTGACCTTCGATCAATACTCACCATTCTATTACCTCTGATATACAGCTGGCCCTGACAGCTAGCTCTAGGACTATAGACGTAGAAAGCTTTACCGACTCCTTGGAACCGGGTACCCGGCTCCCAACTGCAGAGTACCCGTCTACCATGAAACTCATTCTTGTTTGCATAGCAACAAGAGAAATACATGCTTTTTACAGATCTTGAGAATTTAAATCTAAGTCTTTTTGTCTGTGGTTTATTGTGATAGCTAGTGCGTTTCTACAAGGATATTTGGATTAATATGGATACCGCCGATGATAACCAGGTTGTATATTTCCTTATTATTCCATAGTTAAAAGACTTAGGTCTCTAAAATTTCGTCTGTGTCGCATGTTCCAATTTCTAACCCCTAAGGAGCTGGGACGTGTGTTACCAACGAAATATGCCGGATGATCGCCTTCTTTAAACCCCAACAGGCGATCGGCAGATATGAAAATAGGTGTTTGCTACGGTATTTTTAACACGAATATCGGCTGACGTCGTTCTCCGTAAGATCCGAGCGGGTGACGTCACACCCGTGTTGCTCGGATGTTTATGTGAAGAAAATTTTTCATTAATTCGCGCATCTTATTCAAGGTGCTTCGTACTAAAATGGTACCAGAAAACTTTGGAATTTTCAAGTTTTGCGTGTTATCACGATCTGTTTGCAATGATCGGTGGTTTCAAAATTCTTGATTAAGATGTGTGGTCTGCGGTTTTACCGTGTGCTACAGCAGTTTGTTTTCATTTTGTTGTTTCTTCACATATTTTTTTGGCTTTCGTTAGGAGTATAATTTATATTTATTGGTAAATATACCCCGAATGCTATGCGATATGATTCCTGGTTCCGTGATACATCCTTGAGGATCAGTTTATGGGTGTATTTATGCCCGCTTCGTTCTTGTCGTCATAATCAATGTGATCTTTGCTGTAACGTTGCGGGGTGGGGTGCGGGAAAGTTACAGTTAATTTATGGTCAATATATTTGAAAATTAATTGTCTGCCTTCCATCTTTGTCTCGTTCCGCTTGCTTATTGTAGGTTTGTGCTTATTTATAGGCCAAGCCAGCCCCGCCATCATGTGACGAGTGCCACAAGTTTGTCCGGGTTCTGTTTAAGGACCATGTCTGCTTTCGGTGTACGTTATGTAACCTTGACAATAGGTGTAATATATGTGCAGTATGGTCCGTTGATATGATGATGAAGTTCCTTGGCCAGAAGGACTTAGCTTGGTCTGACGCGGGGTCAGGCAGACCAAAATTAAATCGTGGAGCGTCCGTTTCGGCCCCTTGGGGGCGCTCCATGTCTTCAGCTGGAGGTGGTGGAGATGGCACCGCCGGCGTGGTTTGGTCCGGCTATGCAGGGCTTTCTGCATAGCGTTCTGCCCACGCTGGTCTTGTCCCTGCTGCCGAAAGTTGTTGGGCAGTCTCTCCCCATGCTTGGTTCGGACCCTGTCCTTGGACAGGGTTCTGGACTGGTCGCTGAGGGAGCCGTGTCGTACGGCCCCCTGGCAGTCCCGTCGGGCTCCGGCCTGACGGGTTCTGTCTCTGCGGCCACCTCCGGGTGGTCCAGTAGCGGTGGCCGGTCCGTCAGGCATGGGAGGACGCGAGGACGGCTCCGCGGTTTCCTCGTCTAGTGACGACTCTTCGGGGTCTGAAGATGAGGAGGCCTAGGAGGAGAGGTTGCTGCGGCCACTGATGCCACGGGTGGAGAATATGGAGGTCGATTCCGTCCTGAACGGAACCGTCCTCCAGTCTGGCTTGGCGCAAGCCAGTGCAGCGGCTCTGCCCGTGGTTGAGGCCAATCTGGTACCGGCCACCGGTCCCGTGATGGTTGCTTTGATGCCAACCGACACGGTGACGGGTGTGCCGGGTGTATCTCGCCTGGTCCGGCGGTCAGACATGGGGTGCCGTTGGCGCCCGTTGCTGGCCACGGTTCTGTGTCTGCTATGGGTCCGCACGGTTTTCCGTGCCAGCCTACTCCATGGACTGGTATGTTTCATGGGGTGGCGGCGGAACCGTATGGTACCGGAGTTCCTGGCATGTCAGCCGCAGCTCCTAGCTGGGAGGCCGTGGCTGGTAGGTCCGTGAACATGTCAATGGGTGACGTGTTCACGGGTGTGTCCTCCTCGGAAATAGACTGGTCTGAGGCTCTGGCTTGGCTAGCCAGGGTAGACCTGTCTGTGGTTTCGTCCACGGCCGAGGAGGATGCGCCCCGTCCATCGGTGGCATCGATCAGGACGGGGATCTTGACCGCAGCCCGGATCCAGTCCATTGGACTGGATCCACGGTTTATTGAGTTGCTAGAGGCTATTTATAGTAAGCAACTCATGACCAAGGGCCAGCTCCCTTCGGCCTCCAGGGAGGTGCGGGCGAGGTGTCATATTCCACGGGGGGAATACGACAGGTATGGTGTTGTACCGTCGGTTACCGAGGATGACCGATGGGTTCTGGGTGTCCAGAGTGCTGGAGCGGGTGGCCCCGCCCCGGCACTGGTGGACAAATCCCGGGGACACCACGAGGAAGTCCTGTCCCTTTGCGATGAGGGTGTGAGGGCAGCCATGAGCGCTGTCAACCATTCTTATCGCCTTCTTCAGTCGGTGTGGGCTGAAGCGGGGGCAGGCCACCCTGTGCCACCTGTAGCGCTTTCGTGCATCAATGACGGCCTGGTGCTGTCTATGGACGCACTGGCAAGGGTGCAGGCACGGGTTACGAAGTCCAGGAGGCAAATGGTTCTTGACCATATGCGTCCGGCTACTGCTGTCAGGGAGCGTCTTCTTGGGATGCCCCTGACAGGCCCTAGCATCTTCGGTGGCCAGGCGCGGGCCATCTTAGAGGACACGGCTAGCATTGCGCAGAATCGGTGGGCGGTGAACCTACAGCTAGAGCTGGTGCGGCAAGCGCACGCACTAGGGGCTGTAGGGAAGCCGCTGACCGTGCAACCTTCCAAGAAGCAGAAGAAGCATAAAGGCAAGGCGAAAGCTAAGCCTAGTGCGGCTGCTTTTTCGTCTGGCTTTTCTCAGCCGCCTCCGACAAAGAAAGCCAGGAAGGTTGTGGAGGCCCCTACCCTCCCCAATGTTGCTCCTGATCGCTCCTGAAGGGAGCAGTAAAACCAGCAAACCAGAACACTCCAGGCTTCTATTCAAATATGTTCCTTGTTCCCAAGAGCACAGGGGGATGGTGACCCATACTCAATCTCAGGCCATTAAATTGGTTTATCCATACGCCTCGGTTCCAGATGGAAACTCCGAGGTCGGTAATGGCAGGATTGAGGAAGGGAATGTGGTGCGTGTCGATCGATCTGAAAGATGCATATTTCCACATTCCAATGAACAGGAGTTGTCACAGGTTTCTGAGATTTGCGTTTCAGAATCAAGTATGGGAGTTTATTGTCCTCCCATTCGGCCTGTCGACAGCTCCAAGGGTTTTCACAAGAGTGGTCCTTGCGGTGGCAGCGTTTCTCAGAAAAGAGAACGTGGCGCTACACACCTACATAGACGATTGGCTGATCAAAGCAGACACGTCAGCCAGGTTAGAGGTGGATACTGCTCTGACTCTGAAGTTACTTTCAGATCTAGACTGGATAGTCAACAAGGAGAAATCCGAGTTGACACCCACTCAACATTTCGTTTATTTGGGGATGCGATTCGATCTCGAGGAGGGCAGGGTTTACCCGTCAGAGCCCAGAGTGGTGTCTCTGTTAGCCATCCTCAAGAGTTTTCGATTGGGAAACCACTTTCAGGCGAGGCGGTTTCTTCAGATGCTGGGCATGATGGTCTCCATGGAGCAGGTGATCCCGTACGCTGCTCTAATGCGAAGACCTATCCAGTTGTATCTGATGTCTCTCTGGAAACAGAGAACAGAACCCCTGTCAAAACTGGTGCCAGTTTTGGTGCCAATAATGTCGCATCTTGTATGGTGGAAAAAGCGTCAGAATCTCCTAGTAGGGGTTTCGCTGCACCTACCCCACCCCCAGCTGTCCGTGTACACGGATGCATCGCTGGAGGGGTGGGGGCGGGGGGGGCCTGCCTGGGAGAACACCAGGTCTCGGGCACATGGACTCTCCAGGAGTGCCAGCTGCATATCAATCTGTTGGAAATGATGGCAGTGGAACTGGCGTTGGAAGAGTTTCTTCAAATGATCAGGGGCAAGGTGATATTGATACGGTCGGACAATTCGACGGTAGTATCATACATAAATTGCCAAGGCGGGACTAAGTCACCCACACTGTGTATCAAAGTGTGGCACTTGATTCAATGGTGCAGGAATTACTCGGTTGTTTTGAAAGCAGCTCACATTCCTGGGCGATTGAACATTCTGGCGGATGCTTTGTCTCGCAGATAGAGAATTCTGCCAACAGAATGGTCCCTCAACCCTCCATTTCTACGAAGGATCTTCGAGCATTGGGGCAAACCCAACGTGGACTTGTTCGCCACAAGTGAAAATGCTCAAATCATGACTTATATCTCGCCGATTCCAGATCCAAATGCTGTCGATACAGATGCTCTGGCGATAAGCTGGAGATGGATGCACGCTTACGCGTACCCACCCACCATTCTTCTGCCGAAGGTATTGGTGAAGATCAGGGAGGAACCGTGCCTGGTCCTGCTAATAGCGCCCGTATTGGCCCAGCAGGGCGTGGTTCACGGATCTTCTAGATCTGCTGGTGGAAAACCCAGTGCAGTTACCCGAGATTCCGAACATAATCTCCCAGGCCAAGGGATGCTTCCTACACGAGCGTCCCGAAATGTTCCAATTGACTGCGTGGATGTTATCAAACAACGTTCCACGTCGGAAGGCTTTTCTCGACAAGCTGCTGATTTCATCGCGGCTGCGAGAAGGAGGTCAACCTTCAAGTCATATAACAACAAGGTTAACAGATTTGCAGACTGGTGTGAAGAAAAGGGTATTGATACCTTTCAATCCACTAGTCAGCAAATAGCAGACTTTCTCTGTGAGCTGTTCTTTTCAGGACTAGCTCCCGTCACAATTGCTGGATACAAGTCAACTTTGGCATCAGTTATCCCTTGTCTAGCCAACAGGGATAGTCCAGAGGTGGTCCAGTTAAATGTGATGGTGAAGGGAATGAGCAGTCTCCGACCGAGACAACCAGTAGTCATTCCAGCCTGGAGTCTATCTTTAGTGCTTAATGTACTGGCCAAGCACCCTTTCGAACCGTTGCGTTCTCCTAGTCTAAAGCATTTGACTCTAAAGGCGGTCTTTCTATTGGCAGCTTCCTCAGCTAGAAGGCGCAGTGAGATCCATGCACTTTCAGCAGAGAGGGGCCGATTTATTGTCTCCGGAAAGGGTCTGCTTCTCCTTCGATCAATACTCACCATTCTGTTAATTCTGTTACTTCTGATATACAGCTGGCCCTGACAGCGGCTCTAGGATTATAGACTTAGAACGCTTTACCGACTCCTGGGAACCGGGTACTCGGCTCCCAACTGCCGAGTACCCGTTTACCATAGAGCTCATTCTTGTTTGCATAGCGACAAGAGCAATACATGCTTTTTGCATTAAGGATTTTAGTGTTTTAAAATAATCTAAGTCTTTAATCAGTGATAGTTTGTGTGTTCTGAAAGGATTAACTAAGGACTATGGAGAATACCGCCCAAGACAACCAGGTTGTATTGTTCTTTATTATCCATAGTTAAAAGACTTAGGTCTCTAAATTTTGTTGTGTCGCATGTTCCAATTTCTGTCCCCATAGAATCTGGGACGTGTGCTAACAACGATATATGCCAGACGATCGCCTTCTTTAAACCCCAACAGGCGATCGGCAGATATGAAAATAGGTGTTTGCTACGGTATTTCTAACACGAATATCGGCTGACGTCGTTCTCCGTAGAATCCGAGCGGGTGACGTCACACCCGGTCGCTCGGATGTTTATGTGAAGAAAATTTTTTCATTAATTCGTGCATCTTATTCTGGGTGCTGCGTACTAAAAATGGTACCGGAAACTTTAGAATGATCAAGTTTACGTGCGATCACGATCGGTTTGCAATGATCGGTGGTTTCAAAATTCTTGAGTAGATGTGTGGTCTGCGGTTTTACCGTGTGAGACAGCAGTTTTGTTATACATTTTGTTGTTTTCTTCACATATCGTGCTGCGTTCGTTAGGAGTATAATTTATATTGATTAGTAAATATACCCTGAATGCTATGCGATATGATTCCTGGAGCCGTTACACATCCTGGAGGATCTATTATGGGTGTGTTGTGCCCGCCGCGTACTTGTCGTCATAATCAATACGATCGTTGTTGTAACGTCGCGGGGTGGGGTGCGGGGAGGTTACGGTTAATTTATGAGTCAAATTATTTGAAAATTAATTGTCTGCCTTCCATCCGGGTCTCGTTCCGCTTGTTTATTGTAGGTTTGTGCTTATTTTATAGGCCAAGCCAGCCCCGCCATCATGTGACGACTGCCATAAGTTTGTCCGTGTAATGTTCAAGGACCATGTCTGTTTTATGTGTGCCCTGTGTAATATAGATCATAGGTGTAATGTTTGTGCAGTGTGGTCCGTCGAAACGATGGTTAAGTTCCTTGCCCAGAAGGACTTGGCTGGGTCTGACGCGGGGTCAGGCGGTCCGAGAGTAAATCGTGGAGCGCCCGGTTCGGCCGGTGCGGGTGCTCCATGTCCCCAGCTGGAGGTGGCGGAGATGGCACCGCCGGCGTGGTTTGGTCCGGCTCTGCAGGGTTTTTCTGCATAGCGTTCTGACCACGCTGGTGTCGTCCCTGCTACCAAAGGTTGGGGGGCAGTTTTCTCCCCATGCCTGGTACGGATCCTGTCCTCGGACAGGATTCTGGACTGGTTACCGAGGGGGCCGTCTCGTACGGCCCCCTGGCAGTCCCGTCTGGCTTCGGCCAGACGGGTTTCTGTTTCTCTGCGGCCACCTCCGGGTGGTCCAGTAGCGGTGGCCGGTCCGTCAGGTGTGGGAGCCGTCCGCCAGGACGGTTCCACGGTTGACTCGTCTTGTGACGACTCTTCGGAGTCTGAAGACGAGGAGGAGAGGTTGCTGCGGCCCGTGAAGCCGCAGGTGGAGAATATGGAGGTTGATTCCGTCCTAGACGGAACCGGCCTCCATTTGTCTGGTTTGGCGCAAGCCAGGTCAGCGGCTCCGCCTGTGGCTGAGGCAAATCCGTTACCGTGCACCGGTTCCGTGCGGCTTGGTTTGGCACCAGCCGTCACGGGAACGGGTGTGCCGGGCCGGGCGTGGTACTCACCTATCTCGCCTGGTCCGGCAGTCGGACGTGGGGTGCCGTGGGCGCCCGTGTCCGGCTATGGTTCCGCGACTGCTACGGGTCCGTACGGTTTTCCGTGCGGACCTACCCCATGGACCGGAGTGTTTCATGGGGTGGCGGCGGAACCGTGTGGTACCGGAGTGCCTGGCGTGTCAGCCGTGGCTCCTTGCTGGGAGGCCGTGGCTGGCAGACCCGTGAGCACGTCAACGGGTGACGTGTTTGCGGGGGTGTCTTCATCGGAGGTAGATTGGTCAGATGCTCTGGCGTAGCTAGCCAGGGTTGACCCGTCTGTGGTTTCGGCCACGGCCGATGAAGATGCGCCCCGTCCGTCGGTTGCGTCGATCAGGACGGGGATTTTGCCCGCGGCCCGGATCCAGTCAGTGGGACTGGATCCACGGTTCATAGAATGGTTGGATGCTATTGATAGCAAACAACTGATGACCAAGGGTCAGCTCCCTGCGGCCTCCAGGGAGGTGCGGGCAAGATGTCGTATTCCGCGGGGGGAATACGACAGGTATGGTGTAGTCCCGTCGGTCACGGAGGATGACCGATGGGTACTGGGCGTCCAGAGTGCCGTGCCGGGTCACCCCGGTCCGGCACTTGTGGACAAGTCTCAGGTACACCAGGAAGAAGTCCTGTCCCTATGCGATGAGGGTGTGAGGGCAGCGATGAGCGCTGTCAACCACTCTTATCGTCTCCTTCAGTCGGTGTGGGCTGAAGCGGGGCAGGCCACCCTGTGCCACCTGTGGCGCTTTCATGTGTCAATGATGGCCTGGTGCTGTCGATGGACACATTGGCAAGGGTGCAAGCGCGTGTGACAAAATCCAGGAGGCAAATGGTCATTGACCATATGCGTCCGGCTACGGCAGTCAGGGAGCGTCTCCTTGGGACACCCCTGACAGGGCCTAGCATCTTCGGTGGCCAAGCGTGGGCCATCGTAGAGGATACCGCCAGTATCGCGCAGAATCGGTTAGCGGTAAACCTACAGCTAGAGCTAGTGCGGCAAGCGCATGCACTAGGGCCTGTGGGGAAACCGCTAACGGGACAACCTTCAAAGGAGCAGAAGAAGCATAAGGGCAAGGCGAAAGCTAGGCCTGTTGTGACTTCTGCTTCAGCTGGGGTTTCAGAGCCGCCGGCGGCGAAGAAGCCCAGGAAGGTTGTAGAGGCGCCTACCCTCCCCAATGTTGCTCCTGACCGCCATAGAGGCGGGAAGGGGAAGGGTAAGGGCGGACAGAAGGGGCCGAAGCGTACCTGAGGGTACGAAAGCTCCCTTCATATCCGCCTGGACCGCGCCTGTGCGACAGGAACAGCGGTGCCAGTTATACCCGTCGTGCCTAGAACGAAATGGTTCTCTCTCTCTCTCGTTAAGAAAGAGTGGGGGGGGGGGGCGGACTGCGAGCCGGACAACCCCGTTAGACGTCGAGGCGTCTATGGTGGGTGGAAGGCTCATGCGTTTCGTCGAGGCCTGGCGAGGTGTGACGTCAGACAGTCTGGTCCTGGGATGGTTATCCCAGGGTTACATGCCGGAGTGGTGGGACTTTCCACCACAAAATCTGTCTTTGGCACCTGTCTGGACACCCGTACAAAGGGAGCCAGACAAGTTAGAAGCCGTTCAAAAGGAAGTGTCGGGTTTGCTTCTGAAGGGAGCAATAAAACCAGCAAATCGAAACACTCCAGGCTTCTATTCAAACATGTTCCTTGTCCCCAAGAGCACAGGGGGATGGAGACCCATACTCAATCTCAGGCCATTAAATTGGTTTATCCATACGCCTCGGTTCCAGATGGAAACGCCGAGGTCGGTAATGCGGGATTGAGGAAAGGAATGTGGTGTGTATCGATCGATCTGAAAAATGCATATTTCCACATTCCTATGAATCGGAGTTGGCACAGGTTTCTGAGATTTGCGTTTCAGAATCAAGTATGGGAGTTTACAGTCTCCCGTTTGGCCTGTCGACAGCTCCGAGGGTTTTCACAAGAGTGGTCCTTGCGGTGACAGCGTTTCTCAGAAAAGAGAACGTGGCGCTACACACCTACATAGACGACTGGCTGCTTAAGGCAGACTCGGCAGCCAGGTTGAACGTGGATACTGCTCTGACTCTGAAGTTACTTTCAGATCTACGCTGCATAGTCAACGAGGAGAAATCCGAGTTGACGCCCACTCAACGTTTCGTTTATTTGGGGATGCGATTCGACCTTGAGCAGGGCAGGGTTTACCCATCAGAGCCCAGAGTGGTGTCTCTGTTAGCCATCCTCAAGAGTTTTCGAGTGGGAAACCACATTCAAGGCGAGGCGGTTCCTTCAGATGCTGGGCATGATGGTCTCCATGGAGCAGGTTATCCCGTACGATGCTCTAATGCGAAGGCCTATCCAGTTGTATCTGATGTCTCTGTGGAAACAGAGAACAGAACCCGTGTCAAAACTGTTGCCAGTTTTGGAGCCGATAATATCGCATCTTCTATGGTGGAAACAGCGTCAGAATCTCCTATTAGGGGTTTCGCTGCACCTACCCCGCCCCCAGCTGTCCGTCTACACGGATGCATCGCTGGAAGGGTGGGGTGCCTGCCTGGGAGAACCAGGTCTCGGGCACATGGACTCTCCCGGAGAGTCAGCTGCATATCAATCTGTTGGAAATGATGGCAGTGGAACTGGCGTTGGAAGAGTTCCTTCCGATGATCAGGGCAGGGTGATATTGATACGGTCGGTCGATTCGACAGTAGTATCATATATAAATCGCCAAGGCGGGACCAGGTCGCCCACTCTGTGTATCAGGGTGTGGCACTTGATTCAATGGTGCAGGAATTACTCGGTTGTTCTGAAAGCAGCTCGTATTCCTGGCCGATTGAACATTCTGGCGGATGCTTTGTCTCGCAGACAGAGAATCCTGCCAACAGAATGGTCCCTCAACCCTCCAGTTCTGCGACGGATCTTCGAGCATTGGGGCAAACCCAACGTGGACTTGTTCGCCACAAAGGAAAATGCTCAAATCATGACATATGTCTCGCCGATTACAGATCCAAATGCCGTCGATACAGACGCTCTGGCGATAAGCTGGAGAGGGATGCACGCTTACGCGTACCCACCCACCATTCTTCTACCGAAGGTTTTGGTGAAGGTCAGGGAGGAACCGTGTCTGGTCCTGCTAATAGCGCCGTATTGGCCGAGCAGGGCGTGGTTCACGGATCTTCTAGATCTGCTGGTGGAAAATCCTGTGCAGTTGCCCGAGATTCCGAACATAATCTCCCAGGCCAAGGGACGCTTCCTACACGAGTGTCCCGAAATGTTCAATGACTGCGTGGATGTTATCAAACAACGTTCCACGTCGGAAGGCTTTTCTCGACAGGCTGCTGATTTCATCGCGGCTGCGAGAAGGAGGTCAACCTTCAAGTCATATAACAACAAGGTTAACAGATTTGCAGACTGGTGTGAAGAAAAGGGTATTGATACCTTTCAATCCACTATCAGCAAATAGCAGACTTTCTCTGTGAGCTGTTCTTTTGAGGACTAGCTCCCGTCACAGTTGCTGGATACAAGTCAGCTTTGGCATCAGTTATCCCTTGTCTAGCCAACAGGGATAGTCCAGAGGTGGCCCAGTTAAATGTGATGTTGAAGGGAATGAGCAATCTCCGACCGAGACAACCGGTAGTCATTCCAGCCTGGAGTCTATCTTTAGTGCTTAATGTACTGGCCAAGCACCCTTTCGAACCGTTGCGTTCGGCTAGTCTAAAGCATTTGACTCTAAACGCGGTCTTTCTATTGGCAGCTTCCTCAGCTAGAAGGCGCAGTGAGATCCATGCGCTTTCGGCAGAGAGGAACCGATTTATTGTTTCTGGAGAAGGTCTGCGTCTTCTGCCAAGAGCAGAGGTTATGTCAAAGAACCAATCTTTGAGATATCCCGGCAAACCGATCATTATACCGAAGTTAACTAGGTTTGATCGTGATGCCAGTGTCTGGTGCCCGGTCCGTGCTTTGACTAAGTACAAGAAACGGACTGACTCGTTACGGTCGAACGATAGACATCTGTGGATCTGCCATAAAAAGTCTTATGGCGCCGCATCCATGGATACTATCTCTCGTTGGGTGGTCGAATGCATTCAGACTACTCAGGAGATGGCGACTGGGCACCAGGTGCAAGGCGTAAGGGCAGACAATGTCAGAGGAATAGCCGCCTCGACCGCCCTTTACAATGGTGTTCCGTTATAGGACATCATGGCCGTTGCACAATGGCACTGTGAGTCCTCATTCACGGATTACTATATGAGGGATGTGTCAGACTCAGCCAATCCACTCGCTTTAGCTGTTTTGAAACGATAGTTAGTGACCACACTGCTTTTCACCCTTTTCTCACTTCGGTAAGAAAAGAACCTAAAGCAGGCATGGTCAGGCGAGAGGATGTCAACCAGATTGTGTCACTGATGGCCGAACCGGTGAATGGTTGGAGGCGGTACGTCTGAAGTCCAATTATCATAAGGTAATTCAATAGTGAGAGTTTTTTGTATTATGGATATGTATCATGTTCATTCATCTTATATATTCATGCTCATTCCCAGGCTAATACATGGAGTATGCAGGGAGCAGTTAACCCTCTTGGCATATTGGTGTTTTCAGGCGAGATACATGTTCGTTAGTTCTCTCCCTTTTCTTAGGAGGAAAAAGGGGGGAGGACTGTGACGCGAATGTGATTCGGTTCCGTGAACTTGACGGTCCTTTTAGGTCTCCGTTAGTCAAGTTTGAAGTCTAAAATCTTTCTCCAAGGGGCAAAATTAGCATTTATGGCTTGCCCCTTCCCACCAGGTTACTGATCAAATCTGGTGTATATCAGAAGTAACAGAATGGTGAGTATTGATCGAAGGAGAATGCAGGAAATGTCAATTTCCCTTTCTCCGAGATCTAACAATACTCACCATTCTGTTACGGACCCAGCCTCCCAGCCCCACGGAGGCAAGCCATAGTTTTCTCTTGTTTGGTGGCTATGCAAACAATATGAGCTCTATGGTAAACGGGTACTCGGCAGTTGGGAGCCGAGTACCCGGTTCCCAGGAGTCGGTAAAGCTTTCTAAGTCTATAATCCTAGAGCCGCTGTCAGGGCCAGCTGTATATCAGAAGTAACAGAATTAACAGAATGGTGAGTATTGTTAGATCTCGGAGAAAGGGAAATTGACATTTCCTGCAGTCTTCTGCCAAGAGCAGAGTTTATGTCAAAGAATCAATCTTTGAGATATCCCGGCAAACCGATCATTATACCGAAACTAACAAGGTTTGCTCGTGATGCCAGTGTCTGGTGCCCGGTCCGTGCTTTGACTAAGTACAGAAAACGGACAGACTCGTTACGGTCGAACGATAGACATCTATGGATCTGCCACAAGAAGCCTTATGGCGCCGCATCCATGGATACTATCTCTCGTTGGGTAGTCGAATGCATTCAGACTACTCATTAGATGGCGACTGGGCACCAGGTGTAATGCGCAAGGGCACACGATGTTAGAGGAATAGCCGCCTCGACCGCCCTTTACAGTGGTGTTCCGTTAGAGGACATCATGGCCGTTGCACAATGGCACTGCGAGTCCTCATTCACGGATTACTATATGAGGGTCTCAGCCAATCCACTCGCTTTAGCTGTTTTGAAACAATAGTTAAGCGACCACACTGCTCTTCTCCCTTTTTTGACTTTGGTAAGAAAGAATTAAGAAGCAGACATGGTCGAGCGAGAGGATGACAACCAGATTGTGCCACTGATGGCCGGACAAGTGAATGGTTGGAGGCGGTACGTATGGAATCCATTTATCATGAGGTAATTCAAGATTGAGAGTTTTTTGTATTATGTCTATATATCATGTTCATTCATCTTATATATTCATGCTCATTCCCAGGCTAATACATTTGTATATGCAAAGAGCAGTTAACCCTCTTGGCATATTTGTGTTTTCAGGCGAGATGCATGTTCGTGATTTCTCTCCCTTTTCTTAGGAGAAAAAAAGGGGGGTGGGGTGGGGTGGGGGGAAGTGATGCGAATGTGATTCGGTTCCGTTAACTTGATGGTCCTTTTAAGTCTCCATTAGTCAAGTTTAAGTCTAGCTCTTTCTCCAAGGGGCAAAAGTAGCAGTTATGGCTTGCCCCTTCCCACCAGGTTACTGACCAGATCTGGTGTATATCAGAAGTAATAGAATGGTGAGTATTGATCGAAGGAGAATGAAGGAAATTTCAATTTCCCTTTCTCCGAGATCTAACAATACTCACCATTCTATTACGGACCCAGCCTCCCAGCCCCACAGAGGCAAGCCATGAGTTTCTCTTGTTTGGTGGCTATGCAAACAATATGAGCTTCATGGTAGACGGGTACTCGGCAGTTGGGAGCCGGGTACCCGGTTCCAAGGAGTCGGTAAAGCTTTCTAAGTCTATAGAGCCAGCTGTCAGGGCCAGCTGTATATCAGAAGTAATAGAATGGTGAGTATTGTTAGATCTCGGAGAAAGGGAAATTGAAATTTCCTTCAGTTTCAGGTAGTTGTGTTGTACACGAGCGGCCATTGACAAATCCATGTTGGCAATCTGACATGATACTTGACATGTGAGTCATCAGTTTCTGTCTGACGAACCACTCCATAGTTTTGCACACGACTGAAGTTAAACTCACTGGTCTGTAATTACTGGCCAATGCCTTGTTGCCTTTTTTAAAGATTGTGTGACCTGTCCATCTTTCCAGTCCTGTGGAACTGCTCCTTCTTTGAGTGACATGTTAAATAAGATTGCCATGGGTTTGGCAAGAAATTGGCTGGTCTCCTTTAGAACTCTCAGGTGTAGCTGATTTGGCCCTTGTGATTTTGACACAGAAAGATTTTCAAGCCTCTTTCTGACTTCGTGTTCTTCAATCTGAATCAGGTCGAGTACAGTAGAATTTGAGACATTCTTTAGTTGGGGTATGTTACTTGTGTCTTCCTATTTAAAAATACTCGTGAAATATGAGTTTAACTCATATGCCTTCTCTGCATCAGTCTTGGTTGTTGCATTGTTGTCTAGTTTTAGATCAGCGACACCTGAAGTCGTCCTCAGCTTGGATTTAACATAGCTGTAGAAGGCTTTGGGGTTGGTTTTGGATTTCTTGGCAATGTCGTATTCAAAACAGTCCTGCCAACCCCTACGGATTGTCCATAGTTTGTGCGGAAATAGCATCCAAACTACGCATGTACTGGCAGCGAGTGAAAATATGGAAATAAAAAAGCATGCAATTATGGTAATACGGACAAGGTGGTAAAATTACGAATTTCCATTTGTGGGTCTATGAAAACGGTGGCCGCTTATCAAAACACGGCGGCTTCCATTATGTTAAGAAGTGATAATTGCTCAATCTAGCCGACATTTGAGAACAGCCCATGGAGTTAAAATGGCAGTAGAGTGCTTATGCTCACACCTTTATTTCGGCATATACACATGTAGCCTCCAAAAGGGACTCAGTTATCTTTTGATAACTGGAAGAGAATTTGAATAGAGGCAGATTTATATATTTTTGTGAGAAATGAAATTGTATTGGCTATATTAATACGACACTAATCAACTACGTAATAGAATTAGTATACACGCTCTACGGCTATTCTATATCTATGAAACAGCCTGCCATAATTCTCTAATTTTGTTAATCAGCATTTTTCGCCTTATTACAGCGTTGGATTAATAGAATGCGAAAGTTAGCATTACGCGAGAATCCAGGAAATTTGTTTGTTTATGATGGCTACAGATATGCAATTCAACTATATAAATATACTGATGTCAATCGGAAAGCATCCGTTCAAAGCGTGAGAAAATCAAAATAATGTTTTTATATTTTAATATAATAAGTCTTTACCGAGATATTGTAATATGACTTTTGTGGTAATATATATTTCTGTGATCGCGGTATGAGATTTTGTGCACAGTGGATTTCAGTCTGTTTTCCGATTTTGGTGTCTAAATATGGAAAATAATCACCAAACTTCGTGGAAGCGCTCGACGCAACCTGATAATGCTGCAATACCAGTAAAAAAAACAGTTCAAAAGACATGTGTATAAGCGAGAATATACAGAAAGATGACCCGTCTTAAAGAACAGAAAACGGTGATACATAAGCCTACATATACATGCACATTTCTGCTTGCAAATCAATAAAAAATTTCTATCCAAAAATGTAATGGTAAATTAACTCACACAATACTAGATGAATATATTTACATTTTACCACCGGAATGACTGGCTCGATAACAGTCAATCATTCCAGTGGTAAAATTTCATAGATATTCTTCGCTTTGCCTTGTTGAAAATCATGTGTGTTGCTGCTTTTTTAATCACTACTGAACTACTGCAAGGTTCCTCAAACTACTGAAAATCCACTATTGAAAAAGTGTTTGAAACTACTGAAAATCATGTTTTTTCACCTGAAACTACTGATTGCTTGAACCGGGGGTTGGCAGCTCTTGTCAAAATCTCGCTTTGCTTTCTCTACCTCCCACTTTAATAATTGATTTCAGCATTTTGCATATATTCTTTGTAGTGTACTTCATCTCTGGTGGCTCTGACTCTGTCAGATGCATGTCTTGTTTTTCAGTTTTGTTTTGATACTACTGGTTATCCATTTGCTACTCGTTTGTTTGTACTGTGGTTCTTGTCGTATTGTCTTTTGAGGAATACATTTATCGTCCGATTCTAGGATTTTTGTTTTGATTAGTTCCCATGTTTGTTCTATATTTGTACATCATCGAACAAGTCAACGTTTACTAATATGAAAATAGGTGCTGCGTATAAGCGAACGCAGACATCATTTATTGTTTTAATAAATAGGATGAATTTGTATAGGGTTGAAATGTCCGCCTAAATACGTATATACATGTAGGATCAACCGAAAACCCACAACACACTGGCTAAGGTCGACAGGGAAAAAGGTTTAGGAGTGACCATAGATGGAAGCATGTCCTTCCGAGTTTGAAGATCACATAGGCGAAAAAGTCAACAAGGGAACACAGATCATAATGGGACTGATTCGAAGATCATTTACACGTATTGACATTGATAGGTTCAGAGGTTTGTACAAGGCACTCGTTCACCCCCACCTCGAGTATGCGAATGCAGTGTGGTGCGGTACCCACTTAGGAGGAAAGCTGTGGTAACCGTAGAGACAGGGGTGTCGTGCAAGCGGAAAAGTTAGGGGAGCCCATTGGGGTGGGTCAGGGAGGGGGAGTGTTTTCCTGCATTGTGAGTGATAATTGAGAATCAGCATTGTGCTTTGAGATTATGACTTTTTTAACTTTCATATTACCATTGGTAATGTGAAAGTTAAAAAGTCATCTGAAAGCATAATACAGATGCTTAGTTATGATTGAATAGCACGATAAACAGTCTGGGTCAGCTGTCAGAATACAGCATGTGCATCCATCCCATATTCCCAACGCACCCCGTAACACACTTTCACCGGCAGAATGACATTCACATGAGTGCCATTACATGTACAGCGGTCAGCGAAGGCATGCCATGTCCTCATGTAGGCATACTTTTGCAGAGTTTTAATTATAGCCTAACGGCTAACTCTCACATAAATCTATAGGCTCTTCCTAATTCAAACAGGATGTGCTGACATAGCACAATTATTGGTGCTGGTCTGGTGACCTCATTTTCCTCGATGATGCTACGCGTCACCCGTTATAAATAATCCATTATGTAAATCATTATTCGTTAATGAACCAACCATAATAATAATAATAATAATAGGATAATAGGATATTTATAGTGCGCTATAATTCCACGCAAATATTGCGTGCTCTAAGCGCTTACAATAATAAAATAAAATGATCATACAGTTGGATATGCCTGACGGAACAAAAACGTTTTAAGATTTGATTTAAATATAGCTAGAGTGGATGAAGATTTAAGACTAGCTGGAAGATCATTCCATTCTGTAGAAGCAACAAAAGCAAATGTTCTGTGACCATAGGTTTTTGATTTAACTTTCGGAATTTTAAGCAGGTTTAGATTTGCAGATCTAAGTGGCCTGCTTGGCGTGTACGTTTCTAGCAGTTCTGAAAGGTAGGTTGGTGCTGTAGATATGATACATTGATAGGTTAGGCAGAGGACTTTGAAGCGTATTCTCTGTTCTATTGGAAGCCAGTGAAGATCTTGGAGAATGGGACTGATATGATCACTCTTACGCTTTAGGGAAACAACTCTAGCGGCTGCATTCTGAATTGCTTGGAGTTTGCGCATAGCATATTTTGAGGCGCCTATAAACAGACTGTTACACTAGTCTAACCTTGAGATAATTAATGTTAGTACCAGCATAATAGCAGGTTCGCGAGTTATGTATTTTCTGATGTTTGATATATTCCACAGCTGCATAAAACACACCTTACGCAGATAACGGACATGATGTTCCATACTAAGTTCTTTGTCTAACATGACACCCAAGTCCTTAACAGTGTCTACCAAGGGAACTTTACACAAGTGACATTACATTTGATGATGCGAAGTTACCAATACCTCACCCCCACCCCTCCAATTTTTATTGTATATTTAGCTGTTTCACGATCAGACCCACCGCTGTTTAAAAAGAAATTGTGAAAGATTTTTTTGGTGTGGGGTGGGGGAGCTCGAGCTCCCCGTGCACCTTGGGCACGACGCCACTGCATAGAGAATGTTCAGAGAAGGGCCATAAAATTTATTCCTGAGCTTGGAGAACTGAGCTACGAAGAGAGGCGGCAGAGGCTGAAGCTTCCAATGTTGACCTACAGAAGACTGTGCAGAGATATGATCAAGCCTTTTAAGATGTTGAGAGGCGTATATATAATTATATGATTGTGATGTTTGCCCAACTATGCCGCTTAGAGAATCCGCAACCTGATGACACCATCTGAAAATATAGCAGACAGAGTAGACAGATCAATTGGTTCTTATTGGCGTACAGTCTGTGATTGACTAAGGTGATGTACTCCCAGTTATACTAAGAGCGTCTCCATTGGTGATAGATTGTTTGGTCTTGAGTAAATTGTCTCTGCTCTTAGACCTGTCTTAGCGACTGTTCTTCTTGTCTTTGCAATTGATCTTTGTGTCTTAGCACTTGTTCTTTTATTTCCTTTTGTAATTCCAGCACGAGACTGTCTTTGCCAGCTACAGGAGATACACTGTCTTTGCCAGCTACAGGAGATACATCACAGCTAAGTGCGAGCGCAAGATTGCTATGTGTTGGCAAAATGCCCCATGCGAGAGTATGACTTCAAACTCTGCTTGAGCGCTTTATCCACCTGTTGGTGTAATTAATGCGTATATATATATATATATATATATGTATGTATTCGCTAATATCAAAACTGTGCCTGTAAATGTTCAGCAAATTACTATAGTAAGCACCAGAGCGTAAAACATCGAGAGTAAAACTATCAACATCACTCTCAGATCTGTCTGTACTTTCTATGTCAGGAAAAGATGAAGTATCAAGCGTAACTCTCAAAACTACTTGACAGATTTGTGTCAGATTTATTAGTAAAATATTAAAACAAAAAATTATTTGTTTAAAAGTTGCTCTGCGCTCTTTACATTAATTTAGCATAATAATAGATGTTGATGGTTGCTACTAAATGGCAGAAATAGAAGAGACGTGACAACCAGACTCCGACAGAAGAGTTTTTGCATATGGGTCGCTGAACCATGGAACAGTCTGCATGAGGAAGTGGTACAAGCACCATCAGTGAAGGCCTTCAAAGCACGCTTGGACAGGCAATGGTCGAACCAGGAAATAATTTACAATTTCGAGACACCTCTGTAGATAGGCACTTCGAGACACAATGCAGCAGTTTTGCTAATGAGTATTGAAGATGAGAATCTGGACTCATAGGCCTAGCCTTTCATCCAGAAACAACATATGGTATATGGCGAAAACACAGGAATCTCAAGAAAAGAACAAAAATGGGATCTGTGTTCAGCGGCATCCTTCAAGGAAGTGTAATATTATGACCTCACCAGTATTGTTCATCGCTTTCATTAATGATATGCCAGAGACAGTCGACAGTATGATCACATTTTCTGCCAACAAGTTGTTTGCAGAGATTGCCTCCAGAAACGATCACGAATGGTACCAAACAGAGCTACCGTATTTATTCTAATTATACCGCCAGGCAGGTAGCGGTCACCAAAGGGGGGGGCCCGGTTAATTAGAGTGGGAAAAGTTTGAAAAAAATACCACAAAATTAGAATGGTTTTCTTAGTCACCTTGAATCAGTATAATATATATATATATATATATATATATATATATATATATATATATATATATATATATATATATATATATATATATATATATATATATATATATATAATATAATTATAGTATTCCATGCAATTTCTGCTAAATTTGCTCAAATATTCATAAAAACTACTCGTTTCACATTAGATTTATTCAGAGGCTTTATTTAGGACATAAAAGTGACATTTAGCGAAGTTAGGAACAATTGATTTATCCGTTGTTAAATTAGATGTAGGCGCATTTGTGATGCGTTCACTGATACATCAGAAAATATGCCCTAGCCATATCTTGACGCATAATTCACGTTAGGAGCTCTATCACTGAACGGCAAGATACTGATCAGAAACAATTTAGGCATTAGTCGAATTGACTTGGCGTTTGTGATGCGTTCAGCAATACATTAGAAAATTTATAGCCGTATCTTAATGCCAATTCAACAACAGCGTTAGACGCTCTGTCATTGAACGACAGGATAAGCTGACGAAAAAATCTTCTTGCGCATGTATTCACGAAAATGACAAAATGTTGCTGCATGTTTTATTTTTTTGGATGTTATTCTTCTTTGAGGACTAGATTACAGCGGAAGATTTATTATTTCTTACTATTGGTAATTTCCTTTTTTTTCACCGTTCTCAAAAACATTGGGTCGGTATAATTGGGAGGGGTGGGAAAATTAGAATAAATACGGTAGGCGACCTGAAGTGTGCGCTGGAGACATGAGAGCTGCGGTTCAATTCCACCAAATGCAATGTAGGGTACTTAGTGATAAGGTAATGATAGAAAATGCCCAATAAATTATTCTTGAAGAAACAATTTGGTATGTGAGTTACCCATATGATTATGGCATGCAACAGGACAGTTACATTTGGCTTCACACACACACCCGATGGGGTGGGGTGGTCAAAAGTTTGAGAAATCGATTGTAATGCAAGTCCTCCAAAACTGTTGGATGGAATTCAACCAAATATTGATTGCGAGTTACCCACATGATTGCAGAGTGTAAGAGGACATTTACATTTGACTCCGCCCCCAGGGGTGGGGAATGGGGGTCAAAAGGTCTGTGGCTGTACAATAAAATCCAAAATAGCCGATGCTTGTGGCGATAAAAATGCAACATAATATGGCTAAATAGGCACTCATCAATGAATACCTATTTCACGGCCATCTTGGAAAATTTACATTTTACATGTAACTAAAGGTTCTAGTTCTTCTTTTCGATCGCTGGTATCACACTTGGAGAGCCGTTCTCAAGATGAAATCTGTGGTTTTCTGCAGTTCGTCCAGTTCTAGTAACAGCTTATAAAAACAAGGCTGTGTCTTGGTTGTTGCAAGAGGCAATATTCAACATTTTGCAGAATAACTCGGATCGTAATTTTTGGAGGTACGTCATAAACACATATCTCCTAGATATTAATTCTTGGAGGTCATGGAATTTGTTAATTTTGGTTATGAGAAGTCCTGGAATTTCAAACACAGAAAGGTGTTCGAATGGAGTAGTAATTAAAAAAATTAATGGTGCCATTCTAAAACCCACCAAGGGATAATTTGAAAATTGGATTCCGTAATGATGTCGAGAGTTGCCCATGGAATATTCTTCTCAAATTTGAGCAAGATACCTACCTCAACAAGTAGCGATTTTGGAATTTAATGGTAGGTTATGGTAAAGGTGACCTTTTCAAATGCACCAGCCATGCCAACAGGGCGTATTCCAGAAAGGTTTTGGACTTTTGCTATATGTATGCAGATCTGTAGGAACCCCAATTGCGGAAGTCATGAGGAAGCCCAAATGAGGTTTGCAAAAGAAAATGTTAAAGAAATTTTTTTCCTTTATGAACATGATTAAAAAATTAAGAAAATAATGAGAATGGATGTTATATACATTCATTGTCAACATTTTGTAGGCTTGTGATTTTAGTACTTGCCAGTTTTAAAATGAAATATGTTTCAAAGTGAAGTGCGTATGTCAGAGATATGCGTATTTGTATATGGTACATGCATCCCTAAATGAACTCTGGATTACTTCCTGACCAGGTATGCTAGGGTGGCAAATCATGCTGCACTCTGATGTTGATTTCTACCAAGTATATGCTCCTAAAGTTTTATCAACATCCATTCATTAATGTTGTTCAGAGAAGTATCTATTTTAACATGTTTCTAAATCCTGCCATGGGCTGAATCGAAAATACGGTTCCGTAATAATGTCGAGAGTTACCTATAGAATATCCCTCTCGCGGTTTATCAAGATACCATCGTCAATGATGTAGTAGTGAATTAAATATTTTAGGGTGGGTCAACCTGCATGGTTTTTGCAGTTGGAAGTGTCTTAGCTTTTCTTAAAGTTTTCTAAGTAATTTTTTCTGTGATTGTGATAGGTTAGTGTTCGCTCTCTAAGGATTATTTGGATTATCATGGAAGGAGCCGCTGATATCCAGGTTGTATATTTCCATTTTATTTCATAGTTAAAAGACTTAGGTCTTCAAAATTGTGTCTGTGTCGCATGTTTTCTGACCCCGAATCTGGGACATGTGTTAACAACGAAATATGCCAGATTGGTCGCCTTCCTTTAACCCCAACAGGTGATCGACAGATACGAGGGCTTTAACACAAAAATCGACTGACGTCGTTCTCCGTATGATCCGAGCGGGTCACGTCACACCCGAGTTATCTCAGATTTTTATGTGAAGAAAATGTTTCATTAATTCGCGCATCCAGTAGCAGTGGCTGGTCCGTCAGGCATGGGAGGCATCCGCCAGATGGCTCCAGTGCTTCCTCGTCTTGTGACGACTCTTTGGAGTCTGAAAATGAGGAGGAGAGATTGCTGCGGCCTGAGATGCCGCGGGTGGAGAGCATGGAGGTCGATTCCGCCCTAGACGGAACCGCCCTCCATCTATCTGGCTTGGCGCAAGCGAGGACAGCAGCTCCACCTGTGGTTGAGGCCACTCGGGTACCGGGCACCGGTCCCATGCTGGTTGGTTTGCCGCCAACCAACACGGTGACTGGTGTGGCTGGCCAGGCGTGGTATACACATATATCGCCGGGTCCAGAGGTCAGGCATGGGATGCCGTTGGCTCCTGTGCATGGCCACAGTTCCTCAACCGCTACGGGTCCGCACGGTTTTCTGTGCGGGCCTACTCCATGGACTGGTGTTTTCCATGGGGTGGCGGCGGAACCGCACGGTACCGGAGTTCCTGGCGTATCAGCAATGGCTCCTAGCCGGAAGGCCATTGCTGGTAGGGCCGTGAGTATGTCACCGGGTGATGTGTTCACGGGAGTGTCCTCTTCGGAGACAGATTGATCGGAGGCTCTGGCTTGGCCGAAGAGGATGCACCCCGTCCATCGGTTGTATCGATTAGGACAGGGATCTTGCCCGCAGCCCGGATCCAGTCTATTGGACTGGATCCAAGGTTTATGGAGTTGTTGGATGCTATTTATAGCAAGCAGCTCCTGACCAAGAGCCAGCTCGCCACAGCCTCTAGGGAGGTGCGGGCGAGATGTCATATCCCATGGGGGGGGGGAATACGACAAATATGGTGTTGTACCAGCGGTCACTGAGGATGATCGCTGGGTGCTGGGAGTCCAGGGTGCTGGAGCGGGTGCGCTGGTGGACGACAAGTCCCAGGTGCACCATGATGAAGTCCTGTCCGTATGCGATGAGGGGTTGAGGGCAGCAATGAATGCTGTCAATCACTCTTATCGCCTTCTTCAGTCGGTGTGGGCTGAAGCAGGGGCAGGCCACCCTGTGCCACCTGTTGCGCTATCATGCGTGAATGATGGCCTGATGCCGTCCATGAACGCATTGGCAAGGGAGGCAGATGGTCCTTGACCATATGCGTCCGGCTACCGCAGTTAGGGAGCGTCTTCTTGGGACGCCCCTTACTGGCCCTAGCATCTTTGGTGTCCAAGCGCGGGCCATCTTAGAAGACACTGCCAACATCGCGC
This sequence comes from Chaetoderma sp. LZ-2023a, assembly GCA_034401795.1. Classification (NCBI taxonomy): domain Eukaryota; kingdom Metazoa; phylum Mollusca; class Caudofoveata; order Chaetodermatida; family Chaetodermatidae; genus Chaetoderma; species Chaetoderma sp. LZ-2023a. The sequence continues at coordinate 81,531,008 of CM067370.1, read as the reverse complement.
AGAATCGGTTAGCGGTGAATCTGCAGCTGGAACTAGTGCGACAGGCGCACGCACAAGGGGCTGTGGCCAAGCTGCTAACCGGGCAACCTTCTAAGAAGCAGAAAAAGCATAAAAGCAAGGTGAAAGCCAAGCCTAGTGCTGCTTCTGCTTCTACTGGGTCTTCTCAGCTGCCTCCAGCGAAGAAGGCCAAGAAGGTTGTGGAGGCTCCTGCCCACCCCAATGTTGCCACTGACCGCCCGAGAGGCGGGAAGGGGAAGGGTAAGTAGTCCTCAAAGGGCAGAAAGAAGGGAGCGGATCGTACCTGAGGGCACGAGGGCTCCCTTAATATCTGCCTGGATCACACCTGTGTGACAGGAACAGCGGTGCCAGTCAGACCGGTCAAGCCAAGACCAAAATGGTTCTCTCTCTCGTCAAGAGAAGGGGTGGGGGAAGCGGATTGTGAGCCAGACACCCACATTAGGCGTCAATGCGTCTATAGTGGGTGGAAGGCTCATGCGTTTCGGCGAGGCTCAGCGAGTTGTGACGTCAGACAGTCTGGTCCTAAGATGGTTATCCCAGGGTACATGCCGGAGTGGTGGGATTTTCCACCACAAAATCTTTCTTTGTCACCAGTCTGGACTCCCGTACCAAGAGAGCCAGACAAGTTAGAAGCCATTCAAAACGAAGTGTCAGGTTTGCTTCTGAAGGGAGCAATAAAACCAGAATCTCAGGCTATTGAATTGGTTTATCCATACGCCTCCGAGGTCGGTAATGGCAGGATTGAGGAAGGGAATGTGGCATGTATCGATCGATCTGAAGGATGCATATTTCCACATTCCAATGAACGGGAGTTGTCACAGGTTTCTGAGATTTGCATTTCAGAATCAGGTGTGGGAGTTTGTAGTCCTCCCATTTGGCCTGTCAACAGCTCCACATGTTTTCACCAGAGTGGTCCTTGCGGTGACAGCGTTTCTCAGAAGAGAGAAGTGGCGCTTCACACCTACATAGACGATTGGCTTATCAAGGCAGACACGCCAGCCAAGTTAGAGGTGGATAGTCAACAAGGAGAAATCCGAGTTGATACCCACTCAACAGTTCGTTTATTTAGAGATGCGATTCGATCTCGAGGAGGGCAGAGTTTACCCGTCAGAGCTCAGAGTGGTGTCTCTGTTAGCCATCCTCAAGAGTTTTCAATTGGGAACCACATTCAGGCGAGGCGGTTTCTTCAGATGATGGGCTGTCAGAACCCCTGTCAAAGCTGGTGCCAGTTTTGGAGCCATTAATGTCGCATCTTGTATGGTGGAAAATGTGTCAGAATCTCCTAGTAGGAGGTTCGCTGCACCTACCCCACCCCAGCTGTCCATGTACACGGATGCATCGCTGGAGGGATGGGGGGGTGGGCCTGCCTGGGAGAACACGAGGTCTCAGGCACATGGACTCTCCAAGAGAGCCAGCTGCATATCAATCTGTTGGAAATGGTGGCAGTGGAACTGGCGTTGGAAAAGTTCTTCCAAATGTCAGGGACACCGCGATATTGATACGGTCGGATAACTCGACAGTAGTATCATACATAAATCGCCAAGGCGGGACCAAGTCACCCACACTATGTATGAAAGTGTGGCACTTGATTAAATGGTGCAGGAATTACTCGGTTGTTTTGAAAGCTGTTCACATTCCTGGGCGATTGAACATTCTGGCGGATGCTTTGTCTCGGAGACAGAGGATTCTGCCAACAGAATGGTCTCTCAACCCTCCAGCAAACCCAATGCGGACTTGTTTGCCACAAAGGAAAATGCTCAAACCATGACTTATGTCTCGCTGATTTCAGATCCAAATGCCGTCGATACAGACGATCTGGCGATAAGCTGGAGAGGGATGCACGCTTACGCGTACCCACCCACCATTCTTCTGCCGAAGATATTGGTGAAGATCAGAGAGGAACCATGCCTGGTCCTGCTAATGGCGCCATTTTGGCCCAGCAGGTCGTGGTTCACGGATCTTCTAGATCTGCTGGTGGACAATCCAGTGCAGTTACCCGAGATTCCGAACATAGTCTCCCAGGCCAAGGGATGCTTCCTACACGAGCGTCCCGAAATGTTCCAATTGACTGCGTGGTTGTTATCAAACAACGTTCCACGTCGGAAGTTTTTCTCGACAAGCTGCGAAATTCATCGCAGCTGCAAGGAGGAGGTCAACCTTCAAGTCATATAACAACAAGGTTAACAAATTTGTAGACTGGTGTGAAGGAAAGGGTATTGATACCTTTCAATCCACTATTCAGCAAAGAGCAGACTCTCTGTGAGCTGTTCTTTTCAGGACTAGCTCCTCTCACAATTGCTGGATACAAGTCAGCTTTGGCATCCGTTATCCCTTGTCTAGCTAACATGGATAGTCCAGAGGTGGCCCAGTTAAATGTGATGGTGAAGGGAATGAGCAATCTCCGACCGAGACAACTGGTAGTTATTCCAGCCTGGAGTCTATCTTTAGTGCTTAATGTACTGGCCAAGCACCCTTTCGAACCATTGCGTTCAGCTAGTCTAAAGCATTTGACTCTAAAGGCGGTTTTTCTATTGGCAGCTTCCTCAGCAAGAAGGCGCAGTGAGATCCATGCGCTTTCAGCAGAGAGGGACCGATTTATTGTCTACTGCCAAAAGCAGAGTTTATGTCAAAGAATCAATCTTTGAAATATCCCGGCAAATCGATCATTATACCGAAACTAACTAGGTTTGATCGTGATGCCAGTGTCTGGTGCCCAGTCCGTGCTTGGACTAAGTACAAAAAACAGACAGACTCGTTACGGTCGAATGATAGACATCTGTGGATCTGCCATAAGAAACCATATGGCACCGCATCCATGGATTCTATCTCTCGTTGGGTAGCCGAATGCATTCAGACTACTCATGAGATTGTGACTGGGCACCAGGTGCAATGCGCAAGGGCACACAATGTTAGAGGAATAGCCGCCTCGATCGCCCTTTACAATGGTGTTCCATTAGAGGACATCTTGGCTGTTGCACAATGGCACTGTGAGTCCTCTTTCATGGATTACTATATGAGGGATGTGTCAGACTCCGCCAATCGACTCACTTTAGCTGTTTTTAAATGATAGTTAAACGGCCACACTGCTTTTCTCCCTTGGCATTTGTAAAGCAAGAATTAAGAGGCAGACATGGTCAAGCGAGAGGATGTCAACCAGATTGTGTCACTGATGGCCGGACAAGTGATTTGCTGAAGGCTCCTCGTCTGGAATCCAAATATCATGAGGTAATTCAAGATTGAGAGTTTTTTGTATTATGTGTATATATCATGTTCATTCATCTTATCTATTAATGCTCATTCCCTGGCTGATATATGCAAAGAGCAGTTAACCCTCTTAGCATAGTTGTGTTTCAGGCGAGATGCATGTTCTTGAGTTCTCTCCCTTTTTCTTAGGAGAAAAAAAAGCGGGTGGCAGTGATGCGAATGTGATTCGGTCCCTTTAACTTGATGGTCCTTCTAGGTCTCCATTTGTCAAGTTTAAGTCTAAGCTCTCTCCAAGGGGCAAAAGTAGCAGTTGATGGCTTGCCCCTTCCCACCAGGTACTGTCTAAATCTGGTGTATATCAGAAGTAATAGAATGGTAAGTATTGATCAAAGGAGAATGAAGGAAATTTCAATTTCCCTTTCTCCGAGATCTAACAATACTTGCCATTCTATTATGGACCCTGCCTCTCAGCCCCACGGAGGCTAGCCATGGGTATCTCTTGTTTGGTGGCTATGCAAACAATATGAGCTTCATGGCAAACGGTACTCGGTTGTTGGGAGCGGGATCTCGGAGAAAAGGAAATTGAAATTTCCTTCATTGTTTTGTAAAGTGTTCTGATATCCAATATTCAGGTTAAAAATTCCCCATGAAATATTCTGAATACTTTCTTTACCATGGTTACATGTAGTATAGATATACAGTCATATAACTAGTATGTGAAAGCCTTATGTTGACTAAACATGATGAGGATACATGCAGCTGGTGTTCTGGAGAGGACACATTGTTTAACATTGTTTTCTACATTGTACTGAGGCAGGACTCTGTACCATATGTGCATATGCATGCATAGGAGATGAAATTACCTTGTGTCAGTTATCCAATTACATCCAAGTCATCACACTTAACTCAATAAATAGGCTCTTGACAGTGTGGTTGTGTTTACAATTTACATACATTGACAATCAATTAATCTATGACGTCAGCCATTATAATCAAAATAAGATTTGACAGGACTCTATGAACTTGTGCAACTGCTAATGTTACCAATCAAATTTTAGTTAAGAGTTACAGAAAAGACTACATGTAGTAAAAGGGTGAAATACATCATGACAATCAAAGACATTGATCCACACAGATATAAAGAGTATTTAGAGTGGGATGCAAGAACATAGACAGATATGTCAACAATGACCATAAAATCAACATGCAGAAGCTACAAGAGAGGTCAGCATGGCACCAAGAAAACAAAGGCAAAATAAGATATCAGAAATGAATGAATGATTCTGCCAGAAAGTGTTAGGATGAAATGCTTCAAAGACATGAATACAGAGATGAAAATGATAAATTACAAGATGAAAATGAGGAATTCATGAGCAAATATATCCAAAGGGACAAAATCCTCAGCAAAAGCTAAGAATATAGAATATGATTTCCTTTTAGGACCGAAACATCTAAATAAGGTACATAACCATATACTGTTACATAGCCTCATAAAGTCAATAGCAGCAGCAGTAAAGCAACGTTCTACCAGTGAAAGCAGGGAGTCACCTCAGCAATGTGAAAAGTCCATGTTCATATTCTAGAATTGTGGAAATATTTCATTTGTCTCTGGAGATCGATTCTGCAGAACTCAAGAAAGCACGAAAGTGCTATGAAGGTATTTGACACAATCCAGCAGCAGACCTGATTTGTATAAATGCCAAAGCTAACATCAGTCACATGACCAGTAATTCTTGTAGAGACAAGGACAGACAAGCCTTGTATGCAATTGTTCAGGCAAACATAACTTCTCCCATATCAGCCAATGAAGCAGAATATGGCACATCAAAGACTAGCACTGAGCCAACAATTAGGACGTCATAACAATCAGCCCCTCATCCTATGGCAACAGCTGCTCCTGGTGTTGATAGTCATCTGGATGTTCAGTGTTTCATATAGCTGGCAGAGTGAGAAAGCAGAAATGATTTGCATCATATGTTAAAGGTCATGTACTTAACATTGATGACAAAGATGTTCATTTCAGATTGCTAGCTTCAACAAACAGATTATGGATATGCGCCTGGCAACATCTACCAGAGAAAATCATGACTACTAATCAGCCCCACACACGGTCTACTCTAAGTAAGGGTATATTACTACATTTTGACCAGGATGAAATTTCATTTGCTGTGTGTAATGATGGTACATGTAGCATTGCTATTCTTGTTCCTGTTGAGTTGTTATGCTAATTTGATGAATAAACAGTGAAATGTCTCACTGATATTGATATACCGTGTGCATTAGTCTTGACTGTTGTTTTCTCAAGAATTGCCGTGACATATGACGTGTTAAAAAAATTTTCCTCTCCAGAACAAATCAATGTGTGATCCAGTTTGAGCTCACATTACACATTAATGTTCATTAGATTGTGACATGAAAGTCTAACATCATTACTCAGTATTAAAATCTATTATAAGACTATTGCAAATTTTAAGAGAATATTTAAAGATAAAGCAAGTTTCTCATGCTTCCGGAAATATTTGTTTCACTATACATGTATCTTGGTTTAATACAGCTGTGTTTTGCTTAAAAATGAAAAACATTAGACTCAGAAGTGTTCAGTAATATCTGAGGTATCGCACAGAAGAGTATAAGACACATGGAGAACTATTACTGATCATGATTATCTTAAATTTGTATTGCTTATTGTTAAACAAAATGTCCTCCAGACAAGCAATTATAGTTCACTTTGTCGTTTATGAGTTTAATTAAGCTACTGATAACGCCATGCTTCAAAGGTTTCATTGTTAATAGCATATGCCCTGAAGATCCCATTTCCATGGAGGTTTTATGAATTGGACAAGTTAAAATTTTTATCATGTGTGAGACTAGCATGGTACACTTAGTTTGAAATAGCCCCTAGGCAGCCACAATATGATTGTACGTGGCAAATTTGGTGATTCTGACCTTGCATTCCTCGGTTATAGCCAAAGATGTGCATTCTGGGTTTTTGTGTCTCACGACATCTCATTCGATACAAGATAGAAAGATGAGACTCGTGTATAATGAGTGGACATTGGCGTAATAATTTCCACCAGAAAAGAGAACTGAATTTTGAAAGGACACTAAAGTTATATGTCCTATTCATACCAGACAATATAGTTTCACATAAAACAAGTCCGTATAAAGAGCATAATCTCTGGTATGAAGAGTAGTTGCGGTAACAGAAAATAATCTGTCTTAATTCGTCTCAAAATTCAAATCAGATGCACATACATGTAAAACAAGGGCAAGAATTTGCTAAGATTGTGTAGATGTTGATATCACATTAACCACTGGACCGAGAGTCGATTTTAATGTCTGCATCAAGCGAGTGATACAGACCTGTATTAAAATGATACCAAAGTTAACAGGATCCAGGTTGTTGTGTTTACAGTCCACATAGGCTTATGCGATTATTGTGTTGAGTGATCGTGATCGATTATTAAAAAATAATCATGATTATTTAATTAATCAGCTTGGATACAAACTGCCAAGACAAAACAACAAATTGAAAGAATATCAATGACGAAAATTGCAATGGTATTTAGAAAAGTCCATTTGCAGGGCAAGTGGAGACTATTTTTGAAAATGTATCACTGGAATGCCTGGCTCGATTCTCGAGCCAGGAATTCTAGTAATACATTTTCAAAAGTAGTCTTCTCTTGCCTTGCAAATGGACATGCATTCACTAAGCAGAATGTTATGCTTCATAACTGATCGCATTAAAAAAGTAATTGAAAGTTAGGTTTTGGAATATTTTATGCAATAGAAAATATTCATGATTATTCATTCAATTATTTAATCTTTAATCATATAAATTCACGATTTAAAACATAATCGTGATTTTTAATTTAATCACGTAAGCGGGCAAGCCTAAGTCCACACAGTGGTGATAGACAGTGTCGCGACTTGGATATTTGAGCTTTTGACCTGAAACTTGAACAGTCTCTAGCCAGCCACAATATGATTTGGTCATGTGACTTATGATCTAGCATTCCCGAGTAATGGCTAAATAAATATGTGCATCCCATTATGCACATAGTGACGTTCTGACCTGAGTCTCGGCTCTCCCGCCCCTCCCTCTGTCTCTATCTCTTGCATATCTGAATTATGTAAAAAGAGTGCATTCCGGTATGCACTTAGTGACCTAGATATTTGACATTTTGACTTGAACATTCAGCTCTGTCTCAGCAATATTTTATACCAGCCTTCGGCGGCATGAGTAATAACTTTCACAGGAATCGTAATTAAACTGCACGAGTGGCTACATTGACAAGAAATGGAAATCATATCCGAGACAAATGGACAGATAAATGGCATATTCTCACATTTCATGACAGGTGGTGGATTAAAATGTATGGCTATATCATTGACTGTAGTATATTGGTATATGGCTTGCTCTATTATTCATAGCAACTTGGGAGAATATGGCCGCTGTGTCCATAAAATCATACATTGTACCTGTAGACAATATATATGAATAGACAATAGCAATTCATTTTAACTTGCCTTCTAATTTTGTTTTCCAGCTACAAGCATCAAAAATTTTGGAAATACCATTGGTGGTTACAGAACAGGTCAGTATCGATACACACGTAATAAGTACAGTACTACATGTACTTAGTTTTCATGTGTCACATAAATATTAAAATTCCAGTCCATATAACCCTTATCACTTTGATGTCAAAATTTTCAATTTTCAAGTTAAAAGATGAACTGGTGTTAATTTTTTAACGAATTTGTTGAAAGATGTTGTTGCAACATCGTCCACCAAAATTGTTGAAAAATGTACACCAGTTTCTTTGCTATTGACACAGTAAAGGATAGAATATTGACTTCAGCGCGGTAATGGTTACAGTCCCTTCGTAGATTCCAATGTTATTGGCAGTTCATGGCCCCAGGAAGAATTGAATTCTTCATGTATCTAAGGAGATGGATATATCAAACGAGCTAACACAATACTTGATACTAGCTAAATTGTTTGAGAGTCTTTTGTACTGCTCAAAGCGATGGTCATTGCTACTAAATAGTTTTTAAGATTATCAGAAAGATTGAAAGATACCCTAAAAGTTTTATTTAATCATGTAAAATCTGAATTTCTTGTATTGCAGCAACCATCCATGAAAACAATTCAATATTTTTTCCCATGCATTCTGAAAAAAATGCAGATATTGCAATCGTCTCTGTCCATCCACCTATCTCCCCTGAAACTGAATGGTACAATCCAATACTTTATGTAAGTTACATATACCCATATGAGTGTGGATTTTGAGGCGACATTTACATTAGGCCACTCCCTGGCATTGGCGCGTGGGGGGGGGGGGGTTTCAGGTCAAAGTCGGTGAAATCCAACCAACTTGTTTTATTTGAGTTACCAGTATGCTATGTATGCTTGCGGAAAGCGAGATGAAATTTACATTAGGCTTTGCCCCCGAGTGTGTGGTGAGGGTGAGTGGCTGTTGAACATAAAAAGTTATTGAATGTGTGGGGACGCATTCACGATGATGTGCCATCCACTGCGCATTCTACTCACAGCAGTCAAATTACTTTCAAAATATTCACCAGAATATATATATATATATTCACATCTTAGGGAATTCTAAAGCGTTATCTGGCCAATGTGGTTGAAATAACATTATAGATATATCATTGAATCATGGCCTTATTAATCTGTAGTGATCATGTTTTCTTCCCTAGTACCCTAAAGGCCTGGGGAATACAGTTTCTGAGCTGGACATCAGCCATGCGGTGGGTGTGTTCCCTAAAACATGCTTCACTATGGTAGTGCCAGACGTGGTCAATAAGCTACCAACCCTCTGTCAGGGTGACCTCAAACATGTTGTGCTCATGGGCATAGAGGTAAGGTAAGGTTGAGTGTAGTGCCTGAATTTGTTTGTTTTGTTTCAATCAGGGTTGGCAATTTCCCGGGAAATACTAGTATTTCCCATAGTATTTCCCAGGACAGTGGGAAATACCGGGAAATACTGGCAAATACTCAGATATCAGATGTCAAGTTTATATATTTCACATCACGGATGTTTATCATGCTTAGGAAAACACTAGTAGGAAAGGAAAGCATTAGTAAATATCATCTAGTGACATATTATGCGTAGGTTGCAAACCTGTGCATAAGGAACACCGTCTTCTAACTGCTAAAGCAACACTACATCTGACTAAACTGAACATCCAATGAAATACCATTATAATTATATGAGGTATGACTGGATATTTGACAGTAAATCACTGTCTATAGATTTGCATGGAGTTCAGTCAAGACTGAGGTAACTGTAACTGACTGTAACTTAGTTACATTTTTCGTGTAGCTGAAGTAACTTGTAATTGAAGAATTTTTTTAGTTACATTAACTGAAATGTAACCAGTTACATTGCAAAAGTAACTGAAATTTCAGCTACGTTTCAGTTACATTTCAAACTTTTTTACCAAATTTATTACAATTTTCTTAATTTGTGGCATACCTACTGTTTATACACATGACACTCCAATATCCGAATTTCAATGTAATCATTCAGGTAAGCTGTTGAATATATTAATGTTAATTTTACTGGAAGATGTTGATGCCATGTGCAACAACTTTATTTCCAAGTGTCAGTCATGGCAACAACTTTATTTCCAAGTGTCAGTGATATTTATTTTAGAAATTTGTCATTGGAATGACTGGCTTGATTATTGGGGCAGTCATTCCTGTGGTAAATTTTCAAATATAAATCTTGTAGCCCACAAAATAGACGTTTCTTGACCAATCTTGGCCATTAAAGGGTTAACCCATCTATATCTGTATATGTGATATTTTAGTAATGATAATTTGAATGTTATTGCTACATCAGGCAACAACAACCGTTAATCAAAATCAGCTTTTACATTAATCTACATGTAGCTTAGAAACAGGTTGTTTACTAAATCATTATAGAATTAACTGTTACCGTTTAAAGATTGTTGAAGAAAACTAGCTTTCTCATAGAAAATGTCCATTTGCAGACCATGAGATTATTTTAGAAAATTTGCCACTGCAATGACTGGCTTGGTTATTGAGCAAGTCATTCCAGTGGTAAATTTTCAAAAATATCTTATATAATAAACGGATTAAAACTCCAAATGTTGAATTGTAAAGAAAGTTAAAATCTTATGTATGTGTTAACAGCATGTCCTGTTCTTTTCTTAATATACTATTGATTAGGCCAGCTTAAGACATCAATGCTCAGCAATTATACTCAAGCTAAATTCAATTCACATAGGTGTGGTGATAAAGATCAAAGGACAATTTTTTTTTTCAATTTTTATTACGATAAAAAACCACACAATGTGGTATTCGCACACAGACAATAAAACAATGAAATATATACGTAAAAGATATATAAAATAAAATTACAAACACACAATATATACATAAGCAGTTAAAAAAAACCAACGAACGAAGCAAAAACCCTAAGTTTGGGACGGCCGCAGCTAGGTTGGGTAGTAGATCAGTAAGTTGTTATGATTGCTATGGTCACAGAGGCATATCATCATTAGCAATTCCATTAAGCTGCGTCTGACGTTTTATCAGGCACGACTGTACAAATGGAATTACGGTTTTTGATACCTCAGTATCTCCGGCGTTACATGACATTAGAAAGACGAATTTCTCCTCGTCGTTCCTAGTTGATATGTTACTGTATGAGTTAATTGTTTTGAGGAGAATTCGTCGTTCCGTGCTGTACGCCGGGCAGTTGATGAGAAAATGCTTCTCATCCTCAATGTGCCCAGTGTTACACATTTTGCATAGTCTGCATTCAAGTGGTACTATATTATGTCTGCCTACTTCGATTTCAAGGCTGTGTGCACTGACCCGTAATTTAGTAAATTGCTTACGTTCTAGGAAATTCCGGCAACTAGTCAAGTAGTTTTCGAGTTTAAATTCAGACTTGAATAATGCATAGGAGCGTAACTTAGAGTCCGGAATTTGAAGATTACGTCTCCAGCACTCAATATATTTGGACTGCATTGAACTTGTCAACTTTTTTGCTACAGAATTTGGGTACATAACTGTTTCGCTGCTCCAACAATGGTCCAAGCCGAAATGACCAAGTAGTTTCTTGATAAAGTATGACCAATTAGATTTAGATATAAGATTAGAATTGGATTCAAGGTATGTTTTACGAACTATGGAAGTGTCGTCTAGTGCACGCAACCTGAACCAGTATTTAATTTTAAGGCAGAAATAAGAATTGTGTGATGACCCAGTTCCCCACGGATAGCATCATTGGTTGCCTTTCTGTGTGTTCCCAACAGATATTTGCAAAATTTAACCATGACACTCTTCGCGGGTAGGTTATCACATACAATTTTGAAGCCGTGGTTGCTCAGTCCTTTTAGAAAGTAAGGCACCCAAACCTCACTCCCATACATGAGAATCGGAGAGATTAGTCTCTTAAAAAGAATAAGCGCCGTAGTAATGTTAGACCTAACATTGGCTTGCTTCAATTTGAAAATAGCCTTGGTAGCTTGGTCGCAAAGGCGTTCGCATGCTGGCTTAAAGTTACCAGATGGGACAAATAAAATACCTAGGTAACAATAGGACTGTACAATTTCAATAACGTTCCCCATCTAAGTAAATAAATGATTACTCAATAATTTCCCGCCCTTATTGAAAATTATAATCTTGGTTTTCAGAAGGTTAACCTCTAGACCCCATTTTCCACAGTAATCACTTAGATTATTAAGTGACGCTTGGAGGCCAGTTTGCGATTTGGAGAGTAGCACCAGATCATTTGCATAAAGAAGACAATTAATGGATGTATTATCTAAGGCAACGGGGTCAGGTTGCTCGCTGAATATGCTTGGCAGGTCACGGATATACAGATTAAATAATAATGGACTGAGTACGCGGCCTTGTTTAAGACCAACACTTGACAAAAAAGGATTGCTATGATAACTTTTTAATTTCACAGCGTAGGAAACTGTCGAGTACATACTTTGAAGTATAGTAAGAAAGTTACCACCTATATCGGATAGAAGTAGTTTATACAGCAGGGCATTCCTTGATACTGTGTCAAATGCTGATTTAAAATCTACGAAACAACAATACAAATACATCTTGGATCGTTTCGCATATTTTTCGATCAATGTTTTCAGGGTAAATATATGATCGCCCGTACGACTATTACGCTTAAATCCAATTTGAGAACATGGCAAAAGCTTGTGCTCGGTAGCAAAAGCATAAAGTCTAGAATGAAGGATGCTACAAAACTATTTACAGAAATTACTGCTAATAGCAATACCTCGGTAATTGCTAACAGATTGTTTATCCCCTTTTTTATGCAGTGGTGTTAAAAAGTTACACAGCCATTGTTTAGGGAATGTGCCAATAACAAGAATATGATTAAAAATTGTGCTAATGATTGGAGCCAGCTAATGCTTGCCCACTTTAAGCATCTCATTTAAAATAAAGTCAGGTCCGGAAGATTTGCCATTTTTCAGTTTAGAGATTGCCAGCCTAACTTCTTGGACACTTATAGTTTTATTTAATTCATTAAAAATTTTATTTTTGTTTTGTGCTACGTAGCTATCCATATTGTTAGATAACCAGAGCTGAGTTATTATTAGTGAGTTGCTCAAAATGCTTAACCCATTCTGACATCTGGACAGGGTTATCTGCGCTATGTTCCTGATCTTTCAAGTTATTAAAAAGTTTCCAGAAAGACTGTGGATTTTTTATCATGCAGCTGCTCAAGCTGATTAAGAATGCCTTGTTCAAATTGAATTTTCTTGCGATTAATATGTTTCTTGTATTTAGATCGTGTCGATCTAAGTTCTTGAATGAGTAGCTGACAGAAAGGATTTTTATGGAGCTTAGCGTTTAAATCTTTAAGTTTCCTTTTCAGCAAAGAACAGTCACGATCAAACCATTTACCGGCCCTCTTAGTATTGTAATTCGCTTTAGACCTGATAACAGATAGCTATATCACTAGATGATGCTTGCCTCAGGTCCAGAGAAGCAAGCTGTGTGATGTGGGACTGAATGGCAGGGGTCGCTAAAGCAGCTGCGAACTTGAGCTCATCACATTGATAAAAGTCAAGCCATCAACCATTTTGGTATAGCAGACAGAATTTATAAAGGCTGTGTGGAATTAAACTAGTGTACTGGAAAGCTGTTGAACATTTTGAAACTAATCTGACCTGTAAAAAATGTTGCTGCCATATGAAGCAACAGCTTTTGAAAGTATAATTACAAATGTAGTAAGTATAAAGTACTCGGCAGATTACCTGATCAGAATCAATTTGTCATTGCAACTAATGAAAGTAATAAATTAATTTCAAAATATACTGAACCAAAAGAGTTTAGCAACACTGAGAATATTACTGTATAACTGTTATTTAACAAAGACAATAAATTAATTCAAATATATTATTTAATTGATAGGTCATTTTCCAATTTGAACAACAGTCTCTTGTTACTGTAATGCTAGCATCGCGCCTTTAATACGGCATCATTCAATGGAAGGGTCCAATTTAAATAATGACACTGAGCTGTCAATACCGGTTGTGACCTCCGCGCGCATTAACCACCACCGTACATCGCTTTCTCATGCTTCGAATTAAGCACCTGATATCATGAAGAGGAATCGCATCCCATTCCTGGAGCAGTGCAGCTTCCAGCTCCCGCACGTTGTGAAGATGTGGATGGTTCTCACGCACCATACGGCCAAGAATGTCCCACACGTGTTCGATAGGAGACAGGTCCGGTGATCGCGCTGGCCAGTCCAACACAGGAACATTGTTAGCCTCAAGGAAATCACTGGTGACCCTCTCTGAATGAGGACGGGCGTTGTCTTGCTGGAACATGAAGTCTGCATGATGCTGCATAAAAGGGATGACAACAGGGGCGACAACTTCTTCACAGTAACGTTGAGCCATTAAATTTCCGCGAATCACAATAAGATCTGTTTTGCCGTTTTCATGGATTCCAGCCCACACCATGACACTGCCGCCACCAAATCTGTCGTGCTGAATGATGTTGGCTGCATCATACCATTCTCCTAAACGTCGCCAAACCTGTTGCCTACCATCCGCCACATCCACACAAAACCTCGACTCATCACTGAACAAAACGTGGCTCCATTGTTGAGCACGCCATCGCTGACGAGTTCTTGCCCATGCAAACCGAATATCGATGTGACGCTCTGTAAGCAGAACAGCAACAAGTGGACGACGGGCATGCAGTCCAGCATCATGGAGTCTGTTTCGCACAGTTTGTGCATGCACTGTAGTGCCGGTAGCGGTGTGCAAATTACGGGACAGCCGCGGCGCAGTCTCAAACCTGTGACGTCGTGATGACCTCACTAAGTAGCGGTCTTCTCGTGGTGTTGTTGCTCTCGGTCTGCCAGATCGTGGTTGGTCATTAACATGTCCAGTTTCCTGCTCACCTTGGCGGAGACGGGAAATGGTTGAGGCGTGAACATTAAAATGTCGAGCAACAGCGCGAACGCTCTGCCCAGCAGCAAGTCTTCCCATTGCTTCATGGCGCTGACTTTCGGGTAGCCCTGGGCGGCGGCCCATGTTCGGTAGGGTAAACCTTTAAGCGTTTTCTGTTAACGTTCGTTATCTGCTTTTGCAATATGGTGAATTTTTGCCTTTGCTACCCGCCAATGTGGGCCAGTGCATGAAAAATGCATTTTCACATGCAGTAAGTGTGCGGCCGAGAAATGCAAGAAATGATTTGCATTTCTTCATGATCAGCGAGACATTACATTGACGAAACATGCCTGCAAATTTGGTTATAAATGGACGCATAGTTTTAATACAACAAACCAAGCATTGCTGTTGCTAAACTTTTTTGGCTCAGTATATTTAAATTCCTATTTGAAATTAAGTAAACATCAAAGCTCCTGGACATTTGGAAGCTAATTGCACTGGAAGCTGTTATATTGCCCCATGGTAGATGACAGATTATCTTGTCACAAAAAGTCAATGCTCTAAGAAAATCTGTTGAACGCTTTGAAACTAATTTCACTGAAAAATGTTGATACCTCTGGTAACAAAGCTTTCAGTTAAATTACTTTCAAAATATTTAACCAATTATTTCTTACAATAAGATTAATGTTTGTTATATGGCATGTCTGGGTTGAAAGGGTTAGAGGAAGAAATATATATGTACATCTATGAAGGCTGTGTAATTAAACTAGTGTCTTATTATTTCGGAAACAAGTTGATTGAAATTTGTTATTGCATATGGCAGCAACAAAATTCAGTCAAATTTATTAAAGAATTTTCAGCAGTTTTATATTTTATATCTGAAATGGATTCAGTTACTGACAGTATATTATATCAGTGGTTGTAGTGGTATTTTGTTTCTAAATGACATTGATGTTCACATAGTCCTTCATAATAATTATCAGTCAAAGTAACTAATGTAACTGAAATGTAACTTAGTTACATTATGCAAAGTAACTGAAATATAACTAGTTACATTGCTCAACAAATGTAACTGTAACTGACATAGTGCAATGTAACTGTAACTAGTTACATTTAAATGTAACTGACCCCAGGGCCTGAGTTCAGTAGATCTATACAATTACCTACCCAAGAATAAAATGCTTTAACTTCTGCCAGAACATGTAATGTAAACTTACTTCTGAGGTCTTTACCTATTGCTGTGTACTTGCTTAACCCTTTAGCATGCAAGTCGGTGAAAAAAGCTTCTGCAGTAGTCTTTGATAACTCTCCATTTGCAGACGAAGAAGACTATTTTTGAAATTTACCACTGGAGTGACTGGCTTGATAACTGAGCCAGTCATTCCAGTAGTAAATTTTAAAAAAGAGCCTCTTGATCTGAAAATAGATATTTTCTATGAGATAATTGAAATTTGCTTGAACAAATTTGAGTGTTAAACGGTTAAATAACTAATTCACTCACTGGAATGTCGTTATGTCTAAGTTAGTGCTATGATGACTGAATACAGTTCATTTTGAAGTTGCAGAAATGTTAAAATTGTAATTGCTATTTAAACCTGAAATCTATAGAGTATGTTGAAAATAATGTGAAAATCTGTGTTTTTAATCAGTCATATTGTAGCCTGTAATAGTATAAATACTAAATAGTGCATAATATTAGTATGTAATTGTATATAACAGAATGAAATGTGTTGTCATCTCAATAAGTTAATCCCCAATTACACATCTTGCTAGCTTTCCATTGTGGGACAATATCGCACAGGTCTGTATATGAGTGTGGTAGACAGCCTAGCTCAGAGATTTGATTTACTTAGAAATCTGAGGCTAACTAAATAAACAATTTGCAGATATATGTATGTGTACCAGCAGTTTGGTAATTTAAGCTTTAGATCTCTATTTTAAATCAATATTCTGATAGGCTGAGAATTCAAGGCAGTATAATGGATTTGTATTGTACGGCGCAATATGTACAGCATGCTAATGCATTGTATATCAGTTTAACTAAACCATTCATGACATAAAGGTTTCTTAATATTATGAAACTATTTTACTGGAAGTTGTTGTTGCAGTCTCTGCTGAAAATGCTTTCTAAAAATTCCACCAACATTGTTTGTGCAATAAATAGTAGGTGTATCTGCTATGTAGAGTTGAAAAGGTTGTAAATATGCTATGATACATGTGCCTATATTGCCTATTTGATCTCATATGTCAACCTGTATTCGATATAGGCCTCTATATTACACACTCTGATTAATATATCTAAGATATTTAGTTTAAAATTTACCATTTCTGATGGGTATTGGAGTATTTCCCAGTATTTCCCGCTTTTTGAAGTATTTCCCGGGTCGGTATTTACCAGTGTTTCCCGCCCAGTATTTCCCACACTGGGAAATTGCTGCCAACCCTGTTTTCAATAGTAAAATGTGCAATGGCATTATCAGCGGATCATCTGGCCTGAAAGGTCAAGTGAGCTTATGCCGTGGCGACTATCCATCTATTAACTTTTTGTTTAAATGACTTCTCAAGAACCGCATGGCCGATTTCAATTATATGTGGCAGGAAGTATCCCTAGGGCAGAGATTAAATTTTGTTCAAACAAAGCGGATCGGCTAATTTGGCGTCGGCCAATCAAAATGTAGTGTGTTTGGCGGCTATATTGGATTTTTTTATTTGATGTATTTTGAAACCAAAATTGGTTTTATATTGTTTTTTAGCATATTCTGATTTCAAATTTGCCATTTTCGAAGCTGTCGGATAAATGGTTTGGTGGCCATCTTGGATAATTTTCCCGCATATAGCCCCCCCCCCCCCCATACTAAATCAATGGGAAATTTAAAATGTCTTCTCGAGAACCACTGGGCTGATTTAAATTATTAGCTCTGCCATGGCGACCGTCCGTTTTCCATCTGTCAACTTTTTCTTCGACTTCTCAACAGCCTCTGTGTCGATTTCAATTATATTTGGCAGGAAGCATCTCTATGGCATAGAGATTCAAGTTTGTTCAAACGAAAACGATAGGCTAACTTGGACCGTGGCCATCTTGGATTTTGGCTGATTTTTTTGAAACTTTAAAATCTCTGAATCCGATAGAAGTATTGTTTCAGAACTCATGAAATATGATCCAGGGCAAGAGCTGAAACAAGTTTGTTCAAGGGAACTTGATTGGCCAAATGGTTTGGCAACCATCTTGGATGACCAAGTTTTCACAAAAACGACTACTCCAGAACCGCTGAATGGATTGGGCGAAAATTTGAGAGATGTGATTAGGGACTAAGGGCCATTAAACTTTGTTCACCTAAGAAAAACATGGCCGTCGTGGACCAATCAAAATGTAGCATGTTTGGCGACCATATTGGACTTGCAAAAATGTCCACAGTCTCATTTAAAAGACTAGTTTTAAACCACCCACCAACAATTTTGACAAAAATTTATATGTCTACAATTAGGATCTGTGGCCTTTCTACTTAAAATGCCAATGTTCCAGGTGAGCGACATAGACCTCTTGTTACCCCACCACATAACAGGAAAAGGATACCTGTATTGCATTCAAGTGCATGTGTGATACATGCACATGTGCCGGCCTGCCTTCTCTCTTTCCCTCCCTCCCTCCCTTACCACCAATAATCACATGACTGTCTCTATTACATTCATATATAAAAATGTGGGCACTAGAACTTGATATTTCAGGGGAGAACCCGCCCCCCCCCCCCCCTCTCACATGCGCACACTCAGATATTTGCATGTACACGTGCACAGACAGACACGCATGCAGACACCCCATACCACACCCACCTGCATTTATTTAGCCCCGTCATGCCAGTGTAAATTTTGTATTTGTTAAACTGTGTAGTAGTAGATTTTACTGCAGCATGTCAAACATGTGACACTGCACCATTGAGCAATATCGTATGTCAGTGAGTTAGTGACCATGCACTTGCTATCCATCGTATGTCAGTGAGTTTGTGACAATGCACTTGCTATCCATCGTATGTCAGTGAGTTTGTGATACTGCACTTGCTATCCATCGTATGTCAGTGAGTTTGTGATACTGCACTTGCTATCCATAGTATTTCAGTGAGTTAGTGACAATGCACTTGCTATCCATAGTATTTCAGTGAGTTAGTGACACTGCACTTGCTATCCATCGTATGTCAGTGAGTTTGTGATACTGCACTTGCTATCCATCGTATGTCAGTGAGTTTGTGATACTGCACTTGCTATCCATAGTATTTCAGTGAGTTTGTGACAATGCACTTGCTATCCATAGTATTTCAGTGAGTTAGTGACACTGCACTTGCTATCCATAGTATTTCAGTGAGTTAGTGATACTGCACTTAGTATCTATAGTATTTCAGTGAGTTAGTGACAGTGCACTTGCTATCCATAGTATTTCAGTGAGTTTGTGATACTGCACTTAGTATCTATAGTATTTCAGTGAGTTAGTGACACTGCACTTGCTATCCATAGTATTTCAGTGAGTTAGTGATACTGCACTTAGTATCTATAGTATTTCAGTGAGTTAGTGACACTGCACTTGCTATCCATAGTATTTCAGTGAGTTAGTGATACTGCACTTAGTATCTATAGTATTTCAGTGAGTTAGTGACAATGCACTTGCTATCCATAGTATTTCAGTGAGTTTGTGATACTGCACTTAGTATCTATAGTATTTCAGTGAGTTAGTGACACTGCACTTGCTATCCATAGTATTTCAGTGAGTTAGTGATACTGCACTTAGTATCTATAGTATTTCAGTAAGTTAGTGACAATGCACTTGCTATCCATAGTATTTCAGTGAGTTTGTGATACTGCACTTAGTATCTATAGTATTTCAGTGAGTTGGTGATACTGCACTTGCTATCCATAGTATTTCAGTGAGTTAGTGGCATTGCACTTTCTAGCCATAGTATTTCAGTGAGTTAGTGACACTGCACTTGCTATCCATAGTATTTCAGTGAGTTAGTGACATTGCCCTTTCTAGCCATAGTATTTCAGTGAGTTAGTGACATTGCACTTTCTCGCCATAGTATTTCAGTGAGTTAGTGACACTGCACTTGCTATCCATAGTATTTCAGTGAGTTCGTGACACTGCACTTGCTATCCATAGTATTTCAGTGAGTTAGTGGCATTGCACATTCTAGCTATAGTATTTCAGTGAGTTACTGACACTGCACTTGCTATCCATAGTATTTCAGTGAGTTAGTGACATTGCACTTTCTAGCCATAGTATTCATTGAGTTAGTGACACTGCACTTGCTATCCATAGTATTTCAGTGAGTTAGTGACATTGCCCTTTCTAGCCATAGTATTTCAGTGAGTTAGTGGCATTGCACATTCTAGCCATAGTATTTCAGTGAGTTAGTGACACTGCACTTGCTATCCATAGTATTTCAGTGAGTTAGTGACATTGCACTTTCTAGCCATAGTATTTCAGTGAGGTAGTAACACTGCACTAGCTATCCATAGTATTTCAGTGAGGTAGTGACACTGCACTTTCTAGCCATAGTATTTCAGTGAGTTAGTGACACTGCACTAGCTATCCATAGTATTTCAGTGAGGTAGTGACACTGCACTAGCTATCCATAGTATTTCAGTGAGGTAGTGACACTGCACTTTCTAGCCATAGTATTTCAGTGAGGTAGTGACTGCACATTCTACATGTAGCTGTAGTATTTGGTATGTCATGTGTGTTCACATTAAAGTTTATCTAAAGCAGTTTAGGTTTTTATTCCACCAACATCGCAGCTGCTACAATTTAATTAAAATGTGTGTGGAAGTTAGTCAGTTTTATCAATGCCACCTGACCATGACAACACCTGACCATGACAACACCTGACCATGACAACACCTGACCATGACAACACCTGACCATGACAACACCTGACCATGTGTTTTCAGTGATTATGTTAGGTGGAGATGCAGTGTCATGATTTTGTCTAGCTGTAATCAGCCACTATTTTCCAGTTCACAGGTTACATTTGTTGAAAATTTTATTTCATCAAAACACATGTTTTTGCTAGATTACATAATACAGTCGATAGAACCTTGGTAGCTGTGGGTAAAGCAAGAAAAGTAGGTCACATTGACCTACTTTTGTTACGCTACATACCTTAAGCCTACGATGCATGCATATGTCAACATTTTTATACCCCGGCAAAAAATTTGGCGGGGTATTATGTAATGCCGCCGTCCGTCCGTCCGAGCGGGCGGTCGGGTGTGCAGGCGGCAGAGTGGTGTCCGGATAATAACTCCGTTACCGTTTGTCGGATTGCATTGAAACTTCATAGGGTGGTTGGGCTTGGTTTTGGGGAGAAACCTATCAAAATCGATGATGATCAGAAATCCAAGATGGCCGCCAGCCACCGGTGGCCATCTTGAAAATTGGTTTCCGGATGATAACTCTGTTACCGTTTGGTGGATCGCATTGAAACTTCAGAGGGTGGTTGGACTAGGTCTTGGGAAGAAACCTATCGAAATTGACGATGATCAGAAAACCCAAGATGGCCGCCAGCCATCTTGAAAATTGGTTTCCGAATGTTAACTCCGTTACCGTTTGTCAGATCGCATTGAAATTTCATATGGTGGTTGGACTAGGTATGGGGAAGAAACCTATCGAAATCGACGAGGATCCGAAATCCAAGATGGCTGCCAGCCACCGGCATCCATCTTGAAAATTGGTTTCCAGATAATAACTCCATTGCTGTTTATCGGATCGATTTGAAACTTCATGGATGGTTAGACTAGGTCTGGGGAAGAAACCTATCGAAATTGACAATGATCCGAAATCCAAGATTGCCGCAAGCCACTGGTGGCCATCTTTAAAATTGGTATCCGGATGATAACCCCGTTACCGTTTGTCGGATAGCATTGAAACTTCATATGGTGGTTGGACTAGGTATGGGGAAGAAACCTATCGAAATCAACGAGGATCCGAAATCTAAGATGGCCGCCAGCCACCGGCGTCCATCTTTAAAATTGGTTTCCGGATGATAACTCTGTTACCGTTTGTCGGATCGCATTGAAACTTCATGGAGTGGTTAGACTAGGTCTGGGGAAGAAACCTATCGAAATCGACACTGATCCAAAAATCCAAGATGGCTGCCAGCCACGGGCTGCCATCTTCAAAGTTGGTTTCTGGATGATATCTCTGTTACCATTTATCGGATCACTTCCTAGGGTCGTTGGAATATGTCTGGTGAAGAAACCTATCGAAATTTATGATAATCCGAAATCCAATATGGCCACCAGTCAGCGGTACCTCCTTGACCATTTAGCGGATCGCTTTGACACTTAATAAGGATTACTGGTCTGAGGAAGAAATAAATATTTTCTGATAGCTGTCATTTACTAGTTTGTCATCATGGCAGGGTATTATGTGCCGTTTACGGAGCTCTTGTTTTTTACTGTATACGAACAACTCTTGAAACTACAGCCAGGAATAAGCTTTTGACTTGCCTGCCTGCCTGAAAGGCCATGACGGTTTATTGAGCTGCTACCCGTGGCTAAATATGTCTAGAGTATTCTGTTACAATCAGGAGCTCAATTGTGATCATGTTTCAGAAAGATATGTTTATAATAGCCAGAATTACTTCTCCTGACACACATGAAATTCATTGATTATAATAACGACATACATGTAGTCAGATTTTAGCAAGAGGCCCAAGGGCCTGTGGCGCTCACCTGGACCATTGACATTTAAACCATTTGCATTTAAATAGACATGATGGATGATTTTCAGAAAATCCAAGATGGCCACCAAGAAATTGACCAATCAAGATTCTCGTTTAATTATGTTGAAGCCTACCGTCATATGATCGCTGACCCAAGTTTTCTTGAAATCGGGCTATTGATTGAAGGAGTACTGTTTTTAAATGTTTCCAGAAAACTTTCAGAAAATCAAAGATGGCTGCCAAAATATTGACCTATCAAAATTCTGAATAGATGTTACGAGGAGTAGCATTTTATACAAATTCCCATGTTTTAGCAAATCCAAGATGGCCACCATCAAGATCAAGAGATCAAAATTCTGTATACATGTTCTGAAGAGTACCAGCCTGCGGTTCTTCCAGCTGAGTTTGGCTGAAATCGGCCAAGCGGTTAATGATAAGTAGCCGTTTAACTGATTTCCCAAAACGTTCAGAAAATCTAAGACGGGCGCCTGAAACAAGTTCTGAAGCTACCGCTCAAGACTCGTTCTAGCCAGTCTGGTTGAAATCGCCCAAGCAGTTAATGAGAAGTAGCGTTTTAAACGATTTACAGAAAATTCAAGATGGCCACCGAACTAATTGACCAATAAAAATTATGTATACAAGCTCTGAAGCCTATCACTTTAGGGTCCTTCCAGCCACATTTGCTTGAACTTGTTCAAGCAGTTAATAAGGAGTAACCTTTTAACCGATTTACAAATATTTTCAGAAAATTCAAGATGGTCGCCTGAAAAATTGACCAGTCAAAATTCTGTATACATGTTCTGAAACCTACCAGCCTTGTGTTCTTCCAGCCAAGTCTGGTTGAAATTACTCAAGCAGTTAATGAGTAGTAGCGTTTTAAACGATTTCCCGCCATTTTTCGCAAAATTCAAGATGGTCACCGAAAAAATGGACCAATCAGAATTATGTGTACTTCTGTTCTGAATCATACTGTGCTAGGGTTCTTCCATCCGAGTTTGATTAAAATCGGCCCAGTGGTTCTCAAGGAATAGGCTTTTAAGTGATTTCCAGAAATTTTCAGAAAATCCAAGATGGCCACCAGAAAAATTGACCAATCAAAATTCTGTATACATGTTCTTTTGACCAAACGGTTAATGAGGAGTAGCATTTTAAACGATTTCCCGCCATTTTTCGGAAAATTCAAGATGGGCGCTGAAAAAATTGACCAATCAAAATTTTGTATACAAGTTCTACCACCATAGGATCCTTCATGCCAAATTAATTTGAAATCCGCCAAGCGGTTAATGAGGAGTAGCGTTTTAAGCTAAAGTTGATGGATGGTCGCCATGCCATACGCTCACCTGGCCATTCTGGCCAGGTGAGCTAAAAACCCGTGTATGAGGTTTTAGCCTGACGCATGGTTTCAGTATGAGACCAAAAGTCTGAATCTTGTCTGGTACATACACATGCTTTTCTTTTTCAGTGGTTATGGTTTTTAGCTCACCTGGCCTGAAAGGCCAAGTGAGCTAATGCTGTTGCGACCGTCCGTCGTCCATCCGTCAACTTTTGCTATAAAATGCTACTCCTCCTTAACCAATAGGCGAATCTTAGCTAAATTTTCATCAAAGGATGCTATTGTGCTTGGATCAGGAACTTCCATTTGGAATTTTGATTCATAAATCTTTTGGGGTCAAAATCTTAGATTTTATTAAAAATTTACCGGAAATTGTCAAATTGCTTCTTCTTAGAATTTTGACCGATTTCAACCAAACTGGGCTGAAAGAATCCTATGGTCATAGGCTCTAGAACTACCATTCAGAGTTTTGTTGAGTAAATATTTTGAGTGAAAATCTTAGATGTTATGAAAAATCTACTGGAAATGGTCAAAAGGCTACTCCTCCTTAGCTGCTTGACATATTTCAACCAAATTTGGCTAGATGCATTCTATGGTGGTCGGCTCTAGAAATTCTTTTCAGAATTTTGATTGATCAATTTTTTGGATAAAAATCTGAGATTTTATGAACAATCTACCGGAAATGGTCAAAATGGTACTCCTTAGCGGCTTGACATATTTCAAACAAATTTCACTAGATGGATTCTATGGTGGTAGATTCTAGAAATTTTTGGGTGAAAATCTTAGATTTTATGAAAATTTACCAGAAATTGTCAATTCGTTGCTTCTCCTTAGTCGCTTGTCATATTT
The DNA here is from genome assembly GCA_034401795.1 of Chaetoderma sp. LZ-2023a. Taxonomy (NCBI): domain Eukaryota; kingdom Metazoa; phylum Mollusca; class Caudofoveata; order Chaetodermatida; family Chaetodermatidae; genus Chaetoderma; species Chaetoderma sp. LZ-2023a. The sequence continues at coordinate 81,506,462 of CM067370.1, read as the reverse complement.
CAACCAAATTTGGCTAGAATGACCCTATCATGATAGACTCTAGAACATATATTCAGAATTTTAATTGGTAATTGTTTGGGTGGCCATCTTGGATTTTCTGGAAATGATCCATCATATCTATTTAAATGCAAATGGTTCAAATGCTAATGGTCCAGGTGAGCGCCACAGGCCCGTGGGCCTCTTGTTTTAGGTGGGGTTGGTTTCAGTATCATGATTTCTATCATTAGTGTCTAAAGTATTATTATTCTTTATCATTAAAGATATCTCAACTATTGACATGATTGATGTGCACTGTGCATTTATCTGAAATGCTTGGGTCCAGGGGTGGATTGGATTGGTAAGGTCATCTCCTGATGGATCCTGTTTAATAGTACATAGAAATAATTGCAATATCTGAATTCTTCATTTGGAATTTAGATACTTGTACATGTCTGAATCCGATTTAATTTACAGCATCAGTGAGCCTGATGTTACATTACACCCAAACTTCCCAATGTACTATCTATATTTTGAGGGTCAAAAGCCTGTGTTTCTTTAAGACAGACGGTCACAATATCACCTTCTTAAACAACACACATCTGCTGAATGCTGATTACAAAATATATCTTCTATCAGAATTTTACAGCTTGTAGTAAGATACCAGATTGATGTTAGTGACCGCTTCTTCGTGAGATGCTGGTTTATGACATATTTTAATACTGTATTTCACAGGGATGTGATCAGTCGTGATGAAAGTGAATAGGTAACCGCTCTGTACTAAGTGTGCATCCCTCTTGTCTTAGGAATTATTATGATTTCCAAAACCAGTTAACATGTTAATGGTCAAATCTATTATAATGGCCTATGCAATGGATCTATGTCCATTTGCAGGCCAAGAGAAGACAAATTTTTTAACTGTTCCACCTGAATGACTAGCTCAGTAACAAAGCCAGTCATTAGTGGTGGGTTTTCACCAAGGTAAAATGTTTATTTTCCTGGTCAATTTTGACCATTGAAGAAGTAATGCATTTTTGTGATATCAACATAAATGTCTTCTGAAATGTTAACAGATTGAAATTAATGGATTTGTACTATTCTTATTGACTGTCTGGGCAACATGACATGCAATCAAATTCTCAGTTATAACTAGGTGTTCCAAACAGTTTCTCTGTGCTTGTTGGGTGTAGGCCAGATACTTCCTGTGTTCACCATGGATTTCATAGTCTTAAAGAAGATTTGTGCATCTTTCCATTACCTTTTCACATCTGCTGAGGTGTGTCAGCAATTTGCTTGTAGAGTTGGAAGGTTAGCCTATTGTGCCCTGTCCATAGCTTAAACAGTGCTATTTCCAAAAAGTTAGTCCCCATCCCAGAATAATTCATATTACAGAAAATTAATTAACTCCAACAAGGTAACTAATTTTCTGTATTACTGAACAGTGCTGTTTTGTTCGGGACAGTGACTTCTTGGAGAAATTTGCTTGTATTTCTGCGATATCTACATGTGTCAACACAATATCAACCACAGCATATAATATTATATAACCCCATCTAACTTTCAAGTACATGTAATTACATTCTGTTTTTAATGATAATTGATAATCAATTTAAAAATATTGTTCATGCTGTTGTTAGCAATGGACCTTTCCAGTTTTAGATATGCCCCGCCCACCTCTAGCTAAGCTCCACCCACACTTCACTGGGTTGGGATTGATCGATTCGTACAACAACGCATAGTCCGTCTTCAAATATCCGTTCGTGACATACTTATCTACATCATTCATGACATCATAACGACACCATTCATTATGATGTCATTCTACACTTCACTTGGTTTATTATGATGTCATATGCTGGATGGATAGAGTGGAAAGGTCTTTTTCAATGACATTCAAAACCAGTGTTTTCTAATTCTATTCAAAATGTATATCAGTCTTTTTTGTATTGACTCTGTAATAAGTATTGTTTTCACAGGCGTGTATTTAGTGTTTATATATATGATGTTTGTTTCAGACACATGTTTGTGTCCAGCAGACAGTAATTGACCTGTTATCACATGACATTGAGGTGCATGTTGTCGCAGATGCATGTTCATCACGCAGTCAGATGGATCGACTGTTTGCAATTGAGGTGTGTATTGTTAACTCAGCTGAGCCCTATGTTTCTCTGACTTAGTTTATGGACGATATACGTCAAATGTCAGTTTTCCCATTGAAAGCAATAGCAACCTATGCAGTTCACTGAAACATTTTTAGCTATTTATCCCAAATCTTTTCAAAATGATTTAGCCATCTAATATTTAATTTATATTGCGTAGCTGAAGGTTTAACGATGTCAAATGCGTAAATTTTATGTCTCCGTTTGCATCAGCATTTAATATACTTCCAGGAAATATAATATATTCAACAGGAGCAATCAGAGATTTCAGACTGTCCTATTTTTGCCACATTTTAAAGATTTTTGGATTTTCCAGATTTTTCATTTGGATCACGTTCAGAGGTGTGGAATCATAGTGTTAAAGTTTGAGCCAAATCAAACCACTAGTTTCCATAATCTGTTCCAATCTGGATGTGTTTTGTATCCATATGACAGCATAGTTGCGGAATCCTTAAGTACAGTCACACCTGTTATTGTGTAATAAACTTTAGCCAAATTGGGCCATACGTTTCTGAGATATCAATATATCCAGAAATTGATCTGATTTGGATCCATATTTTTCATCCAGAAATTTGCTTGCACGTAAGTTCCTTTGTTGTATAAAAACAGTGATCAGATCCACGCACGTGTGCACACACTCGACAGTTTTATCATAATTCTGAAATGTGGTATCATCCACATGAATAGAATTCCCCTATTAAGAGATAGCTTGTAGTCACAAAACATGTATTCTTTAATCTTTATGTACATAGTGTAATGTTCTTTCATATATATATATTTATATATATATATATATATATATATATATATATATATATATATATATATATATATATATATATATATATATATATATATCAGCTATATTTAAATAATCTTAATTACAGAGATTCCGTCAGATGGGTGCTACTGTGACGACAAGCGAGGCTGTCATGTTGCAGATGCTGGGAGATAAAGATCATCCAAAATTTAAAGAGATACAAAATCTAATCAAAATAAGCGCACCAATGTCTGGATTAGTACCCTCCTGAGAAACGGCGCTGCAAGCTGTGTCGAAATGGGCCATATAATCAGATTATAAACTACACAGAATTATGAGTACTGTGCAAAGTGATTTAAATGCAAGTGTTATGTGATAATCAGATTATCAGCGTATGAATTGAATGACACTATTGATGTAATGTAAGAAATAAGCTATTGATTGTGATATGGAGGAATAGATGCAGACATTTCTAGCTATGCCTCGCCCATTTCTATTGAAACTCCACCCACTATGTATGCGCATTTGTATCGATCTTAGTTACCCTGAAGCAATAACATTAGGAAACATTTTTAGTGATGATCGTCTTCTTCTAAACAGCCATTTTACTTTGATTTTTGCAGGCGACATTAGTTGGGATTCTATAGTTCTCGCTGTCATGCCTAGTCAAGTATTAAAACATTCCTGTAACGCTAATGCTAGTCATTGTACTGTTGGCCTCCTAGGTGAGCGGATCTACCTGGAAAACAGATGCTAAGCATATAGTAGTTCGATTCTAACTGATGATTCTATGGTAGATGTGAAACGTACTAGCCTAGATATTTTTATAACAAGTTGACTGATATTTGTTGCTGGCAATAGCAGCAACAACGTTCCTTCAAATTATTTGCGAAATAATCAGAAAATACTAGCTAACATTTTGAAAATGATTTGACTGAAAATCAGTGCTGCAACAATTTTAAACCAAATTATTCTCAAAATAATCAGCAGAATTTTCAATGTAGTAACACATTCTGAAAAATATTTCTAGCAATTCGATTGACAGTCGTTGCTGACTAAGGCAGCAACAATGTTATCAAATTCTCAGAATAAATATAAATGTCGAGCTGCCAATAACGTTAGCTAATACATGTTTGTACAATTAGTTAGGCCTGTGTCATAAACGTAATATAAATCCGCCATGAAATATATTTGCGTAGATCAATATGTCAGCAAAGCACCTGCACGAGCTGTCATGCAGTGACATGCTTACCTACTGACTGAGCAGTTTTGAACATATTTCACATCTGATCTGTACCGAAGTGTTCATACATATGTTAGCTGACCACATTGAAAACCTGGCAATGATTATTCTGGGAATAATTTGATAATGTTGTTGCAGCAATAATTTTCAGTCAAATTGTTTTCAAAACATTAGATAGTAGAACTTGCATTTTCTGGTGATTATTTTGCAAATAATTTGAAGGGAAGTTGTTGCTGCTATTGGTGGCAACAATTATCAGTCAAATTGCTATAAAAGATATCTATCTTTTCACGTTTACAATAGGAAATAGACATTTAGAATCAAGCTACTATACGCTTACTACACTGGTATACATGTAGATCCGCTCACCTAGGAGGCCAGCAGTACAATGACTGTCATTAGCGTTACGGAAATGGTTTTATACTTGACTAGGCGCGACAGCGAGAACAATAGAATCCCAAATAATGGTGGCTACAAAAATCAAAGTAAAATGCTCAGAAGAAGACGATCACCACTGAAATTTTCAAATATTTTCCTACTGTTATTGCTTCAGGATAAATTTAACACTGAACCATGAATTCCCAGAATACCAATTTTAAGGCAACTATATTATAGTCAGGTAAGCTGTTGAATACTTTGAAACCAAGTTGACTGGGAGCTGTTGCTGTTATAGGAAACAACTGCTCCCAGTCAAATTAATTTGAAAATATTCAACAGGGTCCCAGTTAACTTAGTTTCAAAATACTCAACAAAAATTAACCTTTTCAGCGATGAATTCCCCATATCTCATTTTCAACTCGAGCATACAGGAAAACTGTTGAATATTTTGAAATTAATTTAACTGGAAGCCATTGCTGCGGCAGCAGGGGCTTCCAGTCAAATTAATTTCAAAATATTCAAGTAGTAGAATGTTCTATGTTGTAAAGAATTTATTTTTTCAGGGATTTATGATTGAAAGGGTTAAATTCACCATAGCGACTCTTGCCACTCTTGACAGACCTACATCATTTTGATTGTAAGCTAACACGTAACATATTTTGATTGTGAAATCAGATATTTGAGTGACAGATCACATCAGAAAAAGGGAATGAAGATTTAGATATACTAAAACAGGCCATGCTAAACTGTTTCGGGGAAAGCCCCACCAGCTCGACCTCACGCTCATCCGTGTCGCCTCCAACGGAGGGAGGAGACTCGCTGGAAAACACAGCGAACTTATTAGATGATCTAATCTCCGGTCCTGCCGCCATGTCAGAAGCTTCTCTAGGAAACGTATCCAGTCTCAGAGAACGTCCCATAACCTCTGGGACACGATGGAGGAGACCACAGACTTCAATAAAGGATGTCTACATTGCCATCTGGAGCTCCTAGCGTTTACTAAATTAAACAGCTGGAGAACGGAAGGTTATTTCGAACGTCTTAAAGCGGCCAATTTCAAACCGGTGCATATCCCAAGATTCAGTAGCAACGGACATCCACCAACGTGAACGTCAGAACAGGGGAACAAATGACTAATCAATCACTGTACAAATTATAATTCCTGGTTAATCTGAAAAATGTTTCTTTTTTACAAAAATACTTCTTATTGCTGTGTAAATCCCGCCACTCCATCACTGGTTTTATTTCCAAATTGCAGAAATACTTTCAATTTAGTTTTCTAAATATCTCAACTTGATATTTCACTTTGGTTTTTAAATATCTCAACCTGATATGTCAAATTGGTTTATAAATATCTCAACTGATTTCCAAATTAGTTTGCTGAAAGGCACACTAAACATTCAACACAGCTTTTTGAACTTTGCAACTATAAGTTTAGTCCTCCCCTTTTTCTCCCTGTCCCCAGATGTTACAAGCATGGAGACATCCACACCAACCTCTGATGAGTATCCAAAACATTGGAACGAAACGCATAAAGTATGAATCACCTCAACAATGGGTGTGGCCGTCCGCTCCGAGCTGGTTCCCGGTGGCGCACTGATACACTCGCCCTCGTTTCTCCCAATACAAATCCCTGGGCTGTATCTGTGCTCATGCCCCCGGACCCAGCACGATTTCTGCGCGAATAGTGTCGACTGCGGCTGGTCTCAGTACAGCCAATGCATACGAGACATCTCGTGCGGACGGTACCCCCCCCCCCACCCATTGTAGGCATAGTAAAGGTTCCATATCTCTCTAAAGAAAACCCAAGAAATCTACAAGTGCCAAACGTGTCACCTGTCTCAGAACCAGCACCCCCCATAAAGGGGCACCGCCTGCCTACTTATTCCTCAAATACATCATGTACGTGCCAAACAAAAATACACCGCCCAAAACCAACAACCAGTGCCAACAGGGACACCAAATGGTGGCCCCCTGAACAGCATAGGTAAAAAGGTATCACCAAGTTGTACCGGTTAGGTTACCACCAATTAGATAATCGGTGTCATGACACGACACCGGCAGTACCTCCCTCAATTAAAGGGGGCACCGCAATCACAACAGGTGTAGGGACACTGTTTAAAGGGGGCACCAGGAATCTCATGGGTGCCTGGACCACAGAGTATAAAAGGCTGAGAAAAATCAGTCTCAGGCCATTCAGACTTTTGAGTCACATGGGACTCAGCGTAGGGTTTACATTATATTTCCAAATGAGAGGAGTCCAGACCATCTGAAGACGTAGTTATTACACGACAGATCACATCCCTCCATACAAAGGTAGAAGTGTTAACCTTTACGACTAAGTGTTTGTGAGGACAGGCTGGTCATGATCACATTTTCAGAAATTATAACTCGACTATAAACATAACTACTATATTCTACTAATAACAACAATTTAACTATTTAAACCCGAAGCACGAGATATGATCAATTCTTTATGAACATGCAAAATTAATGTTCTGTTGAATATTTTAAAACTAATGTGACTGAAAGCAATTACTGCCTTTTTTCAGTCAAATTATTTTCAAAATATCGAACAGTTTGCCTGCTTAGGTGCTTAGAGATATGAATTTCTGTGGATGAAGGGTTGAGCATACTGGCATTAGATGTGTATCTAGAAATTCAGAAGCAGTTTGTGTTTATTTTATTGTTAATCCTTTAACCCATTATCCCTCGAATTTGTTCAAGAAAATTTTAATTATCTCATAGAAAATGTCCATTTGCAGACCAAGAGAAACCTATTTTTGAAAATGTGCCACTGGAATGACTGGCTCAACAATTAACCCTTTAATGGTCAAATTTGGCCAAGAAAATAATAGAGCCAGTCATTCCAATGGTAAATTAAAAATAATTATTCTCTTCGCCTGTAAATTTATCCAGAATGTTAACATTTTGTTTAGTCCAATAGCAGGACAAGTGAACACCATTTTTAGCTCATCTGGCCTGAAAAGCCAAGTGAGCTTATGTCACAGAGACCGTCCATCATCCGCCACTTGGTGGATTTCAACCAGATTTGCGGGAAGCATCCTTATAGCATAGAGGTCGAAGTTCGTTCAAATGAATTTGGCCTGCAAATAACATTCCTCATGACTGCAAAGGCCTGTTTAGGCTGACTTGACCATTTACCCTTTAAGCAATGGAGATATCCAAATTATCATATAATATTCCAAACCTTTCACATAAACATAATATTCTAGAAATTTAAGTTTAAAATACTAAAAGAAAGTTATGTTTTCTAGAGGTTACTGCAAACAATTTTGTGATACTGTATGCATTGTCGTCTTATTTACGTTTAGCACAACTTAGCATCTCATACCTCATGTTGGGTTAAGCATACTGCACCCAGACTTTGACACATGTCTCCCATGTAATAAGAGGGCATGATACAATCAAGGTCACTGTGACCGTGATAACATTTTTTTACATTTTGTGTTTAGCTCAACTTAGAGGTTTATATCCCCTTTGGTTATGCGTACTTTACCCAAACTTGGATGCATGCTTTCTTATGATGAATTGGGATAGAAAAGTCTGGTCATGGTCATTGTGATCTCAATAAAAACTTTTAGTTTGGTTTATATCGCATGTTTGGTTAAGCATACATGGCTCAAATTTGGAGAAATGCTCCCATTAAAGCGGTCGTAAGTCGTTAAGACCACCACATTAGTCTAAGAAAATGTTACATTCTGGTGCTCTACAGCGGCCACATGGCAATCTTTCAGCGAGTTGTGATGTCAAAATTCCCCGTATGTACTTTACTAGGAGGGTCTAAATCTTAGTCGAGCCACATTCATCGAATAGCTAGTTTGCCATCAATAGTGAGAACAAGTAGGTCTACTCAGATTGATAGGTTGATAGGCATACATTTCATTGTCTGTGTGATATGCTAGAAGCATGTTTTCTAAATTTGGGTAATTCTTTTGCAAAAATTATAACATTTTTCCTCAGAATTTGCTTCACTAGTTCCACAACTTAATTATTATGTAGAGTAGACATATTGAACTGAGTAAGCCAACTTGTTCTCCATATCGATTCAATGAAGATGGCTTACATTTGGAACCTGCGTAGTCCAGTATATAAGGGGAATTTTGATGTCACAACTTGTTAAATGATTGCAGAGTGTCAGCTGTTTGCCCCTGAAATCAGCGATTCGACAAAACCTTGATAGAAACATTGTTTTTTTCAACATTAACATTTTGAGTTTAGCTCAACTTAACATTTTATATCATGTTAATTTTACTAGACCCAAACTTGGGCACATGCTTCCTTGTAATAAGAGAGGACTTCGGTATCAAAAGATCATGATCACTGATAACTTTAATGATAGGCTTTCTGTAATTAGCCTTCAACTATGTAAGTAGAACTATATTTGAAGTCAAGCTTCATAGTTCATTGGAAAGTCATAGTCGAGCTTCATGGTTGCATTCCAAACATATACCGGCATGTGGTTTATTTCCCCATAATTATATTTTTCTGTATTTTCGAAAATGGAAATTGTCAGTTATAACAACAACGCTTTGTGACTATAAATGAAAATTGGCTATGTAGATTTGTAAGATGGTGTCTATCATTCACTTTTCAATACCGTGACACCAAAATATTCCTTTATTAGCTCTATCTGTCACATCAATGCACAGTTGCCAGATGTTAAGCAGCGATCAATATTTCTGGTGTCTGTATCAATATTTTGAGTCCTATGTTTGTCTATTATGATTGTGTCAAAAACTGTGTACATTTTTATGTGTAACTTTAACCCTTTAATGCCTAAATTTGGCCAAGATAATTATAATATTTGCTTATTAAATGTCCATTTGCAGGTCAAGAGACCATTATTCAAAATTTATCACTGGAATGACTGATTCGGTAACCGAGCCAGTCATTCCAGTATTAAATTTTCAAAAATTGTCCCAACCAGTCAATCCAGTGATACATTTTTAAAAATGGTCTTCTCTTGGCCTGCAAATGGATGTTCCTAAAGACCATTGCAGTGGCCGGCTTTGTCATGAAAGGGTTAATGCAGCAAACACATAGTCAGATAACATACATAATCTTAAATAGGACATGGAAAGCTTTTATAGTTTCATTAATTAGTGAGGGTACACAAGGTGGGTGCCTCAAGCCCATGGTCTATATCAAGCTGATTGCATGTTAATAAGCTTGGGAACAAGTGACAGACAATATCACATCTCGTAGTGTCACCGTGTGTAGTACAGCTCCTATTAATAAACTATTTTGAGCCTTCGACACAATTAAACGCTCAAAGATTCTAGCTGTACTATGCCAGGCCAGTTGCAATGAAGATGAGCTACGACTAGTGAGACTACTGCTTGCAAACACCAAGCTGAGAGTACGAGTCAAGTCAGTGAAGTCTGTAGAGTTTGAGACATCAATCGGCTCCCCACAGGGAGATGGTCTATCTCCAGTGCTTTTCACCTGCGACCATGCTGCCACATTGAAATCTGTGCGGGAAAGTTCCACAAGACCAAACCCTCCAGTGTCAATACTGGGCATGCCACTAGAGATGGAATATGCCGACGATGTGGACTTCATAGATGAGGAAAAGAAACCCCTTGACGAACTTCTCCCAATAGCTGCAAGCAAACTAAAAAATGAGAATTGCTTTATGAATGAATCCAAAACAGATTTCACCCACATAAACCTATCGACAAAGCATGAAACTATAGAAAATGACGACCCACTTCGTGGCGGCGAACCATGGAGGAAAAGTAAAATCCTGGGCTCACTGCTTTGCTGTACTGCTGACATTTCTGCACACTGCGTCATGGGGAACATAGCTTTCCAGTCCTTCTGGAAGCTATGGATTCGTAGATCAAAGATGCCCTTGATAAAAAGGCTATGTTTATACAATGCAACCTGCGTATCCTTGATGCTGTATAACTAACAGCTGGGCAGCTCCAAAGGCATCTCTAGACAAACTCGATGCCTGCCACCGCAAACACCTCCGCACCATCACTGGACACTGATGGCTAGACAGCATAATTTCCAATGATGCACTATACAAGATGTGTAATACGTCGCTGCTGTCTGTAAAAGTCACCCAGCAAAGATGGTCCATGTTTGGCCATGTGCTAAGGATGCCAGAAGAGACGCCAGCACAGAGAGCCTTGGAATTCACCCTACTCAGAGCCAGCAAATACAAAGCCAGGAGAGGACGTCATTGCATAAATCTGCTAAGCGTGCTACGAGGTGACCTCAAGAAAGCAGGACTCGATACACTCAAGTCAAGAATGGACCTGAGGAAGCTAAGGATTTCAGCTGAGGACAAGACACAGTGGGTAAAAGCGAAGAAGAACTGATTGCAGCTGTAGGATGTTTCTACTACTACAGCCGCAGAATACAGTAATCATACATACATACTATTTTGAAACTAATTTGACTGAAAGCAGTTGCATTTTGGTAAGTAGTGTAGAAAGGGTTAACTTATATGTATCGTGAAATATTGTTATCTACATGTGTGTGTGAAGTTTAATTTATTTATAACATGAAGAGATTATTTAATGTATGATGCTTTATATAAATTACATCCAATTCTTTTATACAGATATACGGATGAAAATAAATTTGTGAAGATTTGTTACAGAAATATTTCTACTTCGTGTGCTGTTTTTAAGATGAGTGCATAGGCAAGTCTGATCTCATTAGGCTCTTTGGCCATTCAAGTTATTGAAGACTTGTAGATTTTAAATAGGTGTGTCTGGACAGGGTGATAGGTTCATGACTTACCAATCCAATGGTCGACAGATCCACTACACATCCTGGTCACTTGCATACCCACATCTCCATCTTCATCTGATAGTAATGTATAAATCCTTGAAACAAGTGACATGCTATTGTTCTGATGTAGACACCTTTATCAGAAATGTCACAAATTTGACGGACCGACGTAAATACTGAGACCCCCGACTAGTGGCTTGTCATTCACCCTATGAGGGCAGAGATAGGATTTAAAATGATGGTATTTGCTGAGTAAAATCAGTGAAATTTTTTGTTGTAGATGTAATTAGGCATGTCTGGACAAGGCTCTAGACGTGTGGCTTAGCCATCAAATGATATGTCAGCAGAGGTACTTCACATCTTTGTCACTTGCATACTATCTGCATCTGATTGTGGAAACACTAGACACAAGTGTGTTATTACATATGCACTTCTGTCAAAAATGTCATATATTTGGCAGACCGACTTACAGAGTAGCGTATACTGTATTTCCGAAAATGTTGGTCCCGATCCCAGGATAATTCATAATAAAGAAATATTAGTTACCTCTCCGTGATGTAGAAATTGTTTGAGTGTAGAAATCGTGACCATTTCGGTCACTTCTTCAGCACTAACTGATGGTCGCTGGCAACCTCACTCTGGTCAGTTCTTGTGGAGTCACGTGACAGCATGGACTGGTAGACTGCTGGTATACAGTAGCCCTCATCTTGGTTCATGGTTGGTTGATGCTTGTAGATTTCTATGGCCTCTAACTTTCCGTTTAAATAAGTTGGTCTCGATGTTGATGACCGAGGCACTGCTGGCGGGAATGACATGGCAGTGGATTCTGTGTTTTCTGCCACAGCTGAGTTGGAGTTGATTTTGTTCTTTAACTCTGGTGCTGAGAGGCCTTTTTGTTTCACCTATATATGTCCCCTCACATTGGTCACATTCGATCTTGTAGATGACTCCAGAGCGGTCATCTGTGGTCAGTTTATCTTTGGGCCTTACTAATTGTGATCTTAAAGGAAATCTTACCTTATCTTATACTAACCATTCAGGTGATAGAAGTTGCCACCCATAATCCATCCCTGACATTTTAGCTTTTTATCATGCCGACAGCGAAAGATATTCAAACATTAGTAGCTAAATGTTGATACATTTCAACATCACATGATGGCTGTCATGATTGACTTTTCAACCAATCAGAAAGAAATTAGCGTGTCTGCCTCGGTATATACGCTTAGTCATAGAGGATCCAGCTATAGTTTGGCAATGTGGTATAAAATCAATCATACTGGTGAGATGAGAATTACATAATAAAGAATGTAGTGCATTGGCACTAATATGACATCACACACTATCGCTTGAGGAAACAAAATGGTGCTGATTACTGTTCAACATTTACGCGATATTACAAAGCAGGTAGTTGTGATACTGAAACCGGAATGTTATAGGATATGAATGATCTGGAATCTATAAACCATAATCTATCAGTGCAATGCAACATTTGAGATGAGATTAGCATCGCTTTAAGGTGTTGACGGGTTTGTGGTAAGTTTTGATGTTGTGTTGTCTGAAGAGTGCCAAGGTGTTCTGATGGGCCTTGGATGTACGGAAGGCTGACTAGTGGAATTTTCCCACATCTGATTGTTTATTACGAGGTGTGTGAGGCGGTTTTCACATCCACGAGGTGTAACCGTTAGCTAGGAGAGACTGTTGGATGTTCTATTTTGTCTGATGTTTCTGTGATGATGGAGTCTGCGCGGTGAAATAGAGTTCTGACGACTGACCTTTTGTGTTCCAAATGGTGATTAGAGTGAAAATTTAGATATTGATCTGTGTCTGGGTTTTCGGTACACCAAATTTGGTAGTTCCAGAATCACTGACATCTACCAAGATGTTCAGGAAGGCAGTCTGGCCATCTTCAACTTCACTGGTGAATTGGATGCATTGGTCGATACTGTTGAGGTGATCAGTGAAAGGTTGGATGTTGTAGAGGTGGAGGCATGTGAACGTGTCATTCACATACCGGTATCAGAAATTTGGGGGGTTTGATTGTTGCTCAAAGGATTCCATATAAAGGTTCATGATCACTGGCGACACTGATGAACCCATAGCTACTCCATGAATTTGGTGGTAGAAGTAGCCATTCTGAACGAAATAAGTGGTGTCTAACTATTCAAGAGGCTGATAATCTGGGTTGGTGAGAGGCTGGTTTGGTCTTGCAATGTGGGGGTCTGGGTCCAAAATTCTGGATGACTGGAAGAGCCTTGTCCACTGGGATGCTGGTGAAGAGTGAATGATACTGTTTTTGATGTGGTGCTTACTGCTTAGAGTGGCCAATGATTTCAGTATCTGTGTGAGGTATTGTTGACCTATACTGGTTACGAGGCACAAATAAGCAGACATATGTTTACAATACTATGATGAACTGCATCCAATTAAAACGCCTCTACTTGACAGTTATTTTTAGTTACTTTTGCCTTTACATTATTTAGCTCACCTGGCCCAAAGGGCCAAGTAAGCTTATGCCATGGCGGCCGGCCGTCATCCATCCGTCTGTCAAAATAGCATCTCATTTATGCTTTGACCAATTTCAATGAAATCTGGCTGGAAGGATCCTATGGTGGTAGGCTCCAGAACATTTATTCACAATTTTGATTGGTCACTTTTTCTGGCCGCCATCTTGGATTTTCCAAAAATTGTCCAGAAATTTAAAACACTTCCAATACAAATGGCCCGACTTCAACGAAACATGGGTGGACTAATTCTATACTGGGAGGCTTCAGAGCTTCTAACGAGAATTTGGATTGATCAATATTTCCAGTGGCCATCTTGGATTTTCAGGAAATCGGTTAAAACCCTATTCCTCATTAACCATGTGGCAGATTTCAAGCAAACATGGCTGGAAGTACGCTAGATTGGTATGCTTCAGAACTTGTATACAGAATTCTGATTGGTCAATTGGCAACCATCTTGAATTTTCTGGAAAATGGCGGGAAATTGTTTAAAATGCTACTCCTCATTACCTACTTAGGCAATTTCAACCAGACTTGGTTGGAAGGATATTAGGGTGGTAGGTTTCGGAATTCTTATACAGAATTGTGATTGGTCCATTTTTTGGGCGACCATCTTGGATTTTGCAAAAATTTTGGGAAATCAGTTAAAAGGCTACTCTTCATTAACCGCTTGGCCGATTTCAAGCAAATTCAGCTGGAAGGACCCTAGAGTAGTATTTGAACCTCAGAACTTGTATTATATGCAGAATTTTGATTGGTTGATTTTTCTGCCAGCCGTCTTGGATTTTCCCGAAGATTTTGGGAAATCAGTTAAACAGCTACTCATTAACTGCTTGGCCAATTTAAAACTGCTAGAGACCCTAGGCTGGTATGCTTCAGAATTGGTGTACAAAATTTGACTACATTCATTTTTTGGTAGCCATCTTGGATTTTCCGATTAACTGCTTTTTGCAGTGAGTGTTGTTCTCGAAACTGACATCTCAGGAATTGCTGTGCGTATTAATTTCATCGATACCTAAGGGTGATTAAAGTTTGTTCAAGAGAATTTGTTCCTTGATAAAACATAAATGTTATAGACCAATCAAAATCTAAGGTTTAATCTGATTGTGTGATCAGCATCCATCATTAATTTCCTACTAAATATAATTTCTACTGAATTCCAATTTTGGATTTTATGCCTTGTTACTGCTGAATTTAAAGTATTATGTCTGTTCAAATGCTTTAGATCAAATGCTAATGGTCCTGGTGAGCATTATGGCCCTTCTTATAATGATGCATGCATACGTTGCACTGACCACTGATGTACTAGCATGGTGCATGCATACGTTGCACTCAACACTGATGTACTGGCGTGATGCATGCATACATTTCACTAGCCACTGGTGTACTGGTATGGTACATGCATACATTGCACTGACCACTGATGTACTGGTATGGTACATGCATACGTTGCACTGACCACTGGTGTACTGGTATGGTGTGTGCATACATTGGACTGACCACTGGTGTACTGGTATGGTGCGTACATACGTTGCACTGACCACTGATGTACTGCTATGGTGAATGCATACATTTCACTGACCACTGATGTACCGGTATGGTGAAATAAGATATAGTAGTATTGAATGGCCAATTGAAGCGATTGATGCCAATGATTCCTGAAATACATAAACAGTGTGAATAAGGGGGAAATGTGACACGCTATTGTTGTGAATTGGGCAGCTTGGTCAGCTGGTGGGAAACTCAAGAAGCACCATATATGGGGCAATAGGTGAACCAAGTTCAAGTTTGTTCAAAAGAAGCATGGAAATATAATTCTGGACTAAGGACCATTTAAGTTCATTCATCAAAAAACATGGCTATCATCGATCAGACAACATTCAGCATCTGTTAGTTGGATCTTGACAGTAAAAATGGCTTTCTACAGGATTTGCTAAATATCAATTTTACATTCAAATTAACTTGATCAAGCTGGTTGTTCAAACGGAGCTGATTGGTCAATGGTTATCTGGGATTTTGTACTATTAATTTCTAAAAACACGCTTAAACGTCTCCGAACCTCGTTTGCTAATTGAAATTTCATCTAGTGAACGGACTGAACTAAGTTTGTTCAAGAGAACCTGGTTGGTACATTTAACTAGTAGCCATATTGAATGGCCTAGTCTTCACAAAAACAAGCGATCAGGTAAAAACTGCAAATATGATTAGTGCATAAGGGCCATTTATGTCTCTCCAAGGAAAGTGGATATGTGAAAAAACATGTCCATCTCCGACCACTCAAAATTCCTTCATTTCTGACATAAACGCTATTGTTTCCTACCAGTCATTCACATTTGGAAGTTAAGATTTCCATGTTTTCTACAGAAATGTTTGTACATGTGGTTTCAGTCAAATTTTCATACGTTTCATGGTCCTGGTTCAAGTACTGATATTGCTGGTGATACAGGCTCCTTAGGCATGACAGAAAGTTAATGCCATCTAACACAGGAAGCAGGAAGGTAATGCTATTTAACACACAATTCCTTATCCACATTACCAACAGCCAAACAGAAATCGCATGGCATACAACTATATCCAACCAAACTTCTACAAGAACACACCAAGCTATCCCCACTATTAAATGTGAATAGCATCCATGTAAATAGATATAAGAATATGTACAATGACTGTCTTACAAAATTTAAATCTTTGTCTATAATACAAATAATCCAAGGCACCAAAGCATTACTGACCAATCAGAGTCTCCTACTGACCACAGGGCAAATAATTTAAATTGTGTATATAATTCAGAAAACTTAAATCGTCGTCTCTATGATACAAATAATCCAAGTGATCAATATGAGTGCCTTACTGACTATAGGGCAAATACTGTAAATATTGTATATAGCTCAGGAAAATCTGGTTACCGTGATAATAATCACATTTGTAACAGCGGTAAGGCCTACCTGCTTCCTACATTAAACCGGTTTAATGTCTTGCTAATAGAGGACGAGGATAGCGAAAATAATGAAACTAGCTGCTATACTCATAATACCGGGAGAATTAGCCATAAGAACAAATGTGAAAACGGTAACAATTAAGACGACCACGCAAATTATATGGCTAGTCTAAATAGTACTTAACCAACTATACCTGACCACACAAATCTGCTACCAACCTCCCATCGACAAACCACCAAGCACAAAAATACTCCCCCATAAATCTTGCCCCATTATGTATAGACACAAACAGTGATAGTTACATGAATAAGAACATGGAATTAGAAGCAATCGTCCGTGCCACATATCCAGCAATCATTTGCATTACAGAAGAATATCCAAAAGGCAAAAACTCATTCATTAAAGACAGTGAACTATAGTTGGAAGAGTACGCTTTATTGACAAACCACCATCCTGGCAGAGGGGTCTTGATATATACTAACAAAATACTAAATGCACAGCCATGCGATGATTTAAATAATCAAAATTTTAATGAATCAATCTGGGACCACAGCTGCAAAAGAAAAAGTGCTATTAGGGTGTATTTACCGAAGCCCAAAACAGTTTAGATAGTCAAAAGGCAGACCACATTCTAATAACTGGAGATTTTAATTTCCCTAATATAGACTGGATCACCGAAATGACAACTGACCCCTACGGTGTATCATTTATTGAAGCACTTCAAAATAACCTATTAGAACAGTTGGTTACTAGACCCACGCGGCACAGAATTAATCAAACATCAAACCTTGATTTAGTGCTAACAAATAATGCAAATTTAGTGCAAAGTATTGACCATAATCCAGGTTTAAACAAAAATGACCACAACATATTAAACATTGCTTTACATCCAGACCTTTTCCACCTGCATATACACCAAGAAACACCTAGATTCCTCTTTACAAAGGCAACTACGACCAGATACGCACTGATCTATCAAAGATTGACTGGGATACCATACATGACCTTAACACATCGGAAGCATGGGAGTACTTCTATCATACACTTAACGAAACAATAGCTCATAATATACCACAGACTAATACTAATACAGTCAAAGGCAAGAAAATGCCTTGGTGTACGAGAAACATCATTTCCACTATAAAAGTAAAGCCTTCAAAAAACACAAAAGGACAAAAATTACTAGAGATTATAATGAGTACACACGAGCGAGAAACAATACTACATCAGAAATTAGATCAACAAAAGTAGAATTTGAAAATAAAATTGCATCAGAGAGTGCTAGAAATCCCAAGGCTTTCTGGAATTATGTAAAAAGTAAAACCCAAATAAATGCATCTGTAGGCAGCCTAAATAATCCCGGAAACATGAAGATGGTAGAGTCAGATCAAGAAAAGGCAAGAGGTCCTAAATAACTTCTTTGCTAGCATCTTTACAAAAGAAAACTGCAACAAAATACCTAACCTTCCCCCTAGAAGTATAGGCAACTGCCTTGTAGATGTACAAATACCACAAGCTAGCATTGAGAAATCCCTTAAATCCCTAAATCCAAATAAAGGTCATGGACCAGACAATATCCTGCCTAGAGTATTAAAAGAGGCTGCAACAGAATTGGGTAAACCACTGTACACACTATACAATAGATCACTAGTGGAAGGAACTATCCCAGAAATTTGGAAGAAAGCCAATATTGCATGTATTTACAAAAATACACGATCATGGAAACTACAGACCCATCAGTCTTACATGTACTCTGTGTAAAGTCATGGAATCTTTCATACGAGATGCAATTATGACTCGCCTAGAATCACTCACTCATTTCACAGTGCCAGCATGGCTTTAGACCAAACCATCCATGCAAAACTCAATTATTGGAATTCCTTGACACCATAACATCAATGTTAGACAAAAATTAACCTGTAGACGTAATCTACCTAGACGTTAAAAAGGCTTTTGATAGCATTTCGCATAGAAGATTACTTTCAAAATGTAAATCATATTGTATAGGCGAGAACATTATAAAATGGATTGAAAGTTTCTTAACCAATCGAACTCAGAGGGTCAAAATAAACAAAGCTAAATCAGACTGGCAATCTGTAGTCAGCGGAGTACCACAGGGCAGTGTTCTTGTCCCTGTTCTGTTCCTGGTCTATATAAATGATCTACCAGATAACCTAACCAATGATTGTAAGATGTTCGCCGATGATACAAAGGTGTTTGGCAATCCTTTCTTATCAGATCTGCAACAGGATATTGGCAATGCTTACAAATGGGCAGAAGGTTTGGCAGCTTACTTTTAACCAAGAGAAAATACACGTTCTACCATTTGGTCAAACAATCCAGGCCGACGATACAACACATTAGGAAATAGCGTAAGCCCCCCCCCCCCCCCCCCCAATTACGTTCACTGATTGTGAAAAGGATTTGGGGGTTTAAATCGATAGCAAACTATCATTTGATACACATATAAATACTATAGTTAAAAAAGCCAATTGTGAGACCTGTCTTGGAATATTGCAATGCTATATAGTCTCCCAAATGCAAAAGAGTCATAACTCTGGAAAATGTACAGCGAAGGGCTACGAAACTTATACCAAAACTAAGAAATTAAAGCTACGAAATAAGATTAAGATCACTAAAACTAATGTCATTAAAGTACCGCAGGTTGCGCTGAGACCTAATTGAAGTCTTCAAGATCACTAAAAACAAATACAACATTAATAGTGCAGATTTGTTCAAGAACCTTACACAAATGTAACACGAGGCCACCCATACAAGTTAAGAGTAGACCGTTGCAACAAGATCATTAGAAGAAGCATTTTTACCAAATGAATAGCGAATCTCTGGAATTCTCTTTCCACCCATACCATTGAAGCAAAAGACTGTGAGGATTTTAAACAGAGACTAGATAAAAGCTTAGACAAAATGATGTACGATTTTGACTATCACCAGAGCCGATATCACTACCAATAAAACCACACAAGCAAAATACAAACATACAATACAACAGCCTAAGACGTAAGTCCTGAAAACATGATGATGATGACGAAGCAGCAAGTCAATGCTATCTAACACAGGAAGCAGGAAGTTAATGCCATCTAACACACGAAGTAGCAAGTTAATGCACAGGCCTTTGAATTTTCGTCCATCCATCCCTCCACCACATATTCCCCCTACTATATATAATATACACAAGGTATGAAACCTTCATCTGTGGGCACCATTGTCAGAAAGCTGATTGGTTGGTTTGTAGTCAGAACCGTGATGTCAGCGGATTTTGACAACAAACCAACCAATCAGCTTTCTGACAATGGTGCCTACAGATGAAGGTTTCATACCTTGTGTATATTAAATATAGTAGGGGGAATACGTGGTAGATGGATGGATGAATGGACGAAAATTCAAAGGCCTGTGGTTAGTGCTATCTAACACAGGAAGCAGAAAGTTATTGTCATCTAACACATGAAACAGGAAGTTAATGTCATCTAACACGCGAAGCAGTAAATTAATGTCATCTAGCACACGAAGCAGGAAGTTAATCCAATCTAACACACGAATCAGCAATGGCTGTTAATAAAATGTTTTCAAAATTATCACCATGCCACAGTAAGTATCACAATTATTAGAAATATTCTGTTTTGTATTTTGAGGTTAATTTGAATTTACTAAGTGCAACAAAAGCTATCAGAAGATGGCATATCCCCACCGGGCCCAAAATATCTCACTATTAGGGGAATGTGAATTGGCTGCAGATAAACTCAAATCAGGATTTAATATATCATTAATAGGAGGTAAACTCTCTTTACTGTAGCGCGGATCGGCCAGAGGGGTACGGACCATCCCAGCTAAGCTGAGTACGGGACGACCATTCCGGGTACATTCCAAGCACGTCCCCCTGGGTAGGATAGCACGTGTGTATAAAGCCACATGAGAGAGGTTTTCTATAAAACGCCTACGTTCGAAAGAATGTGTAGCGTGCATGCGCATGCGTCAGAACTTCCCTGGCAATACGTGTCAGTATTGGAAGTGTATACTTATAGTGTACCGAGTTGGTACTTGTGATTTCTTCAAATCACTCCATTCTCGTCGTTCTTGGTCAGGAGAAGATCAGGATCAGAATGAAACGAGGATTTCAAAACCGTTTACCTTTTTAAAATTGGAACAGAAATGTCCGAATTATCCATAAATAGCTCACTAAAATTATTTTCAAAATATTACTTGGATGTCGTAATTGTATGTATGTATTAAGTGAATGGGGGCATGCGCTGATCACGTGATGCACACACTTCTCCACACGATCGAATTGCTTGCCTGAGCTACGGTTCCTGGGAAATTAATATAACCTGGATACTCTCCCAGGAGTGTCAGTGTCGCAACGGATTCAATCCAGCTTGTGCACGTGTGCTCAGCAACATCCGTTTCTTCTTCGTGTCTTCCGAACATTAGTTAAATTAATAAAAACTTTAATAATAAACAATTGTGCAACTCAAGTTGCAACTCTTCGTTACCCTGCTTGTGCCAAGGGTGAGCCCATCGAGGCTGGCGTTCAGAGTACAGATTACAGATGGCCACGTAACCCTTTTAGGCTACACACTGATTGGCTACTGCTCGCCCGCTCTGACGTCACGAGTAGTATAAAAGGAGCAAGAAATCAAGAATCGAGGGCACTTCAGCAAGTAACAGCCGACAGCAAGGTAGCTGGACCAGCGCAGTGCTAGACGTGGGCTAACTGCTTACTGACTGTGGTATCCTACACCGCAGCGGTGCCTATCGGAATTCAGATCTGCGCAGTTTTTGTAAGCCCTCGGATGCCCATCTGAGGGCAACTACATAAATAAGGACTCCCTATGTGGAACAACTTACAGAGGAGCTTCCCTGCGGATGGGCCTTGCGGGGCCTGATGTAAATTCTACAGGATGTAGAGCCACAGTGATTCTTGGTGAATAGCCTGCCGGATCTTCCAGACCACGCTGAATAGTGGTATCAAACTTCCGCACAGCATGTCGTGTGTCTAATGAATTTTTAGGCCACAGTCTGGTGGGACTCTGCCTAGTGCACCTCAAGAGCTATGCGATGTATCCGGCACGGTGTGCCCAGTTATGTAATGCAACATTTAATTACCAGTGTAGCCCTCTTTGTTACGGGCAACATTCAAACTACCGTCACCGGATGAACATTTTATAATTTACTGTGTAAATTTACTGTGTAAATTCATGTATTAGTTATTCTAACTATCTAATGGACATCTCTCCACAGCTGTTCTTCTTCACCGTCTTGAGAGTGCGCCGCATTAACAGTCTGCCTGCGGAAATCTTCCCAGCAACTTCGGAATCATGCCACCTCACGCTACTCATCTGTAGCACATCAACTACAGCGATTTATGAACTCTTACCATACCGATGACCAATAGGTACTCAAGTAACTATACTATTGTGCTATTTATTAATTCCGTAATAGATAGTGATGACTAATAGGTACCTTCCCGGTCGTGAGACCGCATTTTTATATTTTCTGTTTCATACTGTACATATTATCTTTATTTCTGTGTGCTTACAACTAACAAACACCGCAAGGTCCTATGACCTGATATACTATTAGCACTGTACTAGTTAGTTATGTATATGGCAAGTAGCCATCCTAGTTATTGTGCTTTGTTTATAAAAAAAACAACAACTCTAGGACACAGTACGCTAGGCTATACTATACAGCAACATTATATCCGCATCACTATTTCCCCTAGCATCAATTTTACACTGAGGTCACTGATCATGCTCACATTGCTCGAGCCTGACATGTGACCGACTAAAACCTGGCTATTCTAGGTCGATAGGATAGGTTTAACGTAGTTAGGGACAATCTCTCCATAAGAGACATATTGTGTAGGCCTCTTTTCCGGCTGTTGCAGATATGTAACACCGCACGCTGGCTAGATGATATAAATTGGCCACTTACCTTAGGGCCCCTTAGTAATAATGAGGGATTGTCTCTTTCTATGGTCCTCCAGCCACAAGGCTTCACAATAATTGTTTGGACTCCCAATCGACACGTTGGCAGGATCTGACTCTAGGAAACTATCGGGGTTTCCGAGCGGTGAAAACTAGTGTCGATTTCACATACACTCCCCCTGTATCTTCGGATACCAGTTAGTTTAGATACCCCCGCCAAGGTAGGAAGCACTGTGAAAAGAAATTATGTTATGTAACCCCGGCCTGCAGTGCATATCTGGGCATTCTGGAACATACGGGTGATGGACGAGATGCAGATCTCCATCCAACTCAGTACGGTGACTGGGTGCGGTCGTAGAGCCCACCACGCCCTCACGGGAAGGTCACTAGGGATGGATATCTGCCTCTTACTCTCCACCATAAAAATACTAATAATGCGCTTTCTAAATTGCTTATGTGAATGGTAAAATTGTCCTAGTGATGTTATATGTGGTTGCGGTGCGATATGTGACCCGATCGTCATATGATTCGGGAGCTGTCGCTCCGTAACATGTCTGCTTGCTGTCTTTCTGAGGAAGATGCTATGCGGGGCGGCCTTCGGGAAGCCGGACATCTTCGCCAGTTAGATTTATGTGTCAAAAGATAGGTAGAAATCCCTGCCACTTGCGGCCAAAGCTTGGAAGCATATCTAACAACTAAATGGTAGGTTAGAATTTAGCAGAAGTCCCGCATAAATAAAAGCAGCAACTACCAATGCAGTATCTTTGGACCTACATAAGACGGTGACCTATGAATTCTTTGGAAGTCATCCGACCCGTCTTCACATAAACCAGCATGCATCACATTAATTATAAGCTCACTAGGATTGGCCCACTGCACATAACTTTTTGTTTGAACAAGTGGCCTTTTTTGTCAGCTCTTTTCCACTGCTTCGGCGTTGAAGGCATTTTCTTGTGACGGAGGCCCGCGCGAGGCACTTTCCTCTAGCAACAATATTATTTTGTGTGTGTTGGGGGTATAATTGGTTTATATTAAACTATTTAAGTGTCCTCATTAGAATGCTCCCTTACGGGGATACCTCGCTGGATTTACGAATCTGTGAGGTACCTCTGGCTAGCCCATGGAGACAAGACATTGGTTTGGTTCTATGTACTGTATAATTTTACTCATTTACTAGCAAACGAGTACCATTGTTTGTATAGTTATTTTTTAAATTATTACTATGTCGGGATGTTTAAATTAGTTTATGGACTATCATACAGGTGACACCAACAGTTGGAATGAGACCGTGAGGTTCAACCTCGGCAGCAATTGTTGCACGGCCCCACTGGAACATTATTGTTCCACCTGGTCCAGAAGCCGGTCTTCGTACCTTCTGGAGAGTCGCGATACGGAATCCGCAACCGCGAGAACCACAGCTAACCAGCCGTCCCATGCATCCTGTACATGCGGTGCAATGGAGCGGAGCAAAATGGCGGAGCAGCCCATACCCACGCGAGCTACAAGTGGCACCCGATGTGTGGGCCGAACGAGAAGCGAACCCATGCCAACACTCAACCCACATGCGTTTCGGGCTTCATCAGACAGTCAGCCCTCCCTGGATTTGGATACTGCACGCATGCTCACTACCTATGCTAGAAATTTCCCTGGTGCGGAACAACCAGCACCATTTTACACGAGTATTCACTGATCAGCGAGGGGACATTCTGCGATGCCTCGCAGGCAGGTACTCAGTATATCACATTGTCGGATATCTGTGATAGGCATCCAACATCTACGCCAGATCGCGGTTGACCACAACACAGACCCCTACGGGGGCAAACTATTCCTTCACAGCCATTATGTTCACCAGCATCATCACAGGGTGACAAATGGCCGGCACCTCATGCACCCATCACAACAGCCAATAGAACGTCCGCATCATCTACACAGCACACCTCTACAAGTCTATAGACCAACACCCATCTATGGACCCACATCAGGGCACTATTCAGCGGAGCCTACATATCGTGCGCAACACTATCGTCGGGAATCACCATCACGGACACGGCATCAGCGGGAACATCATCAGGAATTACCACCAACACCACTACCAACACGCAGACCAGCATCTGCGTTCACGCCATTCTCCCCAGCACCACCACCTGGATTCGCGCCTATAACACCATATCATGGCCATAGCCGGATCATTCTCCCTCCTGAATTTAACGGGGAGAATGATTGGGCTAATTATAAGTGCAAATTCGAAATAATTAGTCTACCTATTAATTATATCTGGCCGCAAAACTCAGGAAAAGCATTACAAGTCCTGGCAGATTTTGGATCAGACCACACACCAACATACACGGAACTGGAAAGCGTGTTGTCGGACAGATTCGGGGACATGGCGCTCGGTGAAACGAGTCGTCTACAGCTCAAACTCTTGCGTAGATGAGCTGGGGAGACATTACCGGAATTAGCTAGTTGTATTCGGCGACTAGTTACTCACGCCTACCCCAGCACGAATCACGAGGGAGTCACACATCTGCATCTGGACACTTTCATCGTTAAGCAGAGAACCCACCCTCAATGAAAAACTATTCCTCATCGAACACGGTAGTCTTCAATCACTAATGGCAACCACGGTTCGGATTGAGATTTCTTGGAGCGGGAGAAAACAAATCGCCATCAATTACATCCAATAAATGAAGTGAACGATGCCAACCTCCTAATCAGCGCCGACAACCCAAATGCACCAGCATCCACCTCAGCATCTGACCGCACGCACAATCAGAACAACTCACCCTCCGTCTACAACTCCTACAGCTGACTGCCGTACACCGCAGTCGACCGCGTTACAACCCGGCTTAACTGCGGCATCCGGACAACAACGTCGGGTGGCCAATACAACAACTCATCCTTTCACGACAGTAAGCAAACACACACTCAGCTTCACATATGTCGGTACCAACGATGCACACTGCATCCACGACACCAACATCTCCCTCTGCCGGAAGTTGTGACCCAGTAACCGCCGTATCTAGCAAACTTTCTTTCCTATGCAAAACGGCAGTGGTTGGTTGTAGCACCTCCACTGAAACAATGTTTATACAAGCACCACGACACACCGCCAAAGCACTTAACACCTGGTGCCCCTTGGTGGTATGCAATTCACATGTCCTGACAGCATCATCCACTACAACCAGCAGCAGCAGACACAGACTGCAGTCAGCATCATAGATCCACAAAAAGAAGCGTCAACCAAAGGACGGCAAACCCCAGCGCCGTCATTGCTTCTGCGCATCAAACAAACATCCCATGATGCATTGCAAAAAGTGGCGCATACAGGTAGTCCTTATCCGTGACCGCACCAGTCCTGTCCAGACTGCTGCATACACGAATTCACAGTACACCGAAACAGCATCAACAACACCACCATTGCTACCCCCAGCTCCGTCATCGCATAAGCAATCGCAGAAGACGGGTTGGCCCCTTCCTTACTCAGCCACCAACTGCACTCACAGAAGTCATCCGGAAACAGACAGACTATATACAGGATACTGCACCAAAAGCAATCCCACAGGCAGTATCATTGGAAACTCTTCCAAAGACACACCGCAAAGTAATATATAAGTGTGCTTGTCTGTTTAGTGGCGTTTCCACCAGTGCCACTGTTGACACCGGCGCTTCCATCACCGTCTTCAACAAGCGCTTGTATGAGAGCATCCCACCTCATAAGAAGCCACTCCTTAGGCCTACAAACATATTTTTGCAAACAGCTACCAGAGCCGATGTTCCTGTGGCCGGTACAGGAAACTTTGTAATACAGATAGAGGAAATGCAATTCATACAGCAAGTTGTCATTGCCTCTATTCAAAATGATGCCCTGTTTGGTTCTGACTTCCTCAGTGCCAGCGAAGCCATTATACATTGCAGACAACAGGAACTAGATATACATGACCGACGCATACCCCTGGGACTGGAATCATCACTAGACGATACTTGTGCAGTGATTTTGGCATCAACGGCCAGAGTAGAGTCGGGACAGGAGAAAATCGTATAGGCCACCGCACCACAGTTAGGAAACAACATACACATAGCTATGCTGAAACCCGACCCTGATTACATGATCGCCTCACAATGCGCCAGTCCCCTAATGATCATGGACCCGCCAATAAGGATCATATACCCTTCCGAGTATTCAATGGCACAACGGACCCAATAACACTAGTACCGTGAGTTCGTTGAGGCCAGCTGGTGGATGTGATACCACTGGAGACAACCCCTACTGTACCTACACCAGCAACAACTTCTGATAATTTACCGGAACATGTGCATAACATATATTTGCGCGGCACAGTTGGATTGCTGCAATCTCATAAACGTGACATACGGAGACACTTATATAAATATCACAAAAGTTTCTCAGCTGGAGATATGGATCTGGGAGAAACATATCTCTTGCGACACTCCATCGACACCGGAAACAACCGACCCGTTCGATGTCTTCCCATTCACAAGGAAGCGGAGGCACATCAACAAGTAAACGATATCTTGCGGACAGGCATTATAGAGCCTTCAGCATCCCCCTGGGCCAGTCCCATAGTACTAGCAGGCAAAAAGGATGGATATTTGTGGTTTTGTATTGACTACCGCTGCCTCAATTATCTTAGCGTCAAAGATGCCTATCCGTTACCGCGGATAGATCAGGCCTTAGATTTCTTGTCCGGAGCCAAGTGGTTTTGTACCCTTGACTTGGCTAGTGGGTACTGGCAGGTAGCCATGTATGAGGCTGACACGAAAAAAATGCATTTGTGTGTAGAGACCGTCTTTTCCAGTTCCGCAAGATACCCTATGGATTGTGCAACACTCCTGGAATGTTCGAGCGTCTCATTGAGCAGGTATTAACTACCCTGCAATGGGAGATCTGTCTCTGTTACATCAACGACGTAATCGTCTTTGGCTCCTCGTTTGAGCAGACTCTGTCCAACTTGGACAGTCTTAATGCGGTTTCATATCGCTAATCTCAAGCTCAAACCTAAGAAATGTCATCTCTTTAGACATAGCGTCGAGTTTCTGGGACACATCATATCTGGCAATGGAGTGGCTACTCAACCTTCAAAAACGAAAGCAGTAGCGGAGTGGCAAACCCCCACCAAGGTCACCCTGTGTACAGATCACGCCTCCCTACCCTGGCTCAGAAACCTAAAAAATCCGGAGGGCCAGGTAGTGAGGTGGCAGGACTCCCTGCAGGCTGTTAACTTCAACGTTGTTCATAGACCCACCAAACTGCATGGAAATGCGGATGCGTTGAGCAGAATCGGGCTCGAGGATGAACAGGAAGTGGCCACCACCGTGACACATACAACACAGCCATCTGAATTGTGGTGCGCAGAGTGGACACAGAGATAGTCGCTCACGAACAAGCAAAAAACGTGCAAACACAAAATATATACGCGTGGATCCAGGAGTGTGTACGTCCTCCTAAGGAATATGTTACACCACTTTCCGCGATGGCAAAATACTACTATCAGAGGTTTGGAGAGTGTCATATTCAAGGTGGCATTCTCTACATTAATAACCGGATAGTGATTCCTGAGCGTTATCGTGAAATCATTTTCGAGCGAACAACCAAATGAAATTCCACTGGATCAGAATACTCGATAGTGTGAAGGCATGGGTCACCAAATGTGTTCCATGCCAAAGACGCGCTGTTGGCAAGCACCATTCGGCACCCTTACAAGTTAAAATTGTTGGTGCACCATGGGAGCGAGTGGCTATTGATGTGCTTGGACCCTTGAATATGACGGATGAAGGAAACAAGTACATCCCCGTATTACAAGATTATTTTACGAAGTGGGTAGACACATTTGCTTTGCCAGACCAAGAGGCATCCACAGTAGTGGTGGTCCTGACTAGTAATGTGTTCTGCCCCTTCGGTATGCCCTATGAATTGCACTCCGACCAAGGAAGTAATTTTGAGAGGCGACTGATCTCTGAGCTCAAGGACGCCTTTGTATCACCCCCGAAGTGATGGAATGGTGGAGAGGTTCAACCGAACCCTCACGGAGATGCTCACTAAGGAAACACGCCTTGATTGTCATGACTGGGATCTATGACTCCAATATGTGCTCATGGCATACCGCACTTCGATACATTCCAGCACAGATTATACCCCTGCTCGGTTGATGTTAGGCCGTGAATTAGCCATATACCCCTGGATCTGGCCATGTCCAGGATTCCAGGAGAGAAAAATTCACCATCTCTCTACGTAGAGCTGATGTGGCAGCGGATAGAACAGTCCCATCAGCTAGTGAGAGCAACATTATCCACTGCACACCGGCATCAGAAAATCTGGCATGACCGGCGAGTGTATGGAGACCCATATGAGGCAGGAAAAATTGTTTGGGTTCACGATTCGCGACGTTCTGCAAATGTGCCGAGTAAACTGAGTTACCAGTAGAAAGGCCCCTATGTGGTAGTTGGTAAGAAGTCGGACATGACCTACCTTATCTGCGCCTCGGATGGCCTGACCTCGGTCATCCACTTCGATCGACTTAAACCGTGTGTTAGTGATGACCCAGTCCCAGAGCTCAGGCTGGGCGTTGGACCCCTCTCCTACCAAGCCAGGAGTCCGGTGAACATAACTAATACTGAGGACGATGACAAGATACGTACTCGCCCTCTCCCTCCTCAGAGCGGGTCTACACGATCTGGGAACTCGTATCTGAAGACTTTCTCATTTGTGCTGCCCAAGGGGAAGGATGGAAAAGTTGTTCCGCCAACCTCTTCCCATTCCCACCCACTTCCTGCTATTACCCTAATTATAGTTACCACAACCGGAAGCTGAGGCTGCCCCGGGCCATGCTTCCTGTGGGGTGGAACGTAATAAATAGCATCGAAGTGAAGAGGCTTGATGAGGCCTTGGCTTGTTTTGTAGAACAGCAAAACCGCACAACTCGATGTACCCCTCCAACTCCTAAAATCGTGAGACCAGCCTCACTCCAAGGTGCACCCCATCCGTTAGCTCCACCACCCCCACTCCAACTTGCGTTATGGTTTGTCACGGGTGTCAACCCAGGAGGGGGTGGTGTAGCACAGATCGGCCGGACTGGTACGGACCATCCCAGCTAAGCTGGGTAAGGGACGACTGTTCCGGGTGCATTCCAAGCACATTCCCCTGTGTAGGATAGCACGCATGTATAAAGCCATATGAGCATGTGCGTGCGTCAGAGCTTCCCTGGCAACACGTGTAAGTATTGGAAGAGTGTATACTTATAGTGTACCTAGTGGGTACTTGTGATTTCTTCAAATCACTCCATTCTCGTCGTTCTTGGTACCGATCAGGACCAGAATGAAATGACGATTTCAAAACCGTTTACCTTTTTAAAATTGGACCAGAAATGGGCGAGTTATCAATAAATAGCTCACTAAAATTATTTTCAAAATATTACTTGGATGTCGTAATCGCGTGTATGTATTAAGTGAATGGGGAATGCGCTGATCACGTGATCGTCATGTCACCCTTTTAGGCTGTACGCAGATTGGCTACTGCTCGCCCGCTGATTGGCTGGGCATCATGCCTCTGACATCAAGAGTAGTATAAAAGGAGCAAAAAATCAAGAATCGAGAGCACTTCACCGAAGAATAGCCGACAACAAGGTTGCTGGACCAGCGCAGTGCTAGACGTGGGCTAACTGCTTACTGACTGTGGTCATTTCATTACTCCACCATGGGAAAACAAACTAGAGAGCATAGCTATTCGCACCACAGTACCTCATTTCACAACCAAAGATGAACCCTAGCCATGCTGGAAGAAATGTACCCTCAGGAGACATGGATAAGGATCTACACAGATGGATACGCCAAAGATGCAATTAGGAGCGGAGGTGCCGGACTGCACATACAGTATCCAAATGGACAACATGAGTCAGCTGCAATACCGACAGGCAAACACTGCACAAACTACAGAGCTGAAGTCGAAGCACTGGTTCATGCAGCTAATACCATCAGCAGAACAGCAGACCCTATTGCACAGATTGTCTTTTTATCTGATGCCCGCTCCGTCCTTGAGGCTATCACCAAAGGTAAGCTGCCACAACTTGAAGAAGCACTACAAACCATCAAATGCTTTCGGATAGCACTGCAGTGGATCCCCTCACCCTGTGGAGTCCAAGGAAATGAGGAAGCAGACAAGATGGCCAAGGTGGGTGCAGAAGAGAATCAGACAGAAAACATGGTTACCCATACAGAGATGAAGACTATCATCAAGTCACTCTATAGAACACCTCAATCAGAAGATGCCTACCATCATCTCTCGAGGCCAGAGCAAGTGACCATTTTTCGTCTCAGAACTGGACACAACAGACTAAACCAACACATGTACAGGCGGTTCCACCTTACGACATCGGCTGCTTGTCCTTGTGGAGAAGCAGAACAGACCACACAGCACATACTTCAATGTTGCAGTACGTATCAGCTGCTGAGAGAAGAGCTCTGGCCTTTGTCAACCTCTTTTCTTGAAAAGCTGTATGGGCCTGTGGAAGAACTGCAGAAAACCACAGATTTCATCTTGCGAATGGCTCTCCGTGTGTGATACCAGCGATCGAAAAGAAGAAGACTGACTGTGGTATCCTACACCGCAGCGGTGCCTATCGGAATTCAGATCACCTGCGCCGGTCAACAACCTTTTATCTGCAATCACAAGTTTGTGTAAGCCCTCGGATGGCCATCTAGAGAGCAACTAAATAAATAAGAAGGACTCACTATCCGGAACAACTTACAGAAGCGCTTCCCTGCGGATGGGCCTTGCGGGCCCGATGTGAATTCTACAGTTGGATCTTCCGGACCATGCTGAAAAGTGGTATCAACCTTCCATGCAGCATGTCGTGTGTTTAATTAACTTTTAGGCCACAGTCTGGTGGGACTCTGCTTGGTACACCGCAAGAGCTATGCGATGTACCACGCATGGTGTACCCAGCTATGTACATGCAACATTTAATTGCCACTGTAGCCCTCTTTGTTATGGGCAACTTTCAAACTACCGTCGCCGGTGGGCACTATAATTAACTGTGTAAATTCATGCATTAGTTATTCTGACTATCTAATGGACATCTCTCTACAGCTGTTCTTCTTCACCGTGCGTCGCATCAACAGTCTGCCTGCGGAAATCTTCGCAACTTCGGAATTGTGCCACCTCGCTCTACTCATCTGTAGCGCATCAACTACAGCGATTTATGAATGCTTACCGTACCGATGACCAATAGGTACTCAAGTAAGTATACTATTGTGCTAATTTATTAATTCCGTAATAGGTACTGATGACTAATAGGTACCTTTCCGGTCATGAAACCACATTTTTATATTGTCTGTTTCATACTGTACATATTATCTTTATTTCTGTGTGCTTACAACTAACAAACACCGCAAGGTCCTATGACCTGATATACTATTAGCACTGTACTAGTTAGTTATGTATATGGCAAGTGGCCATCCTAGTTATTTTGTTTTGTTTATATAAAAAAAACTCTAGGACGCAGTACGCCAGGCTATACCATACAGCAACATTATATCCGCATCACTATTTCCCCCAGCATCAATTTTACACTGAGGTCACTGATCATGCTGACATTGCTCGAGCCTGACTTGTGACCGACTAAACCTGGCTATTCTAGCTCAATAGGATAGATTTAAGGTAGATAGGAACAATCTCTCCATAAGAGACACATTGTGTACGCCGCTTTTCCGGCTGTTGTGGATATGTAACACCGCACACCGGCTAGATGATATAAATTGGCCAATTACCTTAGGGCCTCTTAGTAATGATGAGGGATTGTCTCTTTCTACGCTCCTGCAGCCGCAAGGCTTCGCAATAATTGTCTGGACTCCCAATCGACACGTTGGCAGGATCTGACTCTAGGAAACTATCAGGGTTTTCGAGCGGTGAAAACTAGTGTCGATCTCACATACACTCCCCCAGTATCTTCGGATACCAGTTAGTTTAGATACCCCTGCCAAGGTAGGAAGCACTGCAAAAATGAATTATATTATGTAACCCTGGGCTGCAGTGCATCTCTGGGCATTCTGGAACCCCAATGACAGGTAAAATGCTAGTTCCATAACACACGGCTGACGGACGAGATGCAGATCTCCATCAAACTCAGTATGGTGACTGGGTGCGGTCTTAGAGCCCACCACACCCTCACGGGAAGGTCACTAGGGATGAATATCTGCCTCTTACTTGCAGCCATAAAAATACTATTGCGCTTTCTAAATTGCTTATGTGAACAGTAAAATTATCTTAGTGATGTTATATGTGGCTGCGGTGCGATACGTGATCGGATCGTCATATGATTTGGGAGCCGTCGCTCCGTAACATGTCCGCACGCTGTCTTTCTGAGGAAGATGCTATGCGGAGCGACCTTCAGGAAGCCAGGCATCTTCGCCAGTTGGACTTATGTCAAGATAGGTAGGAATCCCTGCCACTTGCGGCCAAAGCTTGGAAGCATATCTAACAACTAAATGCTAGGTTAGAATTTAGCAGAAGGCCCGCATAAATAAAAGCGGCAACTACTAATGCAGTAGCTTTGGACCTACATAAGATGGTGACCTATGAATTCTTTGGAAGTCATCCGACCCGTCTTCACGTAAACCAACGTGCATCACATTAATTATAATCTCACTAGGATTGGCCCACTGCACATACCTTTTTGTTTGAACAAGAGTGGCCATTTTTGACAGCTCTTTTCATCCAGCGAGCCCACGGACACAAGACACTGGTTTGGTTCTATGTACTGTATAATTGTGCTCATTTACTAACAAACAAGTACCATTGTTTGTGTAGTTATTTTAAAAATTATTACTATGTCCGGACTTTTAAATTGGTTTATTGACCGTCATACCGGTGACACAAACAGTTGGGATGAGACCGTGAGGTTCAATCTCGGCGGCAATGGTCGCACGGCCCCACTGGAACGTTATCTTTCTACCGGCTCCAGAAGCCGGTCTTTGTACCTTCCGGAGTCGCGCTACTGGATCCGCAACCCCGAGAACCGCAGCTAACCAGCCCTCCCACGCATCCTGTGCATGCGGTGCAACGGAGCGGAGTAACATGGTGGAGCAGCGCGTACACCCCCACCCCGAGCTACATTAACTATTCGATGTTTCCATGTTGACAAGAAATGATTGTCAGAGATGGACGGACCGACAGACTGACATACATAAATTTTATACAGAAGAATGGATGTACACATAGCGCATGCACACATTCAAGTGGCGATGAAAAGTATTAGCTAGTTTCAAAAGAATCACAGCTAAATTGTAGTTGTGTTGACAAGAAATGATTGGTACTGCAGTTTATGTATCAGCTTAAATGTATTTAAAGGGGGATAACTCTTTAATGAATAATTTTTTGGCTGCGAAAAAAGCACATGCACATCTTCAGATGGTAATGAGTAGATTTACCATGTTTCAAAAGAATTGTGACTAAACTGTAGGAGGATTTGCGTTGACAAGGATGGACCAACAAACATACATTTTTGGACAGACGCATGGATGTACAAATATACAGATAGCACATGCACATCTTCATGTCGTAATGATAACACTTACCAAGTTTCAAAAGAAAACTAAACTGTAGGAATTGTGTTGACAAGAAATGATTGGCAATGCAGTTTATGTATTGGCTTTAAGATATTTAAAGGGGACAACTCTGTAATAAATAATTTTTTGGCCGCGAAAAAAGTACATGCACATCTTCAGATGGTAATGACTAGATTTACCAAGTTTCAAAAGAATTGTAAATTAACTGTAAGAGGAGTTGCGTTGACTAGACGGGGACGGACATGCTGATCGTGATATCCACCCCCCACCCCCACCCCATCTTCTAGACCTGTGGGTGGGGGGGGGGGATAAAAATGGCTTCCAGTCAAATTATTTTCAAAATCCTTAACATCCTCCCTGCCTGTATGTTTAACTTGCAATGTTAATACTAGGTATTCAGTGTTGAACTGTTTAATAGTGTTCTTGCTTCTTAATCCTTTCATGACTAAATTTGCTCTAAAAATTTTAATATTTACTTATTGAATATCTATTTGCCGGCCAAGAGAAGACTTTTTTTAAATTTATCACTGGAATGACCGGCTCGGTTATCGAGGCAGTCATTCCAGAGGTAAATTTTCAAATAGTCTTCTCTTGGCCTGCAAATGGACATTCCTCAAGACCACTATAGAGGCCGGTTTTGGTCGGCTTCGTCGTGGAAAGATCTCAATCTTTACAAAGAATTAAAACGAAACAAAAATTTGATTTTTATAGCGATTGGTTTAATCACTACACTGTGTGTGTGTGTGTGTCTGATTACAATGTACAAGATTTAGGCATAAATTACACAATACATGAGACAAATAATTCTTATAATATCTACAGCCACAGTAACCAGTCAATTGTTAAGCCGGCCCAAAGCGGGCCGTTGTAGCGCCCTTGAGAAAATTCCCACTTGCAGGCCAAGAGAAAACTTTTTGAAATTTTATTACTGAATGCGAGTCATTCCAGTGGTAAAATTTTCAAAAATAGTCTTCTTGGCCTACAAATGGGCATACACTAAGCAAAAATTAAACTTTACATGCCCATTAACTGGTTAAATAATTAGTCTGTACAGAGCTATAATCAAACACAATTGAGACAACATGCCTCGATGGACACATGATACTGGTCCTGGAGAGGAACCATTCTGGGATTTCCCTCCCCCCTCCCCCCAAGGCATTTCATTATAATGGCAATCTGCATAATTAGGAATCCAGCTGGCTTTATTAATTTTTTTAATGTAAGTAAGCCAAAAAAATTATGCTTTAGATATGTTCATTTGTAAGATAAGAGAACTCCTCCTGAAAATTTAACAATGGAATGACCGGCTCCATAACTGAGCCAGTCAATCAAGTGATAAAATTTCAAAAATAGTCTTCTTGGCCTGAGAATAGATAATTACAAAGCAAAAATTTCTATTCTTTTTAAAACAAATCCTAACAACTAAGCATTTAAGAGATCAGGGCCCATGTTCCCGAAGCTATCGTTAGAATAGAGATATTGTTACACTCAATGTATGCTATTGGAGTAATGATATTGCTATCATAACGATAGCTTCGGGAACATGGGCCCAGGTGTGTCTGTTCTGCACTGTCGCTGCTTCCTGACCCATCCCTCTAATACAGGACTACACTCTGTATAGGGTTTCACTATATACAGATCTGACATAGAATACAGGTAATTTAAGTACTGGAATGAGTGTATGAAAAACAAACTCTAACATAACAACTGGTATGACATTTTAGGATTATGTTAAAATTAGTATTTGCATTCCCTGAAAGGTTCTTAATTCTTTGTAAATTTCTGATCATATGATCCTTTGTTAACCACTTGGATATGTGCTGATGCTGAATACTGCTAAGAAGGCGCCAATATGTTGGTTTTAGTGTCTGCATTAATGGATGAAGACTAACAAGGGTAGGTCAGTGTGACCTCAATGTCACCTACTTTTCACGCTTCACCGCAGCTACCGAGATTCCATCGACCTTGTTCTTTTACAAATAAGTCTTACCAGGAGTCTTTGTATTATTTTCAGGTAAATTCAAAATGAAGCCAACATTTAGCACGATAATATGCCAAGGGTACACTGTCATTGCTCTGTACTAATTACAAAGTACATTTCGCAAGATATAAATCAAAATGTAAAGCAGATAAGTGACGCAGTGTAATATTGCATTGAGACTCATAGCAGAGGTTAAAACCTCACTCCAAACAAGGAGCTATCCCTTGCTCAAACATACAAACTGACACATTCTTTTTTAACTACCATCCAATACACGTGGCTACGTAAGTTTCCAACAAAAATTACAATCCCAACCCCCTCCCCCCCCCTGTCCGTTTTCACTGGCGCTGAAGAGATCAATTTGTTTCTATTGAAAATTCTGGTGTTAAGATTGTTGCAGAAAAAATTGTTCGTCATCAAATAACTTGGAAACTCGCAGACAAAAATGTGGCACCGGAATACACGTTATCGTCAACAACTCTACAATGCAAGAAGGCAGAATCACTAAATCAATAATATACATTCATATTGCAGTTGGCTAGACCTAGAAATTTTGTTTCAGGTGAAAAGTTCAAATATCTAGGTCACAGAGTCACTAAGTGCATCCCAAAATACACAATTTTAGCCATAAGTCTGGGACACAATGTAGGTAGAACCAACGAATTTGGCACATCCATTCATATTCTAATTGGCTAGAAGTTATAGGAGTTTCAGGACAAAGCATCAAATATCTAGATCACAGAGTCACAGAGTCACAAGGTGCACCGGAATAGACATTTTTGACCAATTGCACCAGTTTATTATTGCTTTGAGTTTAAGGTCAACGGATCAAGTATGTAGATCACAGGGGTCACTAAGTGCATTGTCGAGACAAGGCAAAGGCACGAGTCGGCATCTCCCTCGAGTGCATTCTAGTTTAAATATTTACTCAATAGTTATACCGCATAGGGTTATTCGCCAGTACTCTGTTGTTCTATTCCATAGGTCTGAAAAGCATTGCTATGGAAAAGAAATTTTGAAACAAATTGCACAGAAAAACTTTTGTTCAGTATATACGCAACCATTTTCCTACATTTATCATGGTACTCTTAGGAGTATTCGATATCTTATAGTGTTATGAAAGTTAATATATTGTCACCAGTACTCATTCACATGATACAGTGAAGCCCTATATCTGTATATAACTAACCAAATCAAATGATAATAACTATTATTGCAACTGTATCAAATTACAAAATATAATGACTTAGAATAAACTAGTGTTAATGATGCAGTGCGTCACAAAGGATAACCCCGCCTTCCGCCAAACCACATCTTTTGCTGAATGCATGCAATTAATCTTGAAGTTGGGTGAACCATGAGTTGATACTACAGGTAGAATGCATCCATACACCAAGATTGGTTAATATATTTTCCATCATGCGAAGTAAACCATGAAATGTAGGTCAGGTTGACATACTTTTGATACATGACAAACCGATAGGCTACATTGCATCAATACACCAAGTTTGGTTACTGTATACAAAAGAGTTTTGAAACTAAAGACCTGACAAGAATAATCTATGATGTTCACTGAGCCGTGAAAAAGTCATACTGACTTACTTTTGATACATGACACACCTATAGGCCATGATTCATCTACATACCAGGCTTGGTGACTACATGTGAAAAACTCTATCCTCTTCTTGGTAACTGTATTAGGCCTGCCACTTGCTACGTGTTAGCGGAGTCGGGAGTCTCTGGACTGCCCTTTCTGAATGTGTCTCGTATTTACATCAAAGGAAACAACATATATGTGAAAACACCTTGAAAAGTCTGGACAAAAATTGGGGCCGGATGCACACACGAATGGACAAAGCGATAACTATATACAGCCACCTTACAGGGGTATAATCATGATTTATGTTTTTCCAAGTGTCTATTTATGAGATAGTTCTTTCTTTGGTATTTTTCACTGATTTTTTTTTATCTTGGTGCATCTAGCCAGTGATATTAATTAGTAGAAGCACATTAGTTTCTACCCTGCCTGTAGATAGTAACATAATATCTGAAATGATACATGCATATATATTCATGATTTTATATTGTATATATTAGCCATAATAATAATGCATAAATCAGCATAGAAATATAAGCGCCTACACTATAGTCAATCAATAAACATATCCCTAAAGTTAATGGTCAAGCCATCCACAACGAGCCTCTGGAGTCATCTTGAGAAATGTCCATTTGCCGGTCAAGAGAATGAAATTTCACCACTTGAATGACTGGCTTAATAAACCAGCCTTTGCAGTTGTCTTGAGGAATGCACATTTGCAGTTCCATTCCGGTTGTAAAATTTCAAATGGAAATTCACTAAGTAAAGATTTCAATTTTCTCAAAAAATACTGACCATTAAAGGGTTTGCCACTCACACATAAGTCATGGAATGAGAGATCTGGATCACGGGATGCACACATGGACAGGTAGAAGGAAGCAAAAACATTTCCACATCACTGTACAAATATTCGGATAAATTAATTAGATTCAAGCATGCCTCACAGAAAAATCTAATGTATGTATGTGTTAACAAGTATGCCACCGTGCAAATTTCAAACTAAATGAACTGCGTCCCACATATCGACCCTTTAGTCTTCCCCTCATATCACACATCATGTGTGGCAGTGTCACAAAATAAGGATTTCTTAAAATAGTATACCCCCTTGATGACTCAAATCTTCAAATGTGAAACAAGAGGCCCAAAGCCCTGTGGCGCTCACCTGAACCATTGGCATTTAAACCATTTGCATTTAAATAAACATGATGGATAATTTTTGGAAAATCCAAGATGGCCACCAAAATATTGACCAATCAACTCGTTTAATATGGTCTTTGTGAGACATTCCGCAATCTGAGTAGATTGAGTCTTAGAACTCCATTTTAATGCGCTTATTTGGTTTGAATTTATCAACTGTTTGGTTCCACTCATTTCTATTCGTAGACGTTTTTCTGACACATGATTATTAGAATGCACTGTCTGGTGTAAAGAGTGGTTATCTGTTATGCATTCCAAAGGTAACAAAGTTGGGCAAGCATGTCCCAGAGTAATCTCAGTGTACAGAAACGCTAAGAATATAGCTTCATCAACTGCCTCTGACATGGCCAGCGCTTCTGCAGCTAATGTACTTAGTACGACTCTTCTAACTTTTTTAGATTGCCATGATAATAATGAAAATTTACCATTTTCTCCTAGGAGAAATACTAAGTAACCTCCTTGGCTACCTCCATCTGGAAGATTACCCAAAGAAGCAGCACTGAAGACTAAGAGCTTTAATGAATCCTAAGTGTTGAAATTT
The DNA here is from genome assembly GCA_034401795.1 of Chaetoderma sp. LZ-2023a. Lineage (NCBI taxonomy): Eukaryota > Metazoa > Mollusca > Caudofoveata > Chaetodermatida > Chaetodermatidae > Chaetoderma > Chaetoderma sp. LZ-2023a. The sequence continues at coordinate 81,466,894 of CM067370.1, read as the reverse complement.
CAAGTTAACGTTTTCAGATTTAATTTTCTTTATGACTCCTTAACCGTGGCTTGATTAAACAATGACGCTAACAAACTGGCATCAAACATCACATCAGGTCGTGTTTGACTTGCTATCCACATTATTTGACCTATTTTTGATCGCATAGCATTACTTTCCAATACAGTCAATGAGGATTCTTTGTCAATTGTTCGATGCTTAGTTAATTCAATAGGTTCAAGAGAATTGAAATAATGATGCTGATCCAGTGTAATTTTGCTTTCATCTGAAGTTATATTAAGACCGACATATTTGAAAGTGTCTATCTCTTCACGGCCTACATTCAATTTTTTTCTAATCCGCTCAATGAAATTCTGCTCAAAATTATCATCTCCAGACCAGACGAAATCATCAACATGACTTGCTAATAAACCTTTTGAGTCCATCTTTACCAACCAAATAAAACACAGCAAGGTCAACTGTTGAAACTTGTGAACCACTGTCAAGCATTACTTCATTAACCTTGTTATACCAGCAAAGTGAGGCATCACTTAAACCATATACACATTTTTTAAAGTGCCAAACCACACCAACAACATTTGCCTCTTTAGGGGGTATCAAGTAAATGTCTCTTGATAACGCTTGACCTTGGAAAAAAGCAGTCTTAATGTCCATTGATTTGGCTTTCAATTATATTGAGCAATTGTAGATAAAACCAAAGAAATTCCTTAGCACAAGTTGGGGAATCTTTTTCTACATTGTTTTTATCTGTGTCCTCAAAACCTCTAGCCACTAGACGAGCTTTACAAATATCACCAGTAGATGTTCCTTTCATTGTACAAATCCATCTCGTAGAAATACATTTTTGACCAGTGTCAGGTAATTCCTCATACACATCAAATTCAATCCATTTGTTAAGGTCATCAATTTTTGCCTGGTCAAAACACACATCTTCAACCGTGAAAAAACAGCTATCGCTACTTTCATAACTATTCAAATCTGTAAATTGTACATCTTTAAGTTGACTAATGTCCGCTGATATTTTAACACCTTCTTTGGAGGCTGACTGTATATATTCAATGTTGTACCAGTCTTTCAAGGCACTGGTTGCTTTCCCAGCTCTTGAAAGCACCTTGACAACGCATGAATTACCATTCTCTTCTGTAAAATTCAAATATTGTCCAACCTCTCGGCTTGAGACAAGTTCTAGACAAGTCAGGTTCGGTATTAGAACTTACATAATTCTGCACAGTGACTGATTGTTCATTGAGTTCTACAGTTTGATCATCATCAAAGTCATCTATATTAACATCCTCGTGAGTACTATTTTTATTATCATGACTTGACTGTTCATCAATACTTGAGTAAATAGAAAGTTTCATATGCTCATTTAAATCTGACAATTCAGATGAAAGTTTTGTTAAACGGCATTTGTGAACACGAATGTACAAACCTCCATATCGTACAAAGACGACCACTCCATCCTGACCAATCACAACACCTGGCCCTTTCCACTCATTGCTATCATCTCGCTTATAATAGACAATGTCTCCTCTAATATAGTTGTCATAAGTTCTAGTTTGTTTCCATAATGCCCTTATAATTCTATCAGAAGTTTCAACTTCAGTATATGCTTTTCTAGCCTCATGAAGACCAATTAAATGTTCAGTAACGCATTTACTTTCTGATGAACTTTCTAAAGCAGGCAAATCATCTGTCAAAACTGATGGGAGACTGGGATTTTCACTATAGATTAATTGATGTGCACTAAAGCCACGTACATTACACAAACGATTTTGCGCATTCACTGACCATGCAAGTGCTGTTTGCTAATCCAGTGTAGTGTCATGTTTTACTTTCGAAAGAATTTCACTCAGAGTCCTATTGTGTCTCTCAAGAATCCCATTACTCCAAGGGCTGTAAGCTGGTGTAGTCTTAACTGTTATATTAAGGTTCTCAGCCATATCATGAAATTACTTATTGTCAGTGAGAACAAATTTCGGAGGCCCATGTACACTAAACCAAATTTGAATAAACTGTTTGACTATAATGTCTGACCGTTTACTAAAAATCACAACAGCAACACTATAACGTGTGAATAAATCAATAATATGTAAATACCACACATTTGACTGTATCTCATGCAAGTCCATAGCTACCACATGGTTAAATTTAGTGACTAATGGCACACTAACTGCTGGTTTTGGTAAAGGACGTTTGAACTTCATACAAGTCTCACTCTTATACAATGTCTTGTAACATAGTTGTGATATCGATATCCAAACTTACACCTGCAGTTTTTAGTAGAACAATCAATTTTTCTGATGTAGCATGTCCGAATTGTTTATGCAACTTGACTAGTTCACATTTATCATATTTCTTTGTTTACTGTAGCAAGAACAATTTGATTAGCCTCAACTGATGAATTGTCCCCCTTTTAAACTAACACAGTAGTGTCCACTGGAAGTGAAATTCAATCTTACTGGATCTCCAAACATTGTAGCACTACTTCAATAGAAATATTACAGCTTGTGTTACCAATTAAAACTGGGATTATAGTGTTTTCTATCGACTTCACCTCAACACCATCTCCAAACTGAAATTGCTGATTACTTTCAGTTCTAGTAAACATACTATCAGTCGAATCATGCAAACTATATCTGTATTCATCTAACCATTTTTTTTCACAAACTGTTCTTGTACACACGGTGTCAATTACTGCTGTACCATAGGCTTCAGTCATGAAAATCTCATCTTTGTGTTTCTCATTTGTAAATAACGTAATATTGACAGATTCTGACTTTTCCGTTTTATTTCTTTCATTTAGAGAACAATCCTTAGCCCAATGAAAAAGTGACTTACAAATTGCACATCTGGTTCGTCATCCATATTTATTCAAAGGCTTTGTACCTTTCAAGTTAGTATTACTATTTCTATAAGACATATTTCTCGGTCTGAATTCAGTTGTAGCTCTTTCCGTAGCGAAAATGGTTTCAACAGGCTCCTGCTTTATCTTAAACGGTGTGTCACTATTAGCAGCTGTACATGAATGATCTTCGCTGAAAATATGTTTTAATGCTGATTTCATAGTATCATACTTAATATCAGGACATGCAGTTAATGCTAACTGTTGATTGGAATTGTCTAAGAGTTTAAAGGCTAATACTGCATCAGGTAATGACATGTCATGCTTTTTAGTTCTATTGTATCTGTGTTCAAATTCATTAATGTAATCACTCATAATCAGTGTCAATTTTTTTTTAACTTTCAAAGTTTGTGTATGCTTCATAAGCACTATCAATAATATCTTTTTTATAGACAACGTTCAAGGCATTTAACAGTATATTCATTCCATCTTCATTATTTAGATCTTCAGCCTTCAGTTCTAAAGCAGTATCTCTCTTTCTTCCCGTCAATGATAAGGCGACAGCCAACGCTTGCTTTTTTAGGATCCAAATCAGTAACTAATGTCCACATTTTAATTTCATTCCTCCACGTTTCATAAGTCACTTTGTCATCAAACTTGGGCGGTATCTTGTAATTCTGTGCCATGCTTAACGACGGGTGCTACCATGTAAAATTAGTCAAACTTACAGTCCGTGGGTGTAGAAAGTCACAATCATGTCAAGAGATCGACAAACAGGCAGGATAGAGTTGAATGACGATGATGATGATGATGATGGTGAATGACTGATGCCGAGTGAGCGCTCACGAAAACTGGTTCATTGCTCATCCTATTCCTTCTGAAATTCTCTGCTGTCCTCTAGACCATTGAATAAGATGTCTCCTCAAGAGAATCACTAAACTAGAATGTCTAAACTGATCCATCCTCGTGATATTGTGGTATATCCATGCAGAGAACATGCAAAACGAGCTGTGAACTGCTGTCAATCACGTTAGAAATGTAACAGGAAGTTGCTTGGTTAAGACTAAAAGTCGGATCCATAAAAGTTTGTGTGAAATACAACTAAATAAATATTGCTGGTTTAGTAAAGCCTACCACCCTAGGCTCATTCCAGCCAGTCTGGTTGAAAAAGTAGTTAATGAGTACCGTATTTCGCTTAATTGAAGCCTAGGCTTCTATTAGGACAAGAGGCGTTCAATTTCCAACTCAACATCTCTGAGAAAGGGGTGGGCTTATATTAGAGTTTTCCCAAAAAAGTTTTCTAAAACGGATACCACGTAAATTCAACGCATATTTTCTCCCGTAAAAATTCCCACTGCCTACGCCTATGTTTAATGTATATCTCAAAACATTACCGGGGAAGTGAAATTATTTGATTTGAGCGCCTAAATATTGCATATCCTTTAATAAAGGTTGTTTATTACATCAAAATGAAGCCACAATTTGATATAAAATGGCGTCACGAAAAAATACAAATCACGTGATTCGCCTCCAATTGAAGTTTATTTTAGAGCGAGTACTCGGATATAAATGTTTTGGAATCAGGGACTCGGAACTCGGGAATTTCTATATATTATCATTGCGCGATAGGAACTGAGTATTATACTGATCTGAAGAATGGGTACCCGTTTGATAAACTCCCGTTAGCGTATAATATCTCATGAGAACACGCCGCCTCCCATCACAAAAGAGCCGCTGGCTCGCCAACTTAAGAAGCCAGCTATATTGTTGTTCGTAATAATTAATTTGGATCATTTAATGATGATCAGCGTTACAAAATTGATGCGCATTTTCTCCCGTGCTTGTTTGGTACATAAATGTGGTCTTAAAATAGATTTATAAGGAAGGTTTTTAATTATGCCAAGACTGTTTTAGGTGCATTTTGACCACAAAAGTGTGGAATAAACTTTATTATATCTTGAACATACGTGGCCTACTATTAGTATTAATCTAATAGGTAGTCGAGATTTACAAATCTGAGGCCTGTATTGACTTCTAGAGGGGCCGGAAATGTATCAGGGCAGAGATCGGTCTGAAGTAGACACACCCTGTGACATGATTCTTATTATTATACATGCTATTCTTACAAATCTGCTCTTAAAAACATTTTTCTATACAATCTGCTGAGTTAGGGGGTGGGCTTCTAATACAGTTTTGCCGCTTTGAAACTGCTAAGAAATCATTGGAGCTCAAATGTCAAAGTTAGGGGGTGGGGTTCTATTACAGCATTGGCTTCCATTAAGCGAAATACGGTAGACGATTGTCAGCCATTTTTTGGAAAATTCAAAATGGCCACTGAACAAATTGACCAATCAAAATTCTGTATACAAGCTCTGAAGCATACCACTTTAGGGACCATCCAGCCAAGTTTGCTTGAACTCGTTCAAGCGGTTAATGAGGCATAGCCTTTTAACTGATTTTCCAAAATTCTGAGAAAATCCAAGATGGTTGCTGGAAAAATTGACCAATAAAAATTCTGTATACAAGTTTTGAAACCTACCAGCCTAGTATCCTTCTAGCCAAGTCTGGTTGAAATTTCCCAAGCAGTTAATGATGAAGATTTCCCGCCATTTTTTTCGGAAAATTCAAGATGGGCGGCAAAAAAAATTGACCAATTAAAATTCTCTATACAAGTTCTGAGGCCTACCCCCATAGAGTCCTTCCAGCCAATTTAGGTTGAAATCCACCAAGCAGTTAATGAGTACAGGTTTTTTTCACGGATGGACGGAGAGACGGAGGACAGATGGTCACCATGCCATAAGCTCACTTGGCCATTCTGGCCAGGTGAGCTAATAATAAACGAGAAAATATTAAAATCATTTTAATTTTGTTGCAAAGGGAATGTAATTATGCTATAGATCAAATCTGAAACTTTTTTATTAAGATTGGATATGTCCTTGATGAATTAAATGTCCTTTGAAAAACTAACATTTACCTAATTCTTGTTGCAATATAAGTTTTACGTCTAAACGCCGTAAAAATATGGAAAAACTTTGGAGATCATTTCAATTATGATCGCGACTAGATACAATGATGGTATAGAACAAATCTGTAAAGTTTAATTAAGATCTGATAAGTACTTGATGAAATACATGTCCATTGAAAAACCTTTACCTAATTGTTATGACGCCGGATGTCATTTGGATCGCTATGTCAGATCCTCTGCCTCATTATGGGCTCGACAATAAATACTGCTTAATAAGCTTAGCACTAATTACATAGAAATAACAAAACATGACATTGTAGAACTTAGCATCTTTAGTCCAGAATTGCACAGATTCCATAAACTTCAGTGATATTGTTCATCCTAATTGGTAAGACAGCAATAGCCAGTAGCAATACCTATTAAAATGGATCCCAGTCTCTCTTGACAGGCTTGTACAGAATCTATATATTTGGCTGCAACAGCATGCATAGTGTACCGTTAATCAGTTCAATGACAATGACCAGATACATTAAATTCTTTATGATAAAAGACCTTGTTGAATATTCTGAAGGTAATTTGTCTATGGCAGTAACAGCTTTCTGGCAAATTATCTAAAAAATATTCAACATCTTATATGTATGTTACCAGCATCATATAATGTTACCAATAAATGTCCATGTTCGGTAACTCAATTACATGTCATGATTTGATACTTAAAACATGATCCATCAGATCCACTCTATAAAGACTTGTTCAATACATAAAGGCTGCAGTTATAATCTGGCAGGTCTTGGCATAAGCGCTTGACAGCTACTCCATGATGCGTAATAGCATGGTTTTTGTCAGGTAGTGTTTAACATATGTTATGTCAGGACCTCTCTGCTAAAAGTAGATTAACATTTTAATAGTTAAGTCGGACAAACCAGCCTCTGCACTTGTATTAGGCAATGCCCATTTACAGACCCATTGAAGACCGTTCTTAAAAATTTACCACTGAAATGGCCGCTTGATAATCGAGCCAGTCATGCAGGTGGGAAAAAAAAGAAAAAAAAGACTACTTGGCCTGCAAATGAACATTTGACTGGGTAAAATTCTTGACCATTAAAAGTTGATATGAATACTCCACATCTAAGCACTATGCTGCTTGTATGTGTTAGTATTGAAGCTTCTATCATGACCATTCAGTCTTCTTTCATGGTGAAGCCTGCCAAAACCAGCCTCTAGTGTCTTGAAGAATGGCCATTTGCAGATCAATAGAAGACTGTTTTGAAAATTTACCACTGGAATGACTAGCTCAATTACCAGTGGTAAATTTTCAAAAATAGTCCTCCCTTGGCTTGCAAATGGACATTCAATAAGTAAATATTTTTATATTCTTGACTGAATTTAGCCATAATTTACCCTTTCGTGCCTACATCGTCCATATCTGGCCAGTTCACTCAGGACTACACCGGCTTACACTGATGGCCAGACTCAATTATTCCCAATGATGCACTATACATGATATGTAATATATATCTCCTCTGTATGTAAAAGTCACATAGCAATGATTGAACAGGTTTATTTAAGCTATAACTAGGCATTTGAAAGTAACTATTTACTCTGTTGAAATATGTCAAATTTACGAAAACTATTGAAAAATATTTATTCTGTTGAAATATGTCAAATTTACGAAAACTATTGAAAAAAACTTAGTCCCCAGGGAACATTTACATCAAAAAATGTAGTCACGAAATGGTTAAAGAAACATAGAATGAACACCTTTCGGATTCCATTTTCTATGATAACTTCCTTACGTGAAGTCACTTTTGCTGTACATTTAAGCTAAGCTTGACACTTATCTCCATCAATCACAATAATAAGTCAAGCATGTGTTAATCAGTCACTATCATCAGATAAGGTCTCGTACTGAGATGACAACAATGGTGCCGGTTCAACTTCACGCATGTAATGATGAGAGAGACCAAATGGTGAAGTCGATGTCGGCATTGGTCCTGAAACAGATGATGAAAGATCTGGAGACATACTGTGTGCACTACTTGCTGCCGAACCAATATTGACATTATCTGTGGAACCAGCTCCCCCACTACTACTGATATCAGCGTTGATTTCTGAACTGTTGTAGCGCATTGATGACGATGACGTATGATGAACACCGCCATGTTGGCTGTATGATGATGGTGTCACTATATTGTCCACTGCGGTAGATCTGCTCTGCGATACATTGTCTGTGTTAGACTCGGTTGAAGTGGATTCTATCTGAACACTACTATGATGCTGTGCAACTTCAGTGGAGCTATCAATATTTGGAGCAGATTCATCGATAACCATTTGACCCGAATGTGTACTGTCTGCACTTCCATGGGAAACATTGGACGAGTCATCTATTTCCATCCTATTATCTCGGTTACTTGAGCGTCTTCGGTGTATGATCGGCCCCATACTCTCAACTGGTTCCAGGTCTGTACTCTGCAGCATGGATAATGACGAGATCTCAGACACTGTATCAGCTCTCGCACTACTATCTATATGTCTGCCTGTCTGACTCTCCGCTATTCCAGATGTGACACCATCCTCTTGTGACTGAACACTAGCTTCTCCAGAACTTACAACTGTGCTATTTATCTGAGAGCTCCTGTCACTACCAGCACTATCTAAATAACCAGTTCGCGACTCCGAGCTCTCAACAATATTTCTCCGTGGGCTGCGGGAAGTGCCTGAGTAGGCTAGGTATTTACCTGAAGCAGTCTTACTTATTGGTAGCTCATCATCAGGGCTGTCTGGAAAGTCATATTCAGATACAGGTCTTTTCTTGTCTGCCTTACTCTTGCTAATCCCACTGCTGCTACCAACACCACTGCTAGCACTTGATACTTTGGATGACGACGATGATGATGATGATGATGTGGTTTCTCCAGGAGCACTGAATGTCTGTGATGATGGGTATGCTGATGAATTCGCAGCTGATTTTCTTTGCTGGCTACTGCTGGGTTGAGCAGACTGCCTACTACTAACCGATGTCCCTGTGCCAGTAATAGCACTACCATTACCACTAACTGTACTGGAAGCAGGAGTCGGACTCTGGCCACGCGGACGACTAAATAGACGTTTCTTCATATTACCAGCAGATGAAACCATTGTAGATGATGTTGTGGATGTGGATGCGGCTGTACTGCTAAGAACACCAAACTGGATTCCAGGTGCTGTGGATACTGGTTGCGCTATCTGAGTGCTACTAAATCCAGAACTAGATATACTTTGACTGTCTGGTAAATCTCTACTGGCAGATCCTAGCCGTGCTCGACTCTGAGCAGGTGACATTCTGTCCTTCCATGATGTGGCAGCAGGGGAACTAGAGTCCAAGTCTATAGCTGCAGTAACCTCCGATCGTATCAATGTCGCTGCTACTTGTCGTTGACGTTCATGCTGCATGCTAGTAGGCAGGTCAGTCGGTGGCTGGCTCGTACTCGTTGGCTCCCACATAGGCACAGAACTCGGGGAGCGACCACTGGATACTTTTCCCCTTCCTGGTGATGCTGCATTGAGCCGGCCAGATGATGATGTTGATGAAGCAGCTGGCATGCTGACCTGCGAGTCCATGTTTTGCTCCTGTAAAGCCTGTGTTATAGTATTGTGCACAAAGTCTAATGAGCTAATACTGCTTTGATTGCTGCTCTTCATTCCACTGCCTGACACACTGCCTTCAGGAGTGGAGGTGAGGTGAGACATGCTGGCGCTACTGTCCGCTTGAAATGCTGCTGAAAGAAGCAAAACAAAAACAACAATCAGAGAATGCTGAAATCTATGCCTCCCTCCACCATCACGGAAGAGATCAAAGTAATTTTACAGATCATCTTGTGCTCATGCTTATTTAGTATTTTTTCATTCAGCAATGATGAGGACATCAGAATTTACTTAATTGTGTCAGCCTGACCTCTGACCTATTGAGCTCAAAATTAATAGATTTCTTCAGACTCTCAAGGAAATCACACAGGCCAGGTTTGGTGAAGATCTCTTCCTTAGAACTTTAGTTATCATCTGGTAAAGCAGCCAAACTTTCTTAATTTAGTAACCATGACAGTGACTTTCGAACCACCAAGAGCAACACATAGGTCGAGATAAGTCAAGGTTGCTTTAATAGAACTTGAGTTATCGTCCAAAAATGAAATGCAATACCATTAATTGGGTTTCCATGACCGTGACCTTTCACGTTCCAAATTAATAGGGTTATTTGGGACCACAAGGGCACCCTACCACCAAAGTTTCTTGATGGATCTAGTAGAATTTGAGTTTTCACGCGGACTAAACGAAATCTAGGATTTCTTTTTTCACGAGAGAGTTGATACTTACCTCCCTAATACTTTTGATATTGCTAAATATTGGCTTTCACTCAATAAACACTCAGATTTAAAACAGTTAGGTGCCCCTACTGGGCAGGGAGTCAGAGCGTAGTCCGGCGGATGCCAGCCCCACCACCGCGCATGCGCAGACTAGCACTTCCTCTGACTAGATTATTGGCTGACACACATGCAACTACTAAGAGCCTGAAGACCGAGCCTCTGTGGGGTGGAGAGGCCGGGTCCGTATCTAGGGAGGTAAGTATCAACTCTCTCGTGAAAAAAGAAATCCTAGATTTCGTTTATTTCACTTCAAGAGTATACTTACCTCCCTAATACTTTTGATATTGCCAGAATTCGAAAGTGAATCTGGCGGGAGGGAGGCGAGGTCAAAAGACCGGCTCATCCCTATACGCTTTTCTGCGTTTAAGGCACTTAAACTTCTGAAACTGTAAGAAAAAACAGTCAGGATTTGACTAACCATCGGATAACACCACCGATGTATGAGAGATGACCGAATGTCATATGCGCTCCCCCCCCCTCCTTCCTGGGAGGAAGAGTCGACTGACCTCAATGTCCTATACGCTCTCTACGTACAAGTGCCATGTACTACAGGACAGAGACGAAAAAGCTCCATTTTCGTAACTCTCAACAATGAACCACACAAATACACAAACCATCACCATATTAATAACGGGTAATCGTGACAATACAATCAACAACGGACAACACATGAACAAGACTGACCTTGTTGAAAATGGCTGCTGACATCATCTTCCCATTGGTAAAGACTGATGCAGGCCCAAAAAAGTGGGTGTTTCCATAAATTAATTGTGATATATATAAGTAATGAGGAAATCACCTCAAAAAATATAAACCGATTTATTTTTTCAAAACCGACAAGGCGAGAGGATTAGAGGTGTCACGGAGATAATGGTCTGTAAAACTTGACTCACAGTGCCACTGAGCCACCGACATAATATCATCCACAGGGACCCCATTAAATAGGGCCGTGGATGTCACTACGCCGCGGACACTGTGAGCCTTGGCCACGTCAACCTGCTTCCCGGTGGCGGATTTATGGCAAAACTGAATGCATTCCACAATCCACCTGGAAATGGTGTCCTTAGAAGCCCTCCCATGGGGTTCAATATATGACAACCATAACGCTGACTGGTCGGTGCGCCATGCCGCCGTACGTTGTTTGTACCGGCGCAGCGCCCGGACGGGACACCATGCTTTAGAATTAGGATCATATCTAGTTAAAGCAGGCAAAATAATAGGTTGACCTGGATATTTCAACGACTGATTTTTAGCCAAGAAATTAATCCTAGGTAGCAGCTTAAGGCCTTCCCCTGAAACCACAAAACGGTCATCCTCATGAAAACCCCCAACAGACCCCCCACTTTAGTGGGTTGGTCTGTAGTTTTATTAACCACTATGAAAACATACTTACCGTTCAATCACTACTTGCTAAATCAAATATCTGCATTTAGCTATCAGAATAAGATTTTTATGCTCGCTTACATTCTCCCTAATGCCAATACCATCACCATGTTGACCCTCAACCAGGCTTCTGGTAGTGGGTCCCTTTGCATTAGCCTCACAATAGATTGGCTCCAGTCTGTACTCACTCCTTGGTGACGCCTGTCACTAAGCACGCACGCGCATGCGCAGTAGGTCCCAAATGAGAAAACTAACACACTTTTCTAAATTTAAGTGCCATGTATCCTGAATAGATTCTCAAATCAATACTCAGTGGGGTGGCTGAGGCCGGGTCAGTGATTGAACGGTAAGTAAGTTTTTATAGTGGTTAATAAACCTACAGACCAAGCCACTAAAGGGGGGTCTGTTGGGGGTTGTTATTACACCACAAAAACATCTTGACCGTTTAATCACCACTTGCTAAACCCGTAGATTTGGTCAGTGCCCCACTACGAAACTTTGGTGGGGGGAGATTTGAGAATCCATAAGCAAGGATAAAAATCAAACAAAGCAAAACCAAATGTTAATAATATAACATAATGGTGCATCATAATCAATCACACAGTGATTATCAAATAAGTAAAACTTTAAACTTAAAGAAATAAATGAAAACCAAAGAACAACTCTCACCATTACACGCAGACGCACAGTCCTAACGAAAATGGTGGGATGTGCTTGGTAAATGGTCTTCAGCCTTTTTAGTTAAAATCGTAATGTTTCTAACACTGCACTCTGATCTTTTAAGCAAAATGTAGTAAACATAGACTCGGATTTCCATCCTGCAACTTGCATAACTTCGTCTACAGAAGAGCCAGCAAAAAGAGCAAAAGAGGTAGCCATCCCTCTAACATCATGAGCTTTAATGTGAGAAAGATTAATTTGCTCAGGAGAAGCAATCTCATAGCAAAGGCAGATGGTCTCACAAATCCATCTGGCAATAGATGCCTTAGAGACTGGTATGGCTCCCCCTTCCGCATACGGGACGCAGAAATGGGACGGATCGGATCTCTTAAAATCAGTACGACGCTTATAAAGATTTAGAGCTCTGACAGGACACCAAAAACTGTCAGACGGAGAAAAGGAGGCTAAAGATTTAAAAATAATTGGCTTAGCTGGATAACGGTTGGATTGAGTCTTAAATAAAAAATCACTTCTAGGATATAAGATTAGACCGTCACCAGATTCGATAAACCTATCCTTTTCAGCGGAAAAACCATGGATTTCGGATCGTCTTCTAGCAGAAGCAGATGCAACTAGAAAAACGGTTTTAAAAGTTAAAAGTTTCAAGCTAATCGAAGAGATAGGTTCAAAATGATGACCTGCCAAAACTTGAAGAACCAGAGCCAAGTTCCAGGAAGGTAAAGGTTTAGCAACTGGAGGACGAATATTGCCTAAACCTCTAATGAAACCATTAAGAACCTTAGTATCTTTAACATTAGCGTTCAACAGACACGGAAGAGAAGATGCTAAAGAAAATCTATATCCTCTTATAGTGTTAGCAGACAAATGTAAGGAATCAAACAGATAAGATAAAAAGTCTAAAACCTGGGAAATAGAAACAGAATCAGGCACGAGACCATGATCTGCACACCATTCTCCAAAAATTTTAAGTCGACCCTTGTAAACTCTGCGGGTTGACTCCCTCCTAGCAGAATCAATGATTTCCTGAGACCGTGCAGAAACTTTACTCTCAGGGATCGAACACTCGATATTCTCCAAACGCACAGACTGAAGATTCCTGGGTTTGGATGAAGACACGTTCCCCTCACTTGAGACGTAAGGTCTAGAGAAATTGGAAGATGAGGGAAGTCTACCAGGAGATCGAGATCTACAAAACAAATCCTCTTTGGCCAAAAGGGAGCTATCAGCAAGATCTCGCAGATCTAGTCCCTGACCTTCTTCGGAAATAAAGGAATCCGGATTGTTGGAGGGAACGCATAAGCACAGATTCCTGTCCAGGACTGAGACAGGGCGTCCACCGCCAACGCCCGATTGTCCGGAAAAGGAGACATGAAATAGGAGATCTGGGCATTCAGAGAGGTCGCAAACAGATCTACGTTGGAACGATCCATGAGGTTGAAGATCGCTTTAACAACCGACCTCTTTAACTACCACTCTGTGTGGGCGAACTTGTTGGGACGAGACAGTTGGTCCACAAGAAATTTCAGACAGCCTGGGACATGAGTGACCACTAGAAAAATTTGATTCTTGCCACAAGAGGAGGTTCCACACTTCCAGGCAGAGGAGTGATGACTTCGTGGCGCCATGCCTGTTCATATAAGAGACTACTCTTGAATTGCCCGATCGAACCAAAATTTTGAGACCTTTTACTCGATTTGACCAAGAAAGGAGAGCCTTCTTGACAGCCCACAATCCAAAAATGTTGATGTGGGCTGACGACTTCTCCAGGGATCACAGGCCGGAGACCGACAGGGAATCCCAGACTGCTCCCCATCCCTCCTGGGAAGCGTCTGTGAAGATAATTGCTTGAGGAGAAGACTTGAACAGAGGAACACCCATCAGAAGCAGAGAACGATCCTTCCAAAAGTCTAGGTGGGGAATTAAATGTTCTCTGATGGGGATCTGATGGTAAATATAGTGAACCGACTGTTTCCACAGGGACATAAGATACATTTGGAAAGGTCTTCTTATCAGCGCCGCCCATGGAATGATACTCTCGACGCTGACCATCAAGCCAATCACCCTGAAGAAGAAATTTGCTCTGACCACGGAAGAGGAAGACAGAATTTCCATTTCTGCTAAGATGGCTTCTACCCTTAAATCTGAAGGAAAAACTAGACCTCGAGCTAGATCGAATGAAACGCATAGGTTGGTGAAAACCTGGGACGGAACCAAGCTTGACGTTTCTAGATTTATAACCCAACCTAGGCTGCAAGCCATACTGCAGACCTCGGTATGATTCTTGACAGAATTGAGGAAGATTCTGCTTTTACTAACCAATCGTCTATGTAAACGTGAAGGGGAATAGAATGACGGTGAAAAATCCCTACCACAGATGTCACTAGGCGGGTGAAGAAAAACGGGGCCGTGGTCAGGCCGAAGGGCATGACTCTGAATTGTCATACCCGACCCTTGAAAGCCAACCTCATGAATTTTCGGAATGACGGGTGGATGAGAACGTGGAAGTAGGCGTCCTTCAGGTCTATGGAAGAGGTCCACATAACTGGAGACAGACTGGCTATAATCTGAGAAACAGTCTCCATCTTGAATTTTGGAGTTGAGATTAGAAGATTTAACTTTTTCAGATTGATGATTGGACGCCATCCACCTGTTTTCTTGGGGACCAGAAAGAGGGTTGAGTAGTAGCCCGGGTCTACTCTCCAGAAAGGAACCTCTTCTATGGCTTTCTTTAAAATCGACTCCAATTCGTCTTCCAGGGCTCCCAGTTTCTCCGGGTTTGAAGGAACCGGAGTCCATTTGGGAAGGAAGGACAGGGGAGGATGATGATTGATCCATGACAGTGCATAACCCCAGCGGAGTTGATCTATAAGCCAGGAGTCCTGAACAAGGGCTTGCCACGTCTCCCAAAACAGAGACAGGCGCCCTCATACTGGCATGCTGGGTAAGAGACTGCACCGGCAGGTCCAAAAGAAGAAGAGGAAAATATAAAACTGGGAAAAGAGGAAGGAATTTGCCTACCAGGGCTACGGCCATCACTTCAAACTCGTTTACCTCGATAACCTCTAAAGGAGTGACCTCTAGAATTAGATCTAGATCCTCATGAAAAAGCCTGACCCCTTCTTACCTGAGAAGGTGCTTGACGGACTTGGGATCTAGGTCTATGTGACGAAATGGATTCGAAACGATCCTCCTCCGCGGATCGGGATTGGGAAACAGAGGACCGGTTTGAGTTGGTGATTATCCTAGGAGGATAGGCGCCATACTCATCCGGCCTGAGACTCTTCCTCTTGGGAGAGGAATTCGGGCTCTTGACACAGGAGCCCAATCCAAAATCAGGAGCTGAAATAAAGTTACTCCTGAGGGAATTCGAAATATTGATCTCTGAAAGTTTCCTAGATCTTCTTTTAGAGGTAATGAAGCCCAAGGACCGGCAAACCGAGTTCAAAGAAACTCTCGAACCATCGGCTAAGGAACGAAAGACCTTTCTCCTGAGCCTTAAGAAGAGCCTCTGAATGAAGGGCTAGAAAATTCGCTGATTTGATCTGAGCTCGACAAACAGATTCCCATTTGAACAGATCGGACGATAACTCAACCTTAGAAGACTCCTTAAGATTTGAAGAAAGAACATCCCAAGTCGGACCATTAAGAGATTGAGTAGAGGCCAATCTAATAAAATCATCTTTTGGAACTTGAACAGGAGCATCTAACTTAGGAGTAAGCGAGAACTCTTTCGACTGGACATCGTTTACACAGAAGTCGAGCATATCTACAACCAAGTTATCTACTGGAAGGACACGAGGAGCACTAGACAAAGGATCCGATGAGGATAGAGCAGATCCAAAAGAAGGAGGATCAATTGAAATTCATCCTGAAGAGGAAGAGAGAGGGAGCTATCCATTGATGAGTCGAGGACCAATCATCTGCTGAGGCCCTAATCGGATAAAACCTCCTCAGATCCCTGGCCCTGACTGATCTCGGAATAACATTAGCAGAAGAATGAGATGGAGAAGAAGGAGGAGGACAAAATCTAGAGAAACAGAAGAATCAAAGTTCCTTAAGGAGGAAAGAGAAGTTAAACCTCTAGAGTCAAAAGCAGAAAACGAATCCAAAACCGAAGAAGCCTGATCAGAAGGGACGCCATCAAGTTCCTCTTGCTGACTAGAAGGAAAAGAATATGACTCCAAACCACTAGCAGAAAATCTAGAGTATCAAAATTTTAGCGGAAACAAAAGAGCGGTGAAGGGAGGAATCGCGAGCTACTGAAAACAACAAAAAATCTAAACCTGAATCTACTATCTGAAATTCCAGTTCTGGCGAAAAAACAACAGATACAATAGGATCCAGATGATCAAAGGAAGGAGAGGAAGAGGAAGAATAAGAAGGAAGAGAAGACACAGAAGAAGAGGAAGAACGGACGCGATCAGAAGAGGGATTCTGATGGACAGAAGCAGGGATATGAAGAAATCCTGGAGGCGGAGCTATAGTTGAGGAATGAAAAAGAGAAGAAGATTGAGAAACATTATTAGAGGAAATATCTCTAGCCGACATAGCAGACGAGGAGGAAGGAGGAAGAGAAGACACAGGAGAAGAAGAGGAAGAACGGACATGATCAGAAGAAGAGGGATTCTGATGGACAGAAGCAGGGATATGAAGAAATCCTGGAGGGGGAGATATATACACCTGTGCAAAAGTTAAGCACCAGCAAAAACAATAGAACGTAGAAACATGATGGTACAACTAGGCTGCCATACTTTTTGTCCCCGCGTTAGCTGACATAATTCCAAGTACGAAATGCACATGCATGCATGACTTCACGCCGCTTGATGTCCGTGCGTGGCGGGAAACAGCACACGTGTTCAGTTATGTAAAAGTCCAGTTTGAGGTGTAGAACATTACATACAGATTTAGGCGACAAGATTAGGAATTTTGTGTTCATGACCGTGGTTTATTTGTACAGAGAGAATTAGCTCTTGATTGTGAACCGCTATGGCAAGACGAAGGTTAAGTGATCGTGTGAAATGGCTAATCATAGGCATGCATACCACTGGTATGTCATGCAGAGAGATTGGCAGACAGCTGAACATTAACCATACTGTAATCAGTCGTTTGATTGCAAAACATGGGCAAACTAACGAGGTGAAGGACAGGCCTAGATCTGGAAGACCGAAGAAGACTACTGCCCGTGATGATCGAGCCCTAGTACGCCTTGTTAGGAGATCTCCATTCACCAACAGCAGAGTGCTCAGCCAGCAATGGGAAACGCGCAATAGAGTGTCAATGTCTACCGTCAAAAGGAGACTGTATGCTGCTGGCATGAAAGCTAGGAGACCTGTCAGACGTCCTCTCCTCACTGCACACCACAAAGAGGAGCGTCTGAGGTGGTGCAACGAAAGAAGACACTGGAACATGAGATCCTGGAGACGGGTACACTGGTCCGATGAAAGTCGGTTCCTGCTTCATGCCACAGATGGTCGAACTCGTGTATGGAGGTCCAGACGCACAGCGTACGACCAACGTAACATCATGGAAGAAGTTCCATTTGGTGGAGGTTCCGTTATGATATGGGGGTGCATCTCATTTGATTGTAAGCTGGATCTGTTGACTGTACCTGGAACACTAAATGGACAAAGATATCAAGATTCCATACTGGATAGAGTTGTGGTCCCTCATTTTGTAAATCATGCACCTGGAACCCACCCTATATTCATGGATGACAACGCCCGACCACATCGTGCTAGAGCTGTGCATGAATACCTCTGCCAGAATGCCATCGAAACACTACCATGGCCAGCAAGGAGCCCTGACATGAACCCTATTGAGCATATCTGGGACATTCTGGGAAACATGGTGAGAAGGAGAGATCCTCCTGTGCAGAACCTACAGGAATTAACAGACGCACTCCATCTTGAATGGCAACGAATACCACAATGGCGTATCAGTCGGTTGGTGACCAGCATGAGACGTCGTGTCCAGGCTGTCATCCAGGCACAAGGTGGATATACCCGGTATTAATAATGACAGTCTCAAACTCGTGCACAGATGTTAAACTTCGTTTTCAGACACCATTAATGACAATCTAGCCACGTGTGTCAACTGTAGGGCAATAGTTGTCAGTTGTGTCAACGTAACCATATTCAGGCTTTTTCAAGTTCAAACAAAAACATACAGTGTTTCCCCACCATCATAATCAGCATTCCTCTAGTTGCATTATTACCTCTTGCACTAAGATGGATGGGTACATAAATGTTTATGCTATTGCTTTCTTCATAGCACATGAATATACCCTCGCATGTGCGTAAAAATAGGGTGGTGCGTAACTTTTGCACAGGTGTATAGTTGAGGAACAAAAAAGAAAAGATTGAGAAACATTATTAGAGGAAAAATCTCTAGCCGACATAGCAGACGAGGAGGAAGGATGATTACTACCTCCCTTAGAAACTACAGGGGAAATGTTAGAAGATGAACGAGACTGAGACACCACCTCACGAAAAAAAGGATGAACAAATTCAGAAGAATGAACAAAGTGAGAAAGAGAACGATCAAAATCATGCCTAGAAAAAACTTGAACCGGAGAAGCGTGAAAATAATTAGAGCCAGAAGGATTAAAAATATTACTATAATGAGAATCTGAGTTAATCAGCAACTCATAATTGGATGCGCAAAAATAACTTCCAGAAGAAACTGGTACGCCAGAACCGGAAGTAGGATGCTTAGCCAGATCTAACTGACCTGGAGAAACACCTCTCAAACCGGAAGCAGAAACACTACTACCAGAAGAGGAAAGAAGACCACTGGAACCAGAAACGGAAGTTGGATGCAAGGCCGGATCTACCAGACCCGAACAAGCACCTCTAATACCGGAAGCAGATACACTGCCACCGGAAGCGGAAAATTCGGAACCAGAAAAAGATGGATGCAAGGACGGATCCGACAGACCCGGATAAGCATTATTCCTACCGAAAGTAGCCACACTATCGGAAACGGAAGCTGAAAAACCTGGACTGGAAATAGATGATGGATGCAAAGCCGGATCCAACAGACCCGGATATGCATTCTTCCTACCGGAAGTAGCAACACTACTACCGGAAACGGAATCTGAAAAGCCGGGATCGGAAATAGATGATGGATGCAATGCCGGATCCAACAGACCCGGATATGCATTCTTCCTACCGGAAGTAGCAACACTACTACCGGAAACGGAAGCTGAAAAGCTGGGACCGGAAATAGATGATGGATGCCATGCCGGATCCAACAGACCCGGATATGCATTCGTCCTACCGGAAGTAGCAACACTACTACCGGAAACGTAAGCTGAAAAAATGGAAACGGAAGTGGACGGAAAGGCCAGATTATCATGAGACACCGGATGTTCAGCCAAGCCAGTAACAATCACGGTGCTCATATCCGGATGCCCGGTCAAACCGGAAGACAATCCGGAATGCAAACCTGCTTGCCCGGACAAGCCAGGAGCAGAGATGGGAGCATAAGAGATCGGAGATCTCAAAACATTTCTGGCTATTGGGATCACCGAAAAATGAACTTTAGCATGAGATGAAAAATCGGAAGCTTCCGCCACCGATGCCATCGTAGGGGAACGACTGCAAGAATGGGAGCTATGCTCGGAGGCTGACGACTCCTCTTTGGAAGCTCTAATAGCAGAAGAAATACGCTCATCAAGCGACTTAGTTAGCACACTTGCAAAAGATTCAAACCGGGCAAATAATGCCATAACAGCGTCCTTCTTTGAATTAGAGGAGCCCCCCCCCCCCTCCGTTGTTGGAACAGACGTTTTAACTGAGGTATCGGCAATAGTTGCTGCCTTGGTGATCTCAACAGCAGAGGTAGAGCGACCGGAGGGCAAAGCAGGCTTTGACACGAAATCCTTGAAAAAGGCCTTGGATACGACTAACGGCCAGCCCTTACATATCCCACACATTTTGAAAGAGGAGCAAGTTGTGCACTTCAGGCAGACGTGACCTGAAAATTCTTTGGCGTGTAAACGGTCACACTTAGCCGACGAGCATTTGATTCTCTCAGAAGTTAAAACCGAGTCCTATAATAAAATAGATAGGAAATAAAGCAATAGCTTCGCTAAAACTAATGAGAAAATCTTAAAGAGGAGACGTCAAACACTACCATAACACTTCTCACTCAAGACAGGAATCACAAGGATTCATGAATAATATTGTTTGAAAGCACTAAATAGGATCCTACATATCAGAGTGGTACTTGGCTATTTTATAACATGGTAATTGATGGTATATAATAGGCATGGCTTCCCAAACCTCGAAAATGGGAGTACTGACACGAAAACTGGTAACTCAAAACTAGTTACAAAAACCTCTAAAACACCATGACATGAAAGTTAGACATAACTTAGGCAATATAGATTTCATGGTAGGCATGATTTTCTCGTATCAGAGAATTAAATGTAGCTGAACTTCAGTGCAAAGCTATAAACTTTTATCAATTTGATAGCAGGCGAACTGATATGCTAGCAGAATATTTGAAAAGTGAATTAGTTTTCTCATTTGGGACCTACTGCGCATGCGTGGGCGTGCTTAGTGACAGGTGTCACCAAGGAGTGAGTACAGACTGGAGCCAGTCTATTGTGAGGCTAATGCAAAGGGACCCTCTACCAGAAGCCTGGTTGAGGGTCAACATGGTGATGGTATTGGCATTAGGAAGAATGTAAGAGAGCATAAAAATCTTATTCTGATAGCTAAATGCAGATATTTGATTTAGCAAGTAGTGATTGAACGGTCAAGATGTTTCTGTGGTGTAATAACAACCTGGATGGACAAAGGAAACAAATGGATGGAAAAAGCAAATACAATATACTATAACCCCATATGTCTATGGAATTTTTACGATATTTGAACAGCTCAGCAAACCTCCTTGGTAGCAGACTCCAAAGTAAATGCCATCTGGCAATCCATGTTCATATGAGTAACTCACATTACAAGAGGCCCAAGGGGCCTGTATCGCTCACCTGCATCATAGGCATTTCAACCAGAAAGGCCATCAACAATAAGTAGAACCATACAGAGTAGAGCAGAATTATAACAAGAAAACAGAAGCCATGTTTCTTTATGTATCAACTACTTTTGAACAAAACTTAACAGCCGTTAGTCCTTTATCATATCTCCCAAATTTCCGCCCAATCCGTTCAACGATTCTGGATGCCAAGTTGTTTTCGCGAAAACTAGGTCATCCAAGATGGCCACCAAGCCAATGGACCAATCAGGTTCTCCTGAACAAATTGGTTCTCCTCCTGCATTAGATGATGTTTCATGAGTTTTGAATCAACATCCAAGCCGTTTCGGAGATTTTTAGACATTTCTAAAAATTGGCTGGTTTAGCCGGTGGCCATCATGGATTTTGGCCGATCCGCTTCGTTTGAACAAACTTAGACCTCTATGCCCTAAGGCTGCATTCTGCCACATATAATTGAAATCGGCCCAGTGGTTCTTGAGACATCGTTTAAAGAATTCCCCATTGCTTTACTATGGGCCCATTGCTTTACTATGGGAGCCTTTGGCGGGAAAACAAACCAAGATGGCAGCTAAAGCGTTTATCCGACAGTCTCGAAAGTGGCATATTTGAACTCGCCACACTGATAAGCATATATAAAGCAATTTTCGCCATCAGAATACATCAAATACAAAAAAGCCAATATGACCAACAAATGCTAAATTTTGATTGGTTGATGGTGGCCATGTTTTTTAACGTACGAACTTCCCTTGAACGGACCTTGGTCCCTAAGCATATTTACCAAATTTCAGACCTATCCCTTCAGCGGTTCATGAAAAGTAATTTTCGCGAAAACTAGGTCATCCAAGATGGCCGCCAGGCAAATAGGCCAATCAGGTTGCCTTGAACAAACTTGGGTCTACCGTTGCAATAGATGATGTGTTATGAGTTTTGAATCAATTCCTCCAGCAGTTTCTGAGATTTTTTAAAGGGTTTCTAAAAATCGGTTATTTTGTCCGGCGGCCATCTTGCCCTCTATGCCCTAGGGATGCTTCCTGCCAAATATAATTGAAATAGGCCCAGTGGTTCTTGAGAAAAAGTCGTTTTAAACGAAAAGTTGACGGATGGACACACGACGGATGGTCTCCATGACATAAGCTCACTTGGCCTTTCAGGCCAGGTGAGCTAAGAACTGACCAATCAAAATTCAGAATGGAAGTTCTGGAGCCTATCATTATAGTTATTCCAAACAAATTTGGTGGAAATCCATGAAGCGGTTAAGGATGATATGTGTTTTGACAATTTCCGGTAAATTTTTCATAAAATCTAAGATTTTCACCCAAAAACTTGATCAATCAAAATTCTGAAAAGAAGATATACACCCTACCACCATAGAATCGATCAAGTCAAATTTGGTTGAAATATGTCAAGCTGCTAAAGAGTAGCAGTTTTACCCTTTCCGGTAGATTTTCAAAAAATCTCAGATTTTCACCAAAAAAATTGATCAATAAAAATTCTGAAAACATGCTTTAGAGCATACCACGATAGAATGGCTCTAGTCAAATTTGGTTGAAATATGTCAAGCAGCTAAGGAGGGGTGGCATTTTGACCAGTAGAGTTTTCATAAAATCTCAGATTTTCACCCAAGAAATTGATAAATCAAAATTCTGAAAAGATGTTCTAGAGCCTACCACCATAGAATACATCTAGTTAAATTTGGTTGAACTATGTCAAGTAGCTAAGTAGGAGTAGCATTTTGACCATTTCCAGTAGATTTTTAATAAAATCTCAGATTTTCACTCAAAAAATTGATAAATCAAAATTCTGAAGACTTTCTAGAGCCTACCACCATAGAATGCATCTAGTCAAATTTGGTTGAAATATGTCAAGTAGCTAAGGAGGAGTAGCATGTTGATCATTTCCGGTAGATTTTTCATAAAATCTAAGATTTTCACCCAAAAGATTTATCAATCAAAATTCTGAAAAATGTCTGGAGGGTACCATCTTAGAATCATTCCAGCCAAATTTGGTTGAAATCGGTCAAAACATTAAGGAGAAGAAGCGATTAGATGGATGGACAGACGACGGATGGCAGTCATGGCAACGGACGACCGTCATGGCATAATCTCACTTGGCCTTAGGCCAAGTGAGCTAAAAATCGGCCAAAGTTCAAGATGGCTGCCAGTTAAATTGGCCGATCAACTTCGTTTGAACAAACTTGGATCTCCATGACATAAGGGTGCTTACTGTCAAATATTATTGAAGTAGTCATTTAAAGAAAAGGTTGACGGACAGACAGACACACAATGGAAGGAGGGTCGCCCTGTATAACCTCACTCATGAGAAATAACCTGTTAAGTTTAGCTGTATGTAAAATGTTAATGTTGAAAAAAACTAAGTTTTACTAAAGACACCGTGATATTGAGCTCTTGACCCCAATGTGTCATATACACTGATTAAGCAAACATGAGATAGTATAAATAACGAGGCTGACCCAAAGACAAAATGTTAATGCTAAAAAACAAATGTACTTTAAACAAACATGAGATATGAACTGCTACGTTGAGCTAAACGCAAAATGTTAATGTTGAAAAAAACATTGTCACAGTAACGATGACCTTTCGAACTTGCGGTTATTGTGTGATGCCCTCTCATTATAAGGAAGTATGTCTCCACGCTTGGGTCCAGTATGATCAACAAAAGATGAAATATGAACTGCTAAGATGAGTTAACCGCAAACATGAGGTCACAATGACAATGAACTCTGACCTTATTAACAAGACAACTGCAGATCAAAATTAATAAAATTCCAGTCCTTTTTTTATGACAAATGGGGTTGATTTTGGCGACATTGTTGCAGTAAGTGGTTACTGTCTATGAAAGCAAGAGCTTTCAGCAACCTTGTTTCTAAAATACACACCGGTATTCCATCTACTGACTTTCGTATTCCACCTACTGACTTTCTTATATTAACACTCCAATGGCTAAATTTAGTCAAGAAAATCAAAACATTTGCTTATTGAATGTCCAATTGCAGGCCAAGAGAGCCTGCAAATGAACATTCCTCAAGACAACCACAGAGGCCGATTTTGGCTGACTTCTGTATGAAAGCATTAAGCCTTTGAAAT
This sequence comes from Chaetoderma sp. LZ-2023a, assembly GCA_034401795.1. Taxonomy (NCBI): domain Eukaryota; kingdom Metazoa; phylum Mollusca; class Caudofoveata; order Chaetodermatida; family Chaetodermatidae; genus Chaetoderma; species Chaetoderma sp. LZ-2023a. The sequence goes on along the minus strand of CM067370.1, from coordinate 81,442,519 downwards.
TAGGCTTATATAACTAAAATGACTGACCAGGCTTTGCTTTGTGAAAGTGTTGCTGCGAGCTGCCCACAGATGATGCTTCAGATGATCTGGAATGAGAGGATCCGTGAGAGATCTTGTTTATTGGCTGTGCTTCATTGTTCTCAGAATTACCTGTAGAACACAACAAACCAGAAATGTTCTTGCAATGCAACCATAAAGCTCGACTTTACAACTTTGCAATGATGTTTACTTTTACTTAATGTTAGTGATTTATGCGCACAGAGGGTCACACAGTAGTACATTTCCTGTACACACACCAGACACCATGCATTTTACAACCATTATACTAGTTACACAACAGAATTCAACTGTGTGTCAGAAACCCACAATTGTGACAGCCTCATCAGCAAAACAAGATTTTTCCTGCAGCGTTGGTGTGGTGGAAGCATTTGTGGGCTATGATGCTTGTCGTTTTCGCCGGCTATGTGTTCAATGACGAATAAAATGTTTCACAATGCTGATAAGCATCAGAGGTGAGTGACCTTGACATTTGACCTCACTATTATCACGCTGATTCCTAACAGCATAGCCAACGACATATTCTATGGTTATAACTACGTTCTCAGGTACCAGGTTTATCTGAAATAAATGGCAGATATCACCCTGCTAGGTTGATCCCAGATGGTTCCACAGTGTGGAGTTGGTGAATCCAATGTAATTCCTTTTGTCTTTTCCATTTTGTGGATTCTGGGTCTGTAGGGTCGGAGGACAGTACTTGTATTATCCTGAAACTCATGTGTTCCCTTGTATGGTTTTTCATGTTGAAATGCCTTGATACTGGGGTGTTATAACTTTCTTTTCTGTAGAAGTGGGTTATGGATCAAAGGTGTTCCTGTATCCTAATTTTGAACGTTCTTAGAGTTTCTTCGACGTACTGTTTTCCGCATACCTTGCAAGTGATGAGGTATATGACATTGCGTGTTAAGCAATTCTCGATAATCTTGCTTCTATCTTTAGAACGAAACGGCATAAGTCTGAATCACAGTTGCGCTAACAAACGCAGCCTCCCCACCCCCTACACCCCACCCCCATTCTTATACCAAAAAACATCCCTAAAAACACAAGCAAGTGCCCCTCAAAAACAGTCTGACCACCAGACCACTTAAAGCCGCCAAAGCTTACAAAATCTACCAAAGCCACCAGGACGCCAAACCATTGAGCTGCCAAGCCGCCACCATGCCCCACCCCCAAGCCACCACCCACCCCTCCACATATGCGCATACTCATGCACAGATCCCACCTCCCAAAAGGTATAAAAGGAGCACGCAATCCGTGCTCAGACCATTCAGACTTTGCTCTTCAACACGAAGACAAGCATCAGGCTAGAGTAGTTCATTATAGATAGTACTAAATATTGTAATTTAAACAACATATTCTAGTTTAGTTCCAATAGCGTCATCCAATCCTGAAATATAAGATGAGAAGTTTTAAATGCAAAAACATAGCATTGGACAAGGACGCTAATGCCTGATATGTCACGCCCCTGTCGATGTATTATTAAATTATAGTAATCTAGTGGAGGTATTTTCAGCTATTAATTGTAGGTATCATTTGAAATATCATTTCCAAAAGGCTTTTGAGCACGATTCTTTGACCCCAAATCATCTGACCAGAAAGATGTTACAAAGTCCAAGAACATAGAAAGAATAGCTAAGATTTTGAAAATCTATACTACAAATGATGTTGGCTTGCATCTCTGCATGGAATAGAACACATCTGTTAAGTTTCATTGTAATCTGAAGAAACCTTGTTAAATGATCAGGCCAATGACAAACCTTAACCAAGACATTAACCTCAAATCTGTTATAAATATTCTTAACTCTTTAACACTCGTCGGCCAAAAGCGGCTTCTGTCAAGTGCTCTTTAGAGATGTCCATTTGCAGACAAACAGAAGACAATTTTTGAAAATTTACCACTAGAGTGACTGACTGCCAGTCATTCCAGTGTTAAATTTTCAAAAGGTCTTCTCTTGGTCTACAAATGAAGATTTTCTGAGAAAATTTACATTTTCTTGAACAAATTTGAAAGGTAAAGGCTTAAAGGGTTAAGACCAAAACCATGCAAGAAATCAAACAAATTCTAAAGTTTATACTGTGAATAATGTCGATTACATCTTTACATTGCATAGAATATCTCTGTTAAGGTTCCTTAAAGTCAAATAAATAACTTAGTAAATCTTTAATCACAAAATTCTTTGAAATAAGCTAAATCCAAAACTGTGAGATTCTTCTGCCTAGTGTATGTCCAAAGTAATTCGGAATAAGACAAAACATGTTGGCTTGTTTTTATTGGCCGATGTATTTGAGCCATGCCAATTTTATAGCGTTCCACTACTCGTCCTCCAGTTAAATGCGAGTGATGCTGTTATAATTACATCATGATAACACAAATGACATACAGGATGGAACAAACTGCTAAATGTCCCTTCCGAAGAACATCAGCTTTTACACCCCATGGGACCCAGCTATACGCATGCATAGAGAGAGGAAGTAAGAATAAGGCTACCTAAACATCCAAAGATCCCCAAAACAAATTAATTCACCTTCCATTTTTACCTATGCCCCCACCCACCCCTCGCTCGTGTTGGGATCGATCGATCTCTAACTCTCTGACTATCAATTTCCAGGAAACTATACAGGTAAGCTATTCAATATTCTGGAACTAATTTGACTGGGCGCCGTTGCTACCTATGGCAGCGTCCAGTGAAATTAGTTTCAAAATACTCAACAGCATGTTTATTAAATAGTAGATTACATTTCGTACACCGTGTCAGACTATTAAGAGTTAAAGACGGGCCAAATAGAATCACTTATGACGTAATGATTATGACGCCGGCATACACGTCACTTAGTTGGTTATGACATCATGTGATCAGTGGATAAACTTGAAAAGGTCTATCACTTAAGAGATCTCCCTCCATCATTTCGGCACATGATATATCCTGCCATATTTCCTTCTTCCAACACAATCCAGATAAAGAGAAAATAAACTTTTAAAATCCAGCATGAACAAATATATATTATGCAGTACAGGGCACAAATAACTTATCATGTTTTCAAAACAAAATAAAACGCACTGCAGAATACTTGAAAACAATTGGATTGGAAGACATGGCTGCCTAAGGCAGCAATGTTTGTTAACCCAATTATGTTCAAAGAATTCAACAGACCATTTTTTACATCATGTTCAAAATTGTACTCACTAACAAGATTTTAACTCATTCCAGAGTTGTACTGTAAATTCTGGTTAGCCTGCCATTACTAAAAGACATCTACCTGAAGGTGATATCGGGTCACCATGGAGCATGCTTACACGCGGCGATTGAGATTGATCAGGTCGCACCCATGTTGCTGAGTCAGCCAAATTCTCTTGCGTTGACTGAAGACTGTGAGTAGTCGAGGAGCTGCTGGAACCTACAGCTGCGGCAGGACTGAGAGCACATGATGAACTAGCAGTGGCTTCTCGTGCAGATTTCATGCTCACGGTAGCACTAGAATCTACAACAGCCGCACCAGTATTCACGTTACTTGATGATGGCAGCAATGTACTGTCACCTGTGACTGTTACTGTCGTTGCTCCGGCTGCAGGAGATGTTGAGGGTTGATGTGCTATGTTTGACGAGCTGCTTGTCAGACCTGTACTTATACTACCTCGACCAGAGAAGCTGGCTCCATAAGAACCACCTGTAAGCTGTTGTTGCTGTTGCTGCTGTCCATTCTCCTACACAACAAACAAAGTCAAACACATCGGGGGAATGATTGTGATGTCAAATACTTTTAATGATAATTTTGATAATTGGCACATATTTAGCCCAAGATGAATCAATACACAAAGTTTGGTCACTATTTATAAAAAAAAACCTAAAACTACATCTCATACAAGAATTTTCTATGATGTTCAGTGACCCATAAAAAGTTGGGTATGCTGACTTACTTTTGATACTTCACACACCTTAAGGTTATGAAGCATCCACGCACCAACTTTAGTTGCTGCATAGGAAAATCTCTAGAAACTACAGCCTGGTCAAGGATTTTCTATGATGTTCAGTGAACCATGAAAAGTAGGTCATGATGACCTACTTTTAATACGGGACATGGCTTTAGTCTATAATGCAGCCAAACACCCAGTTTGGTCAATGTAAAACAAAGATGACAAAATATGCTGTAACAATAATTTATTATTCCATTGAGAAAATCAGTACATGAACCAGATAAAATCGCTGCTGACTAAACCAGCGGCTGTAAACTGAAATGCTCAAAATATCTTCAGAATGTGTTACTAGATTGAAAATCCTGCCGAGTATTTTGAGAACAACTTGGTTGACAGTTGTTGCAACAATGATTTTCGGTCAAATCATTTTCAAAACGTTAGATAGTGGCAGGTTCATTTTCTGAATATTTCACAAATAAATTGATAGAAATTTGTTGCCGCTATAGCCGGCAGCAATTTTTACTCAAATTATTATAAACATATCTAGCTGAGCACCTTTCACGTCTAGTATGATTACTGTATTCTGTGGTTGTAGTAGTAGAAACATCCTATAGCTGCATTTCAGTCCCTCTTCTTTTGCCCACTGTGTCTTGTCCTCAACCGAAATCCTTAGCTTCCTCAGGTCCATTCTTGACTTGAGTGTACCGAGTCGTTTTCTTGAGGTCACCTCGTAGCACGCTTAGCAGATTTATGCAATGACATCCTCTCCTGGCTTTGTATTTGCTGGCTCCGAGTAGAGTGAATTCCAAGGATCTCTGTGCTGGTGTCTCTTCTGGCATCCTTAGCTCATGGCCAACATGGACCATCTTTGCTGGGCGACGTTTACAGACAGAGGCGAAGTATTATACATCTTGTATAGTGCATCGTTGGAAATTATGCTGTCTGGCCATCAGTGTCCAGCGATGGTGCGTAGGTGTTCACATCTAGTGCTTCACAACATACTGACATTATATTGAATACCTGTATCATAGCTATACCATTAGTCATATCGATATGATTTTGCTGATACCGAAATATTGAAATATAACATAAGACCGGCATAGAACATTATGGTTAAGCAGATAATCTGCTTTCCATTAGCAAACTTCAATAGTAAGCCTTTCAAAGGAGGTCAACGACAGCTTTTCATATGTGGAAATGATCCTTTATCTGTATTTAACCACCACCCTTAACATTATTCTTATTTATCTGGAGTTGTCACATTGTTGTTTGGAGGTCAGAGAAATTGATGAATTAACGATTACTGCTACGAGAATTGGCTATTTATAAGAATGAACTTTTCACAAAAAAAGAATAAGACGTATTTTAATTAACATCATATGACAGGGGATGGTTAAAAATGTCTAAAATATTTTTTTCATGAGTTAATATTTTATAATTTCATCCGATTGTTTGTTAGAAAATCACAATTTCAAATGAATATTTTGAGTCATATTTTATCTCATTGATTACTACAGCCTGGTTAGTTAGAGATTTCCTGGAATTGTGCAGCTTTGTATTGACCAAGTAGAGGATCCGATGCTATGGGAAAAAATACTGAAACCCTGAGAGATCTATTCCCTTCTTATGTTGGTGGGTTGCTAGACATCGATCGATGCAAGATTTAAAAGCTTTGCTAATGGGAGCTAGTGCATATATTCTCAGCATATGGTGGTCTATTTAGTACTGTTATATCAATGTCAGTCAGTTTTCTGTTATCCTCTGGAATAAACCCAAACAGCTCCATACTGGTGAACTAGATTGGGCTTTAGGAATTAATTCCATCGCAACACTTCTAAATAATTCAAGTTTTAACCTTTATTACATTACTGAATAATCACTTCCGAGATCTATCTTAGCCTTTTTGGTCTTTTACCGTGCTTTTTTGGTCATTCTGGCCTTTCCAGTATTTAGTCTGACCCCTTCTGAATGAATGATTTTGCCTATATTAGCAGTCTATTATATACAGCTTTTCGTCTAAGTAGTGGCTTCATAGCTTAAGCAAAGTTTCTTACCTGACAAAGGTGATTACTAGAAACATACATGAAAGCTATGCTATGTCAGCATAATCAAAAGATTAACCCTTTAACACGTAAAGGCCAGAAAGGAAATTTTTTTTGTGATGTAAGAAACATTCTGTTGAATATTTTGAAACTAATTTGACTGGGCGCTGTGGCAGCAACACGCTTTCGTCAAATTAGTTTCAAACCAATCAACAGCATTCATGCAGTGGTCTTGAAATAGACTCTGGAATTTCAAGGATTATATGGTTCTAAACTCTGCAAAGAACCTGGCCAATTTGAATCAATGGTTATTAAAAACAAGAGACCCAAGGGGCTTGTATCGCCTCACCTGGACCATAGGCATTTCAACTAGAATGTTCATTAACAATAAGTAGAACTCTAATGAGTTGAGCACACTTGTAACAAGAAAACAGAGGCCATGTTTATTTATGTATCAACTTTTCTTGAACAAACTTTAATGGCCCTTAGTCATCAATATCATCTCCCAAAGTTTGGGCGGATCACTCAGCAGTTCTGAAGGTGTCGTTTTCTCGAAAACTAGGCCATCCAAGATGGCCACCGAATGATTTGCCAATCAAGTTTACATGTGAACAAATTTGGTTCAGTGCTTGCCCTAGATGATATTTCATGAGTTCTGAATCAATCTCTCAAACTGTTTCTGAGATTTCTAAAGAAATTTCAAAAAATCGGTCAAAATCCAAGATGGCCACCGGCCCAATTAGCCGATCGGTTTCGTTTGAACAAACTTGAATCTCTATTCCCTAAGGATGCTTCCTGCCCATTATAATTGAAATTGTCCAGTAGTTATCGAGAAGACATTTTAAATTTCCCATTGCTTTAGTATGGGAGGGAGCGTTTGACAGGAAAATGATCCAAGGTGGCCACTAAACCGTCTATCCGACCATTTTGAAAATTGCAAATTCGAGATCAGAATGCTCACAAACACATAAAACCAATTTTGGCCTCAAAATCCATTAAATAAAAAAATCCAATATGCCGGCCAAATACGCTATATTTTGATTGGCCCACAGCGGCCATGTTTTTTGGTGGTTCAACTTCCCTTGAACAAACTTTAATTGACCATAGTCCATAATCATATCTGCCAAATTTTGACCCGATCCGTTCAGCGGTTCGGGAGAAGTCGTTTTCGCTAAAACTAGGTCAACCAACAAGACCATTTGACCAATCAAATTCCCTTGAACAAACTTGGTTCAACTCTTGCCCTGGATCATATTTCATGAGTTTTGCATCAATCCCACCAGGGATTTTGGAGATTTTTAAAGATGTTTCCTAAAATCGGCTGAAATCCAAGATGGCCACCGGCCAAATTGGCTTCATTTGAACAAAGTTGAATCTCTATGCCCTAAGGATGCTTCCTGCCAAATATAATTGAAATAGTCCCAGTAGTTCTCGAGAAGACATTTTAAATTTCGCATTGCTTTAGTATGGGAGCTTATGGCGGGAAATGATCCAAGATGGCCACCAAACTGTTTATCCGACACTTTCGAAAATTACAAATTTGAGATCAGAATACCGATCAAATAAAAAAAATCCGACACGCTATATTTTAATTGGCCCACGGCGGACATATTTTTTGGCGGTTCAACTTCCCTTGAACAAAGTTTAATAGCCCTTAATCCCTAATCATATCTGCCAAATTTTGACCCGATCCTTTCACCGGTTCTGGAGGTCGTTTTTGCTAAAACTATGTCATCCAACATGGCCGCCAAACCATTTGACCAATCAAATTCCCTTGAACAAACTTGGTTCAGTTCTTGCTCGGGATCATATTTCATGAGTTTTGCATCAATCCCTCCAGTGGTTTCGGAGAAGATTTTTAAAGACGTTTCCTAAAATCAGCCAAAATCCAAGATTGCCACTGGCCAAATTGGCCGATCGGTTTCGTTTGAACAAACTTGGATCCATATGTCCTAAGGATGCTTCCTGCCAAACATAATTGAAATTGGCTTAGTGGTTCTTGAGAAGGTCATTTAAAGGAAAAGTTGACGGACAGACGGTCGCCACGGCATAAGCTCACTTGGCCTTTCAGGCGAGGTGAGCTAATAACAAACAAGCATTCTGTAAGTATTGCTTTGCAATACATGTCCCCTACCTGGTGATATAAATCTTTAGAGATTGACAGTCAAAAATTTCATTAAAAATTGTCCGAAGCAGCTGAAACTCAAACTTGATCTGTAACTTCTTATTACATAGCAATAAACCAAGTTTCAGTTATATACCGTATGGTGAAGAAGAACGAAAAAGTCTTGAAAGCTGATATGTTTGTATTTCATAAGCTGAAAGGGCACATAACTCCATCAAAAATTGATGCAAATGGCCGAAACTCGAACTTGGCCTGTAATTTCTCATAACAAAGCAATGTACCACTTGTCAGTTGAATATCTTGAAAGACTGTGAGAAAGTGCGGAAAACTAATATTTTTCGTATTTCATAATATGAAAGGGGGCATAACTCCATGAAAAACTGACGAAAATGTCTGAAGCTCGAACTTGCTCTGTAACTCATACTAAAACGATGTACCGATTTTCCCGTAAATATATCAAAGGAGTGCGAAAAAGTGCGGGAAGCTGATATTTTTCGTCGAAAGGGGGCATAACTCCATAAAAAATTGATGCATATGCCTGAAACTCGAACTTGGTCTGTAACTTCTCATAACAAAGCAATGTACCAATTCTCAGTTGAATATCTTGAGACTGCGAAAAAGTGTGAAAAACTAATATTTTTGGTATTTCATGTCGAAAGGGGGCATAACTCCATGAAAAATTGATGAAGATGTGTGAAACTCGAACTTGCTCTGTAAATCCTTATACTAAAGCGATGTACCGATTTTCCTTTAAATATCTTGAAGGAGTGCTAGAAAACGTGCGGAAAGCTGATATTTTTCGTATTTCTTAAGTTAAAAAGGGGCATAACTCCATCAAAAATTGATGCATACGCCTGAAACTCGAACTTGGTCTATAACTTCTCATAACAAAGCACTGTACCAATTCTCAGTTGAATACCTTGAATGACTGCGAAAAAAAATCGCGGAAAACCAACTGCGACAGACAGACAGACAGATGGATGGACGGACATATGGAGTGCAAACCTATAGTCCCCCCCCCCCCCGGTTTTACCGGTAGGGGACTAATAAATACTAATAAACCAACGCACACATGTAGCAAGACTGATAAATACGACAGAAAGTAATTTTATTTCAAATTAATATTACTTCATTCTAAAATTATATAAACAATTTATATTGTTAATGACGTGTTTTAAAATAGTATTCAGTATTCACCCCGCCGAGATTACGAAACCGGTTTTCTGTGTGACACTGCCCTAGTATGAACTGAAATGCTTAGCATTAATGTACAATGTAAGATCCATGCATGAAATGCGGAGTTGTGTGACTGCAATACTAATCGGAAGAATTATTAAATTCCTTAGTGTATAATAAAAGATATCTAAGACAGCAATAACTTTCAGCAACAATACATTCAAAATGAAGACCATCTTTCATTTGACTAGCTCCTATACATCATTAGCTTTTCATTATAACCTAGCACAACGCTTTGCCATAAAGATACATGTTATCTGTAACTAGCTAGCTACCTGTTGTAACGCTCGCTTTAGCTTCCAATTATGATGATACTGGTGTGATCCCCCTGGTGTAGGCGACTGAAGCTGCTGAGGCTGAGGCGACGTTTGAGAAGGGAGGGGATGACTACCGGGGCTGGATAGATGTTGTTGCTTCTGTTGTTGTTGTTGTTGTTGGTGCTGCTGCTGCTGCTGCTGCTGCTGATGATGATGTAACTGCAAACTGCTCGAGTCGGCAGGGGCCATATTGAAGCAGCTACCTGTGAAAAAACAAAAAGGAAGATAAATCTATAATCAAGTTCCATATGAACAAACACAAGATCTGATTTCATGTAGATTAGATTTTTACCCTTTAACTCTCGAAATCATTCAATAGAAAATGCCCATTTGCAGACCAAATGAAAAATATTTTGGAAAATTTACCACTGGAATCACTGGCTCGGTTATCAAGCCAGTCATTCAAGTGGTAAATTTTCAAAAATAGTCTTCTCTTGGTTTGCAAATGGGCATTTCATAAGACCTGAATGATTAGTATAAGATAAGACGAGGATTCGTTTAATAGTTTGCTGAATTACTATTTAAATGATTATTAGACATGATAGCGAATTTAGCTAGCCATATATTTGATGACAAATGATTTGGAAAAGCCATAACCTTTGCTCATCACATGTGCTACTATTTAATAACTGTGTACAGGATTAAGTATTCTTTCAATTTTACATTGATAGTAATACATTACTACAATGTATTACATGTCGATTCTTCCCCAAGTCAACTAACTAATATGGACGCCTTGAAGTGGTCTATGTTTGGAGCTTGGACACTAAGTAAGTACCATCAGTAATGATTAAGTATACAAAATAGAAGAATATGTTTACTGCCAACTGACTGGCCATGTTCACCTCCAGAAAAGATTGAAAGCTATAACACATATGAAGTCTTGAAAATTATGGAATTATATGGCTTATTTCCAGCCCTTGATGATAATAGAAAATTCAACTTTTTCTGCAAAAGGTATGGAAAATCGTGATATTTGAATAATCATAATATTCAAAATGTTGACGATAGCCCATCCTATTTCAAGTCATTTGTGAAATTTGTTATGTTCTACATGTACATGATAACTGACTGGAAAATGTATGGAATTTCATTCAGCAGAAGCTGTATGAACCCCGACTAGAAAACCCTTTAAAAGGTGTTGTCAATAGTTCTGAAGCATAAAAATATGTTAGAAAAGTGTCATTTAGGTGCCCAAATGAGCTTAGAATTCACCACAGAGCATCTAAATGTCAAACTTTTCTGGGGGCCACTAAAGGTGACTGGCAGCCATCTTGGATTTCAGATCATCATCAATTTTGATAGGTTTCTTCCCTAGACCTAGTCCAACAACTCTATGAAGTTACAATGCGATCCGATAAACGGTAACAGAGTTTTAATCCGGAAACCAATTTTCAAGATGGCTACCGGTGGCTGGCGGCCATCTTGGATCATTGTCAACTTCAATAGGTTTCTTCCCCAGCCCTGGTCCAACCACTCCATGAAGTTTCAAAGCGATCCGATAAACGGTAACGAAGTTATTATCCAGAAACCAATTTTCAAGATGGCCGCAGGTTGCTGGTAGCCATCTTGGATTTCGGATCATCGTCGATTTCGATAGGTTTCTTCCCCAGACCTAGTCAAACCACCATATGAAGTTTCAATGCGATCCGACAAATGGTAACAGTTATCATCCGGAAACAAATTTTCAAGATGGCCACCGGCGACTGGTGGCCATCTTGGATTTTGGATCATCGTCGATTTTGATAGGTTTCTTCCCAAGACCTAGTGCAACCACCCTATGAGGTTTCAATGCGATCTGACAAACGGTAACGGAGTTATCATCCGGAAACCACTCTGCCCACCCGCCCGCCTGCTCACCCGGACGGACGGCGCCATTACATAATACCCCAAGAACTACTTATATCTGCGAACCAGAAATGTGGTTGTAATGCAAGTACAAACCGTTTTTGCTTGATATATTTCTATCTACATGTATGACTTGTTATTTGTAGACATTGGTTTTTTTTGGTTTTCAAATTTGCAAGACCAGGTGAGTTCATTTCGTTCAAAAACGATAACTGATAATTTTGCCCAAAATGGGGTGCCTTGACAAGAAGCTGTGTCATAAGATATCGTCTAATATGCCTATTGGACTTATGTGACTAAGGAGATTTCATTTTTGACAAAAATGAAGACTGGTACCTTTGACACCATATAAGTGTAACCTTGCCCTGAAGGGTTGACCTTGACATTACAGGTTCTAATATGTCCATTGACCTTTTCCAAACAAGTGGAATTAATTTCTGCCTAAAAAGAAACCTGGTAACTTTGATCCTTAAGGGGTAACCTTGACTTTTGACCCTAAATCAACATACATCTTTGGGATCCCAAGTGTAACACCATAGATAAGCATGGTGGTGACCCGGGAAAAACTCTACATGTGCTAGCAGTTTAAAGATCATTACTGGAAATTAGATCTTTTGGCATACCGAAAATAGGCTATCTTGAAAACAATTGACTGAATCTAAAATAAAAGCCCAAGGACGCACTTCCTCCATGGACAATAGAAGTTGACCAGCTTGGAGGGGATTGGAATTGTAGAAGATATAGTGCTGAACTTCTTACTGCGAATGAGAAAGATGAGAGAAGAATGATCTGGTAAGAAGACAATAATCTGCATTTGCATGCAGATTCGCTATCAGCTGACACAGGTTAACACAGGGGGCCAGGATGGCATATTTGTACAATTTACCCGTGAGATTTTTAACAAAGACAACATTTTCATAAGCAAAAGTAAATTGCTAGTTGTGTCAACTTTCCTACCTTTCTGACAAAGTGGCTTACTTCGCAGCTACTATAAAGCTGTCTATCTATCAATCGGACAAATGTCTACTACATCATATATTTTAAACAAACATCAGCTGTGCATTCGCAGAAATTGCTTCAAAATGTTTTTGTTAAATCGGGAAACTGTGACAATCTGTTGGTTTTTTTTATTGATTATGCCATATAATATGCCAAAATCTAAAAACAGATGCTGCATGTGCAAAATATCTTGAAATGTTTTCTTTTCCAAAGGCAAGTCAGTTTACAATGTAAAATCCTAGCATATTAAATTTAAAGCAACTACACAGGTGGGCTGTGGCAGGGCCAAGTCATGATGCGAAGAGGATTTATACATGAGCTTGAAGGTCTAACAAGATACCTGGTATCCCCATGGCAAATGATGGAGTGATGCGACCTGCTCGTCCATCAGATGAAGGTGGGCGTGACTGCTGCTGTACAAATGAAGTTGTCACTCCGGGAGATGTACTGTGACAGGTGACAGGGGTCGTTTCGGTTGTTTGATGTCTGGAATGGTGTGATGAACCAGATAATAGACTAGAAGCGCTGCCACTACCAGTGCTACTTGATGCCTGGCCTGGTGCTGCACAGAAAATATTAAAATACAGTTAAATTTTCCTTAATGACTGAGAACTTCAATGGTGAATCTACCTCTCCATAACGACTCCATTGAGACGATCACAATATTTGTAGTTACAACTAGTATGTAAAACTATGTTGTTTGTCAAATTTGTGCGTCTCCAAAGGTATATGCAAGCACATCTGCAAGGGTATATGCACATCTGCAAGGGTAAATGCGAGCATATCTGCAAGCATATATGCGAGCACATCTACAAGGGTATATGCGAGCACATCTACAAGGGTATATGCGAGCACGCAGTGCTTCTTCTTGTTGTTTATTTCTTAAGACATTTTTAAATAACTGAGTTTTTGCTGAAGGGATCTCCTAATTTGGGTGGATGTTTGCTGGGTAGGTCCCAAAGACGTATGCCAACTTTGGGGTCAAAAGCCAAAACGCAACAGCAACATCTTTGAGCATCAGTTTTCAAAATAGACATTTGGACGCATCTTTCATTAACTCTACTTCTACTGGAGCGATCTTTTCCAAACTTGGGTGAATGTATGTACTTGAGATCCCGAACACACGTGGCATTTTGGGATCAAAATCAAAAGCACAACAGCAACAGCTTTTAGCAATATTGTTTTCAAAATAGACATTTTGACAAATTTTCAATAACTCTGGTTCAATTGCAATGATCTTCTCCAAGTTGGGTGGACTTTTGTCCATAGGGTCTCGAAGATGGATGCTAATTTTGGGGTAAAAACCTAAAACGCAACAGCAACAGAATTCAGCAACATTGTTTCCGAACTAGGCATATCTGACCTTACGGCGGCCCGATTGAAAAAATATATCAACGACATGGATATTGGACAAATTTATCCTTGTTCTTCTTGTTACATTTCTGACCAAGACACCTATTTCTGAACATTAGTGTCGACGTTGTTTGAAAACAATGTAATATAACTTCTCCTATATCAAATGTCCAACCACCCTCTATTATTGTTTTAACAATGTTTTTGAAAAGGGAAAACAGTTACAATTGCGAAATCTTGTCCATAAACTCTAGCCTTTCCCATGTATAAATGAATGAACATGATCTTATATTACTTGAAATTGAAAGATAATTTGGAGCTGGATTAATTTATCTGAAATATAGTATTAACACTTTCAACACGACAATTCTAGTATCCATCTTTCAAGGCAGCCATTCGAACTAGAAAGACTGAGTGTGTTCAGCTTGTAGAGAGCCCTTTTGTTTTTCCTCATATATATAATGGTATGGTATTACAAGGACCCGGCCAGGACATGATGAAAGCATGATGTTTCGACCCAATGGAAGCAATAAGCAATATGCAAACCGACATCTAATGACTGACCACTGAATACACCCTAATATTGAAAAGGCAAACTACTTGCCAGAGCAAGGTCCCATGGCATTGTAGAACGAGTAAGTCATAATGATATGGGCTTGTAAAGTGTGACATCACTGCGCATGATTCGCAACCCGGAAGTGTGTATTTTGCTTTATTACATCAGAAGTACGTGTTTATGACGTCATCATATGTTGGTAAACAAAAAAATAGTTTTGTGTATTTAACAATCAAGCTCAACCCGGAAATACGTCATCACTTAACAAGCCCATAGCCTCCGAGTCAATATTTGAAGTCTAAAGCGTAACCGCTTACTGTAACCGCAGGGCAAGCACTACTGACATGAGCAGTCTAAAAGACAGGCAAATGATTGACATTGCACATGTTTATATGTACATGTATATACAGGCAAATCTGTATTAAGCGACCACACAAGGGAGTCACCAAAGGTTATCCAGGTTTTTTCTTAATCCAGCTAGCTCAACGAGTTTGAGAAAAAACAAGGACAATGAATCTGGTGTTTGTGGTCGTATCAGCTCCATTTTTGCAACACAGATATTAGATGGAGACGTGAACATTGTGATCAGGTCTGGTGTCAGTCAGCCTAGGAATAACAAAACGTGCCATGATTGTTTATGCCAGACACACACATGGCCAGATAGGGAGCTATCGCAATAACTCAGCTGACTAACACAGTCCAAAAAATCAGAGTTTATTTTAGGAGTATATGGGGTTGTTTCTCATACTCTTACTTCATCGTTGCGCTTGCACTGACCATACTATAATAAATTCTTCATAATATAATAAACGAGAAAACGTTATCAACAAAACCCAACTAAGGAAACTACTTTCATAGGAACTTGTTGCTGCCATCTTGCTACCAAATTATTTTCAAGATATTTAACATAAAATGTGTTTGCATTGTAAATGAATTTTGAGAACCATCATTTTTATGCTTAAAACATGGTTTACTGTTTAATGAAATGAGCTAGTACTTACTCGGTGACTTGCTTCCATTTGCTCCATTCAGCTGACTCAGCAATCCTGATCGCCCAAACCCACTAGCCTTTTCTTTGTTGTAATCTTTGGAGATGATTGCATCGAGATGTTCCCCGAGAGTGATAGAAGTTGGAAGTTTATTAGCGGAATCAGGTTTTGTCGTAGCACTCACCATGTCTTTACTAGTGTCTGTGATAATGATTGAGGCGGGTGGTTGATGTGGATGCTGCGGATGCTGTAGTTGTTGCAGATGCTGTGGATGTTGTTGGTGAGGATGATGTTGCAAGTGGTGTGGAAGAGGATGCGGCATATGTCCAGCAGACGGTGATACAGATGCATTCATTACATTAGGAACTGACGAAGACGATGACATAGGACTTTGTGATGGTGACAAAGACGGCGACTTACCCATCACAAGGGAAGGATGTGATGAGGACAAAGTCAAACCCTGTGGTGGCATCAAGTGGCTGTGTACGTCTTCAGATTGACGTCTTCCCCCTATATTACTGCTCCCCCGAGCTGCCTCCTCTTCACCTTTGTTGTACAGCATTTTCCGTGCACTGACTGGGTACATTTGTGAAGGCAGTTGCTGTTGCATGTTGGGTGAGCTTGTAGGAATTCTGTGATGAGGAGCGAGCTGTTGTTGTTGAATGGCAGCTGGAGATGAACTTGTTGACACCACAGGGTTTGGGCTGGTGACTGTAGGATGACTTGTGTTGGTGGTAACAGGAGAGTCAGTGGACGATGCAGAACCGAGTGATCGGTTAATCTGAAGTGTTATAATAGCATCAATTAAATGAGCTGCTGTCAAAGTGGGTTTGCTTCCATCTGCCTTTGGAAGTACACTGGATGGACAACTATGAGGTTCTTTAGTGTCCCTCTCAAATGCTTGGGAAAGAATTGCAGCTACCTCATTTGGGCCTTTCTGACCGCCTTGCTGCAGAATATCCTGCTGTGATTTAACTCCAGTAAATTGCCTCACAAACTCTGGGTCATTCTTGAAAGGTTGTGCTCGTGCCTGTTGGATCTGTTGTTGTTGCTGCTGCACCTGGGGAGCTGTTGATAGCCCAGTCGAGGTATCAGCCGGCATGGGCCTTGGTGAGCCTCTCTGACCAGTTGTGTGGACTTGTGACTCATACTCGGCTCTAGCCCACATATTCATCTTACTTGTAGGTACTACTTGCGCCTGCTCCAGTCCTCTTAATTCAGCTTGTTGCCTATACTCAGCAGCTGCTGCTGCCTCTTGATGCTGCTGGTGCTGCTGTGGGTGGATAGGTGGTCTTGTCACATCTGATGTGGGTCCACGACTAGATGAGTAGTACACTGGAGCCGCTCGTCTCACTTGTTGTTCCCATTCTAGACGGGCACGTTCTCTTTCCCAGGTCTCCTTGCTATGAGACCGGTCAATCTCATGCTGCTGCTGCTGCTGCTGCTGCTGCTGCTGCTGCTGTTGTTGCTGCTGTCGATTTCTGTCAATTTCTTGCTGATACTTAGCTCGGTTTGGTGACAGTCTCTGTTGCTGTGCTGCAGCTTCATGAGGTGGCACATTCAATGACTGGGCATTTGCAGCTACAGTAGCTAATGTTTCAAATGCCTCTCTCCCTGCTGCTCCGGGTGACACAGCCTTACCCATTCCAGAGCTGGTACTGTCAGGAGCTTGTGAGTGCCCATGGTCAGCATGAGATTTGGACAATGTATGTCGCAGGTTACCAGGACTGGATGTTAGTAATCCTTGATGATGCATACCTGCTCTGGCCGCATAAAGCTGCTGTTGCTGCTGCTGAGCATGCAGACGCTGCTCGAGTGTAGATGCCGGTAAATGAGGACTGAGTTGAGTTGCTGTTGCTGGAGAATGGCTTTGAGCATGATGCTGGTGATGCATCGATGAGACAACTCCTTGTTGCCATCCTGCTGGTATCTTGTCATCATGGGGTGATGGAGTGCCCCTATTTGGGTGTGGTGATGTACGAGTCGCAACACCTCTATCCGATGGTGAAACAGTTACTGGATGCTGTCCCGGGTGTTGTCCTGGAGCTGGAAGATACACCACTGCCTGATGAGCAGTAGGCACCACACCATAGGACACCATTCCTGGGGGGTGAGGCATATGCGCGGTATCAACCATGCCAGGCGGGTATCCTTTTGCAGATGGAGGTGTGGGTCCTTGCCCGGGATGATCGCTGCGACTTCTAGGTGACTGACGCTCATCTTTATCTGAGCCACCACCTTGTGGTCCTCGTCGTTGCATTTGCTGAGCTAGTATGTAATCACTGGTAATAGTTGCTCGGGTACTACTATAGGCCTGTTGCTGTTCTGCTGCAGCTGCTGTTGCTGCCACTGTTGCTGCAGGAAAATGTCCATATGGCATGCCTGGATAATACGGCCCACTAGCAGCTTGCTGTTGTTGCTGCTGGTGTTGTTGTTGCTGGTGTTGTTGTTGCTGTTGTTGTTGCTGATGCTGTTGCTGTTGTTGTTGCTGATGCTGCTGCTGCTGTTGTTGATGCTGCTGCTGCTGATGTTGCTGCTGCTGCTGCTGCATCTTGTACATATGTTCCATTGCTTGCCTGTCATAAACAACATGTGACCCACCAGGACGCATGGTCTCATAGAAGATATTTCGACCCAGCGCTGGATCAATCATGCGCGGCACATTTACTTCAAGTGGATTGCGTGGTTCTCCTCTTCCGATTCCTACACCTGCAGGCCCCTCTCGTCCAATGCCTGCAGGACCCTCTCGATTCACAGGTGTACCTCTGGTAATTGACCCTTCTGCTCCACGTGAATGTGGAGGGGTGGATTGTCGTGGACTGGTCACCATGGATACAGATGATGGGTGTGTTACTGGTGTACCATGAGTTATAGAACCTGTAGGTGGAACACCGTGGTGTACATTTAGAGGTGGTGACATCGGTAGTTTAGGCGAATTCTTTGAGTTAATAAGTGGAGGCGGAGGTGGGATAGTAGGTGTTCGATTTCCGGGGTCAGTCGACTCTCCGGACTGACCATATGGTGATCCTGCAGCCATTGGCCTACCACGTACATATATAGTGGTATCTGATGGTCGTACAGCATTTGGTGATTTATCTGTCTGGTCAAAATTATGATGCCGATCGAGTGGTGACTTGGATTGTCCAGGATGGTGCGAGTGGGCAGGAGGTGGAACTCCAACATGCTTTCGGCCATCATCATGCTGCTGATAGTAATCTCTCGGGTCACCCTTGTATCCAACAGGGCTACGATTACGATTATGTTTGTAAGAGAGGTCCTGTACTTCAAATCCCTCTCGTTCTATTCGAGATGGCATGCCTATGTAAGCCTGTCCTGATTCTCGCTGATCCAGGCGCAAATCCTCTACGCTTGGTCCACGGCCAGAATGAGATGGAGCATCCCCACTAGGACCTTTGGATTCTGTGCAACAGAAAGAAGTACATATATATATATTTAGATATATTCTTTAGATATTGAGCCGCATTCTGTGGACACTGAAACTTTCAACTTTCTATGTCAGTTAGTTTTTGCATCGTGACAAAAAACAGAAATCAGTGGCATTCCAGAGTTAAACACATCTGAGGTGCAAGTGCATTGCTGAGATGTGGCGCTGTAATGTCTGATTCTCAGTACCACATATCATGCAAAGCCTTGAATTGGATCTGTCCAGTACCTCTGGCATTTGCACAATTTATTCCATGATGACAACGTAGAAAGTTAGATACTCAGAAATCACTGTATTAAGGGAATGTGATAAAGACATAACAGAGGCATGTTTTAATGAAAAAGGGTGGACTGGCGAAAGGATATTTTCAGTATACCTAACAGCTCTACAGAAAAAAATCACCTCTGAGGTACTGAACATATCCAATTCAAGGATTTTATTGACAGGTGACAGTGAGACTCGGACAATATAGCGCCACATCTCAAACATGCACTTCCATTCCAGACTCAAAAAAAAGCATCCGCTTTTGTTTCTACGAGAATTGATAACACTTACCAGATGTACTATTATGGTAATGTCTATTATCTAATCTAGCTCAAAATAAACAATTAAAACGCCGCCCTCTCTATAGTCCTGCCCTTACTGTGTCCGGTAATTACCATAAGCCTCCAGGTACCGAGTCAATTCCCAACTACAGTCAGATTCATCTTATATTTGCCTTGACAAACAGCGAAAACAGCTCAGCCTCACCTCAGCGGGGCGGTTGGGGGGGGGGGGGGGGCGGGCCATAGTACATCTGGTAAGTATTATCAATTCTCGTAGAAACAAAAGCGGATGCTTTTTTTATTCTACTTCGAATAATACTTACCAGATGTACTATCATGATAAACTCCGGATTTCGACAGCCGATAAACTCCGGATTTCGACAGCCTAGAAACTCCGGTGGGAGGAGGTGAGGCTCGAAACAGCTCTCATCTACCATCCGACAGAAGGTTGTGAAGAGACTGGGAACCCCAGCATACGCTTGGGTCCTGCCATCTGACTCATAGAGTGCTAAACTTCCATGGCCTAGACCGAGGGCTACCCCACCCCCTCATTTGTCCGCACAAATTCCAGAGGGCTGTCAAAAAGGGAGGCAACCCCCACCAGACCCGTGTCAACCCCAAGTCTCGGCTAGGGCAGTCCAGGAGAGTGCAAAGAAGCTCATACAATGTCTAATTTTGAAAAAAGCTCAGTATTTTGATTACATTTTCAAATTTGAATGAGTCTATTGTCTGGTGCAATGAATAAGATACTCTTG
Source organism: Chaetoderma sp. LZ-2023a (assembly GCA_034401795.1). Classification (NCBI taxonomy): domain Eukaryota; kingdom Metazoa; phylum Mollusca; class Caudofoveata; order Chaetodermatida; family Chaetodermatidae; genus Chaetoderma; species Chaetoderma sp. LZ-2023a. The sequence continues at coordinate 81,422,339 of CM067370.1, read as the reverse complement.
AACCAGACTTCACTTAATCAGTCTGGGAATTCGACTGTAAGTAAAATAATATTAGCCACTTAAACTAAAAAAACACTCGCCATTCTGAGCGCTCGGTCTTTCTTGATCATAGCAGGAGCTTCGCCCAATCCACGATCGTTCACAGTCCATATGCATCAGTGTCAATGCCTGTGGAAGAACCCTATGATGTATGTGATAAGAGTGATCGGATGTGGCTTTAACTGAGATTCAACAAATTGGCGACTACTACCGGATTAAATGCGCTGGAGATATCGCAAAGCTATAAATCAGTAAATGACGACTCGGCATGCCATTGTGCTACAGACATCACCTCCTCTAAAGAGATGCCCTTATAAAGGGCCGATGCTGCTGCTAGTGCTCAGATTTGATGGGCGTTTGCACGATCAATCTGCTTTCCTGTTGCGATTTTATGCGACATCTGAATAGCATTGACTATCCAACGAGAAATAGTGTCTTTCGAGGCACGACGATGAGGAGCTTTGAGACATAATCACAGAGATTTTGGGTCACCTCGCCACTCCTCAGTACGTTTCTTATACATCTTCAGACATCTGACAGGACAAGCCGAAGAGCTTGGGTCATGCCTAACTAGACTTGGCAAATTGATCGGCTGTCCTGGATATTTAAGTGACTGATTCTTTGCCAGGAAACAAAGACGTGGTAACAGTCTCAAACCTTCACCTGTAATGACAAATCGGTCTTGTTCGGCAGAAAGCGCATGTATTTCGCTTCTCCTTCACGTCGACGCTGCGGCAACCAAGAAAACAGACGTAATAGTCAACAGTTCTATGGATATAATTTTTTCAAAGGGAGTATGCCCTAAAACCCGTAGAACAAGAGAGATTCCATGCGGGATAGGTATTGGCTGTCTAGGTTGCAGATTGCTCATTCCATCAATAACTTCATTCAAGGTGTTGTTCTCCACTCCTACTAAGGCCAGACTGGGAATGACTGAAGCTAATGCAGACTTATATGCTGCTAGGGTTGAAGGTACAAGTTTGTCAACCTTGTATAAATGACAGATAAAATCTGCTACGTGTTGAACAGGTGCAGAAAAGGGAGTAATATCTCTTCTCTTGCACCATTCTGCAAATTTGTTGATTCTATAATTATATGTTCTGGTGGTTGACCATCTTCTGGCTGAAGTGACAAATTTCGCTGCTTACTCAGAAAAGCCACCCTCAATTGCTCGCTGCTTGATAACATCCATGCAGTCAATTGGAACATCTCTGGTCTGCGTGGTGATACAGACCTTTGCTCTGAAAAATCAGATCCCTTCTGTCTGGAAGAGGGGTTGGACTGCAGACGAGAAGGTCCAGCAGATCCGTAAAACATGATCGGCCTGGCCAATGAGGAGCGATCAGTAGTAATTGGCATGAGCACTCTCTTATTTTTGCCAGAACTTTTGGGATGAGAATTGTTGGCGGATACGCGTAAGCGTACATTCCCTTCCAACTTATCGCCAGTGCGTCTACTGCAGTGAGGCCCCCTGAAAAGTTTTTTCCCTAGATGCTCTGTGGTGGCTTCTAAGCCTATTCTGGCACTCAAATTCACCTTCTCTCTAGACATATTTTTGTGTTTCAGAACCAGTCAAATCACCTTTAAAAAAAAATTCCAGTCATAGCATGACTGATTTTTTTTTTTAAAGATGATTTGACTGGTTCTGGAACAAAATGTCTAAAGGCAAGGAGAATTCTTTTTCTAAATGCTCTGTGGTGGCTTCTAAGCCTATTCTGGCACTCAAATTCATTTCCTCTCTAGAGATATTTTTGTGTGTAAGGACCAGTCAAATCACTCACAGTCATATGACTGGGAATTCTTTTTAAAAGGTAATTTTACTGGTTCTGAAACACAAATTGTCTCAAGAAAAGGAGAAAAATCAAATGATAAGTTATTTCTGGCTGTTTCTATTAATCCTTTAAAGGGGAACACAAGAAGGGTCACCATCGTTTGCATAAAATACGCAGTTCTATTGTAGAGCCCACATTTAAGCTACTGTGTAAAGCTTTCCCCGACATTTGTATTTAAATCCGAGTAAAATGGTGTTAAAAACGCTATGTTACTATAATTTTCTGCGAGTTAATTAAACCTATGATGTCATAGGTTGAATCCCATCCGACAAGAACCATAATAACGGCACTCTGAAGACAGGAGTGCACGCATTTGGATGGTGATATCTCTATCGGTGATAATGCTATCGACATCATTTATATATGTACAGATTTAGGAGAATAAGACGTGTATCACGCTATCGCAAATTTATGGAATGTATTTGTTATTTTCACACATTAATTGCCGAACCTTAAGATGGCCATTTTCTATGAAGATACCTGCCAATTACATTAACATTACAAAATCTCAGGAAGTTTTGAGGCTAATATGAAAACATAAGTACCTAAAGATGGACTGGATGTAACTACAAACTATTTAAACTCTCATATTAATAGATGAAACTTTAATAACATTATCTGCCGTAGCCCCAGTGAGAGTGTTGATTCAATAGTGGCAATTATATTGAATTGCCTATACTATCGCGTCATTCATTTATCTCAAGAACAAAACTTCATGTCAAAATTGGCACCACCAGAGAAATCAGACAAAGGACTGTTAGTATATATTCCTCAACATTTCCGCAAATATAGTTTATATATTCCTAAAACCGCTGAAGAAAATCCCCTTATAAAAACGCAATTCGCAATTTTATTGTGATAGCGTTGGATGACAGCGAGAAAAACGTTCAACTTATGACGTCATACGCCTCATCCGGGAATAGAAATTTAACCCATGTACCACATATTTAAATAACGAAGATATATATTTCTAATTTGAGCACAGATCTTACAATTATATTTTTGAAAATGTTACGGTCTGTAGATTCATTTTATACACAGTAGTATAGAGGGTCTGGTGATTCCCTTTAATGCCCAAAATGACTTCTGCAGTGGGCTAGAAAAAGTCCATTTGCAGATCAAGAGACTTTTTGCAATCTTACCACAGGAATGACTGGCTCAATGACCAAGTCAGTGATTACAGTGGCAAATTCTCAAAAATAATAACTAGGTCTGCAAATAGACCTTTCTCCATGCCAATGCAGAAACAACAGTTTCTAGTTAAATTAGTTTCAAAATAATCACCACATTGCTATAAAATTGAGATACATGTGTACTGGAATTTCATTATTGTATGGATAAAGTATTTAGAATGAAGTGGTTTAAAGCTTTAACACCCGAGTCAAGCAAATTCATCAAAAGCAGCTTGTGCACTGGTCACAGAGAAATGTCCATTTGCAGACCAATGCCAAGAATATTTTGGAAAGTTTACCACTGGAATGACTGGCTCGACAACCGAGCCAGCCAATCCAATGGTAAATTTAAAAAAAATTGTCTCCTCTAGGTTTGCAAATGGATATTTTCTATGACAAAATTGCAATTTTCTTGTACAAATTTGCAGATTTATGGTTTAATAAGGTAGATATCAACACAAGCTACCATAAAATTAAAGGTAGCTGCACAATTTATAAAGATTGTTATCAAATAGGAATGGAAAATGTATATGATCCATTTCTACTGAATAACCAAACTGTAATTTTATAGTAGCTTGTGTTCAAAATTAATTGGCTAATTAAGTCACTCAACACATACCTTAATTATCATGTATGTGAATGTCGCTCACTATACACCAATTCAAAGCATCAAAGAAGATAATCCAATGTCAGAGTTGTTACAGTTAATTGTCATTTAAAAAATAGGCTTTCCAGTTTCACATGATCACATCGAGAAGTTCCAAATGTTTCAATCAATTCCAAAGTTTCTATCATGTTTATGTTCTAGTCACTGACTACTATTAATACCATGACCACTGCAGACATCTGTTGAATTAGTAATCCTCTGGTGAGCTTGTTCCTTTAGCTCAGCAGCAGTGCTACTCTTAGCTTTCATCAAGAGTTCTCTGGGTGGTTTATATGTGGCACACACTGCCTTCTGCCGTCATGGACAGCTTATGCATCAGCAGACTACTTAGAGTTTTAGTACTTAGATTAGGTCGAAAGTTTGTTTTGTTCTTTGTAACGATGCTGAACAACCGTTCACAATCGACATTGGAATGGAATATCACCAAAACACACAACATGACTTGTGCTAGTAAGTCATACTTTAGGACATGGCTCTCATCTTTATACTGAGCAAGGTTAGCTCAAAACATATCCACGCTGTAAGTCAGACCAGTGGTATTCTCCAGCTTTGGAAGATTATTATCGACTTGACAGTTCAGGAATTGACCTTCAAGTTTATCAATGTCTAATGGAAAAATCATCGGAAATCTGTCAGCGAAATGGGTTACACATGCAGTCTTTATCTAGCCTCCGACTCGGGTCAGCAATTTCCACATTAACCAAAACTTCATCATCATAAGGAAAGGTTCCGATCATGTATTTACAGGCTGCTACATAGAGCCCTCACAGACTTGAAAAATCTCTTTGTGTTAATAGTGTCACCATGCAAGGTAAGATAATCCTTGGCTGCATTGCCTACAAATAGGTTGTTGTCTGATTTTTGTTTTTCAAGATTGTCATATTCAATGTCCTTATGGATCGACTGAGAGTCCACTATATGTTCTGGCTTTATAATACGGATAATTAGCTCACTTAGCTGTTTCACTAATACTCTGTGGAGCAAATGTATGCACGGTTCTTCACTTTGCAATGTTACATTTGCAGTCTCGAAAAGTGTCAATACTGCATGTAAAAACAAACAATATAGTTTGTTGTCCTTACTTTAAGAAAGGTCAAGATACGTCCTACTTTGTCAATTGTCAGTAAGCTCTTCTCTTTCTCTTCATGGGCTAGCTTTGCTTTTGCATCCTTTTCAGCCTTTTGTTTTACAGCTAGGTCGGTCTGTTTAAATATGTACTGGCTGACATCAAATGATTTCATAGCATTAGAATTTGCTCCAGTAGACTCAGTCTTTAAATCATTATCTTTGCTTCTAATGTCAGTCTGGCTGGTATGCTTAGATTTTCTAACTGAAGCTGAATCATGTGACGACTTGGTGATGTCTCTACTCTTCACAGTACTACTAGACATGCTGGATGATTTGGTGGCAGAATCGCTCTTGACATGCACAGTCTTGGATGTCTGGCTAATGTGAGTGGACTTAGATTTGCTAATTTAAGCTGATGACAGGTTTTGATGTGTCGATGATTTATAGCTGTAACATGCTCACTTCGCGCTGTCTTTGACCGGTTTGGTTTTTTCTTCTCATTTGCAGATTTAAAGAATCGCACAGCGACACACATTGGTCTAGCAATCTTTGTAAACATTGTCCTAAAGATAACCACCGAGTACTTACAAATTTAAGCATTTTCCGGATTTCTGATCCACACATTTGCTGAAATAATTTGAGGTTTCGAATTCTGTTCCTGCTCTACCAAATAGTAGACTATATCTACTAACACATCCTCAATTTGATATGGTACATTTTTCCATGCCTTACACGCAGCTAAGTGCATAAGATGGCAAGGGCAGCCCAAAACATAAACACTAGGCACTTGTTTAAGAATGAAGCTAGACACACCTTTGTGTCTACCCAGCATCACACTTGCATTGTCTGCGGAGAAGCAAATACAGTTATTCCAAGGTATATTCCATCTTTTCAATTCAGTGTTTATTATTTCATAGATGTTCTCACCTGTGGAAGGTTTATTACATTCAACAATTGTCAAGAGAACACACACAATCTTGCCTAAACGCTGGTCAAAATAACGAACCACCAATGGATACAGTTTTGTGTCATTCATATCGGTGCTTCCATCTGTAGCAATACTGAAAGGATGATGTTGTAAAATTTCTGTAATTATCTTGTCGTCGTGATATCCTAGCATTTCTACAATTGCTGTAGTCTTTGTTCTGGCACAAGCATACTGCGTGGCTATTTTTGAGTCAGGAAACATTGATCTAAAAGGATTGCTTGCGTGATCTGCGACAGCTTTTGGCAAATTGTGATCCACAATAAAGTTCGTAAATAAAATTCAGCTTTTATCGATCCATAATCTGTATCTCGAACACAGAAATCCGTAATTTTGCATGATTCTGAAGCAGCCTTGGCTTTTCGAATGTGGCCAGCAGTCGCGCTGTATTTTACCATCATTTAAACCACTGTGACTAACCGAAAAATCGGTTCCGCACGTTTTACAAAATGCGTAATATTCCCCGATGCGCGATTTCACCAAAACCGGGTATTTCACAGTATAATCCTGTTTGAATCACTGATCGACCGTCTTCGTATGCTTTGCCAGTTCGCGATTTGAAGAATCTGGAGGTTTTCGTTTTTCCGCCATTATTTACAAATGTATTTCTTCCCGGAAAACACAGCGTCCGAAAATGAAGGTAATTCATAGCCGACTAGCGATTGGCCACAAGATTCCGATGATAGCCAATCAGAGCTTGCGTTCTAAACAGTTACGGGTTGTCCGCGAACGAGATGACATTAAGAATGCCGGAAAATCGCAAAAAACGTCTGAAATTCGGCAAAAAAAATTTTTTTTGTTTGTAAATGCGGAATAGCGTAATAACAGATTCAAAAATCGTAATGGCGTAAGGTGGGGACAAAAATCGTAATGATTACACCAGAATCGTAATGGTTGGCATCTCTGCATGTTGAACGGACGCAGAAAAGGGATTAATATCTCTTCCCTTAGACCACTCTGCAAATTTGTTGATTCTATAATCATATGTTCTGGTGGTTGACTTCCCCCCCCTTCTGGCTGAAGCAACAAACTTCGCTGCTTGTCAGAAAAGATACCCTCAATTGCTCGCTGCTTGATAACATTCATGCAGTCAATTGGAACATCTCTGGTCTGTCATGGAGATACAGACCCTTGTTCTGAAAAATCAGATCCCTTCAGTCTGGAAGAGGGATTGAGTGCAGACCAGAAGGTCCAGCAGATCCGTAAACCATGATCGGCCTTGCCAATGAGGGGTGATCAGTAGTACTTGGCATATGCCCTCATTTATCTTTGCCAGAACTATTGGGATGAGAATTGTTGGAGGATACGCATACGCGAACATTCCTTTCAAACTTATCACCAATGCATCTATTGCTAGAGCTAGTGTGTCATAGATTGGTAACACGTATGTGACCATCTTTGCGTTTCCTTTCATCGCAAATAGATCCATATTTGGCGTGCCCAAATGTTTGAATCGAACCTCCGCTACCGACTGGTTGAGCCGCCATTCCATCGGATGACAAACCGTCCTTCGACTGAGAGCATCCGCTAGGATGTTCAATCTTCCTGGAATGTGTGCTGCCCGAATAATAGCATTCCTCTCTTGGCACCACAGCAGAAGGTTCCATATCATCATACACAACTCCGGTGACCTTGTCCCACCTTGGCGGTTCAGATAAGACACCACTGTGGAGTTGTCTGTCCTTATTAGGACAATCTTGTCTCTGATTAAGCGCTCATATTTTCGAAGTGCTAATGCCACTGCTAATAGTTAGAGAACATTTAAATGTTTCTGCACATTGATCCGATCCCATTCCCCTGACAATGGCAGATCATCCAATACTGCTCCCCAACCCATCGTGGATGCAGCTGTGAAGATGGACATCTGCAGTTGTGGAGATTGTAGAGAGGAACACCTCGCAGGAGATTCTGTTCTGATAACCACCATTGAAGATGGAATATCAACGGTTCTTTTACTGGAATTCTCAGAGATAACGGATCCGTTCTCCGAGACCAGAATGACATCAAATACATCTGATTCGGCCTCTGCCTGAGTGCCGCAGAAGGTACCACTTTCTCCAGCGATACTAGCAAACTCAGTATTCTGAGAAATTGACACACCATCAGATAAGCTCCCAGAGAAAATGACCCCAGAACTGCAAGCAAACTCTTCACTCTGCTCTTCGCCGGAAAAGCCAAACCGTCCCTGAGATTGAAAAGAATTCCCAGATACACAAACTCCTGGGATGGAGTCAATTCTGATTTCTCTAGATTTACAATCCATCCTAGGTCCTTTAGCAAGCCAGGGCTACCTGAAGATTGTTGCGCAGAGTGACTGGAGTCCCCGCCTTCAGCAGCCAGTCGTCTATGTAAGTATGAACAGCTATGTTTCGCCTGCGAAGATAAGAAGTCATGGCGAGGACCACTTTGGTGAAGAGTCTCGGGGCTGTTGTCAGACCAAACAGCAACAACGCATTGAACTACCAGACATTGTCTTAGAAGGCAAAGCGAAGGTATTTCTGAAAAGGAGTTGACATTGGAATATGAAAATATGCATCCTTCAGATCTAGTGATACTGCCCACATGCCTTTTCTCAGCCCTGTCATCACTGCTGCCAGTCTCCATCTGAAATTTTGGTGAAAGAATGAATTTGTTCAGTGGTTTGAGGTTAAGAATTGGTCTCCAACCTCCGATGCATATTGGAATGAGGAAAATTATCGAAAAGTAGCCCAGGGAGGACTGATTGCGGACTAAATGAATCACATTCTTTCGCTAAAGATTCTTGATTTCTGAGCAAATGACATCTAGACAATCGGATTCCCTTGGAACGGGAGTCCATACGGGAGTCGACGTTAACGGAACTAACGATTGACAGATGCCAGTCCGGTTCGTAGCCGTTTGTTAGCCAGTGACAGACTAAACAATCTTGCATGACCTGTTCCTAGTGGTTTGAGAACAGCTGAAGTCTGCCTCCGACGGCAGGAATCTGCACACAGCTCGCGGTCAATGTTGCGCGACAAGATGTTAATTCACTTCGGTGAAGATTTTTGACTCCCTGCGTTCCTGGCGTCACCGGTACGGGTCTCGCCGGAAGCCCGTCAGGACCGTCCCCCACGGCTACCTCTAGGCTTCTTGGAGTATGACGGCCCGGAACCGCCACCACGGCTATCGTTACGGTTGCCGCCGCGTCCCGAGCAGCCACCATTCATGTCATCTTCATACAGCCTCTTATTAGAGGGCAACACGGCTAGACGGATGGAAGGGCGATCTCTGTCATTGCCTCTGCTGCTCCTGTCGGTGCTGTTTATAGAACTGTTGCGGCAGAGTCCTTTTAGTCGACTTCCATGACTTGCTGACAACCTCCTGCCCTGCAACCATGGACGCAACCTTGGAGAGCTTGTCTTGCCGAGCCGCCAAACAAGCCCGGACCAATGAAGGGCGCAGAAGACAATGCAGCCCTCATCTCGGGTCTTGGTTCTATGCAATCGAGAACCATTCTCCTCCGCTCCGCCAATGATCTAAACGAAATCTAGGATTTCTTTTTTCACGAGAGAGTTGATACTTACCTCCCTAATACTTTTGATATTGCTAAATATTGGCGTTCACTCAATAAAACACTCAGATTAAAAACAGTTAGGTGCCCCTACTGGGCAGGTAGACAGAGGTAGTCTGGCGGATGCCGGCCCCACCACCGCGCATGCGCCGACTACTACTTCCTCTGACTAATTTATTGGCTGACACACATGCAACTACTAAGAGCCTGAAGACCGAGCCTCTGTGGGGTGGAGGCTGGGTCCGTATCTAGGGAGGTAAGTATCAACTCTCTCGTGAAAAAAGAAATCCTAGATTTCATTTATTTCACATCAAGAGTATACTTACCTCCCTAATACTTTTGATATTGCCAGAATTCGAAAGTGAATCTGGCGGGAGGGAGGCGAGGTCAAAAGACCAGCTCTTCCCTATACGCTTTCACGGCACTTAAAAAACGTCTGAAACTGTGTGAGAACACAGTCAGGACTTGACAAACCATCGGATAACACAACCGATGCATGAGAGAGAATGTCATATGCGCTCCCCCACCCCCCCCCCCCCCCCTGGGAGGAAGACTAGATGACCTCAATGTCCTATACGCTCTCTACGTACTAGTGCCACGTACTACAGGACAGAGACGAAAGTACTCCATTTTCGTATACTCTCTATGAACCACAACCCACACAAACCATCACCATATTAATAATAACGGGTAACGCGACAATACATTCAACAATGAACAACACATAAACAAGACTGACCTTGTTGAACTTGGAAGCTGTCATCACGTTCCCAGTAGAGAAGCCTGATGCAGTCCCGACAAGTGGTTGTTACCATTACTTAAATGTGATGTATATAAGCAATGAGGAAACTCTCCTCATAAAACATACAGGCGATCATTGTTTCAAAATCGACAAGGCGAGAGGATTTGAGGTGTCACGGAGGTAATGGTCTGTAAAACTTGACTCACAGTGCCACTGAGCCACGGACATAATGTCATCCAGAGGGACCCCACTAAACAGGGCAGTGGATGCCACGACACCGCGGACACTGTGAGCCTTGGCCACATCAACCTGTCTCCCGGTGGCGGATTTGTGACAAAACTGAATACATTCTACAATCCACCTGGAAATGGTGTCCTTAGACGCCCTGCCATGGGGTTCAATATATGACAACCATAACGCTGACTGGTCGGTACGCCACTCCGAAGTACGCTGTTTGTACAGGAGCAGCGCCCGTACGGGGCACCATACTTTAGAATTAGGATCATATCTAGTTAAAGATGGCAAAAAAATAGGTTGACCTGGATATTTCAAAGACTGATTCTTAGCCAAGAAATTAATCCTAGGCAGAAGCTTAAGGCCTTCCCCTGTAACCACAAAACAGTCATCCTCGGCTGATAAGGCGTGAATCTCACTCCTACGCCTCGCCGAGGCCGCAGCAATTAAAAACACAGTTTTAAGAGTCAACAATTTCATAGAAATGGAACTAAGTGGTTCAAAAGGCTTATCTCCTAGTACCTGAAGCACCAGGGATAAACTCCAGACTGGAATCAGTGGTGGATTCCTTGGTCTTAGATTGCCCATGCCTTTAATTAATACATTTAATGTACTTACTTCATCACTTCCCCTATTAGCCAAGCAAGGAATAACAGTCATTAAAGCTGATTTATAACCAGCAATAGAGTTAGGCTTGAGGCTATAGGCATCATACAGGTGACAGAGGAAATCAGCTACTACCTGAATAGATGAATCCATTGGATCAATACATCTTTTTGAGCACCACTCTGCAAATCTGTTGATTTTATAATTATATGCTCTGGAGGTTGACCCCCTCCTGGCTTTGGCCATAAACATGGCCGCTTGCTCAGAAAAGCCCTCCTTAATTCTAGATTCCTTGACAACATCCACGCAGTCAATCGGTACATTGACGGATTGTCGTGAAGGGCCTTGCCCTGGAAGATAAGGTCGTCCATCAGAGGCAGAGGAACCGGACTGCAGACCAGAAGGTCCAGCAGATCCGTATACCACGATCGGCTTGGCCAATCTGGGGCAATCAGAAGCACTTGGCACTCCTGCTGCCTGATTTTCTGAAGCACCTTTGGAATCAGGATTGCTGGAGGGAATGCGTATGCATACATTCCCGCCCAGCTGATAGCTAATGCATCTGTTGCGAAAGCGCTTGGGTCTGGAATCGGAGAGACGTACGTCGTCATCTTCGCATTCTTCTTCGTTGCGAACAAATCGATGTTGGGCTTCCCCCAATGGTCGAACAGACGATCCGCCAGACATTGATTTAGTTGCCATTCCGTGGGTAAAATACTCATCCTTCGGCTCAATGAGTCTGCTAGCAGATTTAGCCTTCCCGGAATATGAACTGCTCTCAAGGTAATCCTGTGATCCAGGCACCAATAAAGCAATTTCCAAGTCATCATACAGAGACTGGGCGACTTCGTTCCGCCCTGGCGGTTTATGTAAGTCACTACTGTTGAGTTGTCTGAACGAATAAGAACAATCTTGACCTGACCTTTCTGTAAGAAATGTTCCAGGCCCAGGACTACTGCTCTTAGCTCCAGTAGATTGATATGTTCTTTTGACTGATCCAGATCCCAAAGCCCTGATATTGTGGACTCTTCCAGACAAGCTCCCCACCCCTCCATCGATGCATCTGTATACACAGTCACCTGAGGGTGGGGAGGGGTTAGCAAAACCCCCAGCAAGAGATTCTCTATATTCAACCATCATTGCAGGTGGTGAATTAGAGGCGCCAACACTGACACGTTCGAGTCCAGCGAACCTGAACTCTGGGTCCACTGTGTCATGAGAAACAACTGGATCGGGCGCCTGCGTAAGGCCGCCTGCGGAATGACTGGTTCCAATGAAACCATCAAACCCAGCATTCTCAAGTAAACCCGTGCCAGGACATGACGACTGTCGCACACCGACTGTATTAAGGAGATGAGTTTCTGAACCCTCTCCTGAGTAGGATAAACATATCCCGTCTCCAGATCGAAGAACATGCCCAGGTAAACAAACTTCTGGGATGGAGTCAGCTCTGATTTTTGGAAATTGATCATCCAGCCCAAGTCCGTGAGAGTTTTCAAAACAATCTCCAGATTGGCCGATAACGTTTCCTGGGTGTGTGCTTTTAACAGCCAGTCGTCTATGTACGTGTGGACTGCTATGCCTCTCCTGCGGAGGTATGCCGTGATCGCGAGAACCACACGGGTGAAGACCCGAGGAGCCGTGGAAATTCCGAAGGGTAATACCCTTAATTCCCACTGTCTGCCCTGGAATGCAAATCTCAGGAAGCGACAGAAACTCCTCTCTATGGGAATGTGGAAATAAGCATCCTTCAAATCTATTGAAGCTGTCCACATTCCCTGCTCTAACCCCGCCAACACCGAGCGCACAGTCTCCATCTTGAAACTGGGCGTCTCTATGAACTTGTTCAATGGCTTGAGGTTGAGAATCGGCCTCCACCCTCCGGTGTTTTTGGTTACTAAGAACACGGTTGAATAGAAGCCCGGGCACCTCTGCGCCGGCTGAATAGCTCCTTTTTGTATGAGGGAATTTATCTCCTCCTCGATACACAACCTTTGATCCGGATCCCTCGGAATCGGAGTCCAGATCGGCATGAGAGACAGTCGCGATGGCGGGCCTGTCATCCAATCAGGATGATACCCGACAGAAAGCCATCGCAAGACTAAACGGTCTTGAGTCAACCGCTTCCACTCTGGCAAGCGGTCGGCCAATCGGCCGCCCACCGGTCCACCTAGGGAGAGAGGTGGACATAAGGAGTGCGAGAGTGGCACTGTCTTCTCGGCCAGAAACACCGGAGTGGTTCCCACCGTGGTAACCGCCCCATCAGGCCCGATTACCGTGACCAGATCCCCGCACGCCACGCCCAGCACCGCGCGCACCTCGGTGCGCGGGTGGCTGTCTGACTGGCTGCGCCTGGGGAGCCTGCGCCCCCATCGCTGCAGGCCGAATCGCACGCGGCCTAGGCCGTCGCTGCGATGGTGGCTGGCCTCTGACCTGGCCCCCTCCACCCGAGCCTGCAGGGGGTGCTGCGCGAACGCTCGCACGACGGAGCACTTCAAATTGCTCGCGCAGCGCCCTCTGGTTGTTGACCAGAGTCACCGTCTCCTGGAGGTGCCTGCATCCCTCACCTCCAAAGAGACCAGGACCTGTCATAGGCGTACGCAGTAGCCTATTGTACAGGTCCTGGGACGGGCACAGATTGTCCAAGGCAAACGTGCGCCTCGCCCGGACACTCCTGGTCACCGCCCGCGTCAAGCAGTCCAGAGCCAGGTTGATACCATCCTGGATGGCTCGCTGGACTGTGACCGGGCTTGGTTGGCGAGATGCGGATGCCGTTACCACCCCCTGTAACAGCTGGGAGACGTGGGACAGAGCAGCAATCGACGCTCTCCCACTCTCCTCCGCATCACGCAGCGCGGCATTTGCAGAACGCAACGCGTTCGAGCACAGGACACCCGTGTCAGAACGGGAGCCTGGCCGCGCATCTTCGCCCAAAGCCGCGCGGTCATCGACGCTTGGCTTGGGCACCACACCGTACCACTGGTAGTCCAGGGGCACGATGCGGCAACGCCTGGCCACCTCGCGAGGGGCCTTCGCGAGACGCCCATTCGCCTTAATGGATGTCTCCGCCGCCTCGAACATGTCCACGACATGCTCAGCCAGCGGCAGAGATGGCATAGCGTTTACAGTCGGCCTACCAGCTAACCACGGCCTGTGATCTCGCTGGCTAGCCGACTGCTCCACGGGCAGATCTGGCCGAACACTCACCAGCCACTGGCAAGCGTCCGACCAATCCTCCTCCGTGGCTAGCTGCGAGCGCTCTACAAGATGGGGGCCTTCGTCTTCCTCCTGAGCGCACGCAGCAGAGCTTGACGGCGGGTATGCTGATACCGCTGGCAAGCCAGGGACAACATGCGGCCCCGAAAGACCAGGCATGTTAAGCTCACTGGCTTGACCAAGAGCAGGCACCGTGGTAGAGCGCGGGGCAGACACCACCCCACCACGGCCCAGACCAGCACCAGCGACACTCTCGGCAAGCCGAGGTATGCGGTAACGCTGGCCTTCAGCACCGCCCAGGGTCACCTTCTGGACCGTGAATTCTACTCCTGCGTGAGTAGAACCATGGACCACGTCGCCTGCATTCCCCGCGAGGGGTGCACAGACGTCGTAGTCCATGGTCACGTCCCCAGACGGCGACCCTAGCAGGAAATCCTCTTCCTCCTGGCCAGAAAGATTAGACTCCGGGTCAGCAAAGAGAGCTAACCCGGACTGGCCAGAGAAGGTGCCATAGGAGGCAATGGCACCCGCGGCGCGCGGATACCCAGGGTCTGATGAGCAGACCGCGGGTCCCAGCAACAACCGATTTCCACGGCCCCTCGGCGCGGCACCAAGCCTGCTGCCAGGGTCGTGGAACGCCCCCATCCACGGGGCCACCTCTGAATCGTTCTCAAACAACGGAACCGACCTAAGGAAAGTAGATTCAGAGGCGGGGATAACCTGCTCTGAAGCAGATGCTGAGGACAACAAAGGAGCTGGCCCAGGAAGCATGCTGCGAAGCAACTCTGGGACAAAATCCTTTATTGTCCTCTGCATCTCTCCCAACATTTCGGACCGGAAGGCCTCCATGTCCACCGCGGACGAGGCCTTCCTCTTACCCTTCTTCGAAACACTCTCTCTCTTCGCCTTCCTCTCCTCCTCTACGCCCTTCTCCTTTGCCTGCAATGACAAAAAGTCAGACATCAGTTCGCCCCCCAATTCCTTACATACGTCGCACTTAAGCAGCGGTCCACAGGGACTGCAGCTGAAGCACAAATGGGGAACAAACCGATCCTTCAGAAACCGGCCACAGGACGGACAACCAGGTCTCTGAAACAGGACAAAGGACGAGGACAATGAGCAAGTTAGTTACGGTTAGAAACTCAAAACCAAACTAAAGAGAGGGACAAGATCATAAAGATCAGTAATCAAGAAAACCAGCGTTTGACAAAACTTTAAATGTTAATAAAGAGCAAGGCTGATTATGACGTCATCAATCCCTTGACAGAAATTAAATCGGTCCGCAACAAACATCCAAGTGCAAGGACGAATTGTATTCGCAACTTGAATAACCTCACATGGATATTCAGACTACACACCATGAGATACCCAATGATAACAATGGTTTATAAAACAGTCATTATTTTTTCAAATAATTCATATCACCTCATATCATTAATTAGATACCTGACACCTGGTATAGACAAACCATCCAACGTGATGCACTGGAGCACTCCACCAAGACTACGCCTCTTAACTCTCTCCACCTCAGGGGAAGGAATTGGATCAAGAGGGCAAAGTGAGAAGACCTTTATATCAAGCCTCCAACTCACTGCGCATAGATTTTTTGGTTAGATAACCTAACAGTATTAGTAGGAAATGGAACCGTGGTGGAGAGAAACAACCCCTCCTGTGCTGAGATGTCCACTAATAATGCAAATCCATACCTGTGGACATAAACACAAAGAGAGATTAGACTTATATAGCACCGAGTTGAAAAAACAACTCAAAACCGGCGCTCATCACGGTACACGCGAGTCCCGGAAACACATTACACCGGGGAAAAAACTCACTAGAATATAGTTGAAATCACCTGATAAAGAGATCCAGCACCCTCCTCCGGAGAAGTCGCCCTTTCCGACATCTTTCTCTATCTTCTCAGGTATATTCAAGCTATATTACACAGGTAAACGAGTGAAACTTTACAACAAGCACAAACGCATGTGAACTCTCTGCCAATAAATTAGCAAAGAGGAAGTAGTAGTCGGCGCATGCGCGGTGGTGGGGCCGGCATCCGCCGGACAACCTCTGTCTACCTGCCCAGTAGGGGCACCTAACTGTTTTTAATCTGAGTGTTTTATTGAGTGAACGCCAATATCTAGCAATATCAAAAGTATTAGGGAGGTAAGTATACTCTTGATGTGAAATGGTGATCACCGTGGCCAGGCAATCCTAGGATAAGCGCATGGTGTCCCAGACAACTCCGGGTGCAGCCTCTGGCACTTACCCACCTTCCGCCGCACAGGTCAGCATCCCCTGCACGACGGTACAGCCATGCAAGAGAGCAGCCATAGTTGCTCTCGCCGCATCCTCAATAAGCGTTTGCTCATTGAATGCATCCTTGTTAGTTTGTGAAAACAAGGGTCGAGAACTACCCTTGGATTTCCGAGCTAATGGCCTATTCAGTGCTTCACATTCCCCGACTGAAAGCCGAGGAACACAGGCATACTGATGGTAGGCCTGCTCCGGAAAACGGACCCTACTCCTTAACCCCTTAGGGGCCTGTGGTAGTGTGTACTCCGGCTGAACCAAATGGTACGCCATGACATCCAACATGTTAGAAGACTGAGTATCCAACGGAAGGGTAAACATGGCCGAAGAGCCACTCGACAGAGCGCTAGCCACACATCCATTCCATCGCCGGATCGCGCCGAGATCCTTGGTCAGACGCCAACCCGAGATGGTCAGACATCCAGCCAAGAACCTGCACCTATTGAGCCTCAGTGCAGAATAATGATTTGTCCATTAAAGGACTACCATTTTCGTCCTCCTCACCCTTGGATGAGAAAGGCACCGACGAACCATGCTGAGAGTTACGGACCAAGATTCCAATTCGAAGTGGGTCCGTGGCTTGACTACTCAAGGCTCCAGTGTCTAGCGAATCACCAGACACGGCTGATTTTCTGAAGAATTTTTGGAATCAGGATTGCTGGAGGGAATGCGTATGCATACATTCTCCCCCAGCTGATAGCTAACGCATCTGTTGCGAAAGCGCTTGGATCCGGAATCGGAGAGACGTACGTCGTCATCTTCGCATTCTTGCTCGTTGCGAACAAATCGATGTTGGGTTTCCCCCAATGGTCGAACAGACGATCCGCCACACATTGATTTAGTTGCCATTCCGTGGGTAAAACACTCATCCTTCGGCTCAATGAGTCTGCAAGCAGGTTTAACCTTCCCGGAATATGAACTGCTTTCAAGGTAATCTGGTGATCCAGACACCAACATAGCAGTTTCCATGTCATCATACAGAGACTGGGCGACTTCGTTCCGCCCTGGCGGTTTATGTAAGTCACAACTGTTGAGTTGTCTGAACGAATAAGAACAATCTTGCCCTGAACTTTCTGTAAGAAATGTTCCAGGCCCAGGACTACTGCTCTTAGCTCCAGTAGATTTATATGTTCCTGTGACTGTTCCAGATTCCAAAGCCCTGATATCGTGGATTCTTCCAGGCAAGCTCCCCAGCCCTCCATCGATGCATCTGTATACACAGTCACCTGAGGGTGGGGAGGGGTTAGCAAAACCCCCGGAAAGAGATTCTCTGTATTCAACCACCATTGCAGGTGGTGAATCAGAGGCGCCAACACTGACACATTCGAGTCCAGCGAACCTGTACTCTGGGTCCATTGTGTCATGAGAAACAACTGGATCGGCCGCCTGCGTAAGGCGGCCTGAGGAATGACTGGTTCCAACGAAACCATCAACCCCAGCATTCTCAAGTAAACCCGTGCCAGGACATGACGACTGTCGCACACTGACTGAATCAACGAGATGAGTATTTGAACCCTCTCCTGAGTAGGATAAACATATCCTGTCTCCAGATCGAAGAACATCCCCAGGTAAACAAACTTCTGGGATGGAGTCAGCTCTGATTTCGGGAAATTGATCATCCAGCCCAAGTCTGTGAGAATTTTCAAAACAATCTCCAGATTGGCGGACAAACTTTCCCGGGTGTGCGCTTTCAACAGCCAGTCGTCTATGTACGTGTGGACTGCTATGCTTCTCCTGCGGAGGTATGCTGTGATCGCAAGAACCACACGGGTGAAAACCCGAGGAGCCGTGGAAATTCCGAAGGGCAACACCCTGAATTCCCACTGTCTGCCCTGGAATGCAAATCTCAGGAAGCGACAGAAACTCCTGTGGATGGGGATGTGGAAATAAGCGTCCTTCAAATCTATCGACGCCGTCCACATCCCCCTCTCCAACCCCGCCAACACCGAGCGCACCGTTTCCATCTTGAAACTGGGCGTCTCGATGAACTTGTTCAATGGCTTGAGGTTGAGAATCGGTCTCCACCCACCGGTGCGTTTTGTTACCAAGAACAGGGTTGAATAGAAGCCCGGACACCTCTGTGCCGGCTGAATAGCTCCTTTTTGTACGAGGGAATTTATCTCCTCCTCGATACACAACCTTTGATCTGGATCTCTCGGAACGGGAGTCCAGATTGGCACCAGAGACAGTCGCGACGGCGGGCCTGTCACCCACTCTGGATGATACCCCACGGAAAGCCATCGCAAGACTAAACGGTCCTGAGTTAACCGTTCCCACTCTTGCATGTGGTCGGCAAGCCGGCCTCCCACCGGTCCACCTAGGGACCGCGGTGGACACAAGGCATGCAAGAGCGGCACTGTCTCCGTCGCCATACACACCGGCGTGGTCCTTACCGCGGTAAGCGCCCTGTCAGGAACGATAACCACGCCCAGATCCTCGCGCGACCCGCCCCGCCCCGCGCGCACCTCGGTGCACGGGCGGCTGCCTGGCTGACGGCGGCTGAGGAGCCTGCGCCCCCCTCACTGCTGGCCGAATCGCACGCGGCCGAGGCCGGCGCTGCGACGGCGGCTGGCCTCTGACTTGGCCAGCACCACCTCGAGCCTGCAGGGGACGATACGCAGGGGCCGCGGCGCGAACGTTAGCACGACGCAGTACCTCAAACTGTTCGCGCAGCGCCCTCTGGTTATTCACCAGGGTGACCGTCTCCTGGAGGTGGCGACATCCCTCACCTCCAAAAAGACCAGGACCCGTCATAGGCGTACGGAGTAGCCTATTATACAGGTCCTGAGACGGGCACAAATTGTCCAGGGCAAATGTGCGTCTTGCCCTGACACTCCTGGTCACCGCCCGCGTCATACAGTCCAGCGCCAGGTTAATACCATCCTGGATGGTACGCTGGACCGCGAGCGGGCCTGGCTGGCGCGATGCGGATGCCGTTACTACCCCCTGTAACAGCTGGGAGACGTGGGACAGAGCGGCAATCGAAGCCCGCCCACTCTCCTCCGCATCACGCAACGCGGTATTCGCCGAACGCAACGCGTTCGCGCACAAGACCCCCGCGTCAGAACGGGATCCTGGCCGCGTATCCTCACCCAAAGCCGCGCGGTCATCCACGCTGGGCTTGGGTACCACACCGTACCGCTGGTAGTCCAGGGGCACGATGCGACAACGCTTGGCCACCTCGCGAGGGGCCTTCGCGAGACGTCCACTCGTGTTAATGGACGCCTCCGCCGCCTTGAACATGTCAACGACATGCTCCGCCAGCGGCAGAGAAGGCATAGCGTTAGCAGTTGGATTCCCAGCTAACCACGGCGTGTGAACACGGTGGCTAGCCGACTGCTCCACGGGCAGATCAGGCCTAACGCTCACCAACCACTGGCAAGCGTTATACCAATCCTCCTCCGTGGCTAACTGCGAGCGCTCTACAAGACGGGGTCCTTCGTCTTCCTCCTGAGCGCAAGCAGTACTTGACGGCGGGTACGCTGATACACCTGGCAAGCCAGGGAAAACATGCGGGCCTGTCAGCACCGGCATGAGAATATCACTGGTTTGACCAGGAGCAGGCACCGCGGTAGAGCGCGGGGTATATATAGCTCTACCACGGGCCCGGCCAGCACCAGCTACACTCTCGGCAAGCCGAGGTATGCGGTACCGCTGGCCATCAGCAGCGCCCTGGGCCACCACCTGAACCGCGGACCTTACTCCAGGGTGAGTAATACCGTGGAAAAAAGCGCCTGTATTCCCCGCGAGGGGTGCACAAACGTCTTCATCCATGTCCACGTCGTCAGACGGCGACCCTAGCAGGTAATCCTCATCACCCTGGTCAGAAAGATTAGACCCCGGGTCAGCAAAGAGAGCTAACCCGGGCTGACCAGGAACGGTGCCATAGGAGGTACTGGCCACCGCGGCGTGCGGATACCCCTGGACTGATAAGCAGCCAGCGGGTTCCAGCGACAACCGTCCACGGTCCCCTATCGGCGCGGCAATAAGCCTGCTGCCAGGGCCGTGGAACGCCCCCTCTAATGGGGCCACCTCTGAATCGTCGGACAACGGAAGCGGACTAAGGAAAATCGATCCAGAGGCGGGGATTACCTGCTCCGAAGCCGATGACGAGGACAATAAAGGATCTGGTCCAGGAAGCATGCCACGAAGCAACCCTGGAACCAAATCTTTTATTGTCCTCCTCATCTCTCCCAACATCTCGGTCCGGAAGGTCTCCATATCCACCGCGGACGAGACCTTCCCCTTACCCTTCTCACTTACAACCTCTCGTTTCCGCTTCTTCTTCTTCTCCACCACTACCACCTTGTCCGTCGCCTGTAAGCAGCACAAGAATTCGGACATTAACACGCCCCCCCAGTGCTTACATATGTCACAATTAATCAATGGACCACAAGGGCTACATCGATAACACAGATGCGGCCAGAACTTCACATGCATAAAACGTCCACAGGACGCGCAACCCGGTCCCTGAAACAGGGCAAAGGACAAGGAGTATGAGCAACTAGTTAAGCTTAGAAACTCAATCCAACTCAAGGAGAAGGAAAAACGATCATAAAGATCAATATACATCAAAAACCAGCCTAGCGCTTGAATTGCTAATAAATACATAGCCAGCTGATTATGACGTCATTAATCCCGTGACAGGAAAAATTCGATCCCAACAAAACATCCAAGTGCAAAGACGAATTGTATGCTGAATGGATAAGTTGACTACACAACCATCAGATACATATAGATAACTCTTTACTGGCAAAAATGTTAATTATCTCCCTTTGATTGTTTACAATAATTAACATCACCACATTACCAATGACTAGATACCTGACACTTTGTATAGACAAACCATCCAACGTGACGAACCGGAAACTCCACCATCTGCACGCCTCTTAACTCTCTCCACCTCATGGGGAAGGAATTGGAACAAGAGGGCAAAGTGAGAAGACCTTTATACCAGGCCTCCAACTCACTGGGCATAATTTTTCATTTGGTTAGATAACCTGACAGTGTTAGTAGGAAATGGAACCATGGTGGAGAGAATACTAATTCTCTGGTACTGTGACGTCACAACCTAGCGTCATACAGACCTGTGGACAGAAACAGAAAGAGAAATTAGTCCTAGGTAGCACCGAGTTGACCTAAACCAACTAACTAAGGCGCTTATCACGGTAAACGCGAGTCCCGGAAACACAATACACCGGGAAGAAAACTCGCTAATTTTACTAGAAGTCACCTGATTTAAAGGTCCAACGTCCTCCGGTGGCGAAGTGTATCCTCCCGCCATCCAAATCAGGTCTTATCACTTCCAAAATAACACCAATAACAACGTTAATGAGCAAGAAAAGCTTATGACTGAAAAACATGTGTGTTCTCTTTGCCAATAATCTAGCAAAGAGGAAGTGCTAGTCTGCGCATGCGCGGTGGTGGGGCTGGCATCCGCCAGACTACGCTCTGACTCCCTGCCCAGTAGGGGCACCTAACTGTTTTAAATCTGAGTGTTTATTGAGTGAAAGCCAATATTTAGCAATATCAAAAGTATTAGGGAGGTAAGTATACTCTTGAAGTGAAATCACCGCAATCCATAGGCTCCAGCACGGGAGCCGGGATCCAGCACGGGAGCCGGGACTACGTCCGCTAAAACGGCAGGGCATGTGACTCCGAGAGGAGCCGGACCCGTATCCGCGATGCCGACGGGAGCCATAAAATACGGCTCTGAGGGCACTCTGGATAGAGCGAAATCCGGGTGGAAGATGCCCGATGGAACGTCGACATCTTCACCCGGCTGACAGACCTGAACAAAACTTGGGGGTGAGACGCGGAATGGAATCCGTCATCTGAGAAAGCTCTGGCATGCCAGTCTTCCATCAGAAGAATATGCTCTTCCTCTGCCATCGGCTCTGCCCCTTCACTTTATGCGAACACAGAACTGCACATGGTAAGATGAAGATGAGAAACATGCACAATGACGTTATTGCAATCATTAAATTACTTAAAAACATTAACCTTTTCTTAGATTAATCAAGTTTTAGGCAGGAAATATTTAATTTATAAACACAACTTGGAGATTAACTAATGTTAAAATACCCAAGAAATTAAGACCGACAATGAAGCGAGAGCTAATGATCGGCTTAAAACCGAGTGCATAGACACGCCAAGCCAAAACAAAATGTTAATCATGGGTGCCGCCATCTTGGCTACGGGCGCATCCATCTTGGAAGGAACCGAGTCGCAAGAGAAATTAACCGAGTACCCAGATAAGATTAAAAAATTAACGGGTAACGGAGCGACTCCAACAATGGCTACCATTTCAAAATAATATACCAGTTTATGGAAAATTCAAACAGCAATTATGGCACGAATGAATAAATTCTAGACTGATACAACCTAAGAAAATGTATCAAATTTCTTTTTTACGAGTGAGATGACATACTTACCTCCCTAACACTCTTGATACACTAGTATATCGGCTCTAAATTCAATAATATTCAGAATTATAAAAAGTTAGGTGCCCCTAATGGGCAGGTGGAAGTACACAGTCATGCACATGACAGACACCACCCACTGCGCATGCGCATACCGGTACTTCCATTACTAAATATTGGCTGACATAGAAGCAACTATTCAATAACCAAAGGACCAGGCCTCCGTGGGGTAGCGAGGCCGGGATCCTGTTAGGGAGGTATGTCATCTCACTCGTGATTCTTGATAAAAGCCAGAATTTGAAAGTAAATTTGCCGGGAGGAAGGCAAGGTCCTAAAACCAGTTCACCCTCGAAGAGAATAGCTCTTTGAATTTTCAAGAGATTTAAAACATCTGAAATTGTGTCTGAAACACAACCAGGAATAGAATTTTGCATCGGATAATCGACCGATGAAGAAAGATTGATCAAAAGGCAAATTTGCTCCCCACCCCCTCTTTCTGAGGAAAGTTAGGAAAAAATGCTGCTCTAAATCACTAGCATGTTCTCTAATACTTGAAACAAGTATTACTAGGCATTGGAAAAAGAAGAATTGCTTCATTTTCAAAAACTCTCTGAAAGAACAACAATTAAGAGACATTAACCATCACCCTATTAAATAATAACATGACACAACCAACAAGACAAAAAACAAAATGGTCACCTATACTGACCTCTGATGTCTTAAGCGCGGAAATCACCTCTTCCCCCCTACGGATGAAGAGAATGAAACCAGAAATAGTAGGGATTCCCTACTAACAAATGTGATATTTGTAAATAGGAGAGGAGGGAAAAAAACTAATTACAAATAAATACCTCTGAATTATTTTCCGAGGACTGAGACGGCGAGCGGGTGTCACGGAGATAATGGTCGGTAAAACTCGATTCACAGTGCCACTGGGCTACTGACATGTCTTCAACAGAAACACCATTAAATAATGCCGTGGAAGTTACCACACCACGGACACTATGAGCCTTGGCTCTATCTACTTGTTTTCCAGTGTCTATCTTATGACAGAATTGAATGCATTCTGGAAATAGTGTCTCTTGACGCCCTATCATGGGGTTCAATATATGACACCCATAGGGAGCATCGGTCAGTCCGCCAACCCCTGAGTCCTGTTCTTGTACAGGACACCATGCTTTAGCACCAGGATCATATCTGATTCTTAGCCAAGAAATTAAATCTCGGTAGAAGATTATGGCCTTCACCTGTAACTATATAATTTTCAGGCTCAGCAGGCAAGGCATGAATTTCACTTCTGCGTCTGGCTGAGGCTGCCGCAGTTAAAAATACAGTTTTAAGTGTCAAAAATTTTATAGAAATAAAAGTCTGGAGGATTTCTCGGTCTAAGATTGCCCATACCTTTGATAAGAGTATTTAGAAGAAATACTTCATCACTTCTCCTCTTTTCCAAGCAAGGGATAAGTCATTAATGCTGATTTATAGAATTAGGCTTGAGACTCTAGGCATCATACAGGCGACAGAGAAAATCAGCTACTACCTGAATAGATGCTCCATTGGATTGATACATCCATTTTTTAATTATATTCTCTGGAGGTTGAGCTCCTGGCTCTGGCCATAAAATTGGCTGATTGCTCAGAAAAGTCCTCCTTAATTGCAGATTTTTTGACAACATCCAAGCAGTTAATTGAAACATTGACGGATTGTTGTGAAGGGTCTTGCCCTGGAAGATAATATTGTCCATCAGAGGCAGAGGAACTGGATTGCAGACCAGATGGTCCAGCAGATCCGTAAACCATAATCGGCGTGGCCAATTCGGGATGATCAGAAGCACTTGGCATTCCTCCGGTTTGATTTTCTGAATAATCCTTGGATTCAGGATTGTTGGAGGGTATGCGTATGCATACATTCCCTTCCAACTGATAGCTAGCACATCTATTGCAATAGCGTTTGGATCTGGAATCGGAGAAACATACGTTGTCATCTTCGCTTTCTTCTTCATTGCGAATAAATCTATGTTGGGTTTTCCCCAATGATTGAACAGATGATCCGCGACACATTGATTTTAGTTGCCATTCCATAGGCAGAATGCTCATCCTTCGGCTCAATGAGTCTGCTAACAGATTCAGCCTTCCCGGAATATGAACTGCTTTCAAGGTGATCATATGATCCATGCACCAGCAAAGCAGTTTCCATGTCATCATACAGAGACTGGGTGACTTCGTTCTGCCATGGCGGTTTATGTAACTCACTACTGTTGAGTTGTCTGAACATATCAACACAAACTTTCCCTCCACTTCCTTTAAGTGTTCCAGGCCTAGGATTACAGCTCGTAATTCTAGCATGTTGATATGCTCCTTCAATGACTGATCCAGATTCCAAAGTCCTGATATTGTGGCTTCTTCCACGCAACCTCCACATCCCTCCATCGATGCATCCGTAAACATCGTTACTTGAGGATGAGGAGGGGTCAGCATGACTCCCGCCAGGAGATTCTCTCTCCATCCACCAGTGACGGTGATGAATGAGAGGATCCAACACTTGAATGCGCGAGTCCAGTGATCCTGAACTCTGCGTTCACTGAGTCATGAGAAACAGCTGAATCGGCCGCCTGAGGAATGACTGTTCCATTGAAACCATCAGACCTAGCATTCTCAGATAGACTCGTGCTAGAATATAACGACTGCTGAAAACCAATTGAATGCACAAGGAGATTCTCCAGTCTCTCCTGGGATGGAGTCAGCACTGATTTTTGAAAGTTGATTATCCAGCCTAAATCTGTGTTTTCAAAACTATCTCTAGATTTGCTGTCAAGCTTTCTGGGTTGTGTGCTTTTAGCAACCAGTCGTCTATGTAAGTGTGGACCGCTATATTTCTCCTGTGGAGGAAAGCTGTGATAGCAAGGATCACTCGAGTGAAGACACTCGGAGCCGTCAAAATTCTGAATGGGAGAATTTTGAATTTCCATTGGCATCCCTGAAAAGCAAATCTCAGGAACTGACGAAAACTCCATGCAATGGGAATGTAGAAATAAGCGTCTTTCAGATCTACCGAAGCTGTCCACATCCCCTTCTCTAACCCCAACAACACTGATTTTATTGTTTCCATTTTGAAACTTGGTGTGTCTATAAACTTGTTTAGAGGTTTGAGGTTGAGAATTGGCCTCCACCCACGGTGTTCTTTGTCACAAGAAACACGGTTGAATAGAAGACCAGGCAATTTTGCGCCGGTTGAATTGCTTCCTTTAGAAGTAGAGATTCTATCTCCTCATCTATGCACAACTGCTTGTCTGGATCTTTTGGAATTTGATACCAGACCGGTATCAGAGACAGATGCAATGGCGGACCTATTATCTACTCTGGACCAAGACACTGAGGATGAGGCACACGTTTGCACAGGACAATTTGTGCCCATCCCAGGAGTTCAAGACGCGCTTATTGCAAGCGCCGATGGCGGGCCCTGGTCTGTTTGGAGTAACCTAGTTAAACAGTCCAACGCCAGGTTGATACCATCCTGGACGGATACACTAGTATATCAAGAGTGTTAGGGAGGTAAGTATGGTCTCTTGATGTGAAATGCCCCTGCGACGATTTCCCTTTTCCTTCCATTAAGCCAGCGATCAAATCTTGCACAAGGTTCACTAACCACAAATATTCAAGCTAATTAACTATTGAAAAAACATGACTGTATAGTCGAGCAAAATAGACAAATCTGACTGTAGTTGGGAATTGACTTGGTACCTGAAGGCTTATCGTAATTCCCGGACATAGTATGGGCAGGACCATGGAGAGTGCAGAGTTTTAATTGTTTATTTTGAGCTAGACTAGATAATAGACATTATTATTCGAAGTAGAAATGTTAATCTCCGTGCGGGATGTCACTTTTTGTTATAGATTTTTGTTTTTGTCACCATGCAAAAACTAACCAACATAGAATCTTGAAATTTTCAGTGTCCACACAACGATATCTAAAAAATGGGCAAATTTCATTGAAGTCTATTACATATTTATTTCATACATATGAAAAATTGCATGTGAATGCTGGGCGCTGCTTTTTTGGGTCACCCTATATATATATATATATATATATATAACTGATTGCAATTGAAAAAAAGAACAATCAGAAGGTAAAACATAGCCTGGCTGCATATATTGAGGCATGATACATTATGTTACCCTCAGCCTGTCCTAAACTAAATGGCCCGTAAACAATAAGATACAGAATCACAGGACCATCCGTAATGACAGCCATTTCCTGCCTATAACATGGCAGTCATGCTGCATGGATGGACGAATTGACGCAAAAATATGCTTCTTTCCAGGCCCATGGAGTTTCATTGATGTACTCCAAGTAGAAGCAAAGTTATCAACACATGAACAGCAACATGTGGCGACTGGCTAATTCAAAACTAAGTGATTAGTGGTAGATCAACACTAGGATTATTGGCTTAAAGCCAGGCGGTTATCTTTTTTTATGAGTTTTTTGCCACATACTATATATTTCTATCATTAATATTTTTATGCTATCAGCACTTTTTCAACCTATGTCACTGCAACCAACCCTGAAATAAAAGCCACTATGTAAAACAAGAGGCCCAAGGGCCTGTGGCGCTCATCTGAACCATTGGCATTTAAACCATTTGCATTTAAATAGACATGATGGATTATTTTCGGAAAATCCAAGATGGCCACCAAAAAATTGACCAACCAAAATTCTCATTTAATATGTTGAAGACTACCGTTTTGTTGAAATCGGGCTATTGTTTGAAGGAGTACCATTTTTAAATGGTTCCGGAAAACTTTCAGAAAATCAGAGATGGCTGTCAAAACATTGACCTATTAAAATTCTGAATAGAATTTCTAGAGGCTATGACAATAGGATCTTTCGAGCCAAATTTGGTTGAAATTGCCCAAGGCGATTAATGAGGAGTAACATTTTATACATATTCCCATTTTTTGGAAAATTCAAGATGGCCACCATCAAAATCAAGCCATCAAAATTCTGTATACATGTTCTGAAGCGTACTATCCTAGGCTTTTCCAGCTGAGTTTGGTTGAAAACGGCCAAGAGGTTAATCAGAAGTAACCGTTTAACTGATTTCCCAAAATGTCCAAAAAAAAATCGAAGATGGCTGGCGGAAAAACTGATCAATCAAAATTCTGGATACAAGTTCTGAAGCCTACCACCCTAGGCTCATTCCACCCAGTCTGTTGAAATCGCTCAAGCAGTTAATGAGTAGCACTTTAAATGATTTTCAGCCATTTTTTGGAAAATCCAAGATGGCCACCGAACAAACTGACCAATCAAAATTCTTTACACAATCTCTGAAGCATACCACATTAGGGTCCTTCCAGCCGAGTTTGCTTGAACTCGTTCAAGCGTTTAATGAGGAGTAGCCTTTTAACTGATTTACAGAAATTTTCAGAAAATCCAAGATGGCTGCCTGAAAAATTGACTAATCAAAATTCTGTATACAAATTCTGAAACCTACAAGCCTCATATCCTTCCAACCAAGTCTGGTTGAAATTTCTCAAGTGGTTAATGAGTAGCGTTTTAAACGATTTCCCGCCATTTTGGGAAAATTCAAGATGACCCCTGAAAAAATGGACCAATCAAAATTCTGCATAGAAATTCTGAAGCATACTGTGCTAGGGTTCGTCCAGCTAAGTCTTGTTGAAATTGCCCAAGCAGTTAATGAGGATTAGCGGTTTAAACAATTTCCAGCAATTTTTCGGAAATTTCAAGATGGTTGCCGAAAAAATGGACCAATCAAAATTCTGTATACATGCTCTGAACCATACCAGTGTACTATTCTCCCAGTTTAGTCCAGTTGAAATTTTGAAAAAAAGTAGTGTTTTAAACGATTTCCCGCCATTTTTCCCCCAGAAATTTAAAGATGGGCGATGAAAAAACTGACCAATCACAATTCTGTATACAAGTTCTGAAGCCTACCACCACCCCCACCCCCACCCCACCCCCACCATAGGGTCCTTCCAGCCAAATTAGGTTGAAATCCGCCAAGCGGTTAATGAGTAGCGTTTTAAAGCAAAGTTGATGGCCCGACGCCGGACAGATGATGGATGGTTGCCATGGCATAAGCTCACTTAGCCATTCTCCCCAGGTGAGCTAACAAAACGGAAAACTTAACCTGTCAAAACACATTTGTAGTCACGTCAGTGACCTTGAGCTGAGTAGCATCAATATTATCATAATGCATCCTCTCAATACAGGTATGCATATGTTGACGTTTACTTCAAACATGGTCAACCAATCTGGTTTATGAGAATATGCACAACTAAACAATTTTTTCTCAAGCTCATAGTGCCCTCAACACCATTATGCCATTTTGCACGTGTCGTGACAGTTGCCGTGAAACAATTAATAGAAATCATGAACAGCATCAGACTCAAATCTAGTGTCTTTAAAAAACAAGGTCAAATATCATGAATTTACTCAAGGACTTTGATTGAGCCAAATCACCTATATGGGACTTGAAGGCGTTTCTGCTTGTAGCTTTCAGAGAAAGCTGGAAAAGACTTGCCTGTTGTTATTGTAGTGAACTGAAGCATGTTCAAGGTCCTTGTCATAGCACAGATGTGTACCAAATCTGATGTATACCAAATCTGAAGACAATCTGATTGCAGCATCTTCACAAACCGCACAATTTAACCACAAATAGCAAGGAGTTACAGGTTAAAATCCCAGGAGAAATGGTGAAAATGAGATGAATTTACGACATACATGCATTAACCATGCTATATCTCAGGTTTGCTTATCAAGGATCTGAAAGTTCAGATGTAGATGGAGGGATCTGATCTGTTGCTCAAGTATCCGAAGTCACATGTCGCAATCAGAATGACTTAAATCCATCACGAAGGCGGCAATAGTCCATTACGAACGTGCATGAATGGTATGTCTTATTTTAATAAACATCCTGTTGAATATTTAGAAATTAATTTCAGTGGGAACTGTAGGAAGCAACAACCCTCAGTCAAATTAGTTTCAAAATATTCAACAGCTTACATATTACCTTGAAGTTCTACCATTTCAAATTGATTCCAACACATGCATAAAGTGAGCAGAGCTTAGCTAGGAATTTACCTTTCCAGTTTTAGCTATGCCTCGCCCATCTCTATCTAAGCTCCACCCACACTTCGCTGTGATGGAATTGATCGATCCCCAAATACCATAACTATCAATTTCCTGAAAACTACACAGGTAAGCTGTTGAATATTTTGTATCTAATTTGACTTGGTGCTGTTGCTGCCTATTCAACAGAATATTTAGTAAATAGTAGATATACAATTCGTACAACAACGCATAGTTCGTCTTCAAATATGCGTTCGTGACGTACTTATCGACGTCATTCATTATGATGTCATTCTACACATCACGTAGTCGACTATGACAATATAGGATGTGTTGATAAAGTGGAACGGTCTATTGGCAGGCATTAGAAATGTTGCCATCAAACAACTACACACAAAACATAAACTCAATACACTAAATTCAGCTTTTGAACATAAAAGATAAATACATTGTAGTCTTGATATAGATGTAGTAATAATTTTATACTGCATAGGAAGTTTGGTTTCTATAAGTCTGATATGCTTAGCTGCAGCAGAGGTGCCATACGAACTTCAGTTAATCAAACAGACAAGGCAAAAATAGGTAACTTATTATAAATACCTGCAACATCTTGCTCTCGGCGCAGGTTGTTTTCAATAGCTGAGTGAATGAGATCACGTACACACTGAGGCTTTACAATGAACTTCTCATGGTTACCACTAGCTGACTCAGATATTGGGGGTCGCTGTGACACCGGCATACCCATCGGAGAAAGGAGGTTAACATTTGGGCCAGGTCCTGCAAAACGTGCTCTGGCCGAGGATGGCAGGCCAGAACCAGGAAATGTCACTCCTGCTGCCATCATCATCTGTTCCTAAAATACAGAAAGTTAAATGAGAAATGCTGTGATGGTATGCAGACCTGAACAGGTACATTGATCGACTGCGTGACTGATGCTAATATATATATATACACCTGTGCAAAAGTTAAGCACCAGCAAAAACAATAGAACGTAGAAACATGATGGTACAACTAGGCTGCCATACTTTTTGTCCCCGCGTTAGCTGACATAATTCCAAGTACGAAATGCACATGCATGCATGACTTCACGCCGCTTGATGTCCGTGCGTGGCGGGAAACAGCACACGTGTTCAGTTATGTAAAAGTCCAGTTTGAGGTGTAGAACATTACATACAGATTTAGGCGACAAGATTAGGAATTTTGTGTTCATGACCGTGGTTTATTTGTACAGAGAGAATTAGCTCTTGATTGTGAACCGCTATGGCAAGACGAAGGTTAAGTGATCGTGTGAAATGGCAAATCATAGGCATGCATACCACTGGTATATCATGCAGAGAGATTGGCAGACAGCTGAGCATTAACCATACTGTAATCAGTCGTTTGATTGCAAAACATGGGCAAACTAACGAGGTGAAGGACAGGCCTAGATCTGGAAGACCAAAGAAGACTACTGCCCGTGATGATCGAGCCCTAGTACGCCTTGTTAGGAGATCTCCATTCACCAACAGCAGAGTGCTCAGCCAGCAATGGGAAACGCGCAATAGAGTGTCAATGTCTACCGTCAAAAGGAGACTGTATGCTGCTGGCATGAAAGCTAGGAGACCTGTCAGACGTCCTCTCCTCACTGCACACCACAAAGACGAGCGTCTGAGGTGGTGCAACGAAAGAAGACACTGGAACATGAGATCCTGGAGACGGGTACACTGGTCCGATGAAAGTCGGTTCCTGCTTCATGCCACAGATGGTCGAACTCGTGTATGGAGGTCCAGACGCACGGCGTACGACCAACGTAACATCATGGAAGAAGTTCCATTTGGTGGAGGTTCCGTTATGATATGGGGGTGCATCTCATTTGATTGTAAGCTGGATCTGTTGACTGTACCTGGAACACTAAATGGACAAAGATATCAAGATTCCATACTGGATAGAGTTGTGGTCCCTCATTTTGTAAATCATGCACCTGGAACCCACCCTATATTCATGGATGACAACGCCCGACCACATCGTGCTAGAGCTGTGCATGAATACCTCCGCCAGAATGCCATCGAAACCCTACCATGGCCAGCAAGGAGCCCTGACATGAACCCTATTGAGCATATCTGGGACATTCTGGGAAACATGGTGAGAAGGAGGGATCCTCCTGTGCAGAACCTACAGGAATTAACAGACGCACTCCATCTTGAATGGCAACGAATACCACAATGGCGTATCAGTCGGTTGGTGACCAGCATGAGACGTCGTGTCCAGGCCGTCATCCAGGCACAAGGTGGATATACCCGGTATTAATAATGACAGTCTCAAACTCGTGCACAGATGTTAAACTTCGTTTTCAGACACCATTAATGACAATCTAGCCACGTGTGTCAACTGTAGGGCAATAGTTGTCAGTTGTGTCAACGTAACCATATTCAGGCCTCGTTTTCAAGTTCAAACAAAAACATACAGTGTTTCCCCACCATCATAATCAGCATTCCTCTAGTTGCATTATTACCTCTTGCACTAAGATGGATGGGTACATAAATGTTTATGCTATTGCTTTCTTCATAGCACATGAATATACCCTCGCATGTGCGTAAAAATAGGGTGGTGCTTAACTTTTGCACAGGTGTATATATATATATATATATATATATATATATATATATATATATATATATATATATATATATATATATATGAATGTCATTCACTTTGCTCTGTGTGCGTGAGTGTGTATGTTTAAGTGCAGGCACATTCGTGAAACTACTAACCTGTACCGTGTGCTGTGATGGTGGTGGTCCCGATGATGGTCTTGATGATGGTCTGGACCCAGGTCGTGATGATGACTGTGAAGAACCCTGGTGCTGTTGTTGTTGTCTAGACATGGGGTAATCAACACCAGCACCACTGCTATTAGGCCGGGGAGGGCCTAGAACAGAATATACAGAAGCTTGCTATGACAATCAAACTTATCATATAATCTTAATTACAGTACAGCTCAAGAAATAACTTTGCACATACTGTTGAATATTTTGAACATAACTGTATTGGAAGATATTGTTGCCTAAGGCAGTAATGTCTTCCATTCCAATTATGTTAGATTTAGTTTGAGATTCTATTTATCTTACACGTTATTATTTCTAATTAAATTCAAATGGATTTTGGCGATTTTCATACAATTTTATGTTAGCCGTTCTCATGCAATGCTCCCGATAGCTCTGCTTCTACATTCATATTCTGGTCAACATTCTCTACAACTTATGTTCAAAACCGAACCATCTGTCATGACACTACTGATTCAGTTTTCAAACATTTTTAGAATTTACTCTCTTTCGACATCATCTATCTCCAGGCCCACACGATCCTAATTCACACACATTTAGACTTGAGAGAAAGTCATTGGATCCATTACCTCCACAGAATGGATCCCACTGCTGTGAAGCCGGTGCGATTGATGGGTCTAATAAACACTACAGTTTTAACAGTAAAATTTGTAGCTATCCACTTGAGACAAGGGCCTGCATGACAAGCCTTCGGGGCATTTTTGAAAAACTTTAACATTCTATCTACTTAACTCTCAGATCAGACACATTTAAATCTCAGGACTTTACAAACACATAATTATGAACATTAACTGCACTAAAACCGGAGATAGCAACAATAATACTCCAACGACGACGGAATCCAAAGATCTAAATGTCAGAAAAGCCCTACAGCAGCTAAGCAGTTGAATATTTTGAAGCCAAATTGCACAGAAGACGTTTCTCACTTAGCATATAATAGAGAATAAACGAAATCTAGGATTTCTTTTTTCACGAGAGAGTTGATACTTACCTCCCTAATACTTATTGATATTGCTAAATATCGGCTTTCACTCAATAAACACTCAGATTAAAACAGTTAGGTGCCCCTACTGGGCAGGGAGTCAGAGCGTAGTCTGGCGGATGCCAGCCCCACCACCACGCATGCGCAGACTAGCACTTCCTCCGACTAATTTATTGGCTGACACACATGCAACTATTAAGAGCCTGAAAACCGAGCCTCTGTGGGGTGGAGAGGCCGGGTCCGTATCTAGGGAGGTAAGTATCAAATCTCTCGTGAAAAAAGAAATCTTAGATTTCGTTTATTTCACTTCAAGAGTATACTTACCTCCCTAATACTTATTGATATTACCAGAATTCGACAGGGAATTCGGCGGGAGGGAGGCGAGGTCAAAAGACCAGCTCATCCCTATACGCTTTTCTGCATTTAAGGCACTTAAACTTCTGAAACTGTGTGAAAACACAGTCAGGATTTGACCACCCATCGGACAACACAACCGATGTAAGAGAGATGACCGAATGTCATATGCGCTCCCCCTCCTGGGAGGAAGACTCGAATGACCTCTATGTCCCATACGCTCTCTACGTACAAGTGCCATGTACTACAGGACAGAGACGAAAAAACTCCATTTTCGTATACTCTCAATAATGAACCACATAAACACACAAACCATCATCATGCTAATAACAACGGGTAACGTGACAATACAATCAACAATGGACAACACATGAACAAGACTGACCTTGTTGAACTTGGGTGCTGACATCATCTTCCCAGTGGTGAAGACTGATGCAGTGCCAAAAAAGTGGTTGTTTCCAATAATTAATTGTGAAATATATAAGCAATGAGGAAACCTCATCAAATAATGTACACCTATGTATTTTTTCAAAATCGACAAGGCGAGAGGATTAGAGGTGTCACGGAGATAATGGTCTGTAAAACTTGACTCACAGTGCCACTGAGCAACCGACATAATGTCATCCACAGGGACCCCATTAAATAGGGCAGTGGATGTCACTACGCCGCGGACACTGTGAGCCTTGGCCACGTCAACCTGCTTCCCGGTGGCGGATTTATGACAAAACTGAATACATTCTACAATCCACCTGGAAATGGTGTCCTTCGATGCCCTGCCATGGGGTTCAATATATGACAACCATAACGCTGACTGGTCGGTGCGCCACTCCGATGTACGTCGTTTGTACCGGAGCAGCGCCCGGACGGGACACCATGCTTTAGAATTAGGATCATATCTAATTAAAGCTGGCAAAACAATAGGTTGACCTGGATATTTCAAAGACTGATTCTTAGCCAAGAAATTAATCCTAGGTAGCAGCTTAAGGCCTTTCCCTGTAACCACAAACGAATTTCACTCCTACGCCTAGCCGAGGCCACAGCAATTAAAAATACAGTTTTAAGAGTTAATAGTTTCATAGAAATGAAACTAAGTGGTTCAAAAGGCTTATCACCTAGTACTTGAAGCACTAGCGATAAACTCCAAGACGGAATCACCGGGGGATTCCTTGGTCTTAGATTGCCCATGCCTTTAATTAATACATTTAATGTACTTACTTCATCACTTCCCCTCTTAGCCAAGCAAGGAATAACAGACATTAAAGCTGACTTATAACCAGCAATAGAGTTAGGCTTGAGGCTATAGGCATCATACAGGTGACAGAGGAAATCAGCTACTTCCTGAATAGATGAATCCATTGGATCAATACATCTTTTTGAGCACCACTTTGCAAATCTGTTGATTTTATAATCATATGCTCTGGAGGTTGACTCCCTCCTGGCTTTGGCCATAAACATGGCTGCTTGCTCAGAAAAGCCCTCCTTAATTCTAGATTCCTTGACAACATGCACGCAGTCAATCGGAACATTGACGGATTGTTGTGAAGGGCCTTGGCCTGGAAGATAATGTCGTCCATCAGAGGCAGAGGAACCGGATTGCAGACCAGAAGGTCCAGCAGATCCGTATACCACGATCGGCTTGGCCAATCCGGGGCGATCAGGAGCACTTGGCACTCCTCCTGCCGGATTTTCTGAAGAACTTTTGGAATCAGGATTGCTGGAGGGAATGCGTATGCATACATTCCCGCCCAGCTGATAGCTAACGCATCTGTTGCGAAAGCGCTTGGATCTGGAATCGAAGAGACGTACGTTGTCATCTTCGCATTCCTCTTCATTGCGACCAAATCGATGTTGGGCTTCCCCAATGGTCGAACAGACGATCCGCCACACATTGATTTAGTTGCCATTCCGTGGGTAAAACACTCATCCTTCGGCTCAATGAGTCTGCTAGCAGATTTAACCTTCCCGGAATATGAACTGCTTTCAAGGTAATCCTGTGATCCAGGCACCAACAAAGCAGTCTCCATGTCATCATACAGACTGGGCGACTTCGTTCCGCCCTGGCAGTTTATGTAAGTCACTACAGTTGAGTTGTCTGAACGAATAAGAACAATCTTGCCCTAAACTTTCCGTAAGAAATGTTCCAGGCCCAGGACTACTGCTCTTAGTTCCAGTAGATTGATATGTTCCTTTGACTGATCCAGATCCCACAGCCCTGATATTGTGGATTCTTCCAGGCAAGCTCCCCAACCCTCCATCGATGCATCTGTATACACAGTCACCTGAGGGTGGGGAGGGGTTAGCAAAACCCCCAACAGGAGATTCTCTGTCTTCAACCACCATTGCAGGTGGTGAATTAGAGGCGCCAACACTGACACATTCGAGTCCAGTGAACCTGTACTCTGGGTCCATTGTGTCATGAGAAAAAGCTGGATCGGCCGCCTGCGTAAGGCGGCCTGAGGAATGACTGGTTCCAACGAAACCATCAACCCCAGCATTCTCAAGTAAACCCGTGCCAGGACATGACGACTGTCGCACACTGACTGAATTACTGAGATGAGTTTCTGAACTCTCTCCTGAGTAGGATAAACATATCCTGTCTCTAGATCGAAGAACATCCCCAGGTAAACAAACTTCTGGGATGGAGTCAGCTCTGATTTTTGAAAATTTATCATCCAGCCTAAATCCGTGAGCGTTTTCAAAACAATCTCCAGATTGGTCGATAAACTTTCCTGGGTGTGTGCTTTTAACAGCCAGTCGTCTATGTACGTGTGGACTGCTATGCTTCTCCTGCGGAGGTATGCTGTGATCACAAGAACCACATGGGTGAAAACCCGAGGAGCGGTGGAAATTCCGAAGGGTAACACCCTGAATTCCCACTGTCTGCCCTGGAATGCAAATCTCAGGAAGCGACGGAAACTCCTCGCTATGGGAATGTGGAAATAAGCATCCTTCAAATCTATTGAAGCTGTCCACATTCCCTTCTCTAACCCCGCCAACACTGAGCGCAGTCTCCATCTTGAAACTGGGCGTCTCTATGAACTTGTTCAACGGCTTGAGGTTGAGAATCGGTCTCCACCCTCCGGTGTTTTTTGTTACCAAGAACACGGTTGAATAGAAGCCCGGACACTTTTGTGCCGGCTGAATAGCTCCTTTTAGTATGAGGGAATTTATCTCCTCCTCGATACACAACCTTTGCTCTGGATCTCTCGGATTCGGAGTCCAGATTGGCACTAGAGACAGTCGCGATGGCGGGCCTGTCATCCAATCAGGATGATACCCGACTGAAAGCCACCGCAAGACTAAACGGTCCTGAGTCAACCGTTCCCACTCTTGCTTGTGGTCGGCTAGCCGGCCTCCCACCAGTCCACATAGGGAGAGAGGTGGACATAAGGAGTGCAAGAGTGGCACTGTCTCCTTTGCCAGAAACACCGGAGTGGTTCTCACCGCGGTAACCAGCCCATCAGGCACGATTACCACGACCAGATCCTCGCGCGCCACGCCCAGCACAGCGCGCACCTCGGTGCGCGGGTGGCTGCCTGGCTGACTGCGCCTGAGGAGCCTGCGCCCCCCTCACTGCAGGCCGAATCGCACGCGGCCGAGGCCGACGCTGCGATGGTGGTTGGCCTCTGACCTGGCCACCTCCACCTCGAGCCTGCAGGGGACGATACGCAGGGGGTGCTGCGCGAACGCGCTCCCAACGGAGCACTTCAAACTGCTCCCGCAGCACCCTCTGGTCATTGACCAGAGTAACCGTCTCCTGGAGGTGTCTACATCCCTCACCTCCAAAGAGACCAGGACCTGTCATAGGTGTACGCAGTAGCCTATTGTACAGGTCCTGGGACTGGCACAGATTGTCCAAGGCAAACGTGCGCCTTGCCCGGACACTCCTAGTCACCGCCCGAGTCATGCAGTCCAGAGCCAGGTTGATACCATCCTGGATGGCTCTCTGGACTGTGACCGGGCTGGACTGGCGCGATGCGGATGCCGTTACTACCCCCTGTAACAGCTGGGAGACGTGGGACAGAGCGGCAATCGAAGCTCTCCCACTCTCTACCGCATCACGCAACGCGGCATTTGCCGAACGCAACGCGTTCGAACACAAGACTCCCGTGTCAGAACGGGAGCCTTGCCGCGCATCCTCACCCAAAGCCGCGCGGTCATCCACGCTCGGCTTGGGTACCACACCGTACCTCTGGTAATCCAGGGGCACGATGCGGCAACGCCGGGCCACCTCGCGAGGGGCCTTCGCGAGACGCCCATTCGCCTTAATGGACGTCTCCGCCGCCTCGAACATGTCAACGACATGCTCTGCAGCGGCAGAGATGGCATCGCGTTAGCAGTAGCCTTACCAGCTAACCACGGCCTGTGGTCACGCTGGCTAGCCGACTGCTCCACGGGCAGACCTGGCCTAACACTTACCAGCCACTGGCAAGCGTTAGACCAATCCTCTTCCGTGGCTAGCTGCGAGCGCTCTACAAGACGGGGGCCTTCGTCTTCCTCCTGAGCGCAAGCAGCAGAGCTTGACGGCGGATATGCTGATACCCCTGGCCAGCCAGGGAAAGCATGCGGGCCCGAATGAACAGGCATGCTAATCTCACTGGCCTGACCAGGAGCAGGCACCGTGGTAGAGCGCGGGGCAGATACCGCCCCACCACGGCCCTGGCCAGCACCAGCGACACTCTCGGCAAACCGAGGTATGCGGTAACGCTGGCTATCAGCAGCGCCCAGGGCCACCTTCTGAACCGTGAACTCTACTCCTGCGTGAGTATAGCCATGGACTATGTCGCCTGTATTCCCCGCAAGGGGTGCACAGACGTCATAATCCATGGTCACGTCTTCAGACAGCGACCCTAAAAGGTAATCCTCTTCCTCCTGGCCAGAAAGATTAGACTCCGGGTCAGCAAAGAGAGCTAACCCGGACTGGCCAGGAAAGGTGCCATAGGAGGTACTGGCACCCGCGGCGTGCGGATACCCCTGGACTGATAAGCAGCCCGCGGGTTCCAGCGACAGCCATCCACGACCCCTCGGCGCGGCACCAAGCCTGCTGCCAGGGTCGTGGAACGCCCCCTCTAATGGGGCCACCTCTGAATCTACGAACAACGGAAACGGCCTACGGACAGGTGATTCAGAGGTGGGGATTACCTGCTCCGAAGCAGATGATGAGGCCAACAAAGGATTTGGTCCAGGAAGCATGCCACGAAGCAACTCTGGAACCAAATCCTTTATTGTCCTCTTCATTTCTCCCAACATCTCGGTCCGGAAGGCCTCCATATCCACCGCGGACGAGGCCTTCCTCTTACCCTTCTTACTCACACTCTCTCTTTTCTGCTTCTTCTTCTCCTCCTCCACCACCTTGTCCTTCGCCTGTAAGCACAAGAATTCGGACATTAGTTTGCCACCCCCCCCCCCAGTGCTTACATATCTCGCAGTTAATCAAGGGACCACAGGGGCTACACTGATAGCAGAGATGAGGAAGAAACCTCTCCTCCAAGAAACGTCCACAGGACGAGCAACCAGGTCTCTGAAACAGGGCAAAGGACGAGGGCAATGAGCAACTTAGTTAAGCTTAGAAACTTAAACCAACTCAAAGAGAGGGAAAATGATCATAAAGATCAATAATCATCTGAAACCAGCGTTGGACAAAACTTTAATTGTTAATAAAGAGCAAGGCTGATTATGACGTCATTAATCCTATGACAGGAAAAAATCGATCCATAACAAACATCCAAGTGCAAGGAGGAATTGTATCCATAACCAGAACATGTACAGAATGGACATTCCGACTACACACCCCTCGGATAAATACTGATAACAATGGTAAATACAGTTAATTTTCTCTAAAATAATTAACATCACCTCATATCAATAATTAGATACCTGACACCTTGTATAGACAAACCATTCAACGTGATGACCTGGAGCACTCCACCAAGACTACGCCTCCTAACACTCTCCACCTTACGGGAAGGAGTTGGATCAAGAGGGCAAAGTGAGAAGACCTTTATACTAGGCCTCCGACTCACTGGACATAGACTTTTTGGTTAGATAACCTAACAGTATTAGTAGGAAATGGAACCAAGGTGGAGAAAAACAAACCCTCTGA
The DNA here is from genome assembly GCA_034401795.1 of Chaetoderma sp. LZ-2023a. Lineage (NCBI taxonomy): Eukaryota > Metazoa > Mollusca > Caudofoveata > Chaetodermatida > Chaetodermatidae > Chaetoderma > Chaetoderma sp. LZ-2023a. The sequence continues at coordinate 81,382,164 of CM067370.1, read as the reverse complement.
TGCTGTGATGTCCATTACATATCCTCACATAGACCTGTGGACATAAACACAAAGAGAGATTAGTATTATATAGCACCTAGTTGAAATAAACCAACTAAACAAGGCGCTTATCACGGCAAACGCGAGTCCCGGAAACACATTACACCGGGAAAAAACTCACTAATTTTACTAGAAGTCACCTGATATATAGGTCCTGGGCCCTCCACTGGCGAAGTATTCCTTCCTGCCATCTTAATCAGGGGTTATCACTTCTAAATTAACAATCAAAAGACTTTGAAGAGTTTAGAAAAGCTCTAGCACAAAAACATGTGTAGACTCTCTGCCAATAAATTAGCAAAGAGGAAGTGCTAGTCTGCGCATGCGCGGTGGTGGGGCTGGCATCCGCCAGACTACGCTCTGACTCCCTGCCAAGTAGGGGCACCTAACTGTTTTAATCTGAGTGTTTATTGAGTGAAAGCCGATATTTAGAAATATCAATAAGTATTAGGGAGGTAAGTATACTCTTGAAGTGAAATATGTCATATCTTGTTTGTTGAGTTGAAAGCAATAAATCACATACCTGCTGAAGGTGATGTGCTGAAATTATGCTGCATGAATGGGCCTGTACCAGGCAGAGGCCCTGCTGTGAGCAACTGTTGTACCTGACCAGTTTTCTCACCACCGGGTGACACGTTCATTCTGGGTCGGCCGCTGCTGGCAGAAATGTGGCCTTGCAATGCACTACTAGGTGGTGTCATAGAGGCGGGATGTCTCCCTGCTAACAAACGGATTAATACATGTATGATGACCACATGAGACGGAATGCTGCATAATATGCAGTCAATAATTACTGTGATAATCTGACATTCAGCACATATTCATGAACATTGATCAATATTATGAAAATATTTTGATTGGATTTCATTGTTGCCTGCATAAGCTTGGGGAGCAAATGATTCCAGTCAAATTATTTCTGACAGTCCACAGAATATGTCATATATCATACGCAATGTGTCACGTTTGGTCTCCAGCATTAAAAATGTTACCAGAGTTGCAATGAGTGTTTATGTAGCCAAACTAGCTCTAACAGGATTAAACCAGCGTATAAACAATACTTGTATTAGACATCAAACCAACCTTTGTGGAATCAAATGTCTCATTTGTTCTCCTAATGGAAGAACCCAATTTTAGCGATGCACCACCCATCTCTAGCTAATCACCACCCACACATTGCCCATGTTGAGGATCAATTGATCCCTGCACTCTCTGAATCTCAATTTCCAGAAAACTGTACAGGTAAGCTGTTGAATATTTTGAAACTAATTTGCCTATGGCAGTTACAGTGCCCACTCAAATTAGTTTCAAAATATTCAACACAATGTTTATTAAATAGAAGACATACAATTCGTACATCTTAACGGACTAAATCATGTCATTCATGAAGCAATTGATTATCACATCATCCTACATGTGACGTAGTCTTTTATGATGTCATATGATTGAGTGAGAAACTGGATTCATCAATTGACTATAAACATCAGAGTTCAGTGACCTTAATGTCATCATGCTGATTCCTAACACCATAGGCAACCATGAATCTATGTTTAGTTCAAATAAGCTTAACACATCCTGTGTTGAAAACAGAGTTTTGCCCCAATGTCACCCTGAACTATGACCTTGTCACTTCAATGTCATCATACTAATTATGAACAGTACAGACAACCATGATCTAGTTTGACTGGCTAACAATAGTCAGTGAGCTGGACTACTGAACATGCTAATTTGCTATACCCACTCCAACACTGGATAGTTACAGCCGGCTACCAGTCTCGATTACCCCTTTAAGCAGTCTGTTTTGATGACCTAAGAAAATGGGTTATTTTTGTGCACTAAGACGTCAAAAAAGCATCTATATGAGATAACATTGGAAGAAAATGGACCTTGGGAACATTGATATAGTTATAATTTCAGCAAACCTAAGGTATTTAGTGAAATATTTGCACTTATGCATTTATTCGTGGCAATCTTTAAATTTGTTGCCGCAAATTTGACCATTAAAGGGTTAAGGTCCCTGTAGTGGCTATTTTATACTGATTATATGGTATCATATATTACCTTGTTGTCCTGTCATGTGTGAAGGCATAAGCATCCTAGCTTGAGATACATCCTTCAATGATGATGATGGCATGGACGATGACGATGATGACACATAGATCATAGCACTGTCATGACCTGACTTAGCACTAGTAGTAATGGACACATGTCCCACCGCTTCATTTTGCGGGTGTGGCCCTTCATCAGCACTGAGCGTAGCACTGCTATCGTTGTCTGGGATGCTACGCAAGCTGCTCTGTGATGTACTGAGAGGCTTGTTGGCGACTAATCCTTCCGGGAGCAGTTTATGAGAATCCATGTCTATATGTTGATGTGTTAAGGCGGCTGCTGTCGACAGCATTGCACCGTGATCCGGCTTTGGGGATATATCTAAAGATTGACTCATTGTTATGCCATCTGAAATTAACGAAATCTGTTAAAAATCGACATACATAGTTAAACACACAACAAGCATGCATTTCCAGGGGAATAAAAATGATTTCTCCATAGAGCTATCAATTAACCCTTTAACAATAAAACTGGCTAAAAATGTTTGTGGTATTGAGAAATCTTCATTTGTAGACCAAGACAACTTTTGAAAATTTACCACTAGAATGGCTGGATCGATAACTGAGCCATTCATTCCAGTGATAAATTTTCAAAAATAATCTTCTCTTGGTCTGCAAATGGGCATTTTCTATGAAAATCTTCCTAGACAAATTTGAGGGTTAAAGAGTAGTATGAATTTACAAGCACCATCTAATGTGTTTGAATTGGTCACATATAGTGTTTAATTGCACATGAATGACATTTACCTTGCTGCTATTAATCCACTGAGCTTTTTAACTCGGCATCAACTAGGCTTGCGTGATTTTTCGATTTAATCGTGAAGTTTGATTTATTTTTAAAATCACGATTTTTACGATGTAATTGAGGAAAAATCAGAAAATTGTCAAAAATTTCATGTTATTTTAAAATCTGAAGTGTGTACTGTTCCGTCGCATTTTATCAGTACATGAGTACAATTATAATCGATTCACACCTGTGTTCCTTGTGTTTATATTTTCGCCGTGCCATGCACGTGTCGAATAATTACTAATCACAACACAAAGCGCTACAATAAACAAGCTAACAATAGTGAGGTAACACCTTTGTCATTGAGAAAACCAGCTAGTTACTCCGTTGAATCGCCATACAATTTTCTTTCTTTCGCTGTAGACCCTGAGTCTGTCGTGAAATGCCAAGTATATACTTAGTTGCAGAGTGTTAGGCAATCAGTGAACATCATTCTTTTTAATTCTAGAGTTAGCAATTTCAGGCGATGTAATAATTTTTCCTTTTTGTTTCGGTTGTCGTGTCAAATTAAAGAAAATCAAGCAACAGCATTCCAGATTGTTTGATTTTGAAATATGCGTTCTGTTGATTACTCTTAAATGTAAATCATACATTCTGAAAGCAACTATAAACTGCACTATGGGACGAGTTTACGCCGTTACACTCGTACCTACTCAAAGCTAAGGTCCTATGTATGTGGATTGTGCGGTATCTTCCCGGGTACTAATATTAGCGTCTTCCCGTTACTCAGGTAATGACCTAAACTCGTCCTACAAAGGGAGGCTATAAGCGGAAGCTGATACATCATGTAATTTCTATTTTTTTTCTCGGCGACATTTTATCTCAAATTTTGATGAAATAAATAATGTTTATTAAACTATACGCAATATTTAAGCGGTCCCAATTAATAATTTCACTCCCGCGATGATGGATATAATGGATACATTAAACATAGACGTAGGATGGTAAGAATTCGTCGCATGAAAATGTGTTCTAATTTCGTGATATTTTTGTATCATTTATTTCAACGTTTTCTAGAAACAAGTCACGTTACCCCGGTTTATACTTTTGGGAATTTGGATCCACGATTTAATCGAAAATCACGATTTTTAAAATAAAATCGATCGCGATGTTTCAAAGCAAAAATCGCCCAAGCTAGCATTAACGGAGGATTCCAGCTTCTCTGTCAATCATATGACGTCATAATCAACTACGTGATGTGTAGGCTGACATCATAATCAATTATGACATGAATGACTCGATTTACTCCGTCATAAACACGCAATAGTCCATTAGTTTGTACCTATTGTATATCTTTACTATTTAATAAACATGCTGTTGAATATTTTGAAACTAATTTCACTAGGCTATGGCAACAACATCACCCAGTCAAATTAGTTTCAAAATATTCAACATCTTATCTGTAGTTGTCTGGAAATTGCTTTTCAGGGAACGATTGATTTAAAAAGGGGCAAAATGTGGTGCTACCCAGTGTGCAATGCTACCCAGCATGCAATGTACTAACTCCATAATCATTGCAACTATTGGACACCATATTGATTGAGTCTATTGTCTGTATAAGCCAGGATTTCTCAAACAAAAAGCACCAGTCTGCACGTGCAACTGGCCATTTGTCCGCCAGCTCTAATTTATTTATTATGATTGAACATAACATACCATCCCCATCCTCTTCATTAAGTGGTCTAGGACTGGGAGCGCTGGCTGTATCAGAGTCATCATCCATATTGTCCTCATCACTTGATGACAACTCTTCCTCGGATGGTGCAGTCACCGTTGACGCGACACTCTCAGATGTTGATATGGTACGTGTTCCATCCCGAATCTATGATGAAGATATTTAAATATTCATGAGATACACTGAAGATTAAACGAAATCTAGGATTTCTTTTTTCACGATAGAGTTGATACTTACCTCCCTAATACTTTTGATATTGCTAAATATTGGCTTTCACTCAATAAAACACTCAGATTAAAAACAGTTAGGTGCCCCTACTGGGCAGGTAGTCAGAGGTAGTCCGGTGGATGCCAGCCCCACCACCGCGCATGCGCCGACTACTACTTCCTCTGACTAATTTTTTGGCTAACACATGCAACTGCCAAGAGCCTGAAGACCGAGCCTCTGTGGGGTGGAGAGGCCGGGTCCGTATCTAGGGAGGTAAGTATCAACTCTCTCGTGAAAAAAGAAATCCTAGATTTCGTTTATTTCACATCAAGAGTATACTTACCTCCCTAATACTTTTGATATTGCCAGAATTCGAAAGTGAATCTGGCGGGAGGGAGGCGAGGTCAAAAGACCAGCTCTTCCCTATACGCTTTCACGCGTTTAAGGCACTTATGACGTCTGAAATGTGTGAGAACACATTCAGGATTTGACAAACCATCGGATAACACAACCGATGCCTGAGAGATGACCGAATGTCATATGCGCTTCCCCCCCCCCCCCCCTCCTGGGAGGAAGACTAGATGACCTCAATGTCCTATACGCTCTCCGCGTACTAGTGCCAAGTACTATAGGACTGAGACGAAAAGGCTCCATTTTCGTATACTCTCTATGATGAACCACCTCCCACATAAACCATCACCATATTAATAATAACGGGTAACGTGACAATACAAGTAACAATGAACAACACATGAACAAGACTGACCTTGTTGAACTTGGAAGCTGTCATCATGATCCCAGTAGAGAAGCCTGATGCAGTCCCGACAAGTGGTTGTTACCATCGCTAAATTGCGAAGTATATAAGCAATGCGGAAGCACTCCTCACAAAATTTAAAAAACGATTAATGTTTTAAAATCGACAAGGCGAGAGGGTTAGAGGTGTCACGGAGGTAATGGTCTGTAAAACTTGACTCACAGTGCCACTGAGCCACGGACATAATGTCATCCACAGGGACCCCACTAAACAGGGCAGTGGATGCCACGACACCGCGGACACTGTGAGCCTTGGCCACATCAACCTGTCTCCCGGTGGCGGATTTGTGACAAAACTGAATACATTCTACAATCCACCTGGAAATGGTGTCCTTAGACGCCCTGCCATGGGGTTCAATATATGACAACCATAACGCTGACTGGTCGGTACGCCACTCCGAAGTACGCTGTTTGTACCGGAGCAGCGCCCGTACGGGGCACCATACTTTAGAATTAGGATCATATCTAGTTAAAGATGGCAAAAAAATAGGTTGACCTGGATATTTCAATGACTGATTCTTAGCCAAGAAATTAATCCTAGGTAGAAGCTTAAGGCCTTCCCCTGTAACCACAAAACGGTCATCCTCGGCTGATAAGGCGTGAATCTCACTCCTACGCCTTGCCGAGGCCGCAGCAATTAAAAATACAGTTTTAAGCGTTAACATTTTCATAGAAATGGAACTAAGTGGTTCAAAAGGCTTATCTCCTAGTACCTGAAGCACCAGGGATAAACTCCAGACTGGAATCAGTGGTGGATTCCTTGGTCTTAGATTGCCCATGCCTTTAATTAATACATTTAATGTACTTACTTCATCACTCCCCCTATTAGCCAAGCAAGGAATAACAGTCATTAATGCTGATTTGTAACCAGCAATAGAGTTAGGCTTGAGGCTATAGGCATCATATAGGTGACAGAGGAAATCAGCCACTACCTGAATAGATGAGTCCATTGGATCAATACATCTTTTTGAGCACCACTCTGCAAATCTGTTGATTTTATAATTATATGCTCTGGAGGTTGACCCCCTCCTGGCTTTGGCCATAAATATGGCCGCTTGCTCAGAAAAGCCCTCCTTAATTCTAGATTCCTTGACAACATCCACGCAGTCAATCGGAACATTGACGGATTGTCGTGAAGGACCTTGCCCTGGAAGATAAGGTCGTCCATCAGAGGCAGCGGAACCGGATTGCAGACCAGAAGGTCCGTATACCACGATCGGCTTGGCCAATCCGGGGCGATCAGAAGCACTTGGCACTCCTGCTGCCTGATTTTCTGAAGCACCTTTGGAATCAGGATTGCTGGAGGGAATGCGTATGCATACATTCCCGCCCAGCTGATAGCTAACGCATCTGTTGCGAAAGCGCTTGGGTCTGGAATCGGAGAGACGTACGTCGTCATCTTCGCATTCTTCTTCATTGCGAACAAATCAATGTTGGGTTTCCCCCAATGGTCGAACAGACGATCCGCCACACATTGATTGTTGCCATTCCGTGGGTAAAACACTCATCCTTCGGCTCAATGAGTCTGCTAGCAGATTTAGCCTTCCCGGAATATGAACTGCCTTCAAGGTGATCCCATGATCTAGGCACCAACAAAGCAGTTTCCATGTCATCATACAGAGACTGGGCGACTTCGTTCCGCCCTGGCGGTTTATGTAAGTCACTACTGTTGAGTTGTCTGAACGAATTAGAACAATCTTGCCCTGAACTTTCTGTAAGAAATGTTCCAGGCCCAGGACTACTGCTCTTAGCTCTAGTAGATTGATATGTTCCTTGGACTGATCCAGATCCCAAAGCCCTGATATTGTGGACTCTTCCAGACAAGCTCCCCACCCCTCCATCGATGCATCTGTATACACAGTCACCTGAGGGTGGGGAGGGGTTAGCAAAACCCCCGGCAAGAGATTCTCTGTATTCAACCACCATTGCAGGTGGTGAATCAGAGGCGCCAACACTGACACATTCGAGTCCAGCGAACCTGAACTCTGGGTCCACTGTGTCATGAGAAACAACTGGATCGGGCGTCTGCGCAAGGCGGCCTGCGGAATGACTGGTTCCAATGAAACCATCAACCCCAGCATTCTCAAGTAAACCCGTGCCAGGACATGACGACTGTCGCACACCGACTGTATTACTGAGATGAGTCTTTGAACCCTCTCCTGAGTTGGATAAACATATCCCGACTCGAGATCGAAGAACATGCCCAGGTAAACAAACTTCTGGGATGGAGTTAGCTCTGATTTTTGGAAATTGACTATCCAGCCCAAGTCCGTGAGAGTTTTCAAAACAATCTCCAGATTGGCCGATAATCTTTCCCGGGTGTGTGCTTTCAACAGCCAGTCGTCTATGTACGTGTGGACTGCTATGCTTCTCCTGCGGAGGTATGCAGTGATCGCGAGAACCACACGGGTGAAGACCCGAGGAGCCGTGGAAATCCCGAAGGGTAATACCCTGAATTCCCACTGTCTGCCCTGGAATGCAAATCTCAGGAAGCGACGGAAACTCCTCTCTATGGGAATATGGAAATAAGCATCCTTCAAATCTATTGACGCTGTCCACATTCCTCGCTCTAACCCCGCCAACACCGAGCGCACAGTCTCCATCTTGAAACTGGGCGTCTCTATGAACTTGTTCAATGGCTTGAGGTTGAGAATCGGCCTCCACACTCCGGTGTTTTTCGTTACTAAGAACAGGGTTGAATAGAAGCCCGGGCACCTCTGCGCCGGCTGAATGGCTTCCTTTTGTATGAGGGAATTTATTTCCTCCTCTATACACAACCTTTGATCTGGATCCCTTGGAATCGGAGTCCAGATCGGCACGAGAGACAGTCTCGATGGCGGGCCTGTTATCCAATCGGGACGATACCCGATTGAAAGCCATCGCAAGACTAAACGGTCCTGAGTCAACCGCTTCCACTCTGTCAAGTGGCCGACCAACCGGCCGCCCACCGGTCCACCTAGGGAGAGGTGGACATAAGGAGTGAGAGAGTGGCACTGTCTTCTCGGCCTGAAACACCGGAGTGGTTCCCACTACGGTAACCGGGCCATCAGGCCCGATTACCGCGACCAGATCCCTGCGCGCCCCGCCCAGCACCGCGCGCACCACGGTGCGCGGGTTGCTGCCTGGCTGGCTGCGCCTGGGGAGCCTGCGCCCCCCTCGCTGCTGGCCGAATCGCACGCGGCCTAGGCCGGCGCTGCGATGGTGTCTGGCCTCTGACCTGGCCAGCGCCACCTCGAGCCTGCAGGGGACGATACGCATGGGGTGCTGCGCGAACGCGCTCCCGCCGGAGCACCTCAAACTGCTCACGCAGCGCCCTCTGGTTGTTGACCAGAGTCACCGTCTCCTGGAGGTGCCTACATCCCTCACCTCCAAAGAGACCAGGACCTGTCATAGGCGTTCGCAGTGGCCTATTATACAGGTCCTGGGACGGGCACAGATTGTCAAGGGCAAACGTGCGCCTCGCCCGGACACTCCTGGTCACCGCCCGCGTCAAACAGTCCAGAGCCAGGTTGATACCATCCTGGATGGCTCTCTGGACTGTTACCGGGCTTGGCTGACGTGAAGCGGATGCTGTTACCACCCCCTGTAACAGCTGGGAGACGTGGGACAGAGCAGCAATCGAAGCTCTCCCACTCTCCTCCGCATCACGTAGCGCGGTATTCGCCGAACGCAACGCGTTCGAGCACAGGACACCCGTGTCAGAACGGGAGCCTGGCCGCGCATCTTCGCCCAAAGCCGCGCGATCATCCACGCTAGGCTTAGGCACCACACCGTACCGCTGGTAATCCAGGGGCACGATGCGGCAACGTCTAGCCACCTCGCGAGGGGCCTTCGCGAGACGCCCATTCGTCTTAATGGACGTCTCCGCCGCCTCGAACATGTCCACGACATGCTCAGCCAGCGGCAGAGATGGAATAGCGGTGGCAGTCGGCCTACCAGCTAACCACGGCCTATGGTCACGCTGGATTGCCGACTGCTCCACGGGCAGATCTGGCCGAATGCTTACCAGCCACTGGCAAGCGTCCGACCAATCCTCCTCCGTGGCTAACTGCGAGCGCTCTACTAGACGACGGCCTTCGTCTTCCTCCTGAGCGCAGGCAGTTGAACTCGACGGCGGATATGCTGATACCCCTGGCAAGCCAGGGAAAGCATGCGGGCCCGAAAGAACAGGCATGCTAAACTCCCTGGCTTGACCAGGAGCCGGCGCTGTGGTAGAGCGCGGGGCAGACACCGCCCCACCACGGCCCTGGCCAGCACCAGCGATACTCTCGGCAAGCCGAGGTATGCGGTAACCGTGGCTATCAGCACCACCCAGGGTCACCTTCTGGACCGTGAATTCTACTCCTGTGTGAGTAGAACCATGGAACACGTCGCCTGTATTCCCCGCGAGGGGTGCAGCGACGTCGTACTCCATGGCCACGTCCCCAGACGGCGACCCTAGCAGGTAATCCTCTTCCTCCTGGCCAGAAAGATTAGACTCCGGGTCAGCAAAGAGAGCTAACCCGGACTGGCCAGGGAAGGTGCCATAGGAGGATTTGACACCCGCGGCGCGCGGATACCCAGGGTCTGATGAGCAGACCGCGGGTCCCAGCAACAACCGTTGTCCACGGCCCCTCGGCGCGGCATCAAGCCTGCTGCTAGGGTCGTGGACCGTCCCCAACAATGGGGCCACCTCTGAATGCCCATCGAACACCGGACCGGACCTAAGGAACTCGGATTCAGAGGCGGGGATCACCTGCTCCGAAGCAGATGCTGAGGACAATAAAGGACCTGGCCCAGGCAGCATGCTGCGAAGCAACTCTGGGACCAAATCCTTTATTGTCCTCTGCATCTCTCCCAACATTTCGGACCGGAAGGCCTCCATATCCACCGCGGATGAGGCCTTTCTCTTACCCTTCTTAACACCCTCCTTCTTCGCCTTCCTCTCTTCCTCCATCACCTTCTCCCTCGCCTGTAACGATAAAGTCAGCCATTAGCTCACCCCCCACTGCTTACATATATCGCATTTTAGCAACGGTCCACAGGGACTGCAGCTAAAACACAAATGTGGCGCAAATCTATCTTTCAGAAATCGACCACAGGACGGGCAACCAGGTCTCTGAAACAGGACAAAGGATGAGGACAATGAGCAAGTTAGTTACGGTTAGAAGAAACTCAAAACCAAACTAAAAGAGAGGGACAGGATCATAAAGATCACTAATCAAGAAGAAACCAGCGTTGGACAAAACTTTAAATGTTAATAAAGCGCAAGGCCGATTATGACGTCATCAATCCCTTAACAGAAATTAATCGGTCCGTAACAAGCATCCAAGTGCAAGGACGAATTGTATTCATAACTAGAACATCCTCCAAAGGATATTCAGACTACACATCATCAGATACAGAATGATAAAAAATGGTAAAAAATCAGTCATTATTTTTTCAAATAATTCATATTACCTCATATCATTAATCATATACCTGACACCTTGTATAGACAAACCATCCACCGTGATGCACTGGAGCACTCCACCAAGACTACGCCTCTTCACCTTTCTCCACCTTGGGGAAGGAATTGGATCAAGAGGGCAAAGTGAGAAGACCTTTATAGTAAGCCTCCAACTCACTGAACATAGACTTTTTGGTTAGATAACCTAACAATATTAGTAGGAAATGGAACCGTGGTGGAGAAAAACAAACCCTCCTGTGCTGAGATGTCCACTAATAATGCAAACCCATACATGTGGACATAAACACAGAGAGAAATTAGACTTATAAAGCACCATGTTGGAAAAAACCAACTCAAACAGGCGCTAATCACGGTAAGCGCGAGTCCCGGAAACACATTACACCGGGGAAAAAACTCGCTAGAATATCATTGAATTCACCTGATAAAGAGATCCCGTCCCCTCCTCTGGCGAATTTGTCCTCTCAGACATCTCTTTCAACAATATTCGACCGTAACAGACATGAAAAAAAGGCTTTTAAACTCGTGAAACTTGCAGATAGCTAACAAGCACATGTGTTCTCCTTGCCAATAAATTAGCAAAGAGGAAGTAGTAGTCGGCGCATGCGCGGTGGTGGGGCTGGCATCCGCCGGACTACCTCTGACTACCTGCCCAGTAGGGGCACCTAACTGTTTTTAATCTGAGTGTTTTATTGAGTGAAAGCCAATATTTAGCAATATCAAAAGTATTAGGGAGGTTAGTATACTCTTGATGTGAAAATGATCTCACTCTTTTAACCTTTCAAGAAACGTTTTGTTAAATCGACCTTTTCTAGTTTATCCATCCATCATATGACGTCATAATCAACTACATGGCGTGTAGGATGACATCATAATCAATTACAGCATGAATGACTCGATTTAGTCTGCTTAGCTAGAGATGGATGGGGCATAGCTAAAACAGGAAAGGTCCATTGTTTGTCTTGTTGCACATCGGTCTGCCAGATCCTTGCACTTGTTTATTACAAGCTAATGATTCATGGACAATTTACTTTTTACCTATTTCTGTATGTCTGCCCTAAGGACAAGATACAAGAAATTGGTTACAATGGAGGAAATATTCAAATGAACATTTATAAAGAAAACTGATTAAAAGATAATGATGTCCAAAGCAGCAACAACTTTGAGTCAAATAAGTTTAAACAAGCATCTGTACATTAAAGTTATGATGTATGAGGGCTTGAAAAGTGTAATGAAAGCATATGAGTAAACTGAAGTATGCTCCCTGAAGGCATACTCGGTAGGGACACTAGAAACTAGACCGGACAAAAAATTTCTGGAATGTTCAGTGAACCACGAAAAGTAGGTCAAAAGCATGTTCAGTGAACCGTGAAAAGTAGGTCACAACATTTCCTACACAACAAACCTTCAGGGTATAATGCATCCATACACCAAGCTAAGGTCCAGTATACCAAAATCTCTTGAAACTATAGCCCGGACTAACATGTTCGGTAATGTTCAATGAACCATAAAAAGTATGTTAAAAGTAGGTCAGACTGACTGACTTTTCATATACTGCACATCTGCTCCGTACGATGCATCCACATATCAAGTTTAGTTCCCGTATACCAAAAACATTTGAAACTATGGCACGAACAAAGATCGGAAATGTTCAATGAAACATGAAAGGTAGCGCAAAAGCAGGTCACACTGCCCAACCTTTCATACACTGGACACCTTCCCCCTACGATGCAGCCACATATCAAGTTAAGTTCCTGTCTACCAAAAACTCGAAACTACAGCCTGGAAAAAGATTTTTGGTAATATCCAATGAACCATGAAAAGTAGATTAAAAGTAGGTCTATAATCTTCAGTGAACCGTGAAAGGTAGGTCAAAAGTATGTCATGCCAACCTACTTTTCACACACTGCACATCTTCTCCAGAAGATGCATCCACATACCATATTTCATGATCGTACATATAAGTCTTGAAACTATGGCCTGGACAAACTTATAGAAGGCAAACGGATGAATGGACGGATGGACAGGTCACAGCCGTAAGGACAAAATGGCGAATATATGCTCCCCCGAAATTTTTAGAGCCGTATAACGACTTTAGACTGACATACAGTCAAAAATGGTATTTGATACATATATTAAGATAGGAATCGTAGCTAGAAATATTCATCAGATTTCCTGTGTGAGTACCTCGAAATGGAAATCCTGGTGTTTCAATATATGGTCCAGCAAGTAGACATTTGAAATATTTTCAGCTGCTTTGAAATTGGAATGTCATCATCAGTGATGCTGTAATTTAATCACATCTCAATGCATGGCAACCTAATTAACCCCTTATCACTCAAGCCCGCCAAAATAAGCTTCTGCAATGGTTTCGAGGAATGTCTATTTGCAGATCAAGGCAAGACTAGTTTTGACAATTTACCACTGGAATGACTGGCTCGATACCCGAGCCAGTCACTCCAGTGGGAAATTCTCAATAATTATCTCTTGGTTTACATATGGACATTTTCTATGAGAAAATTTAAGTCTTTTGAACAAATATGATGGATAAAGGGTTAAATACCAAATCTTTCTTAGTTGACCATACGTAATATTAAAAAACATGATAGTCTCTTTTTACTAGACCACCTATTATTAGTAATTAGATATGTCTGACTGTATAATAACTAGCTTACCTTGGACTTCTTGTACTCCTGGACAATAGATTCTAGGCTAAACTTGCGCTTATAGTTGAAGTAGAAATTTTTGCACTGAGCCTCCGTCTTCGTACCCACTATATTAGCAATGGATGCCCAGTCTCGACCATGATCACGAAGACCTACAAATTTGTTGTCACTATTAATTATATATCATAATTTGTTGTCGACGAAATAAATCTCTTTAAATAAACAACTTTCAAAAAGTACATTGCACATTAAACATACATGTTCAATCTCTTATAAATGTATCAGTATTAGAGTACAAAACAAGAACGATAAGCACAAATTGCTAAAATCTATGCCACCGCACCACCATCATGCAATGGATCAAATTATCCTTAATTTGGTAACCATGACTTTGACCTTTGAACACCAAAATAAATAGGCTTCTTTATACCACAAAGGGCAACACACACACGCCAAGTTTGGTGAAGATCGCATGAACACAAAAAAAACCAACAGACACACACACACCCCTCCCCCTTGTGAGTTGGCCTGTAGTTTTATTAAGAACTATAAACATACTTACCGTTCAATCACTACTTGATAAATTAAACCATCTGCATTTAGCACCAGAAAAATATTTTTATGCTTGCTTTCATGCCCCCATATGCCTATACCAACTAATCGCACCCTCAACCAGGCTTCTGGTAGAGTACACTTTCACCATACAGCCTGCATTAGACTGGCACCAGTCTATACGCACTTCTCTTAAGACCTAGGTCAAAGCGCATGTGCAGAGGAGACTATTAAGAGTAACATAGAATCATTTTCCAAATTTAGATGCAAGAAAGAATAGATTCTCAAATCATTCCCATGCGGGGTGGCTGACGCCGGGTCGTAGTGATTAAACGATAAGTATGTTTATAGTGGTTAATAAAACTACAGACCAACCCACAAGGGGGGGGGGGTCTGTTGGGGGTTGTTATTACACCACAAACATCTATTACCGTTCAATCACTACTTGCTAAACCCGTAGAACTGGTCAGTGCCCCACTTAATAACCCTTGGGGGGGGGGGGATTTGAGAATCATAAAGAAGGATACAAATTAAACAACTCATACTCAAATGTTAATAAATTAACATAATAGTGCATCCATAACAAATCACACAATGATTGTCAAACAAGGAAAGTCGTCAACTTAATGAAATAAACTTGTGTGCTTGGTAACTGGTCTTTGGCTTGTTTTGTTAAAAACGTTATATTTCTAAAAAAGGAGGCCACTGGGCTCTGATCCTTTAAATGGAAAGAGGTAAAAGTCGATTCAGATTTCCAACCTGCAACTTATATTATGTCGTTCAATGATGAGCCGACAAAAAGAGCAAAGGAGGTAGCCATATCACGAAAATCATGCGCCTTGACATGGGCTAAATTGATCTCACCAGGGGAGGCAATCTCATAGCATAATTTAATGGTTTCACAGATCCATCTAACAACCGAGGCCTTAGAAACTGGTCTAGCTACCTCCTCCGCGTACGGGACCCAAAAGTGCGAAGAATCGGATGTTTTAAAATTGGTACGACATTTATAGACTTATAAGGCCCTGACAGGACACAAGAACTTGTCGGACGGCGAAAAAGATGATAAGGAATTAAGAATAATCGGCTTGGCTGGGTAACGGTTAGACTGGGACTTCGATAAAAAAAAACCCTGCGATATAAAACTAGATCATCCCCAGATTCTGCAGAGCATAAATTTCGGATCTTCTCCTAGCCGAAGCGGCGGCAACAAGGGAAAACAGCCTTAAGAGTCAATAGTTTGAGACTGATAGATCCAATTGGTTCAAAATGGAGACCTGCCGATACTATAAGAATCAAGGCCAAATTCCAGGAAGGCAAAGGCTTAGCCACTGGAGGACGAATATTGCCCAAACCTCTAATAAAACCATTGAGAATCTTCGAATCCTTGATATTGGCATTAAAGAGACAAGGAAGGGAAGAAGCCATGGAAAATCTAAAACCCCTAACAGTGTTAGCTGATAGTTGAAAAGAATCGAAGATATGATAAAAAATCTAACAGCTGGGAAATAGAAAAAGAATAGGGCAAGAAACCATGGTTTGAACACCATTCTCCAAAGATTTTAAGACGACCCTTGTAAATTCGACATGTCGACTCCCTCCTAGAAGAGTCAAGGATTTTCTGAGATCTTGGAGAAAACTTGATCTCAGGGGCCGGACACTCGATATTCTCCAAACGCACAGACTGACGATTTCTGAATTTGGATAAAGACACATACCCCTTACTTGAGAGAGAAGATCTGGGGACACTGGAAGAAGACGAGGAACGTCTACCAGAAGATTGGGAAGGTCTACGAACCAAATTCTCTTCGGCCAAAAGGGGGCTACCAGAAGAATTTCGCAGATCTGGTCCCAGGCCTTCTCAAGAGCAAATGGAATCAAAATTGTTAGTGGGAATGTGAAGGCAAACATTCCTGTCCAGGATTGAGACAGGGTGTCCACCACCAGAGCCTGACTTTCCGGGAAAAGGAGACATGAAAGAGCTCTCGGCATTCAGACATGTCGCAAAGAGATCTACACGGGGATGACCCTGATGCTGAAAAATCGCTTAGACACCTGACTTCTTTAACTGCAACTAGGAGTGGACAAACTTGCTGGGTCTTACCAACTGGTCTGCAAGAACGTTCAGTCTGCCTGTGACATGACTGGCCACTAGAAAAAATATTGGTTCTTGCGGCACCACAACAGAAGATTATAAATTTCGATACAAAGAAGTGAAGACCTCGTTCCTCCCTGTCTGTTGATGTAGGAAACTACCGTGGAATTGGCTGATCGAATCGAGATCTTGAGGCCTCTCACTCGATCTGACCACGAGAGGAGAGCCTTCTTGACATCCCACAACTCCAAGATATTGATGAAAAGCAGTTGACTCCTTCCGGGACCAAAGACAGGATATCGACAGGGAGTTCCAGACTGCTTCTCACCCGTCCTGGGAAGCGTCTGTGAAAATAATCGCCTGAGGAGAGGTCTTGAATAATGGAACACCTATCGCAAGTAGAGAATGATCCTTCCAAAAGTCTAAATAAGGGATGAATTGTTCTCTGATGGGAATCTGATGGTAAATAGAATGAACTAACTGCTTCCAGAGGGACATCAGGAACATTTGAAAGGGTTGTCTCATCAGCACCGCCCAGTGAATGACATTCTCGATGCTGACCATCAAGCCTAGAACCCAGAGAAAAAATCTTGCCCTGACTGAGAAAGAGGATGTCAGAATGTCCATAGCCAACAAGATTGCCTCCACCCTTGCCTCCGAAGGAAAGACTAAGCCCTGAAACAGGTCGAAAGAGACATTTCCTTGTTTACAGACAGCTACATGACTCTAGATGTGAACTCTTCCTTTAACAAGAAAGGAAATGCAAATGAAATTCTGAAATCTTTCAACATAATAAGAGACCCAGAAATAGATGTCAGAACAAGGTCAATAACAAGAGGCCCAAGGGCCTGTGCCACTCACCTGGACCATTAGCATTTGAACCATTTGCATTTAAATAGATAAGATGGATAATTTTCGGAAAATCCAAGATGGCCACCCAAAGGATTTACCAATCAAAATTCTGAATAGAAATTCTAGTCTAACTTGATAGCGTCACTCTAGCCAAATTTGTTTGAAATATGTCAAGCAACCCAAAAAATTGATCAATCAAAATTCTGAATAGATTTTCTAGAGCTTACCACCATAGAACACATTGGAGAAATTTTTTTTAAATATGTCAAGCAGCTAAAGAGGGGTAGCAATTTGATAATTTCTGGTAAATTTTTCATAAAATCTCAGATTTTCATGCAAAAAATTGATGAATCAAAATTCTGAATGGATGTTCTAGACCCTATGGCCATAGGATACTTTCAGCCTAATTTGGTTAAAACCGGTCAAGATGGTAAGGAGAAGCAATTTGACAATTTCCAGTACATTTGTCAAAAAATCTCAGATTTTCACCCAAAAAATTGATGAATCAAAATTCTGAATGGAAGTTCTGGAGCCTACGACCATAGGGTCATTTGAGCCAAATTTGACAATTTCCAGTACATTTTTCATAAAATCTCAGATTTTTACCCAGAAAATTGATGAATCAACATTCGGAATGGAAGTTCTAGAGCCTATGACCATTGGGTCCTTTCTACTAAATTTGGTTGAAATCGCTCAGAATGGTAAGGAGAAGCATTTTGACAATTTCTGGTACATTTTTCATAAGTTTTTCACCCAAAAAATTTATGAATCAAAATTCTGAATGGAAGTTCTGGAGCCTATGACCATTGGGTCCTTTCAACCAAATTTGCTTGAAATCGTTCAGAATGGCAAGGAGAAGAAGCAATTTGACAATTTCCGGTAAATTTTTAATAAAATCTAAGATTTTGACCAAAGAAATTGAGGAATCAAAATTCCGAATGGAACTTCTGGAGCCTATGACCATTGGATCCTTTCAACCAAATTTGCTTCAAATCGCTCAGAATTGTAAGGAGAATAAGCAATTTGACAATTTCCGGTACATTTTTCATAAAATCTAAGATTTTGAACCAAAAAATTGAGGAATCAAAATTCCGAATTGAAGTTCTGGAGCCTATGTCCATAGGGTACTTTCAGCCAAATTTGGTTGAAATCGCCCTAGCGGTTAATGAGGAGTAGCATTTTAAAGAAAAAGTTGACGGACGACGGATGGTCGCCACAGCATAAGCTCACTTGGCCAGGCCAGGTGGGCTACAAATATAAAAGTGATAGAGCAATAACTTCCACTATATCAACAGAAGAAAGAATAGAATGAAATCGACATAACATGAAATGTTTCATGCTAAACACAGGCTTAATCTCTAGAAAATTGTGGCGAGTTAAAAAATAGCTCTCCACGATCAGTGTTAGGCGAGTGATCGCTCCTCTAGCAGAATGAAAATTTGCAACTACATTTGTATGACATTAAATATGCGCTTACATGTAAGAAGTAAAATATCTAAACCCTGATCAAAGATTTGAGATTAAAGGTGAGCTATTAATTGCTCTCCTGGGATGAAAGTTAGGCAAGCTGCGAGAGCGAGAGTGATAGCTTGCCTCAAAAATGATGTCCTGCTAAGCCACCTAAAAAAGGGGATTGCCCATATAATACTAAAGTAATAAAGATCAAAGACAAAATTACAATTGCGCCACAATATTGTATTCAGATACAGCCTTGCATGATGCAGAATATAAATCAACCGTCAAAATGTGAGTAATCAAATGAAATGTAATATCAGCAACACTACAACCCCCCACCCCCCCCCCCCCCACCCCACCCCCCAGCCTTGAAGGGGAGAACTAAAAGGAAAGGAAAGAAGACTTAGTGTTAAAGTTGCCAACATTATCATACCGGAGACATAGGGCAGATATGATTGAAGTATATAAACTACTTAATAATACATATGATACTGAAGTAGCACCTGAATTAAAGATATCAACCGGGAAAAAAATGCACATAAACATAAATTAAGCAAACAAAGATCTAAAAAGAATATAAGACTTAAAGCATTTCCATCTAGAATAGTAAATATTTTGAATAATCTGCCAACCAATGTAGATAATGCACCCAGTTTAAATACCTTTAAAATAGATTGGATAAGGCCTGGAGAAACCAGGATCTATTATTTAATTATAAAATGCCCCTGATTACCGGAAGTCACACAGTTAACCAGGGGCCAGATGAAGAAGATGTGGTTATAGAGGACTAGAGCCTGCGACCACTCAGCACCTAGTAAGACCTAGTAAAGACCCTCTATGAGAACAACTAAACAGAGGAAGGAAAATATAAAAATAATTCAAGGAACCTACTAATCAGACAAGAAAAAATAAGAGACGTAAGGCTATTAAATTCTCATATACCCTTAAATATAGACACTTTTGCACGAGATATGAGATGCCTGTTGATTTCTGTTCAATTTACCCAGAGTGCAATGCTATCCAGCGTGCAATGCTACCCAGCATGCAATGCCCTGCCTCCATAATCGTTGTAAGTATTTGACGCCATATTCGTTTAGTCTATTGTCTGCACAAGCCAAGATTTCTCAAACAAAACCAACCCGCTTGCACGTGCAAATAGTCGTTTGTCCTCCAGCTCTGGAAGCGTAAGCACGCATGTAATTTATATTCACGCCAGTACATTCGGCAGTCTGTATTTCAATACTTTTCAGAGAAAGTGTGTCAATTTCCAGGAGAATATAGGAGAAAGCTTTTATATACTTTGACAATAATTTGCATGAAAGTTGTTGCTATCAATGACAGCAACAACATTCAGTCAAATTATTGTCAGCATAATTATTAGGTAATGCGATGACTTCCTGCAACATATCTTATACTTTGAATGAACATTGCTGCTGCAACAACTTTCAGTCTAAAATAATCATTATAATTTTCAGTCTACACTCAGTTGCTGATTACTAAGGCACCAACAACATTGTAGAATTGTTATCCGTACACATGCAGTCAATATCTTACTATATAGGTAGATTGAGCATAGGCCTATGACCTACACATGCTTACTCGCAAAGACTGAATGATTAGCAAACAGCATGTAAGTTTCGTTGCCGGGATTGTGTATTTGATTGAAATGCATTGATCGAGCAGAAACGTACATACCCTAGCTTGACTATATATTTCCTTCATGTAGGCAACGCGAATTTTGGGCATATACTTACTCTACTTAGGTAGCAATATTGAACGTCATATGATTCTATGGACAACAATTTGATAACGTTGATGGTGCCTTATTCAGCAACAACTTACAGTAAAATTGCACTGCAAATCAGTAGCAAGTGTTGAGTGAAATAATGATGATTATTTTACAACATACAGACTGAAACCTCTTGCAGCAACAATGTTCATTCAAATTAGTATCAAATCGGGAGCAGGTAGTAATTGCATTATCTACTAATTATTTTGACACTAATTTGACTGAATGCTGGTGCTGTTATTGATAGCACCAACTTTCACACAAATCATATTCAAAGTATATAAAAGCTTTCTCATATTTTCTCCTGGAAATTGACACACTTTCTCTGAACAGCGTTGAAATAGACTGTGGAATATACTGCCATGAATACGTCCTACGTACATGTTTATGCTTCCAGAGCTGGCGGACAAATGGTTATTTGCACGTGCAAGCGGGTTGGTTTTGTTTGAGAAATTCTGGCTTGTGCAGACAATAGACTAAACGAATATGGCGTCAAAGAGTTACAACGATTATGGATGCATGGCATTGCACGCTGGGTAACATTGATGTTTGGGTAAATTGAACAGAAATCACCAGACATCACATATCTCATGCAGAAGTGTCTATATTTAAGGGGATATGAGAACTTTAAGAAGATATTAAACTTACACGACAGAAAATCTGATCTCACACATCCGCCCCCACAAGACAGAAACCAAGGTACAGAAAAAACAACTGAAAACCATCTACTGAGAATGACAAGAAGGAACTGAATAATGGAGAAAAGCCTATAAAAAAATAAAGCTATGAAATAACCATGCATAAAGACAACTTCAAGGACCAGCACAATAAACTCTGATCTCTGAGAAAAAACCCAGACAACCACAAAAAGATAGAAAGATATGAAAGGAATTAAAGGGGAAAATGAATAAAGGGAAAGGAAGAATCAAACTGACACTGACAGATAAGATGACGATCGACAGCTACCAGAAGTAGAAGGAAAAGAACAAAAAATGTAAATTTACTAGCAATGATGCCGAGATGTAAGGAAAAAACAAGCTTTTAAGTAAAAGGATAAAACTAGACAGGCCAAAATTTTAAAATAATAGCGAAAAAGGAAGAAAAACGATGAAATGACAAGGAGGCGACATGAAACCAGGGCAAAATGACTCGCTGAAACCATGATGACAGAGAAGAATACTGACAGTCACTGAAAAAGAATAGAATCAAGAGAGGGAACCTCAAAAATCCCATACGGAAACCAGTCGGAAGAGCCTTTAATTACGTTGAAATACTGTTACTGCTAAAGAATAAATGCTTAATGTCTTTATAAATTCAAGACTGTCAATGTCTCTGAATGAAGATTTTCAGCCATTAAATATTCCGATTCTTTAAAGCAATTGCGGAAATAAGACTAACTCTTAGGCCAGATGAAGACAAGGTCCTAAGAAAACGAACATGGAAATTGATGTCCCTGGAACCATAAGTGACCCTATCTCCAGATGAACGAAAATGGAAGCGGAAAAAATCTTGGAACCGTAAATATGTGAAACTGAAGTCAAGGAAAGACCAGAAATACGTGAACAGGAAGTGGAAGACGGAAACTGACCAGGATCCTGAAGACCCTGGAGATCAGTGAAACCAGAAGTCACACGGAAAACGGAAGCTGAAAACCGGAAATTGACCATGATCATGCAGACCCGAGTGATCCATAAAACCGTAAGTCGAGCGGGAAGCGGAAGAACAGAAACCGGAAGCTAACACTGGAAGTCGACTAGGATCATGCAGACATGATTGATCAGCAAAAATCAGAAGTCAAAACCAGAAGCGCAACTACGAAAACCGGAAGCACCAAGCGAAAGCTGACCAGGATCATGAAGACCTGCAAGAGCAGCAAAAACCGGAAGTCGGATATGAAATGGGAGAGGGAACCGGAAACGGAAACTGGCAGTTGACTGAGGTCCTGCAGACCCGGGGCAACTGAATTACTGGAAATAGATGGACCGGAAATACGCGGACCCGAAGAAACATTCAAATTATCCTAAAAAAAAACAGGAATCGAATCAGGCGACCTACGAATGTTGCGCATAACTGGAACCATGGTGACTTTGACAGTGGCAATAGGTAAACCGGACATGTCCGGCACCACTGCTTGTGAGTCTTGCCTAGCCCCAAGAATTACATGGGTTTGATAAATTGGTGGCCTGCATGAGCCCACCTTTCTCTTCTTGTCATCCTTCTTCCTGGCCTTAATTGAACTCGCCACCTGTCTCGTAGGGAGGGACACGGGTTTCCCCCACTTACGAACGTGGTCTTTAGGATTCTGACTGGCTCCTCTTTGACGATGAACATTTCACCTTTTCTGCCGATTTAAGAGATTCCTATAAACGAAAAAATAGGAAAAGATGAAGCACACAGCAAACGCCTAACAAAGGCAGAGAAAGCACATGCTAGAAAAGGTGGGAAAACGAAGATTCAAATTCAGTTTGTTTCACAGAATAAAGAGTAAGAGAACTTTGGATTGGTAGAACTCCTACTTAGTGGGTTTAATGAGTGAATAAATGGTTAGGCATAGTTGACCACCACGAAAACCAGTTACTCTACCACATAACTTAGATTAAACGAAATCAAGGATTTCTTTTTTCACGAGAGAGTTGATACTTACCTCCCTAATACTTTTGATATTGCTAAATATTGGCTTTCACTCAATAAACACTCAGATTAAAACAGTTAGGTGCCCCTACTGGGCAGGGAGTCAGAGCATAGTCTGGCGGATGCCAGCCCCACCACCGCGCATGCGCAGACTAGCACTTCCTCTGACTAATTTATTGGCTGATACACATGCAACTATAAAGAGCCTGAAGACCGAGCCTCTGTGGGGTGGAGAGGCCGGGTCCGTATCTAGGGAGGTAAGTATCAACTCTCTCGTGAAAAAAGAAATCCTTGATTTCGTTTATTTCACATCAAGAGTATACTTACCTCCCTAATACTTTTGATATTGCCAGAATTCGACAGTGAATTCGGCGGGAGGGAAGCGAGGTCAAAAGACCAGCTCATCCCTATACGCTTTTCTGCGTTTAAGGCACTTAAACTTCTGAAACTGTATGAAAAAACAGTCAGGATTTGACTAACCATCGGATAACACCCCCGATGTATGAGAGATGACCGAATGTCATATGCACTCCCCCCCCCTCCTTCCTGGGAGGAAGAGTCGAATGACCTCAATGTCCTATACGCTCTCTACGTACAAGTGCCATGTACTACAGGACAGAGACGAAAAAACTCCATTTTCGTATACTCTCAACAATGAACCACATAAATACACAAAACCATCATCATATTAATAACGGGTAACGTGACAAGACAATCAACAATGGACAACACATACACAAGACTAACCTTGTTGAAATGGCTGCTGACATCCTCTTCCCATTGGTGAAGCACGATGCAGTCCCAAATTAGTGGTTGTTTCCATAAATTAATTGTGAAATATATAAGCAATGAGGAAACCCCATCAAAAATATATGCCAAGTTATTTTTTCAAAATCGACAAGGCGAGAGGATTAGAGGTGTCACGGAGATAATGGTCTGTAAAACTTGACTCACAGTGCCACCGAGCCACCGACATAATATCATCCACCGGGACCCCATTAAATAGGGCCGTGGATGTCACTACGCCGCGGACACTGTGAGCCTTGGCCACGTCAACCTGCTTCCCGGTGGCGGATTTATGGCAAAACTGAATGCATTCTACAATCCACCTGGAAATGGTGTCCTTAGAAGCCCTGCCATGGGGTTCAATATAAGACAACCATAACGCCGACTGATCGGTGCGCCACTCCGCCGTACGTTGTTTGTACCGGCAAAGCGCCCGGACGGGACACCATGCTTTAGAATTAGGATCATATCTAGTCAAAGCAGGCAAAACAATAGGTTGACCTGGATATTTCAACGACTGATTTTTAGCCAAGAAATTAATCCTAGGTAGCAGCTTAAGGCCTTCCCCTGAAACCACAAAACGGTCATCCTCGGCTGATAAGGCATGAATTTCACTCCTACGCCTAGCCGAGGCGGCAGCAATTAAAAACACAGTCTTCAGTGTTAATAGTTTCATAGAAATGGAACTAAGTGGTTCAAACGGCTTATCACCTAGTACTTGAAGCACTAGCGATAAACTCCAAGACGGAATCACAGGTGGATTCCTTGGTCTTAGATTGCCCGTGCCTTTAATTAATACATTTAATGTATTTACTTCATCACTTCCCCTCTTAGCCAAGCAAGGAATAACAGACATTAAAGCTGACTTATAACCAGCAATAGAGTTAGGCTTGAGGCTATAGGCATCATAGAGGTGACAGAGGAAATCAGCTACTACCTGAATAGATGAATCCATTGGATCAATACATCTTTTTGAGCACCATTCTGCAAATCTGTTGATTTTATAATTATATGCTCTGGAGGTTGACCCCCTCCTGGCTTTGGCCATAAACATGGCTGCTTGCTCAGAAAAGCCCTCCTTAATTCTAGATTCCTTGACAACATCCACGCAGTCAATCTGAACATTGACGGATTGTTGTGAAGGGCCTTGCCCTGGAAGATAATATCGTCCATCAGAGGCAGAGGAACCGGATTGCAGACCAGAAGGTCCAGCAGATCCGTATACCATGATCGGCTTGGCCAATCCGGGGCGATCAGAAGCACTTGGCATTCCTCTTGTCTGATTTTCTGAAGAATTTTTGGAATCAGGATTGCTGGAGGGAATGCGTATGCATACATTCTCCCCCAGCTGATAGCTAACGCATCTGTTGCGAAAGCGCTTGGATCCGGAATCGGAGAGACGTACGTCGTCATCTTCGCATTCTTCTTCGTTGCGAACAAATCGATGTTGGGTTTCCCCCAATGGTCGAACAGACGATCCGCCACACATTGATTTAGTTGCCATTCCGTGGGTAAAACACTCATCCTTCGGCTCAATGAGTCTGCTAGCAGATTTAACCTTCCCGGAATATGAACTGCTTTCAAGGTAATCTGGTGATCCAGACACCAACAAAGCAGTCTCCATGTCATCATACAGAGACTGGGCGACTTCGTTCCGCCCTGGCGGTTTATGTAAGTCACAACTGTTGAGTTGTCTGAACGAATAAGAACAATCTTGCCCTGAACTTTCTGTAAGAAATGTTCCAGGCCCAGGACTACTGCTCTTAGCTCCAGTAGATTTATATGTTCCTTTGACTGTTCCAGATTCCAAAGCCCTGATATCGTGGACTCTTCCAGGCAAGCTCCCCAGCCCTCCATCGATGCATCTGTATACACAGTCACCTGAGGGTGGGGAGGGGTTAGCATAACCCCCACCAAGAGATTCTCTGTGTCCAACCACCATTGCAGGTGATGAATCAGAGGCGCCAACACTGACACATTCGAGTCCAGCGAACCTGTACTCTGGGTCCATTGTGTCATGAGAAATAACTGGATCGGCCGCCTGCGTAAGGCGGCCTGAGGAATGACTGGTTCCAATGAAACCATCAACCCCAGCATTCTCAAGTAAACCCGTGCCAGGACATGACGACTGTCGCACACTGACTGAATTAATGAGATGAGTTTCTGAACTCTCTCCTGAGTAGGATAAACATATCCTGTCTCTAGATCGAAGAACATCCCCAGGTAAACAAACTTCTGGGATGGAGTCAGCTCTGATTTTGGGAAATTGATCATCCAGCCTAAGTCTGTGAGAGTTTTCAAAACAATCTCCAGACTGGCCGATAAACTTTCCCGGGTGTGCGCTTTCAACAGCCAGTCGTCTATGTACGTGTGGACTGCTATGCTTCTCCTGCGGAGGTATGCGGTGATCGCAAGAACCACACGGGTGAAAACCCGAGGAGCCGTGGAAATTCCGAAGGGTAGCACCCTGAATTCCCACTGTCTGCCCTGGAATGCAAATCTCAGGAAGCGACGGAAACTCCTGTGTATGGGGATGTGGAAATAAGCGTCCTTCAAATCTATCGACGCTGTCCACATTCCCCTCTCTAACCCCCGCCAACACCGAGCGCACAGTCTCCATCTTGAAACTGGGCGTCTCTATGAACTTGTTCAATGGCTTGAGGTTGAGAATTGGTCTCCACCCTCCGGTGTTCTTTGTTACTAAGAACAGGGTTGAATAGAAGCCCGGACACCTCTGTGCCGGCTGAATAGCTCCTTTTTGTATGAGGGAATTTATTTCCTCCTCGATACACAACCTTTGATCTGGATCTCTCGGATTTGGAGTCCAGATCGGCACTAGAGACAGACGCGATGGCGGGCCTGTCATTCAATCGGGATGATACCCGATTGAAAGCCATCGCAAGACTAAACGGTCCTGAGTTAACCGTTCCCACTCTTGCATGTGGTCGGCTAGCCGGCCTCCCACCGGTCCACCTAGGGATAGAGGTGGACATAAGGAGTGCAAGAGCGGCACTGTCTCCTCTGCCAGAAACACCGGCGCGGTTCTCACCGCGGTAACCGTCCCATCAGGAACGATTACCCCGCCCAGATCCTCGCGCGCCACGACCAGCACCGCGCGCACCTCGGTGCGCGGGCGGCTGCCTGGCTGACTGCGCCTGAGGAGCCTGCGCCCCCCTCGCTGCTGGCCGAATCGCACGCGGCCGAGGCCGGCGCTGCGATGGTGGTTGGCCTCTGACCTGGCCACTACCACCTCGAGCCTGCAGGGGACGATACGCAGGGGGGTGCGGCGCGAACGTTGGCATGACGAAGCACCTCAAACTGCTCGCGCAGCGCCCTCTGGTTATTGACCAGAGTAACCGTCTCCTGGAGGTGCCTACACCCCTCACCTCCAAAGAGACCAGGACCTGTCATAGGCGTACGTAGTAGCCTATTGTAGAGGTCCTGGGACGGGCACAGATTATCCAAGGCAAAAGTGCGCCTTGCCCGGACACTCCTGGTCACCCCGCCCGCGTCATACAGTCCAGAGCCAGGTTGATACCATCCTGGATGGCTCGCTGGACTGTGACCGGACTTGGCTGGCGCGATGCGGATGCTGTTACTACCCCCTTGTAACAGCTGGGAGACGTGGGACAGAGCGGCAATCGAAGCCGTCCCACTCTCCTCCGCATCACGCAACGCGGCATTTGCTGAACGCAACGCGTTCGAACACAAGACTCCCGTGTCAGAACGGGAGCCTGGCCGCGCATCCTCACCCAAAGCCGCGCGGTCATCCACGCTCGGCTTCGGTACCACACCGTACCGCTGGTAGTCCAGGGGCACGATGCGGCAACGCCTGGCCACCTCGCGCGGGGCCTTAGCGAGACGTCCACTCGACTTAATGGACGTCTCCGCCGCCTCGAACATGTCAACGACATGCTCTGCCAGCGGCAGAGAAGGCATAGCGTTAGCAGTAGGCTTACCAGCTAACCACGGCCTGTGGTCACGCTGGCTAGCCGACTGCTCCACGGGCAGATCTGGTCTAACACTCACCAACCACTGGCAAGCGTCAGACCAATCCTCCTCCGTGGCTAGCTGCGAGCGCTCTACAAGACGGGGGCCTTCGTCTTCCTCCAGAGCGCAAGCAACAGAGCTTGACGGCGGGTACGCTGATATCCCTGGCAAGCCAGGGAGAACATGCGGGCCTGACAATACCGGCATGCTAATATCACTGGTTTGACCAGGAGCAGGCGCCGTGGTAGAGCGCGGGGCATATACCGCCCCACCACGGCCCCGGCCAGCACCAGCGACACTCTCGGCAAGCCGAGGTATGCGGTACCCGCTGGCCTTCAGCGCCCAGGGCCACAGTCTGAACCGTGGATTCTACCCCTGGGAGAGTAGAACCGTGGAAAAAGGCGCCTGTATTCCCCGCGAGGGGTGCACAGACGTCATAATCCATGTCCACGTCTTCAGACGGCGACCCCAACAGGTAATCCTCATCCTCCTGGCCAGACAGATTAGACTCCAGGTCAGCAAAGAGAGCTAACCCGGACTGGCCAGGGAAGGTGCCATACGAGGTACTGGCACCCGCGGTGTGCGGATACCCCTGGACTGATAAGCAGCCCGCGGGTTCCAGCGACGACCGTCCACGGTCCCTATTGGGCGCGGCAATAAGCCTGCTGCCAGGGCCGTGGAACGCCCCCTCTAATGGGGCCACCTCTGAATCTTCAAACAACGGAAGCGTACTAAGGAACGTTGATTCAGAGGTGGGGATTACCTGCTCCGAAGCAGATGATGAGGTCAATAAAGGATTTGGTCCAGGAAGCATGCCACGAAGCAACTCTGGAACCAAATCCTTTATTGTCCTCCTCATCTCTCCCAACATCTCGGTCCAGAAGGCCTCCATGTCCACCGCGGACGAGGCCTTCCTCTTACCCTTCTTACTCACAACCTCTTTTTTCTGCTTCTTCTTCTCCTCCTCCACCACCTTGTCCTTCGCCTGCAAGCACAAGAATTCGGACATTAGCTCGCCCCCCCAGTGCTTACATATCTCGCAATTAAGCAAGGGACCACAGGGGCTACACTGAAAACAGAGATGAGGGCCAAACTTGTCCCTCAAAAATCGTCCACAGGACGCACAACCAGGTCTCTGAAAAAGGCCAAAGGACGAGGAGTATGAGCAATCTAGTTAAGCTTAGAAACTCACCAACTCAAGAGAAGGAAAATGATCATAAAGATCATAATTTATCAGAAAACCAGCTTCGGACAACTTTAATTGTTAATAAAGAGCAAGGCTGATTATGACGTCATTAATCCTATGACAGGAAAAAATCGATCCCCAACAAACATCCCAGTGCAAGGACGAATTGTATCTCTAACCAGAACATGTGCAGAATGGACATTTCGACTACACAAGCATCAGATATATACTGATAACAATGGCAAATAAAGTTAATTATCTCCCTTTCCTCTAAATAATTAACATCACCTCATATCAATAATTAGATACCTGACACCTTGTCTAGACAAACCATCCAACCTGATGAACTGGAGCACTCCACCACTGAACGCCTCTTAACTCTCTCCACCTCTAGGGGAAGGAATTGGATCAAGAGGGCAAAGTGAGAAGACCTTTATAATAGGCCTCCAACTCACTGGACATAGAATTTTTGGTTAGATAACCTAACAGTATTAGTAGGAAATGGAACCATGGTGGAGAGACACAAACCCTCTGCTGATGTCATGTCCATAATATTTCTTCACACAGACCTGTGGACATAAACACAAAGAGAGATTAGTCTTATATAGCACCTAGTTGAAATAAACCAACTAATCAAGGCGCTTATCACGTTTAGCGCGAGTCCCGGAAACACATTACAACGGGACAAAACTCGCTAATTTTACTAGAAGTCACCTGATTTAAAGGTCCTGGGCCCTCCTCTGGCGAAGTCACTCTTCCTGCCATCTTTATCAGGTATCAACAGTTCTGAATTTTGCCAAAAACGCTTATAATTGAGCTACAAAAAGCACTAGCACAAAAGCATGTGTTGTCTCTCAGCCAATAAATTAGCAAAGAGGAAGTGCTAGTCTGCGCATGTGCGGTGGTGGGGCTGGCATCCGCCAGACTATGCTCTGACTCCCTGCCCAGTAGGGGCACCTAACTGTTTTAATCTGAGTGTTTATTGAGTGAAAGCCAATATTTAGCAATATCAAAAGTATTAGGGAGGTAAGTATACTCTTGATGTGAAAAATAGGGACTTCATATTAGGCAAGTAATCCTCTTAAAAGATAGCTGGAACACAGTTGGCAAGCACAAAAAGCTTAGACCGGCGCAAACATACCTTTCGGTTAGCAGAAAAATTTGAAAGTGATTCTATGTTACTCTTAGTCTCCTCTGCGTATGCGCGCATGCACTTTGACCTAGGTCTTAGAGGAGTGAGTATAGACCGGTGCCAGTCTAATGCAGGCTGTACGGTGAGACTGTACTCTACCAGAAGCCTGGTTGAGGGTGCGATGAGTTGGTATAGGCATATGGGGGCATGAAAGCAAGCATAAAAATCTTTTTCTGGTGCTAAATGCAGATGGTTTGATTTAGCAAGTAGTGATTGAATCGTAATGGATATTTGTGGTGGAAAAACAACTCGAGTTATCATCCAGAAACACAAACAAATTTCCTTAATGGGGTCAGAATGACCCTGACATTTGACCTTTCAAACCCTAAATTAACATGGTTCTTCAGACATCCAAGGTCAGCATACAGGACAAGTTTTCACTCCAGTAGAAATAGATTTATTATCTGGAAACAAAACCCAATTTAATTAATTGGGGCATTGTTACATTGACAGTTTGACCCGAAAATCAATTAGATTCTTTAGGCACCCGACACAACAAACAGCCCAAG